>OY726518.1:117344238-118544238 GCA_963383655.1 Bathymodiolus septemdierum | reverse complement strand
TATTAGTCTCCGAGGGTATCATCCGCTCAATAGTCAGTGTTACTATCACTGGGTCGATACCTCTGCTTGTGAACTATTAGTCCCCGAGGGGTATCATCCGCTCAATAGTCAGTGTTACTATCACTGGGTCGATACCTCTGCTTGTGGACTATTAGTCTCCGAGGGTATCATCCGCTCAATAGTCAGTGTTACTATCACTGGGTCGATACCTCTGCTTGTGGACTATTAGTCTCCGAGGGGTATCATCCGCTCAATAGTCAGTGTTACTATCACTGGGTCGATACCTCTGCTTGTGGACTATTAGTCCCCGAGGGTATCATCCGCTCAATAGTCAGTGTTACTATCACTGGGTCGATACCTCTGCTTGTGGACTATTAGTCTCCGAGGGTATCATCCGCTCAATAGTCAGTGTTACTATCACTGGGTCGATACCTCTGCTTGTGGACTATTAGTCTCCGAGGGGTATCATCCGCTCAATAGTCAGTGTTACTATCACTGGGTCGATACCTCTGCTTGTGGACTATTAGTCTCCGATGGTATCATCCGTCCAGTAGTCAGTACTTCGGTACTAACATGGTTTATTGGATCTGTTTATTTATGAAATTGACAGTTCTTAAATAATGTAATTATTAATAAAACTAAGGTTCTCCTCCCCCTGGCATAGGTGATCTTAGCCGATTTTAGGCACTTTAGTTTTATTGCTCCGAAAACTTTAAATTATTTGACTTTCCAATTTTTCGATTTTGAGTGTAGCTGATAAAGTATATTCCAGAAATGCGTCCTGCTCACTAAATTTGATATCTACGTTTTTATTACAATTTTAATTAAATACGATATAATTCATTTTCGTGAATAGTCATCAAGTTGGTTCATTGTGTTAATACTAGAACAACTAGTATTTCAGCGAAGGTAAATTTTAAACTTAAGAACACCCACTAGTACAGTGAACACATAACGGTATCATTTTCGTAATATAAACATTTATAATTAGACATTAACAGTTTACGTTTTCTGCTTCAAAAATAAATTATCTAAAATTACAATAGCTTTCTAAAGCTGTAGCAATTCAATCATTGTTTTACAGGCTTGACATGTAGCTTTGATCATTGTTTTACAGGCTTGACATGTAGCTTTGATCATTGTTTTACAGGCTTGACATGTAGCTTTGATCATTGTTTTACAGACTTGACGTGTAGCTTTGAAAACAATTTCTGTGGTTGGACAAATGAGGGGTGGCAGAGGAAAATGATGTCTGAATTTACAACATCGGGTCCATCATCGGCTGCAAACGGAGGTAAGTACACTTGTATATACTTAAAAGAACTGCTTAATTGTCCACAAAGGAACAATGAAATACGTATTTCCTTATATTACACTTTATGTTTTTATTTTCCCTATTTGTCTTTGTTAGCGCAGCCGGTCACTATTTTCGTATATGGACCGGTAGTATATGGACCGACCAGGTACCTACATTATTTTAGATAAAAAGTATAATATAGCAAATAGTTCATGTCATTTCGGGTCATATGATTCGATTTCATGATTCATTTGTTTAAAAAATAAAGTTTGGTTATTTTTATTTTACCAGGATAATTTATTTCAAATGTAAATACTGTACAATAGCAAATATTTGTTAATAAGTTCCTGTTTACTAAGCAGCTATACATCACAGTACATATTTCATATTTATTCATTTTAGTGTACTATATTCAGATCGACACAACTAAACTAGACCACATATTTACTATAAAGGCAGACTTTCTGAAGCCTTCAGGCACTTCCTGTTTAAAATTTCGTCATCATTTATATGGGAGTGATGTGAAGTACCTCCGATATGGATATTATACTGGTACAACCCCACGTATGGTTAACACTATAACTACACGAGAAAATTTCTGGCACTGCCCGACCTTTGACCTTTCTAGCATTCCAAAATCAGCAACAGGTGTAAGTATTAGCTTCATATTTTACCATGAAGACAAACAAAAAGGCAATATCATGAAAGAAACGTTTAAAGATACCCACATGCCGGGAAATCAGAAGCCGTAAATCGAAGAAGGTCAGAAAATGCAATGGACACAATAAAAGGAAGAGAAGAACAAACAATGATCTATAAGACACTTGACAGGTAACTGTAGATTCAGCAACATGAACCCCACAAAAACCAAGGGATGGGCTCAGGGGCTCCGGAAGGGTCAACAGGTCCTGCTCCACTAATGACACCCGTCGTGTTACTATTGCTACACACCTGGTGATAAGTCAAGAATGATTGATTAATTTGATTTATTGTGCTTTACGCTACTTTCAGCAATAATTCAGCTATGTCATGGTGACCAGTTTTAGCGGTGGAAGAAGCCGGAGTACACGAAGAGAACTACCGACCATGGGCAATCAACTGGTAAACTTTATCACTTTCGGATGCGAGTCGAGTGCACCTTTTTGTAATTTACAAAGCCGGGCGCGAACACGCACGTCGTATTGGTGATGGGCTTGTATGAGTTGTTAGGTAATCCAAGTACCTAACTCATTGAGCCACTCGGACTCTTGTCAAGAATGAGGATTGACCCGGAAAAGAATAAGACAAACTAATATGAATAAACGTTAGAGAAAACCGAAGGGGCAATCAAGAATGGACAATCCAGAGAAACTGGTAACATTTGGTACACAAAACACAGGACGAAGACAAAAAAAGAAAAAAAAAAACATTAAGTACATGTGTAATGTAAATGACGCATATACCTGTTCCTAGAAGGGTAATGATCAGTAACAAAACATATATTCATGGTAAATTTATGCATTCGACTATGAAAGACAAAAGACGGTGTTTATTATCAATAAGTCAAATTCTAGCTGATTCAAACATCTCATTAAGACATTTTGCTTAATGCAGTAACTGTTGTCAAATTATCAAGAGTGGGAGAATAGAGATTCATTCACTGCTTTAACTCTGCCACAATTGTGTGCCTTTTCCAATACAGGACCTGAATTTTCATCGACATAATCCGTGATCTTTTCTTGTGCTTAATGATATGAGGTTAGAAGTGATTGGAGATCAAAGTATCCGACGTGAAGGGTTCGGATCGCATTAACAGGTTTAACCCCATTAGTTTCCCAAACGTCCCGATCCAGGACCTGAATTAACACAATCGGAGCTACTCGGCCATCCTCGCTACCCTTCCAATAACCTCGTAAGTAAGTGGCGGATAAATAGAACTACTTTCTAAATTTTAGGTCATGTGACAAAAAAGAATTAACCATAATTTGTGATAAAAGCGACACAGCTATAATGTTTATCTACATTTAGCAATGAATTTCACTAATTAAATGGTGCTATGATATTAATTTTGTCTTCCATATTGGATTTTCGTAGACTATATTTTTGTGCGCTTATCTTCCGGCAAACAATTTAAGAAGAATTTCTACTACCTAGTTACGAGGTTATTGGAAGGGTAGCGAGAATGGCCGAGTAGTTACGATTGGAATTAACATTGACAAACGTTGTGGCCTCTTTGGTGTTCAGTGATTTGAAGTGAGAGGTGGTTGGTTTTTTTTTGGACATTGGTGGAACTACTGACCATCACTGTATAAAGTTTCTTTTCTTAATAACAATTTCATGACAAAAATTCACATGACCTTACAAGCAATAATCAAGATAGTTTTCATCTATGCAACAACAATAGAAACGTGAGTTTTAATTAGATCTCTGCCACTTTCATTACATTTGTATAGAAAATAACAGTATCATTTTGTAATGTTTTCAATATGGAAAATTATGTACCCACCTAGTAAGCATTTACAGATTATAATAAAGGTATAATAGATGTTGGCACATATAGTAGTCTTATATGCATTTGTTGCTATATAGCGCTACTTTTTCAGTCTTATTATGGCTCTCAATTTTATTGATGTGGAAGCCGGAATACTCAAACCAATCACTTGTCACAAGTTACTGTACTAAGTATCAAATTACGTTGTATCGAGTACATCTCACCATATGCGGGAATCGAGTTCACAACTTTAGTAGTAGTGTGTAATGGATGTGTAGGTAGATGTAACTATTAGTACCATACTATCAAGACCACAAGTCTCCTAAATATTGGTCATATGTAGAAGTCACCAATATGCAATATGACAAATTGTAACAGATTATTAAATTTTAATGTCGTAGCTACATACCTATTAGCTTGTATATTTTAACAGATTTACTTTGAAGCCAAATCTGGCAGTACACCATATAGCATCATAGGACTTGATGCTGTAGAATTTCAAACGGGAAATGATTGTTCTACTATAGGTGAGTTATGACCGTCTGACCTATCGATTTTTCTTTTCTCTCGCATCATGTTACGGTTTTCTGCAATATCATAAGTAAGTTCAGTTATCTTGATAAAATATTCATAAATCACTGACTGGTAAGGTGAAGGTAAACGTCCTCACGGGTACAAAAAAAATCTCATATTAATAGAAAGTGTATTTTATAATATAATATACAGGTGGTCGTTAATATCTTTAACAAAAGTAAGTTTGAAATTTGTGTACAGTGTATATACAATAACTCCTGTTATAAAATGGAAAAAAAACCCAGGTCAATTTAGGTTACACAAACTGACGTTGTTAATAATAACGAATTGATGATAAAAGGTATTATTTATATTGTTTTCTGGTATCAAAAACCCGGATTTTAACCCCGGGGCTGGGGTTACTTCCTGTATTCCTGTTACAAGTGATACAGAATACGTAGCGATTTTTAACCTCAGAATTTTAAATTAAGTCGCCAATTTTAAACGAAATTTACGAAACGGTCTGCATTATTACGAAAGTACACAACTAAAAAATGTCACCAAACACCGTAAATCGAAGGACAGACAATACAATTGCCGAAAGAACAAACAATGATCTACAAACATTATACAGAAAGCTGAACATCGAGCAACACACACGAAATCCACTAAAACTGGATGTGAACTCAGGTGCACCGGAAGGGTGAGCAGTTCATGCTCCACATGCGGCTCCATCGTGTTACTCTTGTTACAAATCCGGTGATAAGGCATGCAATTCATTGAGGAAAGGACAGGTTTGTCATTACGATAAGCTGAACATATCCGGTGTCATTTGTGACACAGACATCCCATAACGGTTGACCAGGCCATGGTCAGCAGATTTTCTCCCAACTAAATTGCTTTTGATGTGAACATAATATGCAATAAGGCATATTATCTTAATATTACTGCTATAAAATGAATTCTTTATCAGAATGTCCGATAGCCACAACACCAGTCCCCACTACACAGAAAATTGAAAGTACAACAGCAGGAGAGAGAAGAACACCAGATAATAATGGTATACTACAACCTATTAAAATTTAAAACATGGAAGTAAAAAAATGTATTAATAACATACAATGCCTGTTTATAATGTTCATGTCCTTTTTGTCTTAGATCGTGGATGGAATATTTACTTTAAACATATTTTATTGTCAAACAAATACAGACAATGGATCAGACACAAGTTATAAACTTACGAGGTCTTCTCCGTTACATATAAATCATTAAGTAGACAATATATTACAAAAACATAGCATTATTTCGTTCAAGATTATTTGAGAAAAATGAGATAATACTGCAAGATATATTGTAATTGATGTTGAGTCGTTGCCGTGAGATGAGTTAGGAGTACATTAACATTAGACAAATCTTTTAGTGTCTAGTATGTATTTATGAACAGCTGTACAAAATGAGCAGTTGACATCATATGCCAAATCTGAATTCCCATACAATATATTATTAATGGATATATCTAACCCAAGATCTCTAATATTGTTCAACATTACTTTTCTCTGATTTACAAACAGTTTACAGTGTAGGAAGTAGTGTTCATTGTTTACCATATAATTGTCAGTTACAATAACAAGAATCGATCAGATTACATCTAAAAACGTCACCTTTTAAGCTAATACAATTTTGCCTTAAACGTGTATGTAGAATACTTGCCAGGCGTGAACCAAATGGATGGAATATGACAATTATACCACACGAGTCTGCTATGAGCTAGTACACAGGTCTGCTATGAGCTAGTAGTCTTGTGTTCTGGTCTAGATTACAATAGTAAGACTTTATTCTGGACAGTAGAATCATGAAAGTAGAGACCAAATAGGAAACATGTGTTTATATTACACAAATAAAAACAATATTTATATACTAATACATGTTGATTGAAATCGTTGATTAAACTATTGTTCATTTATATTAAATTCTGCCTAAATCACTGATTCATAGTGAACAAACCAATTTTATAATGTAAGCCGCTGCTTAATAGCACTAATAGTATACATATGACAAATTCTGTGTCATGAAGATTAAATATATTACGTGTGATGTTCATTATAAGACCGTTAAGCACTGTAGTAGTGTTGGTCGTCCGGTTGTGTGTGAGAGTTGGCGTTTTGCCCACGTGTGGAGGATAATTGCATGACCGCATCGTTCCACTAAGAGGGGGTGTGTGGGCTCATAATACTAGTTTAACCCCACCACTATTTATTGAAGTACCTGTCCCAAGCCAGGAAATGGAGCGATCATATCGATTTTTTCTCTTTCTACGATTTTGATTAATTTCATTTAATTAGAACGTTCCCGTGTTTCTATTTAACCAAATATATACATATCTATATATCATCATTTTGAGGGGTCGTCGCGGCCGTGATCGTATGATAATTTGATTTACAACTACCTATGCAATCAGTGTCTATCACCACTGATGTTGTGAGTTCGAATCTCCATCAGGGTGAGGTGTACAACATTATGTCATAAAGTTCGTCAGTGAATTGAGACAGGTCGGTGGTTTTCTCCGGTTTCTTCGGTTTCCATCCACCAATAAAACTGACCGCCACGATATAACTGAAATATTGTTGAAAGTGGCGTTAAACACCATCAAACAAACAAACAAGCATATATCATCATTTTTACTTTTGATATTTCAGATAAATGGTATATCATCGGTGGAGTTTGTGGAGGATTGGTTCTGTTAGTAACAATTATCATTATTGTTATTATTTTAAAAATGTAGGTATAGCATATAGATGAAACATATTTGGAAAATGAACAAGAGGTCATTATGTGTTAAATAATACCATTGTTCTTAAAAATTAGTAAGGTTGAAAATCTATAAATGGTTTAAGAGGAGCATTAATAATATGTACATACGTACACTGATGGACAGATAAACACTCAAGAGACACATAAAACTACAAAGATGAACAACACGTACCCCACCAAACTTTAACATGCAAAGCGATGAGCAACACGTACCCCACCAAACATTAACATGCAAAGCGATGAACAACACGTACCTCACCAAACATTAACATGCAAAGCGATGAACAACGCGTACCCCACCAAACATTAACATGCAAAGCGATGAACAACGCGTACCCCACCAAACATTAACATGCAAAGCGATGAACAACACGTACCCCACCAAACATTAACATGCAAAGCGATGAGCAACACGTACCCCACCAAACATTAACATGCAAAGCGATGAACAACGCGTACCCCACCAAACATTAACATGCAAAGCGATGAACAACACGTACCCCACCAAACTTTAACATGTAAAGCGATGAACAACACGTACCCCACCAAACATTAACATGCAAAGCGATGAGCAACACGTACCCCACCAAACATTAACATGCAAAGCGATGAGCAACACGTACCCCACCAAACATTAACATGAAAAGCGATGAACAACACGTACCCCATCAAACATTAACATGAAAAGCGATGAACAACACGTACTCCACCAAACATTAACATGAAAAGCGATGAACAACACGTACCCCACCAAACATTAACATGAAAAGCGATGAGCAACAAGTACCCCACCAAACATTAACATGCAAAGCGATGAACAACACGTACCCCACCAAACATTAACATGAAAAGCGATGAACAACACGTACCCCACCAAACATTAACATGCAAAGCGATGAACAACACGTACCCCACCAAACATTAACATGAAAAGCAATGAAAAACACGTACCCCACCAAACATTAACATGCAAAGCGATGAGCAACACGTACCCCACCAAACATTAACATGCAAAGCGATGAACAACACGTACCCCATCAAACATTAATATGAAAAGCGATGAACAACACGTACTCCACCAAACATTAACATGAAAAGCGATGAACAACACGTACCCCACCAAACATTAACATGAAAAGCGATGAGCAACAAGTACCCCACCAAACATTAACATGCAAAGCGATGAACAACACGTACCCCACCAAACATTAACATGAAAAGCGATGAACAACACGTACCCCACCAAACATTAACATGCAAAGTGAAGAACAACACGTACCCCATCAAACATTAACATGAAAAACGATGAACAACACGTACCCCACCAAACATTAACATGAAAAGCGATGAACAACACGTACCCCATCAAACATTAATATGAAAAGCGATGAACAACACGTACTCCACCAAACATTAACATGAAAAGCGATGAACAACACGTACCCCACCAAACATTAACATGAAAAGCGATGAGCAACAAGTACCCCACCAAACATTAACATGCAAAGCGATGAACAACACGTACCCCACCAAACATTAACATGAAAAGCGATGAACAACACGTACCCCATCAAACATTAACATGCAAAGTGATGAACAACACGTACCCCATCAAACATTAACATGAAAAGCGATGAACAACACGTACCCCATCAAACATTAACATGCAAAGTGATGAACAACACGTACCCCACCAAACATTAACATGAAAAACGATGAACAACACGTACCCCACCAAACTTTAACATGCAAAGCGATGAACAACACGTACTCCACCAAACATTAACATGCAAAGCGATGAACAACACGTACCCCACCAAACATTAACATGAAAAGCGATGAGCAAACAGTACCCCACCAAACATTAACATGCAAAGCGATGAACAACACGTACCCCACCAAACATTAACATGAAAAGCGATGAACAACACGTACCCCATCAAACATTAACATGCAAAGTGATGAACAACACGTACCCCACCAAACATTAACATGAAAAACGATGAACAACACGTACCCCACCAAACTTTAACATGCAAAGCGATGAACAACACGTACTCCACCAAACATTAACATGCAAAGCGATGAACAACACGTACCCCACCAAACATTAACATGAAAGGCGATGAACAACACGTACCCCACCAAACTTTAACATGCAAAGCGATGAACAACGCGTACCCCACCAAACATTAACATGCAAAGCGATGAACAACACGTACCCCACCAAACATTAACATGAAAAGCGATGAGCAACACGTACCCCACCAAACATTAACATGAAAGGCGATGAGCAACACGTACCCCACCAAACATTAACATGAAAGGCGATGAGCAACACGTACCCCACCAAACATTAACATGAAAAGCGATGAACAACACGTACCCCACCAAACATTAACATTCAAAGCGATGAACAACACGTACCCCACCAAACATTAACATGCAAAGCGATGAGCAACACGTACCCCATCAAACATTAACATGCAAAGCGATGAACAACACGTACCCCACCAAACATTAATAACATGAAAAGCGATGAACAACACGTACCCCACCAAACATTAACATGAAAAGCGACGAGCATCGCGTACCCCACCAAACTTTAACATGCACAGCGATGAACAACACGTACCCCACTAAACATTAACATGCAAAGCGATGAACAACACGTACCCCACCAAACATTAACATGCAAAGCGATGAGCAACACGTACCCCACCAAACATTAACATTCAAAGCGATGAACAACACGTACCCCACCAAACATTAACATGCATAGCGATGAGCAACACGTACCCCATCAAACATTAACATGCAAAGCGATGAGCAACACGTACCCCACCAAACATTAACATTCAAAGCGATGAACAACACGTACCCCACCAAACATTAACATGCAAAGCGATGAGCAACACGTACCCCATCAAACATTAACATGCAAAGCGATGAACAACACGTACCCCACCAAACATTAATAACATGAAAAGCGATGAACAACACGTACCCCACCAAACATTAACATGAAAAGCGACGAGCATCGCGTACCCCACCAAACTTTAACATGCACAGCGATGAACAACACGTACCCCACTAAACATTAACATGCAAAGCGATGAACAACACGTACCCCACCAAACATTAACATGCAAAGCGATGAGCAACACGTACCCCACCAAACATTAACATGCAAAGCTTAATCAACTATCGATATTTACATACTATCTCCTTCGTTTTAAGACTTTTTTTTATTAAACAGTGATCATGTATATTAATCTCGATGTAGCATTCATCATATGGAATTACTTGCTGGTAATTTTATAAATATGTTCTATCTTTAAGTGTTATAGTAATACTTCTTAAATGACACTTTCAACGATATTTCACTTATATCACTTATATGGTAGAGGTCAGTTATATATTTGTGAAGAAAAATATAGGTTACTGCAGATTGACACCATGGGAATAGATCAAATAAGATAAAACATATTTTATTGTCAAATATATACAATAGGATTGAACACTTAAATTTTACAACTTATATGAAGTTCTATCCAAATATGTTCTGTAGGATCTCTGCATAAAATTAATTGCTTAATAATTTGAAAAACAAAACAAAAAATATAAAGGAAAAAAATATTTTACATCACATAACATTATTGATTTAAATATTTAAATTAATACAACAGTATCATTTTTATTAATCCTTATACCTGTTTTTAAAAATAAATGTATTTACCAATTAAATATTTTCAGGAGGAAACGAGATAATAAAGGTATATTGCACTTTCATACAGCATCACAACAAAACAGAGCGCTACCTGCAGTTCCACAATATAATACCCAAAACCAAGAGGAAGTAGTACTTTCAATCGCTGAATCTTTTGATAGAAAGTTTTCAGTCAAACCTGCTACTTCTTATGCTAACAAATTCACAGAATCAAAACAAGTACTAACGTTAGCAGGTGATTATACGGAGGAGAGCAAAACAGAATTTGTAACTAGAGTCAAAAGTGTTGGAGAGTCTGACTATATCCCTATACCGCCTGCTTATGATACCGATGACGAAAATTATATAACGTCTGGGGATGGTCCAGATTTTATCAATTCACTAGACGATGATTATTTATGTCCATCGGTCGAAATAGAACCGATTCGGGGGTATACAAATCAGTATGAATCTGTTCCAACTAAAAAGAGAGAGACACAAATTACCAACGAATGTGGTGAACCTTCTGCCAATGAAATCTGTGCTGTAAAAATTCCTTCAATTCCTGTAATGAGAAATTGTAATGCGAGTACTCAGAAAAATGATACCAGCGATGATTATGACCACGCTGAAATAGCACTAATAAAAGATGGTACTAGCCGACAAAAGACAAAATATGGAATCGATAATACTGGATATAATTCAGAGGATAGTGCAAATGGGGGAGAAGGTTCTCCAGGAATTGACACAGATGACTATTTAGAAGTAAATAATGCCACTGACGACGAATATGAAGAACCCACCAATGATAACCATTCTTTGAAAAATCCTAAAACTACAGTAATGAGAATTGTGAGTAAAACAACACAGGAAGAGGACAACAACTCTGATAAGAACAATGCCCTAGCAATACCTAAGATTCCTCACAATCAAGGGGAACGAATAGTAATGTCGCTTGAGAAATCGTTTGATAAAAATGCTTCCTTAACACCCGTCGAAACAGAATTAGTAAATGAAGTCAAAAGTGATGGAGAGTCAGACTATTTCCTTAAACCGCCTGATTATGATACCGATGACGAAAATTATATAACACCTGGGGATGGTCCAGATAATACCAATTCACAAGACGATGATTATTTGTATCCATCAGTCGGAATAGAACCGATGATTCGCGCGAAAGAAAATCCGTATATATCTGATCTAAATGACAAGGGAGAGATACATACGTATACCAATACCACCACCATTCACGAGGAATGCAACGAACCTGTCAATGCAATCCGCCCTTTACAAATTCCTACGATTCCTGTTGTGAGAAATGGTAACGTAATTACTCAAGACAATGATAGCAGCGATGAATATGACAACGCTGAAATAGCTGTATTAAGAGATGGTATTAGCGGAAACGAACATGCTGGATATAATTCAGAGGATAGTGCAAATGGGGGAAAAGTTTCTCCAGGAAATGACACAGATGACTATTTAGAAGTAAATAATACCACTGACGACGAATATGAAGAGCCTGTCAATTCTTTACAAAATCATGTCGGTAAAAATGGCAATGAAAAAACCCAGAATATGACTGTGATCAAGCAGCTATAAAATAAAGTGATAACAGGCAAACTTCAGTGGACGGCATCGGCAATACTGGATACCATTCAAAGAACAGTACAAATCAAGAACAAGGATTTCTCGATAATGACGATGATGACTATATATTTAGACGCAAGATCTGTTCAGAATGAACAATTAAATCGTGAATCAGTTTGATTGAAAAACATATAAGGTGGAAATGGAAATGGCAAACTAATTACAAGCATATTGAAAGTTATATATAATAATATAATATATATCTGCATCACATGAAATAGATCAAAATATATACCTAATAATTAAAAAATATCACATCACACTTTGAATCAGAGTCGCACTAAAACCATTATATGTCTAAATCAAATACGAGCTTACAAAGTATTGGTTTATATGTTTCACATGCGAGTTTTTATTTCTCATCAAACCATCTTTTTTTCAAAATAAACATTCTGGGGACAAAAAAAGTTTGAAAATACCAAGGGGCAATCAGAAGCCGTAAAAGGAAGGACAGACAATACAATGACCAAGAGAAACAGGACAAACAGCGATCTACAAAACATTGCACAGAAAACTAAAACTTGAGCAACATGAACCCATTAAATACTGGGAATGAACTCAACTCTCAGTTGATCCGATATTCCAGAGCTGATGGTTTCTATCATGATTTCCTTGATAGAGGGTTGCTGCTGACAAGGAAGCTACTGAACCAAGGCTTCCTAGTGGTTAAGTTGAAATCATCACTTCGAAAGTTTTAAGGTTGCCACCATGACATGGTTAATCTTTACGGCGTATGTGTCACAAATGACCACTGATATGTTCCTTTTGTCATAATAACAATCCAGACCTTTCTTCATTCATGACTTATCACTGGGGTATATAACAAGAGTAACAATCCAGTCCTTTCTTCATTCATGACTTATCACAGGGGTATATAGCAAGAGTAACAATCCAGTCCTTTCTTCATTCATGACTTATCACGTGGTATATAGCTAGAGTAACAATCCAGTCCTTTCTTCATTCATGACTTATCACGTGGTATATAGCAAGAGTAACAATCCAGTCCTTTCTTCATTCATGACTTATCACCGGGGTATATAACAAGAGTAACAATCCAGTCCTTTCTTCATTCATGACTTATCACAGGGGTATATAACAAGAGTAACAATCCAGTCCTTTCTTCATTCATGACTTATCACTGGGGTATATAACAAGAGTAAGAATCCAGTCCTTTCTTCATTCATGACTTATCACAGGGGTATATAACAAGAGTAACAATCCAGTCCTTTCTTCATTCATGACTTATCACGTGGTATATAGCAAGAGTAACAATCCAGTCCTTTCTTCATTCATGACTTATCACTGGGGTATATAACAAGAGTAAGAATCCATTCATTTCTTAATTCATGACTTATCACCGGGGTATATAACAAGAGTAACAATCCAGTCCTTTCTTCATTCATGACTTATCACTGGGGTATATAGCAAGAGTAAGAATCCAGTCCTTTCTTCATTCATGACTTATCACTGGGGTATATAGCAAGAGTAAGAATCCAGTCCTTTCTTAATTCATGACTTATCACCGGGGTATATAACAAGAGTAACAATCCAGTCCTTTCTTCATTCATGACTTATCACGTGGTATATAGCAAGAGTAACAATCCAGTCCTTTCTTCATTCATGACTTATCACTGGGGTATATAACAAGAGCAACAACCCAGTCCTTTCTTCATTCATGACTTATCACGTGGTATATAGCAAGAGTAACAATCCAGTCCTTTCTTCATTCATGACTTATCACAGGGGTATATAACAAGAGTAACAATCCAGTCCTTTCTTCATTCATGACTTATCACGTGGTATATAGCAAGAGTAACAATCCAGTCCTTTCTTCATTCATGACTTATCACTGGGGTATATAACAAGAGTAACAATCCAGTCCTTTCTTCATTCATGACTTATCACTGGGGTATATAACAAGAGTAAGAATCCAGTCCTTTCTTAATTCATGACTTATCACCGGGGTATATAACAAGAGTAACAATCCAGTCCTTTCTTCATTCATGACTTATCACTGGGGTATATAGCAAGAGTAAGAATCCAGTCCTTTCTTAATTCATGACTTATCACCGGGGTATATAACAAGAGTAACAATCCAGTCCTTTCTTCATTCATGACTTATCACTGGGGTATATAACAAGAGTAACAATCCAGTCCTTTCTTCATTCATGACTTATCACGTGGTATATAGCAAGAGTAACAATCCAGTCCTTTCTTCATTCATGACTTATCACTGGGGTATATAACAAGAGTAAGAATCCAGTTCTTTCTTAATTCATGACTTATCACCGGGGTATATAACAAGAGTAACAATCCAGTCCTTTCTTCATTCATGACTTATCACGTGGTATATAGCAAGAGTAACAATCCAGTCCTTTCTTCATTCATGACTTATCACTGGGTTATATAACAAGAGAAACAATCCAGTCCTTTCTTCATTCATGACTTATCACGTGGTATATAGCAAGAGTAACAATCCAGTCCTTTCTTCATTCATGACTTATCACGTGGTATATAGCAAGAGTAACAATCCAGTCCTTTCTTCATTCATGACTTATCACTGGGGTATATAACAAGAGTAAGAATCCATTCATTTCTTAATTCATGACTTATCACCGGGGTATATAACAAGAGTAACAATCCAGTCCTTTCTTCATTCATGACTTATCACTGGGGTATATAGCAAGAGTAAGAATCCAGTCCTTTCTTCATTCATGACTTATCACTGGGGTATATAGCAAGAGTAAGAATCCAGTCCTTTCTTAATTCATGACTTATCACCGGGGTATATAACAAGAGTAACAATCCAGTCCTTTCTTCATTCATGACTTATCACGTGGTATATAGCAAGAGTAACAATCCAGTCCTTTCTTCATTCATGACTTATCACTGGGGTATATAACAAGAGTAACAACCCAGTCCTTTCTTCATTCATGACTTATCACGTGGTATATAGCAAGAGTAACAATCCAGTCCTTTCTTCATTCATGACTTATCACAGGGGTATATAACAAGAGTAACAATCCAGTCCTTTCTTCATTCATGACTTATCACGTGGTATATAGTAAGAGTAACAATCCAGTCCTTTCTTCATTCATGACTTATCACTGGGGTATATAACAAGAGTAACAATCCAGTCCTTTCTTCATTCATGACTTATCACTGGGGTATATAACAAGAGTAAGAATCCAGTCCTTTCTTAATTCATGACTTATCACCGGGGTATATAACAAGAGTAACAATCCAGTCCTTTCTTCATTCATGACTTATCACTGGGGTATATAGCAAGAGTAAGAATCCAGTCCTTTCTTAATTCATGACTTATCACCGGGGTATATAACAAGAGTAACAATCCAGTCCTTTCTTCATTCATGACTTATCACTGGGGTATATAACAAGAGTAACAATCCAGTCCTTTCTTCATTCATGACTTATCACGTGGTATATAGCAAGAGTAACAATCCAGTCCTTTCTTAATTCATGACTTATCACTGGGGTATATAACAAGAGTAAGAATCCAGTTCTTTCTTAATTCATGACTTATCACCGGGGTATATAACAAGAGTAACAATCCAGTCCTTTCTTCATTCATGACTTATCACGTGGTATATAGCAAGAGTAACAATCCAGTCCTTTCTTCATTCATGACTTATCACTGGGTTATATAACAAGAGAAACAATCCAGTCCTTTCTTCATTCATGACTTATCACGTGGTATATAGCAAGAGTAACAATCCAGTCCTTTCTTCATTCATGACTTATCACTGGGGTATATAACAAGAGTAACAATCCAGTCCTTTCTTCATTCATGACTTATCACTGGGGTATATAACAAGAGTAACAATCCAGTCCTTTCTTAATTCATGACTTATCACTGGGGTATATAGCAAGAGTAAGAATCCAGTCCTTTCTTAATTCATGACTTATCACCGGGGTATATAACAAGAGTAACAATCCAGTCCTTTCTTCATTCATGACTTATCACTGGGGTATATAACAAGAGTAACAATCCAGTCCTTTCTTCATTCATGACTTATCACTGGGGTATATAACAAGAGTAACAATCCAGTCCTTTCTTAATTCATGACTTATCACTGGGGTATATAACAAGAGTAAGAATCCAGTCCTTTCTTCATTCATGACTTATCACCGGGGTATATAACAAGAGTAACAATCCAGTCCTTTCTTCATTCATGACTTATCACAGGGGTATATAACAAGAGTAACAATCCAGACCTTTCTTCATTCATGACTTATCACGTGGTATATAGCAAGAGTAACAATCCAGTCCTTTCTTCATTCATGACTTATCACTGGGGTATATAACAAGAGTAACAATCCAGTCCTTTCTTCATTCATGACTTATCACGTGGTATACAGCAAGAGTAACAATCCAGTCCTTTCTTCATTCATGACTTATCACTGGGGTATATAACAAGAGTAACAATCCAGTCCTTTCTTCATTCATGACTTATCACTGGGGTATATAGCAAGAGTAAGAATCCAGTTCTTTCTTCATTCATGACTTATCACTAGGGTATATAACAAGAGTAAGAATCCAGTCCTTTCTTAATTCATGACTTATCACCGGGGTATATAACAAGAGTAACAATCCAGTCCTTTCTTCATTCATGACTTATTACTGGGGTATATAGCAAGAGTAAGAATCCAATCCTTTCTTAATTCATGACTTATCACCGGGGTATATAACAAGAGTAACAATCCAGTCCTTTCTTCATTCATGACTTATCACAGGGGTATATAACAAGAGTAACAATCCAGTCCTTTCTTCATTCATGACTTATCACTGGGGTATATAACAAGAGTAACAATCCAGTCCTTTCTTCATTCATGACTTATCACGTGGTATATAGGAAGAGTAACAATCCAGTCCTTTCTTCATTCATGACTTATCACTGGGGTATAAAACAAGAGTAACAATCCAGTCCTTTCTTAATTCATGACTTATCACCGGGGTATATAACAAGAGTAACAATCCAGTCCTTTCTTCATTCATGACTTATCACCGGGGTATATAACAAGAGTAACAATCCAGTCCTTTCTTCATTCATGACTTATCACTGGGGTATATAGCAAGAGTAAGAATCTAGTCCTTTCTTAATTCATGACTTATCACCGGGGTATATAACAAGAGTAACACTCCAGTCCTTTCTTCATTCATGACTTATCACAGGGGTATATAACAAGAGTAACAATCCAGTCCTTTCTTCATTCATGACTTATCACAGGGGTATATAACAAGAGTAACAATCCAGTCCTTTCTTAATTCATGACTTATCACTGGGGTATATAGCAAGAGTAAGAATCCAGTCCTTTCTTAATTCATGACTTATCACCGGGGTATATAACAAGAGTAACAATCCAGTCCTTTCTTCATTCATGACTTATCACCGGGGTATATAGCAAGAGTAAGAATCCAGTCTTTCTTCATTCATGACTTATCACTGGGGTAAATAGCAAGAGTAAGAATCCAGTCCTTTCTTAATTCATGACTTATCACTGGGGTATATAACAAGAGTAACAATTCAGTCCTTTCTTAATTCATGACTTATCACCGGGGTATATAACAAGAGTAAAAATCCAGTCCTTTCTTCATTCATGACTTATCACCAGGGTATATAACAAGAGTAACAATCCAGTCCTTTCTTCATTCATGACTTATTACTGGGGTATATAGCAAGAGTAAGAATCCAGTCCTTTCTTAATTCATGACTTATCACCGGGGTATATAACAAGAGTAACAATTCAGTCCTTTCTTCATTCATGACTTATCACTGGGGTATATAACAAGAGTAACAATCCAGTCCTTTCTTCATGCATGACTTATCACGTGGTATATAACAAGAGTAACATGATGGGCGACACACAAACTTCGGAGCAACTAGAATTCACCCCCGGTTTTTAGTGGTGTTCATTTGGCTCGATCTTTAGTTTTCTATGTAATGTTTTGTAGATAGTTGGTTTTTCCAGTCATTGTGTTGTCTGTTCTCTATGGCTTCTGACTACCCCTTTAGAATCTTCAAACTTTTCTATATTCAGAACGAGAACAGGCTTAACAATATATAATAACAATTATATGGAAATGAGGAAGGGATAGCCCAACTGAGTGTAACAACTTGGGATTGTTGCTGAGGGAGGGATAGCCCAACTGAGGGTAACAACTTGGGATTGTTGCTGAAAACGTATGGAGATTGTAAAGGCGTTTCATTATATAACATTTTTGGCCACTTGACGACTTTTTTTCCATTTTCATGGATTCGAGGTTAAATATTATGGGTCTTTAAACACACTTTCAACAATTTTTCAGTTATATTTAAATATTTTCAACAATTTTTCAGTTGTATATTCCAGAAGTCAGTATTTCTAGCGAGTATGTGGATAATACCACAAATCTTGCATACATCATTAGCTAAGACAAAGGTGTATGCATCAAGTACACCACTCATTGGACTTACTAACTTTAGTGATGATGGAATTTTGGAAAAATCGAACGTGGATGGTTAACAGTTTCACCAATATCAACAAAACAAATTGTAACCTCAATCACTGAACACAAACACAGGACATTTTACGATGACACTTCACACCTTCATTTGGAACCAGCACAACAATGGTATGTTAAACCAGTGAGATCCAATTATACCATTACAGGGTTATATGAGCCGTAATGAAAGGGGGAGGTTTGGCGCTTTAAAATCTGATTCAACCCACCATTTCTTTAGAAATGCCTGTACCAAGTCAGGGTCATTACGGTTTTCACAGTTTTCCGGTTGTTGACTGATTTTGTCTGTTTATATACTTATGAGTTTTGACTTTCCCTTTGTAAGATTGCTCGGGGTTCGGTAATTTTGTTATTACCCTTACAAACATTGAGCAGAATGAAACCGTTTGCCTCTCGATACTCCCAATATGCAAATATAATTTTAATTTGATTTGAATATTTCAATCTGATTGGCTAATCCGCCTGGAGAAAATGTTGGTTATACTCGATAACCTGGGTTGGTATTGTGACGTCACCAACGTGTTCAAACGACAAATTCAAATAGTCATGAATTAATCATAATTAAAATCTAGGAATCATTAAATTTTGTTGTAAAAATTTAATTATAAGGAATATTTGAAATTGTTGAACAGGTTATACTTGCATAACTTGGTTTGGGTCAGTTTACGCTTTTCATAAACCGCTTCTTATTAAGCGTAAACTGACCCAAACCAGGTTATATCGTATAACCTGTTCAGTCAAGAATTTCATATTTTCCTTAAATGTGCTCAAATTATAAATTATTTTATTTATACTGAAAACTTCCAAGTAGACAATTCTTACGGAGGTAAACGCTGAAATATGTGTTGTTTATTAATACTCCACTTACTAATATTTGTTGACGATTATGGTGTAACTGATATTATGTTATTTGATTTTTCATGCCATATTGGAACCTTATGACAACTTCCTTTAGTTATCTTTATGGTTTTATTATTATCAAGACACATCTAATATGATAGCTTGTATAACTCTACAACCCTTCGGTTTTCTCTACATCTAATATGATAGCTTGTATAACTCTACAACCCTTCGGTTTTCTCTAACGTTTATTATAAAGCTTTGTTGTCCACAGCCAGTGTATATATTTCATCAAGATACGTGTATTGCATTCTAATTTTATTGCCAAACACGGTTATCTATGGTCAGGCTTCGAGCTCTGTGGGTTTGAGCCCTGAGAACTTTCACCAGTACCCTGCCTTCTAATGCTAAAGCAGACAATGGTAAAGAATATTCATGTTTCATATGGTAATTTTAACTTTTCATTAGTATTGCTTTATTTTCATTGCTTTGTTTATATATTAATAAACCCATACCATAAAACATCCATTAATGTGGAAAAATAAAAAAATAAATCTTTTATTTTCTCAAAACCGTTTATAATAATACTACATACATGTTACCTCATAGATTATTGTAAAGAAGTAACAAACCAATCTGATTAAAGTTAAATATTTGTTGTATCTATTTTTTCTTTGGCAATACCCTAACATTAACAACATCCTGCTTGGGGTCATGTCAGGTAACCTTTTATTCATCTGGGACTGTCCAATCATATGTGACAACAGCTCCTGGTTGATTTAGGAGGCTCATCCTGGATCGGTTTGTCGGTAATATTAACCCCGACTTGAAACAAAAATGGGTTGTTGTTAGAACTTAAAGGGAAACTTCGCAAAACAATTTTTTTTTTATGTCTTTCCTGATGTACAAATATGGATGTTTATATGTATATTAGCGTTTTATTATGTTGGATAAGGGAATGAAATCGATTTTAAAATTCTGTCAACGATACATGGAAGTCGCCATTTTGATAGTATCTCAATACCAAGAATCACGTGACGTCTAAATATCACCACGCCCCAAAACAAGCGTGACAAACCAGGGTCCTCATGGCTTGTCGGGCGTACGGTTGTTTAACTCGACAAGGGTATGGCAAAAGCCTATTTTGTTTTCCTGACCCCGTGAAAAAGAAAGCTCTACTTGACTTGGCTGACCAACCTCAGCATAGAAGAAAGCTTCACCAGTGATAAGCACAAGTTGGTTTGCGAAGACCATTTCAAAATTTGATGGTAATTCTTTTTATTTTTTTCATTATTCTAAATATCTGAATTTATTACACAATCACTTTTTTGCAGATTTACGTGTTGCTTCTATAGATTATGGCAAAACAAATGCATCGGGTGGAAAGGTTCGTCTTTAATGAGACACATTTACAAAAGATTTTTTTCCAAAATTGAAGAACTACGAAATTAAGTTAAAAAAAGAACGGACACCGGAACAATGCCCTGAATTCGATAAAAATAAAATAAAAAAAGGTTTATTCTACGGGGCAAAATTGTTTTAATGACATTATTCAGTAAGATCGCACTTTGTAATCGATCGTTCATGCACTACAATAAAGGGATCTCCTGTACTTGGCGATCACTAGTATAATTATTTTTTCCAGTATTGTGATTTTTTTTCAAAATTTTGTACAATACTGGTATACCAGTAATGTAATTAAGATATTGGTATTGTAATTCAATTATGAAATTGGATTACTTCATATTAGAAGGTTCATGTTATCAACTGTTGAAAAGCATACTAAAAGTACAAGTTCATTGTGTATCATTTTATTGGCATTTATAACATCGTATCAGTAATACATCACAATACACAACAATCCATTATGGATAGTCAAGATTATTATACAGCGACACAAGAACAACTACTTCAAGAACTGGTCTACCCAGGAACTAACATTTCCACAATACCTATTACAATACTTACTACAATACTATACACAAGTAAAAAAAAAAAAAAATTTTAAATCACAATACTGGTACAATACTGGTATACAATACTGGAACAAATTTTTATACCAGTATTGTGCACAATACTAGTATACCAGTATTGTGATCGCCAAGTACAGGAGATCCCAATAAAGATACACATAAGCTAAAAGCACAAAAAGTTACAAGGTAGGAAGCCATGCAATTGAGAGGATTATGTAAACATAATTTGTAATAGTTTTCATTTGACAATTACAGACGATGAGTATTATAAATACTTTTATAGTTTATTATATACAACTTCAGGGTACATCTTTTACGTAATATAATAATTTGTTTATGGTAATACAATATTCGCATTCGCCAACAGTAAAAAGATTAATCTGTTTTCATAACAGTTATTTCTGATTTGAACAAAGCGTAACATATAATATGTCTCTGCGTAAAGAAAACATTTTTTGTTTATTTTAATCACGTCTTTCGAACAGATTAATCTCAGAATAGTCATAAAAAAAGTTTCTTCACAATTATTGATATTTCACCTCGAATATGTATTGTTGTTGTGTATCAATCATAATTGTTATTTGTATATGCCCTCCTGGGGCTCTGATTTGGTTAATAAACTTATTTCTATTTCTATTTCTACAAGATAAATCAGTCTGACAACATCTTTATTATTTATTATTGTTTTAAACTGTGTTCATAACTAACTTTTTTTTTATCTTGATCTCGCTGTGATACAGTTGAAAAATTGCTGAGTTGGCGTTAAACAGCAATCACTCACCCTAACTGCTTATTCTTATTATTCTTAAAATGTCCTAGACATTGATACATGTAGATCTAAATAATAAACATGGAGCAGTCTCATCACGTGTTGTTCTTAAACTATCTTCTACTTTTTAAAATTTTTTAAAACTTTAATTTTATTTGTATTACTAAGTATTACCTGTATTGATAGTCATTATCAACTTGACCTCATAGACACCCTCAACAGTTGATCTCAAATTTACTCATTTAATTCAAATTTTACAAAGTTGAATGGAATGGAATGAGGAAGTAAATTAAAAAAATGAAGGAATATGTCCATAGAACACTGGTGCCTTCACTTTCAGCTATTAATAAACAGGAGCATAACTATGGAATAATAAAATGAATAATAACCATATATCTGTATTTCAATATTTTGTGTGTGTCACATACTCAATGTTTATTTCTACTTCTGAGTGATTTTCAAAAAAATGAAGACTTTGTGTGACATAGAGGGTGAAATTTCAAATTGGACAAATTGACATAATTTTGGTCGTAAAATAATGTCAATATGATATATTTTTCAGATTCAGTTGCTCAGTGCAATATATGAAGATTTTTTTTTTTTTCAACTTTTGTTAGCAACAAAGTGTTAAAATGATAACAAATACAGACTTACTTCCCCAGAGGTATCATTTTCTTTTGGGTATGGTAAGAGACCTAAATGTATTTCCATTTGATAATGATATGAAATAGGCACATTTTGGTACCAAACTTTGTATATATCATGAGAAAACAGTTTCAGTATATCAAAGAAACACTATTTTTACTGTATATTTTAAAAAATCTGGTAATTAAAGTTTTCATACAAGCATAAAAAATATGATCTAATGAGGCTTAATAGTTGTAAATCAATTATTTATATATGCCTAATAAATATAACAAAAGTTAAGTTAAGTTGATCATTGGTGGTATAAACTAGAGGTAACCAAATGAAAATACTGTCCATTTTTTTATGTTTTGTCACACTCCTGACACATTTTTCTAAAAGATAAATACACCTAATATCAAGCTAAATGCAATCATTGTTGGTCACAATAACTTTTTTAAGTAGTAGTACATAATATATTTTGACTGAAAAAAGGTTTCCCTTGAATATATTTTATTTTTGCATTGTTATGATGTTATTTCCATCATATTTTATCATATTCTAAGTAATATTATCATAATTATAAAAAATGACAACTCAATTTTCAACCATTTATACATCTTTTCAAGAGTATAGGGCTTATTGAGAATTAAATAATTCCCCCAGACAATTACAAGCAGTTTTATGGAGGCTATATGCTTACAAAATAATCTATTTCTTAAATAAAATTGTCACACTCCTGACTCCCTCTCGAAAGTAATATAACCAACTTATTCTTTCCAAACTAAAAGTTTCATTTCTTCAAAAGCTTATATTTCTTACAGTTAACAGTAAATATTAAAAGAAGATTCAAAATTATGTTTTTGCTTTTTCTAATGATGAATGTGCTAATTATTTGCCCTTTAGAAATTTATCTTATCAAAAATGGTTAAAATGGATTTGAAATTTATTAAAACTAGTAATAGATCATCTTTTCTTAGTATAAAATTACTTTTTAGTGGTTTTCAAATTAGTTTCCCCATGTTTCTCAATAATTTACTCTGCAAAAAAACTTCCTACTGCAATTGCAATCGACATTTAATGTTTTTATGTCAGGAGTGTGACATATTACTGTTGAATGAAAAATTGTTGATAAATTTTCAAAAATGCTATATCAAAAGAATGAAAATGTTTTATGAAAGGCAAGATATATTAAAGTAAGTATTCTGTTTATCTAAAGCAACATACATCAATTTTTCATTTGGAAAAAATCCATATTTTGACATGTTTTAAGAAAATATAACCCTTTATCATCACTTATTATGAGAAAGGTGTCATGCAATATACAAAAATACTATAATTATTACTTATTGTTTATATGTAATTAAATTGAAAACATTGTGGAAGTTTGTAGAAGCATGGTTTATTATTTTTTTTATCTAAAAGATATGCCTATTAAAAGTGTCACACTCCTGACATTAGTTATTTTGATTTCCTAGCTATGATATGTCAGATATCAGAGCTATTTCCAACTTTTTTCTTTGATTGGGTCTGGAGCTTTTGGAAAATAAAGAAAATTGTAAACTATTAAAGCATACAACATAGTACTATACAACTAAGATAAAATGTCACACTCCTGACATTTTTTGTGTCTCTCCTTATGCAAGCCCAATTTTACAACTATCATATTCATCCAGTCTAATACTACTAAATTATTATAACTAATGTTTTTTTACAACATATTTTGATTTTTCTGAACTAATTAGTCTCAACAATGAAAAAATATTAAGGTTTAATTTGACATTTGTACAATTTTCCAAGTTAAATTTATTCGCGTACACTAATTTAAAAAATAGAATAATTTTTTGTCGCAAAACCATAGGGTCACAAAACATCTAGATATTTGAAGTAAAATGGTACGAAATTATAGAATACCATCTTTCTTTAATATATTTTTTATTTTATTTTTTCTATCATCGAGGTAAGTTAAGGCAATTTAAAGTTTATCACGCTAAAACGTCACACTCCTGACAAATTTGATCAGTTTTTAGAAGATAACTTTTTAACCGGAAGAGCAATCTCCATGACACTTTGCATGAAGATAACTGTTACCACTGTGCTTGTTTTAAGATATTTACCTTTCTTTCATATCATTTAATATTCAAATTATTCTCTGAAAATGAAAAGTCTTCATTTTTTTGAAAATGACCCTTCTACAAGTGTGGACACAGAAATGTGCTGTCCAAAAGGCAAGTGTGGATGTCAATATTTCATATTATTAACTTGAAAAAAAAAAAAAATCCTGGACACAGGGTCCTGGATTTTTCTTAATAAAAAGCTAATCCTGGATTATTAATTTTGCTTAATATCCGGTCCTGTGTTTTTATTTAAAATTTTCATCATAGCCCCCCTCCCCCTCCATTTATTTAACTGTAAAATTCACAAATAAAATTCACCCCCCTTTTTTTCTTGTTTAAATCAATGATCAACAATATTCCAGAATCAAACAAATGAATAAATATAACAGATTTCTTTTACATGCATCTTTTTACCATGCAGAGTCAGTGTGTTTTAAATCGGTCATCCAATCAGGACGCTCATTATTCTTGTCCAAGATAAAAATACATCGCTAAAGTAAATTTACCTGTGGTTTCAGAGTAGAAGATTTTTAGAAATCTAACATAAAATTTCCCCACTTCAACTCGTAAATTTACATAGAAATCGGAGATATTTCGTTTTAAAACTTCACACATGGTTTTGTCTATCATATTTCTTGAAGACAAACATAAAATCTTATAGCATTTATCAATATTTTATGAGTATCAACAGTTTTTTTTTCAACACGTATCTGTTTCTCGATACAGCCGCCCGATTACAGTGACCCGTGACCCAGATTAGCACATCCCAGCAGTTTTTTTTTATTAAGGTTGTTTAATAAGGAAAAATTGCATACGAATGTTTTTTTTTGTCTATTTCATAATTTTGGTTGTTGCTACATCATTCTGATGGGGCACAAAAAAATCAAGATAAAAATGAACAATTCAATATAGCTTACGATCAATGGTAATCTTAAGATTTTTTGTGAAAATAGCCCACGATTCATTGCTGCATTAGGTGCGGATGCAACAGTTTTGAAAACGGGGTCCCAGGCTCTTGTTTGCCATTTTTTACCCAATGTATACACGAATTTTACTAAATTGTCGAACACCCCCTTGATCCGGCAGTGTGCATTAATATGCACCCATTCCTAATGTATACTTCAACGTGATCAGGGTCGTGTATTTTGATCACCTATTAGAACCTTTAACATGTGTATTGCATCTGCTATTCTAGTCACGGGTAGCGTAATTTGATTTTATTTCCTGTTCTTATTATGTTTTTGTCTATTTGACTTGTGTACGTTGTTTGTATATATTCCTTGTACATGCCTTCAACCCTTATGGGGTAAAATTGAGCATTAATAAAGTTAGTTAGTTAACGGGTCACAAAATGTGCATTGCGTTTCTGATCATTGTCAAATATTGTGACACATGTATTCAGGTATTCGGTCAGAGGCCCGTCGACCGGATGTAAAATGACACTTGTATATTCTGCCTGGCGATTTCCTGTGTGGACCTAAATTCAATACGCAATATCAGGTACCCTGCTGAGTGAACCGGTGTGAATGTACCTGTCGTTTTCAGAATGAAGATAAAAATAAGTAAATCCCGCATTTCACTTCTTACTTCAGGAATTATTTGCCTTAATTTATTGAAGAATAAAATATTTAAAATTAAAATATGGTCTCTCGCTTCTGAAAATACATGAAAAATATTAGAAATATATTTTTGGCATAATATTTTACGTTTCGCTTATCAAAAATGACAAACAAAAAAAGGAAAAGAAATTAACATTTTTAAATCACTTGCTCGCTTTGGACAACGTTTTTAGCACAAAATCCGAAGAACAAGAAGTAAATCTGGTGTGGCCTAATCTCTTTTTAATTTTGACTGCCCTTCATCTGTTTATATCGCTCATGATCATGATCTCTTCCGAACTTTGTCTAAATGAATATCAGTGGATATTAAAATTATAGGTCAAGTTTGCCTACGGGGTTCCGAGCTGAAAAAATCATATATTTAGGTTTTGTGCCTTTTAGGGGTCACTGAGCAAAGAGGTTTTTTTCTTTAAACACTACATTTGTAAACTACAATAAACCGAATATGCTTAAACAAATTTTATTAAATAAATAAATAAATAAATAATATATTGTATATAATTGAAATCTTCATATTAGTTACAGTTTAATTATGTCCATTTTATGTTAAACTAGTCAGAATCTGATATATCGCTTTCACATGCACACTCTTTAAAACCTTCATAATTTCCATCTGGTAACGGAAACCCTTCCCTTATAGTTTTGACAACGCAGGCTGGTAGGGTCACTCTGTATTTCTTGCCAAGTGGTTGATCTTTTCTGACCCAACAAACAATCTGACGATAAGCCATGAGTCTACTCTGTCGGTTAGTTAACACATCTGGAGCTCTTCCTCTGTGATGTTTGTACCTCCAAAAACTAATATAGCTTGCTTCAAGCAGAACAGGGTTGAGACAAACTGTTCTAAAGTTGGTGTTATCGGTAATGCAGTCACTGGGTTCCAATTGACCATCAAACAATGAAAATTCATGGCAGCACAGGCATTCCGACGGCAAAGGTAGTGAAATGCATTTTGAGCATGAGCACCAATTTGTGTCGTTCTGACGTGGGTTGTTCTCGATTTCCCGACGTTGGGCACTCGCTGCCTCTTCCATTTGTCTGAGTTCTTCTTCCGTATATTCTGGTTAAAGTTGGTAACCAAACTCTCCATAGTCGTCGAAATCTACATCACTTGAGGCGCTAGAGTCACTTTCCGTACCTGAGCTCGACATATTTAAGCTACATGTATAACTAAAACGTTAATTTCGATGCTTTATATAGAAATGTTCCCAAACAAACAACACGCGTTGAACAAAAGAAAAGTAAAGAAATATTGATTGAGTAAGGGATCGTCGCACAATATGACAGTTTTTTTCAAACGAAGTTAGTTTCGTTTGGTAGGTGGGTGGTTTTCAGCTGTCTCGTTTGGAAAAAAACCAAAATCGCACATTGAGATTTGTCAATAAATCTTTAAAAATGCACTTAAAAAACGGCATAAAATTGAATGGAACATCGTTTTAATTTCTTTCGAATCTGTATATTGTACTGTTTCTTTAGTACTGAATAAGTAATGGGTGTATATGTACACAGCTCTGGTTTCCTGTTTGCGGTACAATTAAATAGCATACGCAATGAAAAGCAACGGTCTTCTTTTGCAAATTAAAAAAAATAATGTTTTCGATTCTTGGAACGTTTACTGTTGTCAAATTTAAAATAATACTATAATGTATTAAACAAGTTTTAACCAAAGAGAGTAAACAACAGATACCACGATGCTTATGGCGGGTTTTTGTTCTTGTGTACGTTGCAGAAATAGGCTTTCGGTAGTTTGTGATTGTATTGATCTCTTTCGGTATTTTGTTATTGTATTGATTAAGTATTAAACATGGCAGCACCCAATCTCAATCGTCAATCGTAACTATTCGGCCATTCTCGGTACCCTGCAAATAACCTCGTATGCATTAGGCGTATAAATCGCTCTACTTTTCACATGTCAGTTACATGAAAGTTTGATAAAGTTATATTTTAAGCAAATTTCTATATTTCAATTAAAGTTTTAATTAGTTTTGCATGATTATATTTTACTTAGTATGTCTTCCATGCTGGATTTTCGTGGACTATGTTTTTGTGCGGCTTAACTTAACTTCCGGCAAACAATTTAAGAAGAATTTCTACTATGTACGTACGAGGTTATTTGCAGGGTAGCGAGAATGGCCGAGTAGCTACGATTGTCTCAATCGTAACTACTCGGCCATTCTTGCTACCCTACAAATAACCTAGATAGTAGACATTCTTCTTAAATTGTTTGCCGGAAGCTAAGCTAAGCTAAGCCGTACAAAAATATAGTCCACAAAAATCCAATATGGAAGACATACTAAGTAAATTCTAATCATGCAAAGATAATTAAAACTTTAACTTTTATCCATGAAAATAATTAAAATATAGAAAATTGTTTAAAATATAACTTTATCAAACTTTCATTTAACTGACATGTGAAAAGTAGTGCGATTTATACGCCTAATGCATACGAGGTTATTTGTAGGGTAGCGAGAATGGCCGAGTAGTTACGATTGCGCCCAATCTCTACCCAGAGTTGTCGGTCCTACACTCTCTCCAATCTCTGTCAACGCCTAAAAAGTAGTCTACCTTTGTATTAAACTGGTTTCCTTGTTATGAAATATTACCAGTGTAATGTTCAGCAACTATAGAAACTATATATTACAACATCACCGTATAAAAAATAATCCCTTATCTTCGTTTGAATATAAACAAAGAAACGTCTCAAATATTAGTTATATGGTATTCTTTCCATATTTTACAATATATGGGGTCATTATAACCGGTTTATATCAAGTTACCCTTTAATAAACGGATTTTGACAAGATTCTTGGTTTTTAGGCGTTGATAGCTGCAATAATGTAGCTCCTGTGACAAACGTGTGTCTCGGCAGAGCTACAACGCGGTCCCATTCGTCACAATGGAGTAAAAAAAAAGTTGCAGTTGAAACATAAAAACTCACTATTTACGCTTCAAACATTTCATTATAACAATTACTGATGATCCCAGTCCTTGTTAAATCGGTTTGGCTGAGAAATATATGCTTTTCAAAGTTAGCAACAACCTTGTTCAAATTTATCGATCGTTTTCCATAACCAGAAACTACGGAAGGCGGAGCTTTTCTAAATATGGTATTTCTTATTACAAGCTGATGTAAACATTCCAATCGTAACTACTCGGCCATTCTCGCTACCCTGTTATTTGCAGGGTAGCGAGAATGGCCGAGTAGTTACGATTGGTAAACATTCACACCTAAATCGCCAAATATGGTATCGACATTTAAATAGTGAGGCCGGAAATGACGAAATTCAAAATTTTCAAAGAGAAGATTTTTATTTTGTGGGAATTACATTCTAAAATACTGGTAGGTGATAAAAACTTGTTATAATAATGGACAAAAGGAAAGGTTATGTCTTATTATTGATAAATGCAGGCGTCAGAAGTTCTGTAAGCGAGCGCAAAAAATCTCGGCGGCTGCTCCATTACGTGTAATGGCATCCCGTTATAACCCTTGCGAGTAAACGAGCATTTAGGGTTTTATTATTAGAACTAGGCGTTGACAGAGATTGCATAGAGCGTAAGGACAGACGACTCTGGGTAGAGATTGGGCAGCGCCCTGTACAAAACGTCTTGTGCAGACAACACTATTTGGTAGCAGGACACACGAAAAGAAGAAGATGTCCTAAAAAATACACATTCATTATGGTTCACATGTATAGAAAGGGCTTTAAATAGATTTCTTGATATACAAGATGCATACACTGCTCCACAAATAATAAATAAGTGGTCCAGATCTTTACATTTATTATAAGAATGCACATTACAGAGATGTCCATATTAATCTATAAATATCATTTTATTGGTACAGTATGCTTGTTGAATTATATGTACACTTAGATGAAATCAAGTGTCTGTGATTTTGAAAGGATAACGATTCATAGATAGACCCTTTATCATGACATGCATATGGAGAATACATGGTTCTAAGCACTATATTTTTAGGTGCAGTTTGGTTTATAATACATCGGTATTCTGTTTTTCACACTTTCATTTGGAGGGGGTGGGTGGGTGGTCTGAGCCAAATGAAACTAACTTCATTTGAAAAAAAACTGTCACATTTTGAGACGATCCCTAAAATCATAATCATTTGATTAAATTAAATTAATTAAAACATCTTTTATGAACACCGACTGTTAAAATAATGATTGAGTAAAATCATAATCATTTTTTTTTATTGTTAAAAAGAAAAATTCATTTCTAAACGTTTAGGCCTCCTAAATCATTTTATTTAAAATTAAAATTAAAACATCTTTTATGAACATCCATCGCTAAATTATTATGATGAGACAGCTATATATAGTTAGGCCAATTTGGTGCCTCTCATAATGAAAACTTATAATTTGTTCCTGTTATTTCAACATTATATTTATTCTAATGTTTTAAGAATATTTTATCTTTAATAGATAATAAACGATCTACCAACTCGTCTTGGAAAGCAAATAGTGTGTATTCAAATTCCCATTTTATTAATCCGGTCACCTTGAATTTTACACCTGTATAATTTTACCCTCCGGCTAGAAAACACCCAAGCGGACATCTACATGCGGAGATCAAAATAACAATAAACAGCATGCCGAATAATGATTATAAAAAAAGGGATTATAACAGAATCTAGAAATCAATACACAAGTTACGCGTTGTCAAAATTATCCATTATATATTTCAGCACATTAGCAGTAAAACAAAATGAACATAATTGTAAAAGGGATCCGATATATAGCGAATATAGGTGACTGCTGTAAAACACTCTTTCCGTTGTAAATATAAAGGAAATGAAACATGTTGTTCATTTAAAATAGCTGTTTGTCAAAAAGGTATGTAGCTGTTCACTTCAGTATTTAATTTTCCAACGGTTATTAGATTTAAATTACAGTCCTCTGAGCGCTTTAAATGAAGTGAATTTAACATCAGCGATCCAGACTTTAAATTTCAATCCCACAATGCATTACTAGGTTAAAACGTCACAGCCTGGTTGAAAAATTAGAAATTAAAATTACAAATTTGCAATTTGCTTCGTTATTTGTGGAAATATGTCGATAAAACTTTGTGAATATGTATTTTATATCACCAGGAACATATTTAGCTAACATGTAAAAAATCGCGAAGTTTCCCTTTAAGGTATCACTATATAATACATATTTTAAAAGATACAAGAGACATCTAATTTTAATCAGACTGGCAACAATCTGTTTTTTTTAATCAGACTGGTAACAATATGTTTTTTTAATCAGACTGGCAACAATGTTTTTTTAATCAGACTGGCAACAAAGTTTTTTAATAAGACTGGCAACATTGTTTTTATTTAATCAGACTGGTAACAATATGTTTTTTTTTAAATCAGACTGGCAACAATATATTTTTTTAATCAGACTGGCAACAATATGTTTTTTTAATCAGATTGGCAACAATGTTTTTTTAATCAGACTGGCAACATTATGTTTTTATTTAATCACACTGGTAACAGTATGGTTTTTTTTAAATCAGACTGGCAACAATATATTTTTTAATCAAACTGGCAACAATGTTTTTTTTAATCACACTGGCAACAATGTTTTTTTAAATCAGACTGGCAACATTATGTTTTAATTTAATCAGACTGGTAACAATATGTTTTGTTAAACCAGACTGGCAACAATGTTTTTTTATTAATCAGACTGGCAACAATATTTTTTTTAATCAAGACTGGCAACAATATGTTTTTAATCAGACTGGCAACATTGTTTTTATTTAATCAGACTGGTAACAATATGTTTTGTTAAATCAGACTGGCAACAATATGTTTTTTATTAATCAGACTGGCAACAATGTTTTTTTTAATCACACTGGCAACAATGTTTTTCTTTAAAATCAGACTGGCAACATTATGCTTTTCTTTAATCAGACTGGTAACAATGTTTTGTTAAACCAGACTGGCAACAATATGTTTTTTATTAATCAGACTGGCAACAATATATTTTTTTAATCAAGACTGGCAACAATATGTTTTTAATCAGACTGGCAACATTATGCTTTTATTTAATCAGACTGGTAACAATATGTTTTGTTAAATCAGACTGGCAACAATATATTTTATTAATCAGACTGGCAACAATATATTTTTTTAATCAGACTGGCAACAATATGTTTTAATCAGACTGGCAACACTCCTTTTTTTAATCAGACTGGCAACACTGTTTTTTTAATCAGACTGGCAACAATGTTTTTTTTCAATCAGACTGGCAACAATATGTTTTTTATTAATCAGACTGGCAACAATGTTTTTTTTAATCACACTGGCAACAATATGTTTTTTTTTAAATCAGACTGGCAACATTATGTTTTTATTTAATCAGACTGGCAACAATGTTTTTTTATTAATCAGACTGGCAACAATATATTTTTTTAATCAGACTGGCAACAATATGTTTTAATCAGACTGGCAACACTCCTTTTTTTAATCAGACTGGCAACAATGTTTTTTTTCTCAATCAGACTGGCAACAATGTTTTCTTAATCAGACTGGCAACAATGTTTTTTAATCAGACTGGCAACAATGTTTTTTTCAATCAGACTGGCAACAGTATCCTTTTTTTAAGCAGACTGGCAACAATATGCTTTTTTTAATCAGACTGGCAACAATATTTTTTTTTAATCAGATTAGCAACAATATGCTTTTTTCAATCAGACTGGCAACAATATGTTTTTCTTAATCACACTGGCAACAATATTTTTTTTAATCACACTGGCAACAATATGTTTTTTAATCAGACTGGCAACAATATGTTTTTTTAATCAGACTGGCAAGTTTTTTTTAAATCAGACTGGCAACAATATGTTTTTTTTAATCAGACTGGCAACAATGTTTTTTTAATCAGACTGGCAACAATGTTTTTTTAATGAGACTGACAACAATATCCTTTTTTTAATCAGACTGGCAACAATATCCTTTTTTTAATCAGATTGGCAACAATATGCTTTTTTCAATCAGACTGGCAACAATATGTTTTTCTTAATCACACTGGCAACAATCTTTTTTTTAATCACACTGGCAACAATATGTTTTTAAAATCAGACTGGCAACAATGTTTTTTAAATCAGACTGGCAACAATATGTTTTTTTTAATCAGACTGGCAACAATGTTTTTTTAATCAGACTGGCAACAATATGTTTTTTTAATGAGACTGGCAACATTATGTTTTTTTTAATAAGACTGGCAACATTGTTTTTATTTAATCAGACTGGTAACAATATGTTTTTTTTTAAATCAGACTGGCAACAATGTTTTTTTTTTAAATCAGACTGGCAACATTATGTTTTTATTTAATCAGACTGGCAACAATGTTTTTTTATTAATCAGACTGGCAACAATATATTTTTTTAATCAAGACTGGCAACAATGTTTTTAATCAGACTGGCAACATTGTTTTTATTTAATCAGACTGGTAACAATATGTTTTGTTAAATCAGACTGGCAACAATGTTTTTTATTAATCAGACTGGCAACAATATATTTTTTTCAATCAGACTGGCAACAATGTTTTAATCGGACTGGCAACAATGTTTTTTTTCTCAATCAGACTGGCAACAATGTTTTCTTAATCAGACTGGCAACAATGTTTTTTAATCAGACTGGCAACAATGTTTTTTTCAATCAGACTGGCAACAATATCCTTTTTTTAAGCAGACTGGCAACAATATCCTTTTTTTAATCAGACTGGCAACAATATGTTTTTTTTAATCAGATTGGCAACAATATGCTTTTTTCAATCAGACTGGCAACAATATGTTTTTCTTAATCACACTGGCAACAATATTTTTTTTAATCACACTGGCAACAATATGTTTTTTAATCAGACTGGCAACAATGTTTTTTTTAATCAGACTGGCAACAATGTTTTTTTTAAATCAGACTGGCAACAATATGTTTTTTTCAATCAGACTGGCAACAATGTTTTTTTAATGAGACTGGCAACAATGTTTTTTTAATGAGACTGGCAACAATATCCTTTTTTTAATCAGACTGGCAACAATATCCTTTTTTTAATCAGACTGGCAACAATATGTTTTTTTTAATCAGATTGGCAACAATATGCTTTTTTCAATCAGACTGGCAACAATATGTTTTTCTTAATCACACTGGCAACAATCTTTTTTTTAATCACACTGGCAACAATATGTTTTTTAAATCAGACTGGCAACAATATGTTTTTTAAATCAGACTGGCAACAATGTTTTTTTTAATCACACTGGCAACAATATGTTTTTTAAATCAGACTGGCAACAATATGTTTTTTAAATCAGACTGGCAACAATGTTTTTTTAAATCAGACTGGCAACAATATGTTTTTTTTAATCAGACTGGCAACAATGTTTTTTTAATCAGACTGGCAACAATGTTTTTTCAATGAGACTGGCAACATTATGTTTTTTTTAATAAGACTGGCAACATAGTTTTTATTTAATCAGACTGGTAACAATGTTTTTTTTTAAATCAGACTGGCAACAATATATTTTTTTAATCAGACTGGCAACAATATGTTTTTTTAATCAGATTGGCAACAATGTTTTTTTAATCAGACTGGCAACATTATGTTTTTATTTAATCACACTGGTAACAGTATGTTTTTTTTTAAATCAGACTGGCAACAATATATTTTTTAATCAAACTGGCAACAATGTTTTTTTTAATCACACTGACAACAATGTTTTTTTAAATCAGACTGGCAACATTATGTTTTAATTTAATCAGACTGGTAACAATATGTTTTGTTAAACCAGACTGGCAACAATATGTTTTTTTATTAATCAGACTGGCAACAATATTTTTTTTAATCAAGACTGGCAACAATATGTTTTTAATCAGACTGGCAACATTATGTTTTTATTTAATCAGACTGGTAACAATGTTTTGTTAAATCAGACTGGCAACAATATGTTTTTTATTAATCAGACTGGCAACAATGTTTTTTTTAATCACACTGGCAACAATGTTTTTTTTTAAAATCAGACTGGCAACATTATGCTTTTCTTTAATCAGACTGGTAACAATGTTTTGTTAAACCAGACTGGCAACAATATGTTTTTTATTAATCAGACTGGCAACAATATATTTTTTTAATCAAGACTGGCAACAATATGTTTTTAATCAGACTGGCAACATTATGCTTTTATTTAATCAGACTGGTAACAATATGTTTTGTTAAATCAGACTGGCAACAATTTTTTTATTAATCAGACTGGCAACAATATATTTTTTTAATCAGACTGGCAACAATATGTTTTAATCACTGGCAACACTCCTTTTTTTAATCAGACTGGCAACACTGTTTTTTTAATCAGACTGGCAACAATGTTTTTTTTCAATCAGACTGGCAACAATATGTTTTTTATTAATCAGACTGGCAACAATGTTTTTTTTAATCACACTGGCAACAATATGTTTTTTTTTTAATCAGACTGGCAACATTATGTTTTTATTTAATCAGACTGGCAACAATATGTTTTTTTATTAATCAGACTGGCAACAATATATTTTTTTAATCAAGACTGGCAACAATGTTTTTAATCAGACTGGCAACAATATGTTTTTTTAATCAGATTGGCAACAATGTTTTTTTAATCAGACTGGCAACATTATGTTTTTATTTAATCACACTGGTAACAGTATGGTTTTTTTTAAATCAGACTGGCAACAATATATTTTTTAATCAAACTGGCAACAATGTTTTTTTTAATCACACTGGCAACAATGTTTTTTTAAATCAGACTGGCAACATTATGTTTTAATTTAATCAGACTGGTAACAATATGTTTTGTTAAACCAGACTGGCAACAATGTTTTTTTATTAATCAGACTGGCAACAATATTTTTTTTAATCAAGACTGGCAACAATATGTTTTTAATCAGACTGGCAACATTGTTTTTATTTAATCAGACTGGTAACAATATGTTTTGTTAAATCAGACTGGCAACAATATGTTTTTTATTAATCAGACTGGCAACAATGTTTTTTTTAATCACACTGGCAACAATGTTTTTCTTTAAAATCAGACTGGCAACATTATGCTTTTCTTTAATCAGACTGGTAACAATGTTTTGTTAAACCAGACTGGCAACAATATGTTTTTTATTAATCAGACTGGCAACAATATATTTTTTTAATCAAGACTGGCAACAATATGTTTTTAATCAGACTGGCAACATTATGCTTTTATTTAATCATACTGGTAACAATATGTTTTGTTAAATCAGACTGGCAACAATATATTTTATTAATCAGACTGGCAACAATATATTTTTTTAATCAGACTGGCAACAATATGTTTTAATCAGACTGGCAACACTCCTTTTTTTAATCAGACTGGCAACACTGTTTTTTTAATCAGACTGGCAACAATGTTTTTTTTCAATCAGACTGGCAACAATATGTTTTTTATTAATCAGACTGGCAACAATGTTTTTTTTAATCACACTGGCAACAATATGTTTTTTTTTAAATCAGACTGGCAACATTATGTTTTTATTTAATCAGACTGGCAACAATGTTTTTTTATTAATCAGACTGGCAACAATATATTTTTTTAATCAGACTGGCAACAATATGTTTTAATCAGACTGGCAACACTCCTTTTTTTAATCAGACTGGCAACAATGTTTTTTTTCTCAATCAGACTGGCAACAATGTTTTCTTAATCAGACTGGCAACAATGTTTTTTAATCAGACTGGCAACAATGTTTTTTTCAATCAGACTGGCAACAGTATCCTTTTTTTAAGCAGACTGGCAACAATATGCTTTTTTTAATCAGACTGGCAACAATATTTTTTTTTAATCAGATTAGCAACAATATGCTTTTTTCAATCAGACTGGCAACAATATGTTTTTCTTAATCACACTGGCAACAATATTTTTTTTAATCACACTGGCAACAATATGTTTTTTAATCAGACTGGCAACAATATGTTTTTTTAATCAGACTGGCAAGTTTTTTTTAAATCAGACTGGCAACAATATGTTTTTTTTAATCAGACTGGCAACAATGTTTTTTTAATCAGACTGGCAACAATGTTTTTTTAATGAGACTGACAACAATATCCTTTTTTTAATCAGACTGGCAACAATATCCTTTTTTTAATCAGATTGGCAACAATATGCTTTTTTCAATCAGACTGGCAACAATATGTTTTTCTTAATCACACTGGCAACAATCTTTTTTTTAATCACACTGGCAACAATATGTTTTTAAAATCAGACTGGCAACAATGTTTTTTAAATCAGACTGGCAACAATATGTTTTTTTTAATCAGACTGGCAACAATGTTTTTTTAATCAGACTGGCAACAATATGTTTTTTTAATGAGACTGGCAACATTATGTTTTTTTTAATAAGACTGGCAACATTGTTTTTATTTAATCAGACTGGTAACAATATGTTTTTTTTTAAATCAGACTGGCAACAATATATTTTTTTAATCAGACTGGCAACAATATGTTTTTTTAATCAGATTGGCAACAATGTTTTTCAATCAGACTGGCAACATTATGTTTTTATTTAATCACACTGGTAACAGTATGTTTTTTTTTAAATCAGACTGGCAACAATATATTTTTTAATCAAACTGGCAACAATGTTTTTTTAATCACACTGGCAACAATGTTTTTTTAAATCAGACTGGCAACATTATGTTTTAATTTAATCAGACTGGTAACAATATGTTTTGTTAAACCAGACTGGCAACAATATGTTTTTTTATTAATCATACTGGCAACAATATTTTTTTTAATCAAGACTGGCAACAATATGTTTTTAATCAGACTGGCAACATTATGTTTTTATTTAATCAGACTGGTAACAATATGTTTTGTTAAATCAGACTGGCAACAATGTTTTTTATTAATCAGACTGGCAACAATGTTTTTTTTAATCACACTGGCAACATTATGCTTTTCTTTAATCAGACTGGTAACAATGTTTTGTTAAACCAGACTGGCAACAATGTTTTTTATTAATCAGACTGGCAACAATGTTTTTTTTAATCACACTGTCAACAATGTTTTTTTTTAAATCAGACTGGCAACATTATGTTTTTATTTAATCAGACTGGCAACAATGTTTTTTTATTAATCAGACTGGCAACAATATATTTTTTTAATCAAGACTGGCAACAATGTTTTTAATCAGACTGGCAACATTGTTTTTATTTAATCAGACTGGTAACAATATGTTTTGTTAAATCAGACTGGCAACAATGTTTTTTATTAATCAGACTGGCAACAATATATTTTTTTCAATCAGACTGGCAACAATGTTTTAATCGGACTGGCAACAATGTTTTCTTAATCAGACTGGCAACAATGTTTTTTAATCAGACTGGCAACAATGTTTTTTTCAATCAGACTGGCAACAATATCCTTTTTTTAAGCAGACTGGCAACAATATCCTTTTTTTAATCAGACTGGCAACAATATGTTTTTTTTAATCAGATTGGCAACAATATGCTTTTTTCAATCAGACTGGCAACAATATGTTTTTCTTAATCACACTGGCAACAATATTTTTTTTAATCACACTGGCAACAATATGTTTTTTAATCAGACTGGCAACAATGTTTTTTTTAATCAGACTGGCAACAATGTTTTTTTTAAATCAGACTGGCAACAATATGTTTTTTTCAATCAGACTGGCAACAATGTTTTTTTAATGAGACTGGCAACAATGTTTTTTTAATGAGACTGGCAACAATATCCTTTTTTTAATCAGACTGGCAACAATATCCTTTTTTTAATCAGACTGGCAACAATATGTTTTTTTTAATCAGATTGGCAACAATATGCTTTTTTCAATCAGACTGGCAACAATATGTTTTTCTTAATCACACTGGCAACAATCTTTTTTTTAATCACACTGGCAACAATATGTTTTTTAAATCAGACTGGCAACAATATGTTTTTTAAATCAGACTGGCAACAATGTTTTTTTTAATCACACTGGCAACAATATGTTTTTTAAATCAGACTGGCAACAATATGTTTTTTAAATCAGACTGGCAACAATGTTTTTTTAAATCAGACTGGCAACAATATGTTTTTTTTAATCAGACTGGCAACAATGTTTTTTTAATCAGACTGGCAACAATGTTTTTTCAATGAGACTGGCAACATTATGTTTTTTTTAATAAGACTGGCAACATAGTTTTTATTTAATCAGACTGGTAACAATGTTTTTTTTTAAATCAGACTGGCAACAATATATTTTTTTAATCAGACTGGCAACAATATGTTTTTTTAATCAGATTGGCAACAATGTTTTTTTAATCAGACTGGCAACATTATGTTTTTATTTAATCACACTGGTAACAGTATGGTTTTTTTTAAATCAGACTGGCAACAATATATTTTTTAATCAAACTGGCAACAATGTTTTTTTTAATCACACTGACAACAATGTTTTTTTAAATCAGACTGGCAACATTATGTTTTAATTTAATCAGACTGGTAACAATATGTTTTGTTAAACCAGACTGGCAACAATATGTTTTTTTATTAATCAGACTGGCAACAATATTTTTTTTAATCAAGACTGGCAACAATATGTTTTTAATCAGACTGGCAACATTATGTTTTTATTTAATCAGACTGGTAACAATGTTTTGTTAAATCAGACTGGCAACAATATGTTTTTTATTAATCAGACTGGCAACAATGTTTTTTTTAATCACACTGGCAACAATGTTTTTTTTTAAAATCAGACTGGCAACATTATGCTTTTCTTTAATCAGACTGGTAACAATGTTTTGTTAAACCAGACTGGCAACAATATGTTTTTTATTAATCAGACTGGCAACAATATATTTTTTTAATCAAGACTGGCAACAATATGTTTTTAATCAGACTGGCAACATTATGCTTTTATTTAATCAGACTGGTAACAATATGTTTTGTTAAATCAGACTGGCAACAATTTTTTTATTAATCAGACTGGCAACAATATATTTTTTTAATCAGACTGGCAACAATATGTTTTAATCACTGGCAACACTCCTTTTTTTAATCAGACTGGCAACACTGTTTTTTTAATCAGACTGGCAACAATGTTTTTTTTCAATCACTGGCAACAATATGTTTTTTATTAATCAGACTGGCAACAATGTTTTTTTTAATCACACTGGCAACAATATGTTTTTTTTTTAATCAGACTGGCAACATTATGTTTTTATTTAATCAGACTGGCAACAATATGTTTTTTTATTAATCAGACTGGCAACAATATATTTTTTTAATCAAGACTGGCAACAATGTTTTTAATCAGACTGGCAACATTATGTTTTTATTTAATCAGACTGGTAACAATGTTTTGTTAAATCGGACTGGTAACAATGTTTTTTATTAATCAGACTGGCAACAATATATTTTGTTAATCAGACTGGCAACAATATGTTTTAATCAGACTGGCAACACTCCTTTTTTTAATCAGACTGGCAACAATCTTTTTTTTCTCAATCAGACTGGCAACAATGTTTTCTTAATCAGACTGGCAACAATGTTTTTTAATCAGACTGGCAACAATGTTTTTTTCAATCAGACTGGCAACAATATCCTTTTTTTAAGCAGACTGGCAACAATATGCTTTTTTTAATCAGACTGGCAACAATGTTTTTTTTAATCAGATTGGCAACAATATGCTTTTTTCAATCAGACTGGCAACAATATGTTTTTCTTAATCACACTGGCAACAATATTTTTTTTAATCACACTGGCAACAATATATTTTTTTAATCAGACTGGCAACAATATGTTTTAATCAGACTGGCAACAATGTTTTTTTTCTCAATCAGACTGGCAACAATGTTTTTTTAATGAGACTGGCAACAATATCCTTTTTTTAATCAGACTGGCAACAATATCCTTTTTTTAATCAGACTGGCAACAATATGTTTTTTTTAATCAGATTGGCAACAATATGCTTTTTTCAATCAGACTGGCAACAATATGTTTTTCTTAATCACACTGGCAACAATCTTTTTTTTAATCACACTGGCAACAATATGTTTTTTAAATCAGACTGGCAACAATGTTTTTTTTAATCAGACTGGCAACAATGTTTTTTTAAATCAGACTGGCAACAATATGTTTTTTTTAATCAGACTGGCAACAATGTTTTTTTAATCAGACTGGCAACAATATGTTTTTTTAATGAGACTGGCAACATTATGTTTTTTTTAATCACACTGGCAACAACGTTTTTTTTAATCAGACTGGCAACAATATGCTTTATTAATAAAACTGGCAACAATATGTTTTTTAAGCAGACTGACAACAATATGTTTTTTTTATTCAGACTGACAACAATATGTTTTTTTAATCAGACTGGCAACAATATGCTTTTTTAAGCAGACTGGCAACAATATGTATTTTTAATCGATCTATTTTTCCTGTCTTTGATGTGTGTAATATTAGAACGTTTTTATTTATCGTCTGTCCTTCTTTCTTTTTACTGATACTTCAGGAAATGTCAGAGGTACTTCAAGTGTTGCTGTTTTTATTTCCAATTTTTCACCATCATCAGTGGTTTGTTTCCGCACTTTCACTTTACAACCCAGGGCTCTTACATGTGCATCTAAACTGAAGAATAATGGAAATAATTAAACAATAATAACTAACAATTGACAGCAATATCCTAAAGTAGATGTGCATGTGTACACATAATCTAAACATCCAAACAAATTACTGATTGTTGCTGAATGCTAAATCAGTAATTTTTTCAGCTATATCATGAAGAGAACAAATTACATTTCCATGAGATAAAGATGTTGTCAGTTTTGTACTAAACCAACAGCCCTAATTAATTTTTTACAGTGCTAGCTCACTGAAACAACACTGGTAGACATGTCACACCACACGAACCCTTATCCTGATTCCGAGTCAAATTCTTCTCTCTTACTTCAATATGTTGTGTGCTTAGGTATGTTTCTAGCCAAACCACTAACCATGATACCACCAATATGTTTCTAGCCAAACCACTAACCATGATACCACCAATATGTTTCTAGCCAAACCACTAACCATGATACCACCAATATGTTTCTAGCCAAACCACTAACCATGATACCACCAATATGTTTCTAGCCAAACCACTAACCATGATACCACCAATATGTTTCTAGCCAAACCACTAACCATGATATCACCAATATGTTTCTAGCCAAATCACTAACCATGATACCACCAATATGTTTCTAGTCAAACCACTAACCATGATACCACCAATATGTTTCTAGCCAAACCACTAACCATGATACCACCATTATGTTTCTAATCAAACCACTAACCATGATACCACCAATATGTTTCTAGCCAAACCACTAACCATGATATCACCAATATGTTTCTGGCCAAACCACTAACCATGATACCACCAATATGTTTCTAGTCAAACCACTAACCATGATACCACCAATATGTTTCTAGCCAAACCACTAACCATGATACCACCAATATGTTTCTAGCCAAACCACTAACCATGATACCACCAATATGTTTCTAGCCAAACCACTAACCATGATACCACCAATATGTTTCTAGCCAAACCACTAGCCATGATACCACCAATATGTTTCTAGCCAAACCACTAACCATGATACCACCAATATGTTTCTAGCCAAACCACTAACCATGATACCACCAATATGTTTCTAGCCAAACCACTAACCATGATACCACCAATATGTTTCTAGGCAAACCACTAACCATGATAAAACCAATATGTTTCTGGGCCAAAAGACAAAGATAGATATAATACAACATATATACATCTGAAAAAAAATTTAAATTGGTTTCTTCTTTTATTTATTCTTTAACATATCCTAATACAGATATGAAAACTGCATCAATGGTTATGTGTGCTCGCTTCGAGTGAGCAAGATTATGGTTTCCAGCTCCCAATCAAGTCATAGATTATAAAATTGACATTTGTTGTTTCTTCGCTGAGTATCCAGCATTAAGGAGTGAGAACAAAGACTGTTTGGCTGGGAATCAAGATAATGTGTTTGAGTGGAGTGACATGTCTACCCACGGACTATTGTTTCAATAAGTTAGCACATTAAAAATCGTGTTAGTCTAGTAAAAAGCGGACATCATATTCATCTCATCGAACGTAACTTGTTCTCGCCATTATATAGCTGAAATATTGCTCAATTGGCGTTAAACAACAATAACTCACTTTAAAAATAGATATGAAAATCGCTTCCTGAAACTACAACAATAAATGGGTACAGGAGATAAAAAATTACACTGTAGTATTGATTTCAGTATCAATACTTCAAAACAATGGTTATCTACCCTACATGGTTCATGGTCAAAAGTAGACCAGGAAGTTCTGGGGTTCATAGTCAAAAGTAGACCAGGAAGTTCTGGGGTTCATGGTCAAATGTAAACAAGGAAGCTCTGGGGTTCATGGTCAAACGTAAACAAGGAAGCTCTGGGGTTCATGGTCAAACGTAAACAAGGAAGCTCTGGGTTTCATGGTCAAACGTAAACAAGGAAGCTCTGGGGTTCATGGTCAAACATAAACAAGGAAGCTCTGGGGTTCATGGTCAAACATAAACAAGGAAGCTCTGGGGTTCATGGTCAAACATAAACAAGGAAGCTCTGGGGTTCATGGTCAAACATAAACAAAGAAGCTTTATCAAATGAGGATGTTAAATATTGTGTAATGTAATATTAGCAAAAATAATTGATATCTGATTATCCATGTGTTGATTGAAATGGTGATTAAAAAGATCATTAAACTGATACACAAAAATAATGTACAGCGTCTTGTTATATAACTACCTTCTTCCTCCTATTTTTAGATCTTTTTGTAAGTCATTTAAAGGTAACTCAAATTCATCTAGAATAAGGCAAAGCACTAATATATTCAATATCAATTTGTCTTTCAGTCGTAGTGGCACACATCTAAAATAGAAACAGATGAAATAGGACACAAGTATGAAAAGTCAAATGCTGCAATATTCATAAAATGCATTGATATTAAATCTGTTAGAAGTATCAGTTATGATCTTTTTGTCCTGCGAGCAATGGTGTTTAAAACAACAGATTCTACCTTTCTTTTCATGACTCAGTTAACTACATTGACTAACTGAGCATTCATTGACCCTGCTATTGTACTGTTCATGTTTATGTTGTCATTCATTGAGAGTATTTGGTCTTTTTGAGTAAAAGCAAATATGTTGTTTGTTTGGTTGACATTGGTGGAATTGTTGATCATCACTGTTTAAGCTTTCTTTTCAAAATATGTTGAAAAACATAACCAAATATATTAATACTAGAGGCTCAGGATAGGAACGTAAATAACTTATAATATTGTTGTCAGTCTGCTTAAGAAAACATAATGTTGCCAGTGTCGCTCACCTTTCATTCTGCTTTGAGTAAACTTAATACAGAACCTTCCATACATGTAGATGTTTCCTACCAAGTTTCGATTCATATGGCTAAGCAGTTTCAAAGGAGAAGATTTTTTAGAAATCGACCAATCAGAAACAAGAATTGCATGTGGTGGCCATGTTTGCGAACCGATCTGGACGAAATGAGCAATCTTCATAGAGGACATTCCATAGATGATTCCTACCAAGTTTCGGTGGTAGCCATGTTTGTTAACTGATCGGGACGAAATGAGCAATCTTCATAGAGGACATTCCATATATGCTTCCTACCAAGTTTCGGTTCATTTGGCCAAGCGGTTTCAGAGGAGAAGATTTAAAAAAATCGACCAATCAGAAACAAGAATTGCCTGTGGCAGCCATGTTTGGCAATGGATCATAACAGAATGTGCACTCTTTAGAGAGGACCTTCCATAGATGCTTCCTACCAAGTTTCAGTTAATTTGGTTGAGGGTTTTCAGAGGAGAAGATTAAAATGTGAAAAGTAAACCTTAACAGATGACAGACGACGGACACCAAGTGATGGCAAAAGCTTATATTGCCTTTGTCAAGGTTTGCTAAAAAGAATATTATAATATAATTCTTATATGATTTACATAATTAGAAATCCTATACTCTGATTGGGTATAAGCGCTTATGGAGGCAGGGTTTTTGTCAGTTTATTTTTCGAGACGTTGTTCACCAGACTACTTTTTTCGTAATGTAAACAAAATGGTGGCTTAGATTCCCGATAATAAGAAAAGATAAAAGAAACAATGTTTATTGTTAATAATCAACAATTATTGTTAGATATGAAATAAAAAAATAAATGCCATTGAAAAAAAAGCTTGTGTATTTTTGACATAAAAAAAAAATTCCGAAAAAAATACTTAAGACAACCATCTATCGACTTTGACTTTTGTAATATATCGTCATCCTGTGACGTTTACAAGGGATGCTGATTGACACAAGCTGGTTACTGATTTATTTTACGATTTTGTGAGCATTTTACTTGTTTGAGTAGCTAAATGCAAAATGCCATCAAATTGGAAAATATAGGTAACCTAATTACAATGTACATCACCGTCTAGTTATCAATGTAGGAAAACAAGGTTAGTGCATTTTGTTATTCATGGCCGACACACATCAATGAAATGTATGTGTGCATGCTGGGGATCCCCAAAGGTAAATTTTCAAAACAAATGAAAAAAAAATACTTAGTTACAGAAATATAAGGATTAAGCGCATTTTTTTCCGGAGTTTAATGATGTATAACCTGGTCCAAGTCACTCACAAACTTACATAAAAGTCTTCGGACTTTTATTTGTTTGCGAGTGAATTGGTCCAGGTTATACATAAATAAACTCCGGAAAAAATGCGTTTAATCCTATAGTGAATACCTACTTGTAATGTATAGAATAAACATGTTACACTATATCAGAATTAGTTAATTTCTAAGGGAGATAATTGCAAGAGTTATCTTTCTTTTAACAGTTTAGGCAAGAGTCATTGTTCTTTTAACAGAGGAGAAGATTTTTTAGAAATCAACCAATCAGAAACAATAATTGCCTGTGGCGGCCATGTTTGTTAATCGATCGGAACAAAATGAGCAATATTTATAGAGGACATTCCATAGATGTTTCCTCGGTTCATTTGGCCAAGCGGTTTCAGAGGAGAAGATTTGTTTAAATCGGCCAATCAGAAACAAAATTGCCTGTGGCGGCCATATTTGTTAACCGATCGGAACAAAATGAGCAATAGTTATAGAGAATCTTCCATAGATGCTTCCTACCAAGTTTAAGTTCATTTGGCCAAGGGGTTTCAGAGGAGAAGATTAAAATGTGAAAAGTTAACGGATGACAGACGACGGACGCCAAGTGATGGCAAAAGCTCACATTGTCTTTGGCAAGGTGAGCTAAAAAAGATAAATTATGTAAAAAAAAATAGGTCAACGAATCCTTTTCAACTCGTTACATGGATTGGTGTAAATATGCATGAATAAAAATCTCTTATAATATTCCAATTTCCCAAGTAATCAAATTAATCTTTAAATTTGTACAATTTGAAATAAATATAAGTCAGAACCATGCAAAAAAATGTCAAACAAATTTTATTTCTATCGACCCTGTCTTTCCTGAGAACTGTCTTCTATAAGTACAGAACATAATTGATTTCTGATCATGGGACAGTCATGGTCATAATTGTATTGTAGTTGGATTTACAACTACTTATGCAATCAGTGCCTTTCCCCACTAAAGTTTTTGAGTACGAACTTCGCTCAAGGCGAGGTCTTCTTGATACAACATTATGTGATAAAGTTTGTTAGTGACTTACAACAGGTCAGTGGTTTTCTCCAGGTACTCCAGTTTCCTCCACCAATAAAACTGACCACCACAATATAACTGAAATATTGCTGAAAGTGGCGTTAAACACCATAATCCAAACCAAATCTGATTTCTGATCACCCTAAAAATACATTTGGTCTGGAATTTTGATTTAGTTATTTCAACGAAAACAATTGCTTAACTAATTTCCAAGTAAGCCCATGTTCAAATAAACAGAACAGTGATTGCTAAATCTCATAAAAAGTAATAGTCATATCAGGAAACATGCCAAGCACCAGTCAACCAGAGACAAGAACATCAACATGTTGGATATGTTAAAATAACATTTGAAAATACCCGCTGAAGAAGGACAGACGATACAATGGTCAAAAGTAAAAGGACAAACAACGATCTACAAAACATACAAATAAAACTAAAGATCGAGTAACACGAACCCCACTAAAAACTGGGGGTGAACTCAGGTGCTGGGGATATCAGCTCAGAAAATATACATGAACATTAATGCACTACTATTGTTTCTTCTTTTTCTATACAACTGCCACGATATAACTGAAATATTGTTGAAAGCTATGTTAAACACCATTAATCTATACATAAACACCATTAATCTATACATAAACACCATTAACCTATACATAAACATCATTAACCTATACATAAACACCATTAACCTATACATAAACACCATTAACCTATACATAAACACCATTAACCTATACATAAACACCATTAACCTATACATAAACACCATTAATCTATACATAAACACCATTAATCTATACATAAACACCATTAACCTATACATAAACACCATTAATCTATACATAAACACCATTAACCTATACATAAACACCATTAATCTATACATAAACACCATTAACCTATACATAAACACCATTAATCTATACATAAACACCATTAACCTATACATAAACACCATTAACCTATACATAAACACCATTAATCTATACATAAACACCATTAACCTATACATAAACACCATTAACCTATACATAAACACCATTAACCTATACATAAATACCATTAATCTATACATAAATACCATTAATCTATACATAAACACCATTAATCTATACATAAATACCATTAATCTATACATAAACACCATTAACCTATACATAAACACCATTAACCTATACATAAACACTAATTAACCTATACATAAACATCATTAACCTATACATAAATACCATTAATCTATACATAAACACCATTAACCTATACATAAACACCATTATTCTATACATAAACACCATTAACCTATACATAAACACCATTAACCTATACATAAACACCATTAATCTATACATAAACACCATTAATCTATACATAAACACCAAACACCATTAACCTATACATAAACACCATTAATCTATACATAAACACCATTAATCTATACATAAACACCAAACACCATTAACCTATACATAAACACCATTAACCTATACATAAACACCATTAATCTATACATAAACACCATTGATCTATACATAAATACCATTAATCTATACATAAATACCATTAACCTATACATAAACACCATTAACCTATACATAAACACCATTAACCTATACATAAATACCATTAATCTATACATAAACACCATTGATCTATACATAAATACCATTAATCTATACATAAATACCATTAACCTATACATAAACACCAAACACCATTAACCTATACATAAACACCATTAACCTATACATAAATACCATTAACCTATACATAAACACCATTAACCTATACATAAACACCATTAACCTATACATAAATACCATTAATCTATACATAAACACCATTGATCTATACATAAATACCATTAATCTATACATAAATACCATTAACCTATACATAAACACCAAACACCATTAACCTATACATAAACACCATTAACCTATACATAAACACCATTAACCTATACATAAACACCATTAACCTATACATAAACACCATTAATCTATACATAAACACCATTAACCTATACATAAACATCATTAACCTATACATAAACATCATTAACCTATACATAAACACCATTAACCTATACATAAACACCAAACACCATTATTCTATACATAAACACCATTAACCTATACATAAACACCATTAACCTATACATAAACACCATTAATCTATACATAAATACCATTAATCTATACATAAATACCATTAATCTATACACAAACACCATTAACATATACATAAATACCATTAACCTATACATAAACACCAAACACCATTAACCTATACATAAACACCATTAATCTATACATAAACACCAAACACCATTAACCTATACATAAACACCATTAATCTATACATAAACACCATTAATCTATACATAAACACCAAACACCATTAACCTATACATAAACACCATTAACCTATACATAAACTCCATTAACCTATACATAAACACCATTAACCTATACATAAACACCATTAATCTATACATAAACACCATTGATCTATACATAAATACCATTAATCTATACATAAATACCATTAACCTATACATAAACACCATTAACCTATACATAAACACCATTAACCTATACATAAATACCATTAATCTATACATAAACACCATTGATCTATACATAAATACCATTAATCTATACATAAATACCATTAACCTATACATAAACACCAAACACCATTAACCTATACATAAACACCATTAACCTATACATAAATACCATTAACCTATACATAAACACCATTAACCTATACATAAACACCATTAACCTATACATTAATACCATTAATCTATACATAAACACCATTGATCTATACATAAATACCATTAATCTATACATAAATACCATTAACCTATACATAAACACCAAACACCATTAACCTATACATAAACACCATTAACCTATACATAAACACCATTAACCTATACATAAACACCATTAACCTATACATAAACACCATTAATCTATACATAAACACCATTAATCTATACATAAACACCAAACACCATTAACCTATACATAAACACCATTAACCTATACATAAACACCATTAACCTATACATAAACACCATTAACCTATACATAAACATCATTAACCTATACATAAACATCATTAACCTATACATAAACACCATTAACCTATACATAAACACCAAACACCATTATTCTATACATAAACACCATTAACCTATACATAAACACCATTAACCTATACATAAACACCATTAATCTATACATAAATACCATTAATCTATACATAAATACCATTAATCTATACACAAACACCATTAACATATACATAAATACCATTAACCTATACATAAACATCATTAACCTATACATAAACACCATTAACCTATACATAAACACCATTAACCTATACATAAACACCAAACACCATTATTCTATACATAAACACCATTAACCTATACATAAACACCATTACTATACATAAACACCATTAACCTATACATAAACACCATTAACCTATACATAAACACCATTAACATATACACAAACACCATTAACCTATACATAAACACCATTAACCTATACATAAACACCATTAACATATATATAAACACCATTAACCTATACATAAACACCATTAACCTATACATAAACACCATTAATCTATACATAAACACCATTAATCTATACATAAACACCATTAACCTATACATAAACACCATTAACCTATACATAAACACCATTAACCTACACATAAACACCATTAACCTATACATAAATACCATTAATCTATACATAAATACCATTAATCTATACACAAACACCATTAATCTATACAGAAACACCAAACACCATTATTCTATACATAAAGACCATTAATCTATACATAAACACCATTAACCTATACATAAACACCATTAACCTATACATAAACACCAAACACCATTATTCTATACATAAACACCATTAACCTATACATAAACACCATTACTATACATAAACACCATTAACATATATATAAACACCATTAACCTATACATAAACACCATTAACCTATACATAAACACCATTAATCTATTCATAAACACCCATTAACCTATACATAAACACCATTAACATATATATATAAACACCATTAACCTATACATAAACACCATTAACCTATACATAAACACCATTAATCTATTCATAAACACCCATTAACCTATACATAAACACCATTAACCTATACATAAACACCATTAACCTACACATAAACACCATTAATCTATACATAAACACCATTAATCTATTCATAAACACCCATTAACCTATACATAAACACCATTAACATATATATAAACACCATTAACCTATACATAAACACCATTAACCTATACATAAACACCATTAATCTATTCATAAACACCCATTAACATATATATAAACACCATTAACCTATACATAAACACCATTAACCTATACATAAACACCATTAATCTATTCATAAACACCCACTAACCTATACATAAACACCATTAACCTATACATAAACACCATTAACCTATACATAAACACCATTAACCTATACATAAATACCATTAATCTATACATAAATACCATTAATCTATACACAAACACCATTAACCTATATAAACACCATTAATCTATACAGAAACACCAAACACCATTATTCTATACATAAAGACCATTAATCTATACATAAACACCATTAACCTATACATAAACACCATTAATCTATACATAAACACCATTAATCTATACATAAACACCATTAACCTATACATAAACACCATTAATCTATGCATAAACACCATTAATCTATACATAAACACCATTAATCTATACATAAACACCATTAACCTATACATAAACACCATTAATCTATACATAAACACCATTAACCTATATAAACACCATTAACCTATACATAAACACCATTAAACTATACATAAACACCATTAACCTATACATAAACACCATTAATCTATACATAAATACCATTAACCTATACATAAACACCATTGATCTATACATAAACATCATTAACCTATACATAAACACCATTAACTTATACATAAACACCAAACACCATTATTCTATACATAAACACCATTAATCTATACAGAAACACCAAACACCATTATTCTATACATAAAGACCATTAATCTATACATAAACACCATTAACCTATACATAAACACCATTAACCTATACATAAACACCATTAAACTATACATAAACACCATTAACCTATACATAAACACCATTAATCTATACACAAACACCATTAACCTATACATAAACACCATTAACCTATACATAAACACCATTAACCTATACATAAACACCATTAACCTATACATAAACACCATTAACCTATACATAAATACCATTAATCTATACATAAATACCATTAATCTATACACAAACACCATTAACCTATACATAAACACCATTAACCTATACATAAACACCATTAACCTATACATAAATACCATTAACCTATACATAAACACCATTAACCTATACATAAATACCATTAATCTATACATAAATACCATTAATCTATACATAAACACCATTAATCTATACAACTTTTACCTTGTAGGTTTTGGTCCTGAGTCCACATATAATGTATAATTTTTATACAATTTTGTTTTGATCATTTCTGGCCAGTCAGATGGTAAAGGATCTAAAATAAGATTGTTACTGTAGACTTAAAAATAAAATGTATCATACTTGTGACATTTAATATAATACAAATATCTTCACCAATACACTGTAATGTTAACCTGGTGAAGCACATTTTACTGTCTAATGTAGCATGTAGAATTTTGCTCCCAAAAGGAGTTTATCCTAATAGAAGACAGGACCTTCATTGGTACAAAATTGAATCTTCACATCAATATGCCACTTCTTGCAAATTATGACTGCATTTCCTCTTTTGGTTTTAAAAGATAACTTTATCCCCCCCCTCCCCCCTCCCCCATTCCCGCATAGTTTAATCTTTGTGCTACAAGGACTTGAACCTCAAATACCTTGCCCCTTAACTTTGTGCATATTTAAGTCTGACTTCAATACATCTCAATTATGGTTCAAGCAATTTAAAACTGCATTTAAATATCTGATTCTTAACAATGATTCTTTAAAGTTTGTTCATGGTAGTATCAGTGTTAAACTTTGGACTACAAATATCCTGGGTTCTTCATTAGCATAATGTTTCTTGATTTCACAATAAAACCTTGTGTAGAATACAATCACATTTACATTGTTGTTGTAAATATATACAACAAATACCAGTGAATAAATGTATTTTGATTGCTTCTCTTTTGTTGTATTATTAACAATGCATCCTAACAGACGACCTTCAGTAATAAGACAATAGCTTTAAAATATAACCTTACTAAGTATTATTAACAATGCATCCTAACAGACGACCTCCAGTAATAAGACAATAGTTTTAAAATATAACCTTACTAAGTATTATTAACAATGCATCCTAACAGACGACCTTCAGTAATAAGACAATAGCTTTAAAATATAACCTTACTAAGTATTATTAACAATGCATCCTAACAGACGACCTTCAGTAATAAGACAATAGCTTTAAAATATAACCTTACTAAGTATTATTAACAATGCATCCTAACAGACGACCTTCAGTAATAAGACAATAGCTTTAAAATATAACCTTACTAAGTATTATTAACAATGCATCCTAACAGACGACCTCCAGTAATAAGACAATAGTTTTACAATATAACCTTACTAAGTATTATTAACAATACATCCTAACAGACGACCTCCAGTAATAAGACAATAGCTTTAAAATATAACCTTACTAAGTATTATTAACAATGCATCCTAACAGACGACCTCCAGTAATAAGACAACAGTTTTACAATATAACCTTACTAAGTATTATTAACAATACATCCTAACAGACGACCTCCAGTAATAAGACAATAGTTTTACAATATAACCTTACTAAGTATTATTAACAATACATCCTAACAGACGACCTCCAGTAATAAGACAATAGCTTTAAAATATAACCTTACTAAGTATTATTAACAATACATCCTAACAGACGACCTCCAGTAATAAGACAATAGTTTTAAAATATAACCTTACTAAGTATTATTAACAATGCATCCTAACAGACGACCTTCAGTAATAAGACAATAGCTTTAAAATATAACCTTACTAAGTATTATTAACAATACATCCTAACAGACGACCTCCAGTAATAAGACAATAGCTTTAAAATATAACCTTACTAAGTATTATTAACAATGCATCCTAACAGACGACCTCCAGTAATAAGACAATAGTTTTAAAATATAACCTTACTATAGGGCTATGGTCAGGGTTATGGTGTTTAATGCCACTTTCAACAATATTTCAGTTATATCGTGGAGGTCAATTTTATTTGTGGGGGAAACTGGAGTATCTGGAGAAAACCACCGACCTGTCGCAAGTCACTGACAAACTTTATCACATAAAGGTGTATCGAGCACATCTCGCCATCAGCAGGATTCTAAGTCACAACTTTAGTGGTGGTAGGCACCAATTGCACAGGTAGTTGTAAATCCAATTACTATACGATCACGACCATGACGGCCCCTACTGAGCTATAATATGACGTGAAGCAAGAAATGTTTTAAAATGACTATTTTTGGGGAATAAATGTGTTAACGTACTAATAAAGGATTAGGATGAAATACATGTGCTCTCTCTTCAAAGTCTATAATTTGTACTGAACAATACATATCAAAGTTTATATAGTAAAGATTTATCCATCTGGACTGGGTTGCACAACGCTCAATTAAATTTAAGCCTCAATTAAACCTTAATTTTATGTACATTTCAAGTAAATTTAAGTGTCAATTAAGTTTTAATTCATGCTTAAATTTAATTGTGGTTTGTGCAACTTAGTCCAGGTATTGAAAAATAATGTAATAACTACATGCTATATACCTTTTGCCCTGAAGAATTTGGCTGGTTTCTTGTACATTTCTATTAGATAAGAAAGATACATCAATATTTTAGATTTCTTCCATCTGTTCTCTGGTAGTTTAGGAAGTATGGCAATGTGGTTCAATACATACATTGGAAATCTGGAAATTTATATAATATATTAATGTTTGATAATTTATTTCACTGTTACGGCAAAGCATTTTTATTTTGTATGAACCTTAGCAATACATGAATTTCTTATCTGTTTTATGTAGATAACAGATATGTTGTCCTTTCTATTCTTAACATGACCTTGTTAAGTAAATATCTAGATAAATACAAGATTTTAATATAAAGATAACGAGAAACAAAATACAATTCAGTACCCATAATGCAATGTTATGACAGTATTTCATATGGCAGTTTGGACGAGGTAAGATTACAAAGTGCTATTTGGTATACGACTACCGGTGTGGGCGAGGTGAGATTACAAAGTGCTGTTTGGTATACGACTACCGGTGTGGGCGAGGTGAGATTACAAAGTGCTATTTGGTATACGACTACCGGTGTGGGCGAGGTGAGATTACAAAGTGCTATTTGGTATACGACTACCGGTGTGGGCGAGGTGAGATTACAAAGTGTTATTTGGTATACGACTACCGGTGTTGGCGAGGTAAGATTACAAAGTGTTATTTGGTATACGACTACCGGTGTGGGCGAGGTAAGATTACAAAGTGTTATTTGGTATACGACTACCGGTGTGGGCGAGGTAAGGTTACAAAGTGTTATTTGGTATACGACTACCGGTGTGGGCGAGGTAAGATTACAAAGTGTTATTTGGTATACGACTACCGGTGTGGAATTGATATTAAATAATATTACTAAAAGAAACAGTGTTTTTTCTAATGTCATAATTTGACCTGCTTGACCTGTCAAGTCAATTGTGACATCCATATTCATACTAAAATCATTCATCAGTAACCTTCAGGTCTGTTCTTGACTGCCTGTGACCTTCAGGTCTGTCTTTGACTGCCTGTGACCTTCAGGTCTGTCCTTGAGCGTCTATGACCATAAGGATATTATAGGATTAAACACTGTTTTTGAGGAAATTATCTATGTATAACTCCGTCAGCTCACTCACAAACTGAATAAAGTCCGAAGGACTTTATGTAAAGTTTGTGAGTGAGCTGCCAGAGTTTATACATACATAATTTCCTAAAAACACAGTGTTTAATCCTTATAATTCTTATTCTTGGACATCGTGTTTGTTTTCGACGATAAATATTATTAAAAAAATACCCAAGGACATACAATACACATACGATTGTAAGCTGAAAAAAATCCGCGAAATGTTATTGACGACTTTGGAACATAACCAACATGACGTCATATGAAGACTTCCAGTTTGAAACGTAAAGATTAGACGTTATTTAGCTTCGTGTACGCTTCCAAGTTTGATACAATTTAACTAAAATAAGTTTTCAAGGTAAGCTTCTTAATTATTTTTGTATATTGTTGTAGATATGACATGTAGCATTTCACATTTTCAAGATGGCAGATCCTTCCAGCAGAACCCCTTAGTATCATTGCTCGTAGATTTATACGCGTGGAATGACCGGGAGAAAAGGTAGTCCGACAAACAGAAATATTGATTTATAAATTCCTTTCGAATGATGTAGAATAAGTGACGATATCCAATCGGATTACGAGTTATTGATAAATTCTAGTCAGAATAGAATTATCACATATTAATGATTGTACAAAATAATATGCATAACTGTTAAATTAAGGTAAGATTTTCATTACAAAGAAATAATATATCATGTATTAAAATGAGGCTTACTCTTCTTTCTCTTGCCACTCTTTAAAGATGTTTGTCTTACTTTCATAGATCTTTTCAGCAGGTATTGCTATAACCTCCATTTCGTGGGGATTTATAACTGTAATAAAGTCATTGCTGTGTAAATGTTACATGAATAGAAACCTCTAAATATAGATACTGAGTGAATAGGATATTATGCGTCCAATTGGTGCCACACAAAAATGATGACAAAATATAATAATATTGTATGTAAAATACTCATTGGTAATTATTGTTTATATACCTGTACTTTCAGGTAAAAATAACAAAAAATAAAGAAAACTAACTTGGATTAAATAGCGATATCCCTATAAGTATTGTATTTATTTTATAAATTGTCTACTAATTACTACTAATCCAGACATAATTATTTAACGTCATTCTTATTTATATATATTCTCTGGTATTTTGATTGTTTAACTAAATTTTACAAATTCAAAATATTAGAATAAGCAGAAGACTGTGTCAACTGACTGACTTAATTTAACAAACACATAACAAACTGATACCTCTGTTACATAATCACCACTTAATAAAGGAGGTCATTTTAAAATCTATGTTTTCAAAAGTTAATCCAAGAAAAGTTTGAAGATACCAAAGAGGTAATCAGTAGCCATATGTCGAAGAAATACTGACAATACAATAACCAAAAGGTCGAAGAAATACTGACAATACAATAACCAAAAGGTCGAAGAAACACTAACAATACAATAACCAAAAGGTCGAAGAAATACTAACAATACAATAACTAAAAGATCGAAGAAATACTGACAATACAATAACCAAAAGGTCCAAGAAATACGGACAATACAATAACCAAAAGGTCAAAGAAATACTGACAATACAATAACCAAAAGGTCAAAGAAATACGGACAATACACTAACCAAAAGGTCGAAGAAATACGGACAATACAATAACCAAAAGGTCGAAGAAATACTGACAATACAATAACCAAAAGGTCGAAGAAATACTGACAATACAATAACCAAAAGGTCAAAGAAATACGGACAATACACTAACCAAAAGGTCGAAGAAATACGGACAATACAATAACCAAAAGGTCGAAGAAATACTGACAATACAATAACCAAAAGGTCGAAGAAATACTGACAATACAATAACCAAAAGGTCAAAGAAATACTGACAATACAATAACCAAAAGGTCGAAGAAATACTGACAATACAATAACCAAAAGGTCGAAGAAATACTGACAATACAATAACCAAAAGGTCAAAGAAATACTGACAATACAATAACCAAAAGGTCAAAGAAATACTGACAATACAATAACCAAAAGGTCAAAGAAATACTGACAATACACTAACCAAAAGGTCGAAGAAATACTGACAATACAATAACCAAAAGGTCGAAGAAATACTGACAATACAATAACCAAAAGGTCGAAGAAATACTGACAATACAATAACCAAAAGGTCGAAGAAATACTGACAATACAATAATCAAAAGTAAAAAGAAATACTGACAATACAATAACCAAAAGTAAAAAGAAATATGGACAATACAATAACCAAAAGGTCGAAGAAATACTGACAATACAATAACCAAAAGGTCGATGAAATACTGACAATACAATAACCAAAAGGTCGAAGAAATACTGACAATACAATAACCAAAAGGTCGAAGAAATACTGACAATACAATAACCAAAAGGTCGAAGAAATACTGACAATACAATAACCAAAAGGTCGAAGAAATACTGACAATACAATAAACAAAAGTAAAAAGAAATACTGACAATACAATAACCAAAAGGTCGAAGAAATACTGACAATACAATAACCAAAAGGTCGAAGAAATACTGACAATACAATAAACAAAAGTAAAAAGAAATACTGACAATACAATAACCTAAAAAGTCCCTATTTTCTAAGAGAAAAAGGGCCATAACTGAGGAACGGTAAATGTGAAATACACCGTAATCAAACTTAACCTGTATTTTATGGTACACAGCAATGTGTGAAAGTTTGAACAGATTTGGTTGAGCTGTACTTTAATTATTATCCGGAAACCAAAAGTGTGACGGATGGACGAAGGGACGAACATGAGGATCCCTATATATCCCCCCCCCCCCACCCCCCGACTCTCGTCGAGGGGGAGTATAAAAATAAAATGCAGTGGGAGACGCACCATAATAAAAATTGCAATTAAAGGTTGTCATTACATATCAAGTGTTTGTCAAATTCTTTTTTTTTTATTGATATATAACATTTACTGCTTTATTTTACAGTTTTCCGGTTGTTGACTGATTTTGTCTGTTTATATAATTATGAGTTTTGACTTTCCCTTTGTAAGATTGTTCGGAGTTCGGTAATTTTGTTATTACCCTTATTTAGTAATAAAATTAGGTGTATATATAAATCAAAGATGTCAATTATAAAAGTCTCACAAATGAACACAATCTTTAGATTCTTGCAAGGAATCTCTCTGTGACGCTTCATGAAGTTTGAAAATTAAACTTCCAATTTTTTCCCATGAAAATAACAACCATTCTTGAAAATCTTGAACTCTGAAACATCTGTCTACCCTACTGGAGGCTTCATGAAGCTTGAAGAAAACGAAATCGTCAAACTTTCAAATCCCCATTTTTTTGCTTCCAAGGAGACTGCAATCTTTATTGATAATTTTCTATTCTGCCACACTTGCATACATCATATGGACCTTTCTATGAGGTAAATGTCTTATAATCATGACAATACTAGGATATGATTTTAAGAAATAAACACTATAAATATCTTCAGATATGTTACTTACTACTGTCTATAGAATATACATCCTCAGGCCTCTCTGCATCTTTGTTATAAGGGGGAATCAATGATGAATGCATACCACCGCCACTGTCAACAGGTACTGAAAAAACAGCAAAATATTTTCTTAATTTCTGAATCAAATATGACTCTGGCACAGTCTTCATCATATTTCTATAATTTGAGGGAACAAGAGAAACAATACTGATGCTGTACGCTGATATTACTTTACGTAGTGCACTCTAAAATATAAACATTAGGCGATTGTAAAACATGTACATTAACTGGTGAACAGAAACATTTTAATTAGCCTAATATAAGCCTTGGTGACAAGACATACCCTTGACCGTGACAGGATTATACAACTTCTCGTCTTGTTGATTTCCAGTGATTAAACTTGTAGTTCAGTGAAGCTATTGACCAGATTAGGACAGAATACAATTAAATATCATAGAATTTCTTTTATCAAATAAGAAATGCTGTCAATTTGTCTTGTAAATTGATTTAAATGAAGAAATAATATCTAAATCAATCTTTTTTTGAAAGCTAAATTGATTTATATTGGATAAGTAGGGAATTATTACAAAAAATAGAACATCTTTTACTCGGAGGTACTGTTGTGTTAGGTCTCAAAGTAGTGAAATGGAATAAAAGCGCTGCTAGAACATATCTATTGGGAAATTTCATGGAAAAGATTGATCACTAAGAATATGGTCGTAAAATGTCTCTTTTTATATCTTGTTGAAATATTTTCTTTTGCGTAGTTATCGAAGTGATAATAAAACAATAATGAAAGAAAAAATGTGAAGTTTTAAAATGATTAAAATTCTTGAGGAAGACAGCTGAAATGACAAGTTTTATCAAAATTTAATACTAATTTCATTAGTCAGCTCCATCTACCTGATAAATTTCTATTTTGAGAGACAGCATCATCAACAGCAGAACTAAGAGCTTTTTCTAATGCCTCTCCTCGGATTTCATTTCGTAATCGTGATCCCATTGCTTGTTTTTTCTTCTTACTCCCAAAAGATGCTGTCAAGTCGTCAATCTGTTTAACAAGCAATAAATTTAATTTAAATAAAAGTACTGTATTGTAAACAGGAAAAATTACCAACAAAGAGACATTTCTAAATACAACCCACAGAAAATCTTTTTCATCTTGGAATTAACAAGAAAAATACTTTTTTTTATTCATTAAAGTGCTATGATGGAATCCTAGATTGTATCTACATTAATCATGTGGAAATTAAAACAGAAACAAAGCAATGTGTCAGTAGAACAAATTAAATAACCCTGTGATGGGTGTGTAGAACATGACTATCTCAATGTGTCAGTAGAACAAATTAAACAACCCTATATGATGGGTGTGTAGAACATGACTATCTCAATGTGTCAGTAGAACAAATTAAATAACCCTATATGATGGGTGTGTAGAACATGACTATCTCAATGTGTCAGTAGAACAAATTAAACAACCCTATATGATGGGTGTGTAGAACATGACTATCTCAATGTGTCAGTAGAACAAATTAAATAACCCTATATGATGGGTGTGTAGAACATGACTATCTCAATGTGTCAGTAGAACAAATTAATTAACCCTATATCATGGGTGTGTAGAACATGACTATCTCAATGTGTCAGTAGAACAAATTAAACAACCCTATATGATGGGTGTGTAGAACATGACTATCTCAATGTGTCAGTAGAACAAATTAAACAACCCTATATGATGGGTGTGTAGAACATGACTATCTCAATGTGTCAGTAGAACAAATTAAACAACCCTATATGATGGGCGTGTAGAACATGACTATCTCAATGTGTCAGTAGAACAAATTAAATAACCCTATGATGGGTGTGTAGAACATGACTATCTCAATGTGTCTGTAGAACAAAATAAATAACCCCATGATGGGTGTGTAGAACATGACTATCTCAATGTGTCAGTAGAACAAAATAAATAACCCTATGATGGGTGTGTAGAACATGACTATCTCAATGTGTCAGTAGAACAAATTAAACAACCCTATATGATGGGTGTGTAGAACATGACTATCTCAATGTGTCAGTAGAACAAATTAAACAACCCTATATGATGAGTGTGTAGAACATGACTATCTCAATGTGTCAGTAGAACAAATTAAACAACCCTATATGATGGGTGTGTACAACATGACAATCTCAATGTGTCAGTAGAACAAATTAAACAACCCTATGATGGGTGTGTAGAACATGACTATCTCAATGTGTCAGTAGAACAAATTAAACAACCCTATATGATGGGCGTGTAGAACATGACTATCTCAATGTGTCAGTAGAACAAAATAAATAACCCTATATGATGGGCGTGTAGAACATGACTATCTCAATGTGTCTGTAGAACAAATTAAACAACCCTATATGATGGGCGTGTAGAACATGACTATCTCAATGTGTCAGTAGAACAAAATAAATAACCCTATATGATGGGCGTGTAGAACATGACTATCTCAATGTGTCAGTAGAACAAATTAAATAACCCTATGATGGGTGTGTAGAACATGACTATCTCAATGTGTCAGTAGAACAAAATAAATAACCCTATATGATGGGCGTGTAGAACATGACTATCTCAATGTGTCAGTAGAACAAATTAAATAACCCTATGATGGGTGTGTAGAACATGACTATCTCAATGTGTCAGTAGAACAAATTAAACAACCATATATGATGGGCGTGTAGAACATGACTATCTCAATGTGTCTGTAGAACAAATTAAACAACCCTATATGATGGGCGTGTAGAACATGACTATCTCAATGTGTCAGTAGAACAAAATAAATAACCCTATATGATGGGCGTGTAGAACATGACTATCTCAATGTGTCAGTAGAACAAATTAAATAACCCTATGATGGGTGTGTAGAACATGACTATCTCAATGTGTCAGTAGAACAAAATAAATAACCCTATATGATGGGCGTGTAGAACATGACTATCTCAATGTGTCAGTAGAACAAATTAAATAACCCTATGATGGGTGTGTAGAACATGACTATCTCAATGTGTCAGTAGAACAAATTAAACAACCCTATATGATGGGTGTGTAGAACATGACTATCTCAATGTGTCAGTAGAACAAAATAAATAACCCTATGATGGGTGTGTAGAACATGACTATCTCAATGTGTCAGTAGAACAAAATAAATAACCCTATGATGGGTGTGTAGATCATGACTATCTCAATGTGTCAGTAGAACAAAATAAATAACCCTATGATGGGTGTGTAGAACATGACTATCTCAATGTGTCAGTAGAACAAAATAAATAACCCTATGATGGGTGTGTAGAACATGACTATCTCAATGTGTCAGTAGAACAAAATAAATAACCCTACGATGGGTGTGTAGATCATGACTATCTCAATGTGTCAGTAGAACAAAATAAATAACCCTATGATGGGTGTGTAGAACATGACTATCTCAATGTGTCAGTAGAACAAAATAAATAACCCTATGATGGGTGTGTAGAACATGACTATCTCAATGTGTCAGTAGAACAAAATAAATAACCCTATGATGGGTGTGTAGAACATGACTATCTCAATGTGTCAGTAGAACAAAATAAATAACCCTATGATGGGTGTGTAGAACATGACTATCTCAATGTGTTAGTAGAACAAAATAAATAACCCTATGATGGGCGTGTAGAACATGACTATCTCAATGTGTCTGTAGAACAAATTAAATAACCCTATGATGGGTGTGTAGAACATGACTATCTCAATGTGTCAGTAGAACAAATTAAATAACCCTATGATGGGCGTGTAGAACATGACTATCTCAATGTGTCAGTTGAACAAATTAAATAACCCTATATGATGGGTGTGTAGAACATGACTATCTCAATGTGTCAGTAGAACAAATTAAACAACCCTATATGATGGGTGTGTACAACATGACAATCTCAATGTGTCAGTAGAACAAATTAAACAACCCTATGATGGGTGTGTAGAACATGACTATCTCAATGTGTCAGTAGAACAAATTAAACAACCCTATATGATGGGCGTGTAGAACATGACTATCTCAATGTGTCAGTAGAACAAAATAAATAACCCTATATGATGGGCGTGTAGAACATGACTATCTCAATGTGTCTGTAGAACAAATTAAACAACCCTATATGATGGGCGTGTAGAACATGACTATCTCAATGTGTCAGTAGAACAAAATAAATAACCCTATATGATGGGCGTGTAGAACATGACTATCTCAATGTGTCAGTAGAACAAATTAAATAACCCTATGATGGGTGTGTAGAACATGACTATCTCAATGTGTCAGTAGAACAAAATAAATAACCCTATATGATGGGCGTGTAGAACATGACTATCTCAATGTGTCAGTAGAACAAATTAAATAACCCTATGATGGGTGTGTAGAACATGACTATCTCAATGTGTCAGTAGAACAAATTAAACAACCCTATATGATGGGCGTGTAGAACATGACTATCTCAATGTGTCTGTAGAACAAATTAAACAACCCTATATGATGGGCGTGTAGAACATGACTATCTCAATGTGTCAGTAGAACAAAATAAATAACCCTATATGATGGGCGTGTAGAACATGACTATCTCAATGTGTCAGTAGAACAAATTAAATAACCCTATGATGGGTGTGTAGAACATGACTATCTCAATGTGTCAGTAGAACAAAATAAATAACCCTATATGATGGGCGTGTAGAACATGACTATCTCAATGTGTCAGTAGAACAAATTAAATAACCCTATGATGGGTGTGTAGAACATGACTATCTCAATGTGTCAGTAGAACAAATTAAACAACCCTATATGATGGGTGTGTAGAACATGACTATCTCAATGTGTCAGTAGAACAAAATAAATAACCCTATGATGGGTGTGTAGAACATGACTATCTCAATGTGTCAGTAGAACAAAATAAATAACCCTATGATGGGTGTGTAGATCATGACTATCTCAATGTGTCAGTAGAACAAAATAAATAACCCTATGATGGGGGTGTAGAACATGACTATCTCAATGTGTCAGTAGAACAAAATAAATAACCCTATGATGGGTGTGTAGAACATGACTATCTCAATGTGTCAGTAGAACAAAATAAATAACCCTACGATGGGTGTGTAGATCATGACTATCTCAATGTGTCAGTAGAACAAAATAAATAACCCTATGATGGGTGTGTAGAACATGACTATCTCAATGTGTCAGTAGAACAAAATAAATAACCCTATGATGGGTGTGTAGAACATGACTATCTCAATGTGTCAGTAGAACAAAATAAATAACCCTATGATGGGTGTGTAGAACATGACTATCTCAATGTGTCAGTAGAACAAAATAAATAACCCTATGATGGGTGTGTAGAACATGACTATCTCAATGTGTCAGTAGAACAAAATAAATAACCCTATGATGGGCGTGTAGAACATGACTATCTCAATGTGTCTGTAGAACAAATTAAATAACCCTATGATGGGTGTGTAGAACATGACTATCTCAATGTGTCAGTAGAACAAATTAAATAACCCTATGATGGGCGTGTAGAACATGACTATCTCAATGTGTCAGTTGAACAAATTAAATAACCCTATATGATGGGTGTGTAGAACATGACTATCTCAATGTGTCAGTAGAACAAATTAAATAACCCTATATGATGGGCGTGTAGAACATGACTATCTCAATGTGTCAGTAGAACAAAATAAATAACCCTATGATGGGTGTGTAGAACATGACTATCTCAATGTGTCAGTAGAACACATTAAATAACCCTGTGATGAGTGTGTAGAACATGACTATCTCAATGTGTCAGTAGAACAAATTAAATAACCCTATATGATGGGTGTGTAGAACATGACTATCTCAATGTGTCAGTAGAACAAAATAAATAACCCTATGATGGGTGTGTAGAACATGACTATCTCAATGTGTCAGTAGAACAAAATAAATAACCCTATGATGGGTGTGTAGATCATGACTATCTCAATGTGTCAGTAGAACAAAATAAATAACCCTATGATGGGGGTGTAGAACATGACTATCTCAATGTGTCAGTAGAACAAAATAAATAACCCTATGATGGGTGTGTAGAACATGACTATCTCAATGTGTCAGTAGAACAAAATAAATAACCCTACGATGGGTGTGTAGATCATGACTATCTCAATGTGTCAGTAGAACAAAATAAATAACCCTATGATGGGTGTGTAGAACATGACTATCTCAATGTGTCAGTAGAACAAAATAAATAACCCTATGATGGGTGTGTAGAACATGACTATCTCAATGTGTCAGTAGAACAAAATAAATAACCCTATGATGGGTGTGTAGAACATGACTATCTCAATGTGTCAGTAGAACAAAATAAATAACCCTATGATGGGTGTGTAGAACATGACTATCTCAATGTGTCAGTAGAACAAAATAAATAACCCTATGATGGGCGTGTAGAACATGACTATCTCAATGTGTCTGTAGAACAAATTAAATAACCCTATGATGGGTGTGTAGAACATGACTATCTCAATGTGTCAGTAGAACAAATTAAATAACCCTATGATGGGCGTGTAGAACATGACTATCTCAATGTGTCAGTTGAACAAATTAAATAACCCTATATGATGGGTGTGTAGAACATGACTATCTCAATGTGTCAGTAGAACAAATTAAATAACCCTATATGATGGGCGTGTAGAACATGACTATCTCAATGTGTCAGTAGAACAAAATAAATAACCCTATGATGGGTGTGTAGAACATGACTATCTCAATGTGTCAGTAGAACACATTAAATAACCCTGTGATGAGTGTGTAGAACATGACTATCTCAATGTGTCAGTAGAACAAATTAAATAACCCTATATGATGGGTGTGTAGAACATGACTATCTCAATGTGTCTGTAGAACAAATTAAATAACCCTATGATGGGCATGTAGAACATGACTATCTCAATGTGTCTGTAGAACAAAATAAATAACCCTATGATGGGTGTGTAGAACATGACTATCTCAATGTGTCAGTAGAACACATTAAATAACCCTGTGATGAGTGTGTAGAACATGACTATCTCAATGTGTCAGTAGAACAAAATAAATAACCCTGTGATGAGTGTGTAGAACATGACTATCTCAATGTGTCAGTAGAACAAAATAAATAACCCTGTGATGGGTGTGTAGAACATGACTATCTCAATGTGTCAGTAGAACAAAATAAATAACCCTATGATGGGTGTGTAGAACATGACTATCTCAATGTGTCAGCAGAACAAAATAAATAACCCTATGATGGGTGTGTAGAACATGACTATCTCAATGTGTCTGTAGAATAAAATAAATAACCCTATGATGGGTGTGTAGAACATGACTATCTCAATGTGTCTGTAGAATAAAATAAATAACCCTATGATGGGTGTGTAGAACATGACTATCTCAATGTGTCTGTAGAATAAAATAAATAACCCTATGATGGGTGTGTAGAACATGACTATCTCAATGTGTCTGTAGAATAAAATAAATAACCCTATGATGGGTGTGTAGAACATGAATATCTCAATGTGTCAGTAGAACAAAATAAATAACCCTGTGATGAGTGTGTAGAACATGACTATCTCAATGTGTCAGTAGAACAAAATAAATAACCCTATGATGGGTGTGTAGAACATGACTATCTCAATGTGTCAGCAGAACAAAATAAATAACCCTATGATGGGTGTGTAGAACATGACTATATCAATGTGTCAGTAGAACAAAATAAATAACCCTATGATGGGTGTGTAGAACATGACTATCTCAATGTGTCAGTAGAACAAAATAAATAACCCTATGATGGGTGTGTAGAACATGACTATCTCAATGTGTCAGTAGAACAAATTAAATAACCCTATATGATGGGCGTGTAGAACATGACTATCTCAATGTGTCAGTAGAACAAAATAAATAACCCTATGATGGGTGTGTAGAACATGACTATCTCAATGTGTCAGTAGAACACATTAAATAACCCTGTGATGAGTGTGTAGAACATGACTATCTCAATGTGTCAGTAGAACAAATTAAATAACCCTATATGATGGGTGTGTAGAACATGACTATCTCAATGTGTCTGTAGAACAAATTAAATAACCCTATGATGGGCGTGTAGAACATGACTATCTCAATGTGTCTGTAGAACAAAATAAATAACCCTATGATGGGTGTGTAGAACATGACTATCTCAATGTGTCAGTAGAACACATTAAATAACCCTGTGATGAGTGTGTAGAACATGACTATCTCAATGTGTCAGTAGAACAAAATAAATAACCCTGTGATGAGTGTGTAGAACATGACTATCTCAATGTGTCAGTAGAACAAAATAAATAACCCTGTGATGGGTGTGTAGAACATGACTATCTCAATGTGTCAGTAGAACAAAATAAATAACCCTATGATGGGTGTGTAGAACATGACTATCTCAATGTGTCAGCAGAACAAAATAAATAACCCTATGATGGGTGTGTAGAACATGACTATCTCAATGTGTCTGTAGAATAAAATAAATAACCCTATGATGGGTGTGTAGAACATGACTATCTCAATGTGTCTGTAGAATAAAATAAATAACCCTATGATGGGTGTGTAGAACATGACTATCTCAATGTGTCTGTAGAATAAAATAAATAACCCTATGATGGGTGTGTAGAACATGACTATCTCAATGTGTCTGTAGAATAAAATAAATAACCCTATGATGGGTGTGTAGAACATGAATATCTCAATGTGTCAGTAGAACAAAATAAATAACCCTGTGATGAGTGTGTAGAACATGACTATCTCAATGTGTCAGTAGAACAAAATAAATAACCCTATGATGGGTGTGTAGAACATGACTATCTCAATGTGTCAGCAGAACAAAATAAATAACCCTATGATGGGTGTGTAGAACATGACTATATCAATGTGTCAGTAGAACAAAATAAATAACCCTATGATGGGTGTGTAGAACATGACTATCTCAATGTGTCAGTAGAACAAAATAAATAACCCTATGATGGGTGTGTAGAACATGACTATCTCAATGTGTCAGTAGAACAAAATAAATAACCCTATGATGGGTGTGTAGAACATGATTATCTCAATGTGTCAGTAGAACAAAATAAATAACCCTATGATGGGTGTGTAGATCATGACTATCTCAATGTGTCAGTAGAACAAAATAAATAACCCTATGATGGGTGTGTAGAACATGACTATCTCAATGTGTCAGTAGAACAAAATAAATAACCCTATGATGGGTGTGTAGATCATGACTATCTCAATGTGTCAGTAGAACAAAATAAATAACCCTGTGATGGGTGTGTAGAACATGACTATCTCAATGTGTCAGCAGAACAAAATAAATAACCCTGTGATGGGTGTGTAGAACATGACTATCTCAATGTGTCAGCAGAACAAAATAAATAACCCTATGATGTGTGTGTAGAACATGACTATCTCAATGTGTCAGTAGAAGAAAATAAATAACCCTATGATGGGCGTGTAGAACATGACTATCTCAATGTGTCAGCAGAACAAAATAAATAACCCTATGATGGGCGTGTAGAACATGACTATCTCAATGTGTCAGTAGAACAAAATAAATAACCCTATGATGGGCGTGTAGAACATGACTATCTCAATGTGTCGGTAGAACAAAATAAATAACCCTATGATGGGTGTGTAGATCATGACTATCTCAATGTGTCAGTAGAACAAAATAAATAACCCTGTGATGGGTGTGTAGAACATGACTATCTCAATGTGTCAGCAGAACAAAATAAATAACCCTGTGATGGGTGTGTAGAACATGACTATCTCAATGTGTCAGCAGAACAAAATAAATAACCCTATGATGGGTGTGTAGAACATGACTATCTCAATGTGTCAGTAGAAGAAAATAAATAACCCTATGATGGGTGTGTAGATCATGACTATCTCAATGTGTCAGTAGAACAAAATAAATAACCCTATGATGGGTGTGTAGAACATGACTATCTCAATGTGTCAGTAGAACAAAATAAATAACCCTATGATGGGTGTGTAGAACATGACTATCTCAATGTGTCAGTAGAACAAAATAAATAACCCTATGATGGGTGTGTAGATCATGACTATCTCAATGTGTCAGTAGAACAAAATAAATAACCCTATGATGGGTGTGTAGAACATGACTATCTCAATGTGTCAGTAGAACAAAATAAATAACCCTATGATGGGTGTGTAGAACATGACTATCTCAATGTGTCAGTAGAACAAAATAAATAACCCTATGATGGGTGTGTAGAACATGACTATCTCAATGTGTCAGTAGAACAAAATAAATAACCCTATGATGGGTGTGTAGATCATGACTATCTCAATGTGTCAGTAGAACAAAATAAATAACCCTATGATGGGTGTGTAGAACATGACTATCTCAATGTGTCAGTAGAACAAAATAAATAACCCTATGATGGGTGTGTAGAACATGACTATCTCAATGTGTCAGTAGAACAAAATAAATAACCCTATGATGGGTGTGTAGATCATGACTATCTCAATGTGTCGGTAGAACAAAATAAATAACCCTATGATGGGTGTGTAGAACATGACTATCTCAATGTGTCAGTAGAACAAAATAAATAACCCTATGATGGGCGTGTAGAACATGACTATCTCAATGTGTCTGTAGAACAAATTAAATAACCCTATATGATGGGCGTGTAGAACATGACTATCTCAATGTGTCTGTAGAACAAAATAAATAACCCTATGATGGGTGTGTAGAACATGACTATCTCAATGTGTCAGTAGAACACATTAAATAACCCTGTGATGAGTGTGTAGAACATGACTATCTCAATGTGTCAGTAGAACAAAATGAATAACCCTGTGATGAGTGTGTAGAACATGACTATCTCAATGTGTCTGTAGAATAAAATAAATAACACTATGATGGATGTGTAGAACATGACTATCTCAATGTGTCTGTAGAACAAATTAAATAACCCTATGATGGGCGTGTAGAACATGACTATCTCAATGTGTCTGTAGAACAAAATAAATAACCCTATGATGGGTGTGTAGAACATGACTATCTCAATGTGTCAGTAGAACACATTAAATAACCCTGTGATGAGTGTGTAGAACATGACTATCTCAATGTGTCAGTAGAACAAAATAAATAACCCTGTGATGAGTGTGTAGAACATGACTATCTCAATGTGTCTGTAGAATAAAATAAATAACCCTATGATGGATGTGTAGAACATGACTATCTCAATGTGTCAGTAGAACAAAATAAATAACCATGTGATGAGTGTGTAGAACATGACTATCTCAATGTGTCAGTAGAACAAAATAAATAACCCTATGATGGGTGTGTAGAACATGACTATCTCAATGTGTCAGCAGAACAAAATAAATAACCCTATGATGGGTGTGTAGAACATGACTATCTCAATGTGTCTGTAGAATAAAATAAATAACCCTATGATGGGTGTGTAGAACATGACTATCTCAATGTGTCTGTAGAATAAAATAAATAACCCTATGATGGGTGTGTAGAACATGACTATCTCAATGTGTCTGTAGAATAAAATAAATAACCCTATGATGGGTGTGTAGAACATGACTATCTCAATGTGTCTGTAGAATAAAATAAATAACCCTATGATGGGTGTGTAGAACATGACTATCTCAATGTGTCAGTAGAACAAAATAAATAACCCTGTGATGAGTGTGTAGAACATGACTATCTCAATGTGTCTGTAGAATAAAATAAATAACCCCATGATGGATGTGTAGAACATGACTATCTCAATGTGTCAGTAGAACAAAATAAATAACCCTGTGATGAGTGTGTAGAACATGACTATCTCAATGTGTCAGTAGAACAAAATAAATAACCCTATGATGGGTGTGTAGAACATGACTATCTCAATGTGTCAGCAGAACAAAATAAATAACCCTATGATGGGTGTGTAGAACATGACTATCTCAATGTGTCTGTAGAATAAAATAAATAACCCTATGATGGGTGTGTAGAACATGACTATCTCAATGTGTCTGTAGAATAAAATAAATAACCCTATGATGGGTGTGTAGAACATGACTATCTCAATGTGTCTGTAGAATAAAATAAATAACCCTATGATGGGTGTGTAGAACATGACTATCTCAATGTGTCTGTAGAATAAAATAAATAACCCTATGATGGGTGTGTAGAACATGACTATCTCAATGTGTCAGTAGAACAAAATAAATAACCCTATGATGGGTGTGTAGAACATGACTATCTCAATGTGTCAGTAGAACAAAATAAATAACCCTATGATGGGTGTGTAGAACATGATTATCTCAATGTGTCAGTAGAACAAAATAAATAACCCTATGATGGGTGTGTAGATCATGACTATCTCAATGTGTCAGTAGAACAAAATAAATAACCCTATGATGGGTGTGTAGAACATGACTATCTCAATGTGTCAGTAGAACAAAATAAATAACCCTATGATGGGTGTGTAGATCATGACTATCTCAATGTGTCAGTAGAACAAAATAAATAACCCTGTGATGGGTGTGTAGAACATGACTATCTCAATGTGTCAGCAGAACAAAATAAATAACCCTGTGATGGGTGTGTAGAACATGACTATCTCAATGTGTCAGCAGAACAAAATAAATAACCCTATGATGTGTGTGTAGAACATGACTATCTCAATGTGTCAGTAGAAGAAAATAAATAACCCTATGATGGGCGTGTAGAACATGACTATCTCAATGTGTCAGTAGAACAAAATAAATAACCCTATGATGGGTGTGTAGATCATGACTATCTCAATGTGTCAGTAGAACAAAATAAATAACCCTATGATGGGTGTGTAGAACATGACTATCTCAATGTGTCAGTAGAACAAAATAAATAACCCTATGATGGGTGTGTAGAACATGACTATCTCAATGTGTCAGTAGAACAAAATAAATAACCCTATGATGGGTGTGTAGATCATGACTATCTCAATGTGTCGGTAGAACAAAATAAATAACCCTATGATGGGTGTGTAGAACATGACTATCTCAATGTGTCAGTAGAACAAAATAAATAACCCTATGATGGGCGTGTAGAACATGACTATCTCAATGTGTCTGTAGAACAAATTAAATAACCGTATGATGGGTGTGTAGAACATGACTATCTCAATGTGTCAGTAGAACAAATTAAACAACCCTATATGATGGGCGTGTAGAACATGACTATCTCAATGTGTCTGTAGAACAAAATAAATAACCCTATGATGGGTGTGTAGAACATGACTATCTCAATGTGTCAGTAGAACACATTAAATAACCCTGTGATGAGTGTGTAGAACATGACTATCTCAATGTGTCAGTAGAACAAAATGAATAACCCTGTGATGAGTGTGTAGAACATGACTATCTCAATGTGTCTGTAGAATAAAATAAATAACACTATGATGGATGTGTAGAACATGACTATCTCAATGTGTCTGTAGAACAAATTAAATAACCCTATGATGGGCGTGTAGAACATGACTATCTCAATGTGTCTGTAGAACAAAATAAATAACCCTATGATGGGTGTGTAGAACATGACTATCTCAATGTGTCAGTAGAACACATTAAATAACCCTGTGATGAGTGTGTAGAACATGACTATCTCAATGTGTCAGTAGAACAAAATAAATAACCCTGTGATGAGTGTGTAGAACATGACTATCTCAATGTGTCTGTAGAATAAAATAAATAACCCTATGATGGATGTGTAGAACATGACTATCTCAATGTGTCAGTAGAACAAAATAAATAACCATGTGATGAGTGTGTAGAACATGACTATCTCAATGTGTCAGTAGAACAAAATAAATAACCCTATGATGGGTGTGTAGAACATGACTATCTCAATGTGTCAGCAGAACAAAATAAATAACCCTATGATGGGTGTGTAGAACATGACTATCTCAATGTGTCTGTAGAATAAAATAAATAACCCTATGATGGGTGTGTAGAACATGACTATCTCAATGTGTCTGTAGAATAAAATAAATAACCCTATGATGGGTGTGTAGAACATGACTATCTCAATGTGTCTGTAGAATAAAATAAATAACCCTATGATGGGTGTGTAGAACATGACTATCTCAATGTGTCTGTAGAATAAAATAAATAACCCTATGATGGGTGTGTAGAACATGACTATCTCAATGTGTCAGTAGAACAAAATAAATAACCCTGTGATGAGTGTGTAGAACATGACTATCTCAATGTGTCTGTAGAATAAAATAAATAACCCCATGATGGATGTGTAGAACATGACTATCTCAATGTGTCAGTAGAACAAAATAAATAACCCTGTGATGAGTGTGTAGAACATGACTATCTCAATGTGTCAGTAGAACAAAATAAATAACCCTATGATGGGTGTGTAGAACATGACTATCTCAATGTGTCAGCAGAACAAAATAAATAACCCTATGATGGGTGTGTAGAACATGACTATCTCAATGTGTCTGTAGAATAAAATAAATAACCCTATGATGGGTGTGTAGAACATGACTATCTCAATGTGTCTGTAGAATAAAATAAATAACCCTATGATGGGTGTGTAGAACATGACTATCTCAATGTGTCTGTAGAATAAAATAAATAACCCTATGATGGGTGTGTAGAACATGACTATCTCAATGTGTCTGTAGAATAAAATAAATAACCCTATGATGGGTGTGTAGAACATGACTATCTCAATGTGTCAGTAGAACAAAATAAATAACCCTATGATGGGTGTGTAGAACATGACTATCTCAATGTGTCAGTAGAACAAAATAAATAACCCTATGATGGGTGTGTAGAACATGATTATCTCAATGTGTCAGTAGAACAAAATAAATAACCCTATGATGGGTGTGTAGATCATGACTATCTCAATGTGTCAGTAGAACAAAATAAATAACCCTATGATGGGTGTGTAGAACATGACTATCTCAATGTGTCAGTAGAACAAAATAAATAACCCTATGATGGGTGTGTAGATCATGACTATCTCAATGTGTCAGTAGAACAAAATAAATAACCCTGTGATGGGTGTGTAGAACATGACTATCTCAATGTGTCAGCAGAACAAAATAAATAACCCTGTGATGGGTGTGTAGAACATGACTATCTCAATGTGTCAGCAGAACAAAATAAATAACCCTATGATGTGTGTGTAGAACATGACTATCTCAATGTGTCAGTAGAAGAAAATAAATAACCCTATGATGGGCGTGTAGAACATGACTATCTCAATGTGTCAGCAGAACAAAATAAATAACCCTATGATGGGCGTGTAGAACATGACTATCTCAATGTGTCAGTAGAACAAAATAAATAACCCTATGATGGGCGTGTAGAACATGACTATCTCAATGTGTCGGTAGAACAAAATAAATAACCCTATGATGGGTGTGTAGATCATGACTATCTCAATGTGTCAGTAGAACAAAATAAATAACCCTGTGATGGGTGTGTAGAACATGACTATCTCAATGTGTCAGCAGAACAAAATAAATAACCCTGTGATGGGTGTGTAGAACATGACTATCTCAATGTGTCAGCAGAACAAAATAAATAACCCTATGATGGGTGTGTAGAACATGACTATCTCAATGTGTCAGTAGAAGAAAATAAATAACCCTATGATGGGTGTGTAGATCATGACTATCTCAATGTGTCAGTAGAACAAAATAAATAACCCTATGATGGGTGTGTAGAACATGACTATCTCAATGTGTCAGTAGAACAAAATAAATAACCCTATGATGGGTGTGTAGAACATGACTATCTCAATGTGTCAGTAGAACAAAATAAATAACCCTATGATGGGTGTGTAGATCATGACTATCTCAATGTGTCAGTAGAACAAAATAAATAACCCTATGATGGGTGTGTAGAACATGACTCTCAATGTGTCAGTAGAACAAAATAAATAACCCTATGATGGGTGTGTAGAACATGACTATCTCAATGTGTCAGTAGAACAAAATAAATAACCCTATGATGGGTGTGTAGAACATGACTATCTCAATGTGTCAGTAGAACAAAATAAATAACCCTATGATGGGTGTGTAGATCATGACTATCTCAATGTGTCAGTAGAACAAAATAAATAACCCTATGATGGGTGTGTAGAACATGACTATCTCAATGTGTCAGTAGAACAAAATAAATAACCCTATGATGGGTGTGTAGAACATGACTATCTCAATGTGTCAGTAGAACAAAATAAATAACCCTATGATGGGTGTGTAGATCATGACTATCTCAATGTGTCGGTAGAACAAAATAAATAACCCTATGATGGGTGTGTAGAACATGACTATCTCAATGTGTCAGTAGAACAAAATAAATAACCCTATGATGGGCGTGTAGAACATGACTATCTCAATGTGTCTGTAGAACAAATTAAATAACCCTATGATGGGTGTGTAGAACATGACTATCTCAATGTGTCAGTAGAACAAATTAAACAACCCTATATGATGGGCGTGTAGAACATGACTATCTCAATGTGTCTGTAGAACAAAATAAATAACCCTATGATGGGTGTGTAGAACATGACTATCTCAATGTGTCAGTAGAACACATTAAATAACCCTGTGATGAGTGTGTAGAACATGACTATCTCAATGTGTCAGTAGAACAAAATGAATAACCCTGTGATGAGTGTGTAGAACATGACTATCTCAATGTGTCTGTAGAATAAAATAAATAACACTATGATGGATGTGTAGAACATGACTATCTCAATGTGTCTGTAGAACAAATTAAATAACCCTATGATGGGCGTGTAGAACATGACTATCTCAATGTGTCTGTAGAACAAAATAAATAACCCTATGATGGGTGTGTAGAACATGACTATCTCAATGTGTCAGTGGAACACATTAAATAACCCTGTGATGAGTGTGTAGAACATGACTATCTCAATGTGTCAGTAGAACAAAATAAATAACCCTGTGATGAGTGTGTAGAACATGACTATCTCAATGTGTCTGTAGAATAAAATAAATAACCCTATGATGGATGTGTAGAACATGACTATCTCAATGTGTCAGTAGAACAAAATAAATAACCCTGTGATGAGTGTGTAGAACATGACTATCTCAATGTGTCAGTAGAACAAAATAAATAACCCTATGATGGGTGTGTAGAACATGACTATCTCAATGTGTCAGCAGAACAAAATAAATAACCCTATGATGGGTGTGTAGAACATGACTATCTCAATGTGTCTGTAGAATAAAATAAATAACCCTATGATGGGTGTGTAGAACATGACTATCTCAATGTGTCTGTAGAATAAAATAAATAACCCTATGATGGGTGTGTAGAACATGACTATCTCAATGTGTCTGTAGAATAAAATAAATAACCCTATGATGGGTGTGTAGAACATGACTATCTCAATGTGTCTGTAGAATAAAATAAATAACCCTATGATGGGTGTGTAGAACATGACTATCTCAATGTGTCAGTAGAACAAAATAAATAACCCTGTGATGAGTGTGTAGAACATGACTATCTCAATGTGTCAGTAGAACAAAATAAATAACCCTATGATGGGTGTGTAGAACATGACTATCTCAATGTGTCAGCAGAACAAAATAAATAACCCTATGATGGGTGTGTAGAACATGACTATATCAATGTGTCAGTAGAACAAAATAAATAACCCTATGATGGGTGTGTAGAACATGACTATCTCAATGTGTCAGTAGAACAAAATAAATAACCCTATGATGGGTGTGTAGAACATGACTATCTCAATGTGTCAGTAGAACAAAATAAATAACCCTATGATGGGTGTGTAGAACATGATTATCTCAATGTGTCAGTAGAACAAAATAAATAACCCTATGATGGGTGTGTAGATCATGACTATCTCAATGTGTCAGTAGAACAAAATAAATAACCCTATGATGGGTGTGTAGAACATGACTATCTCAATGTGTCAGTAGAACAAAATAAATAACCCTATGATGGGTGTGTAGATCATGACTATCTCAATGTGTCAGTAGAACAAAATAAATAACCCTATGATGGGTGTGTAGAACATGACTATCTCAATGTGTCAGTAGAACAAAATAAATAACCCTATGATGGGTGTGTAGATCATGACTATCTCAATGTGTCAGTAGAACAAAATAAATAACCCTGTGATGGGTGTGTAGAACATGACTATCTCAATGTGTCAGCAGAACAAAATAAATAACCCTGTGATGGGTGTGTAGAACATGACTATCTCAATGTGTCAGCAGAACAAAATAAATAACCCTATGATGGGTGTGTAGAACATGACTATCTCAATGTGTCAGTAGAAGAAAATAAATAACCCTATGATGGGCGTGTAGAACATGACTATCTCAATGTGTCAGCAGAACAAAATAAATAACCCTATGATGGGCGTGTAGAACATGACTATTTCAATGTGTCAGGAGAACAAAATAAATAACCCTATGATGGGCATGTAGAACATGACTATCTCAATGTGTCAGTAGAACAAAATAAATAACCCTATGATGGGTGTGTAGATCATGACTATCTCAATGTGTCAGTAGAACAAAATAAATAACCCTGTGATGGGTGTGTAGAACATGACTATCTCAATGTGTCAGCAGAACAAAATAAATAACCCTGTGATGGGTGTGTAGAACATGACTATCTCAATGTGTCAGCAGAACAAAATAAATAACCCTATGATGGGTGTGTAGAACATGACTATCTCAATGTGTCAGTAGAAGAAAATAAATAACCCTATGATGGGTGTGTAGATCATGACTATCTCAATGTGTAAGTAGAACAAAATAAATAACCCTATGATGGGTGTGTAGAACATGACTATCTCAATGTGTCAGTAGAACAAAATAAATAACCCTATGATGGGTGTGTAGAACATGACTATCTCAATGTGTCAGTAGAACAAATTAAATAACCCTATGATGGGTGTGTAGAACATGACTATCTCAATGTGTCAGTAGAACAAATTAAACAACCCTATATGATGGGCGTGTAGAACATGACTATCTCAATGTGTCTGTAGAACAAAATAAATAACCCTATGATGGGTGTGTAGAACATGACTATCTCAATGTGTCAGTAGAACACATTAAATAACCCTGTGATGAGTGTGTAGAACATGACTATCTCAATGTGTCAGTAGAACAAAATGAATAACCCTGTGATGAGTGTGTAGAACATGACTATCTCAATGTGTCTGTAGAATAAAATAAATAACACTATGATGGATGTGTAGAACATGACTATCTCAATGTGTCTGTAGAACAAATTAAATAACCCTATGATGGGCGTGTAGAACATGACTATCTCAATGTGTCTGTAGAACAAAATAAATAACCCTATGATGGGTGTGTAGAACATGACTATCTCAATGTGTCAGTAGAACACATTAAATAACCCTGTGATGAGTGTGTAGAACATGACTATCTCAATGTGTCAGTAGAACAAAATAAATAACCCTGTGATGAGTGTGTAGAACATGACTATCTCAATGTGTCTGTAGAATAAAATAAATAACCCTATGATGGATGTGTAGAACATGACTATCTCAATGTGTCAGTAGAACAAAATAAATAACCCTGTGATGAGTGTGTAGAACATGACTATCTCAATGTGTCAGTAGAACAAAATAAATAACCCTATGATGGGTGTGTAGAACATGACTATCTCAATGTGTCAGCAGAACAAAATAAATAACCCTATGATGGGTGTGTAGAACATGACTATCTCAATGTGTCTGTAGAATAAAATAAATAACCCTATGATGGGTGTGTAGAACATGACTATCTCAATGTGTCTGTAGAATAAAATAAATAACCCTATGATGGGTGTGTAGAACATGACTATCTCAATGTGTCTGTAGAATAAAATAAATAACCCTATGATGGGTGTGTAGAACATGACTATCTCAATGTGTCTGTAGAATAAAATAAATAACCCTATGATGGGTGTGTAGAACATGACTATCTCAATGTGTCAGTAGAACAAAATAAATAACCCTGTGATGAGTGTGTAGAACATGACTATCTCAATGTGTCAGTAGAACAAAATAAATAACCCTATGATGGGTGTGTAGAACATGACTATCTCAATGTGTCAGCAGAACAAAATAAATAACCCTATGATGGGTGTGTAGAACATGACTATATCAATGTGTCAGTAGAACAAAATAAATAACCCTATGATGGGTGTGTAGAACATGACTATCTCAATGTGTCAGTAGAACAAAATAAATAACCCTATGATGGGTGTGTAGAACATGACTATCTCAATGTGTCAGTAGAACAAAATAAATAACCCTATGATGGGTGTGTAGAACATGATTATCTCAATGTGTCAGTAGAACAAAATAAATAACCCTATGATGGGTGTGTAGATCATGACTATCTCAATGTGTCAGTAGAACAAAATAAATAACCCTATGATGGGTGTGTAGAACATGACTATCTCAATGTGTCAGTAGAACAAAATAAATAACCCTATGATGGGTGTGTAGATCATGACTATCTCAATGTGTCAGTAGAACAAAATAAATAACCCTGTGATGGGTGTGTAGAACATGACTATCTCAATGTGTCAGCAGAACAAAATAAATAACCCTGTGATGGGTGTGTAGAACATGACTATCTCAATGTGTCAGCAGAACAAAATAAATAACCCTATGATGGGTGTGTAGAACATGACTATCTCAATGTGTCAGTAGAAGAAAATAAATAACCCTATGATGGGCGTGTAGAACATGACTATCTCAATGTGTCAGCAGAACAAAATAAATAACCCTATGATGGGCGTGTAGAACATGACTATTTCAATGTGTCAGCAGAACAAAATAAATAACCCTATGATGGGCATGTAGAACATGACTATCTCAATGTGTCAGTAGAACAAAATAAATAACCCTATGATGGGTGTGTAGATCATGACTATCTCAATGTGTCAGTAGAACAAAATAAATAACCCTGTGATGGGTGTGTAGAACATGACTATCTCAATGTGTCAGCAGAACAAAATAAATAACCCTGTGATGGGTGTGTAGAACATGACTATCTCAATGTGTCAGCAGAACAAAATAAATAACCCTATGATGGGTGTGTAGAACATGACTATCTCAATGTGTCAGTAGAAGAAAATAAATAACCCTATGATGGGTGTGTAGATCATGACTATCTCAATGTGTAAGTAAAACAAAATAAATAACCCTATGATGGGTGTGTAGAACATGACTATCTCAATGTGTCAGTAGAACGAAATAAATAACCCTATGATGGGTGTGTAGAACATGACTATCTCAATGTGTCAGTAGAACAAAATAAATAACCCTATGATGGGTGTGTAGATCATGACTATCTCAATGTGTCAGTAGAACAAAATAAATAACCCTATGATGGGTGTGTAGAACATGACTATCTCAATGTGTCAGTAGAACAAAATAAATAACCCTATGATGGGTGTGTAGAACATGACTATCTCAATGTGTCAGTAGAACAAAATAAATAACCCTATGATGGGTGTGTAGATCATGACTATCTCAATGTGTCAGTAGAACAAAATAAATAACCCTATGATGGGTGTGTAGAACATGACTATCTCAATGTGTCAGTAGAACAAAATAAATAACCCTATGATGGGTGTGTAGAACATGACTATCTCAATGTGTCAGTAGAACAAAATAAATAAGCCTATGATGGGTGTGTAGATCATGACTATCTCAATGTGTCAGTAGAACAAAATAAATAACCCTATGATGGGTGTGTAGAACATGACTATCTCAATGTGTCAGTAGAACAAAATAAATAACCCTATGATGGGTGTGTAGAACATGACTATCTCAATGTGTCAGTAGAACAAAATAAATAACCCTATGATGGGTGTGTAGATCATGACTATCTCAATGTGTCAGTAGAACAAAATAAATAACCCTATGATGGGTGTGTAGAACATGACTATCTCAATGTGTCAGCAGAACAAAATAAATAACCCTATGATGGGTGTGTAGAACATGACTATCTCAATGTGTCAGTAGAACAAAATAAATAACCCTATGATGGGTGTGTAGATCATGACTATCTCAATGTGTCAGTAGAACAAAATAAATAACCCTGTGATGGGTGTGTAGAACATGACTATCTCAATGTGTCAGCAGAACAAAATAAATAACCCTATGATGGGTGTGTAGATCATGACTATCTCAATGTGTCAGTAGAACAAAATAAATAACCCTATGATGGGTGTGTAGAACATGACTATCTCAATGTGTCAGCAGAACAAAATAAATAACCCTATGATGGGTGTGTAGATCATGACTATCTCAATGTGTCAGTAGAACAAAATAAATAACCCTATGATGGGCGTGTAGAACATGACTATCTCAATGTGTCAGTAGAACAAAATAAATAACCCTACGATGGGTGTGTAGATCATGACTATCTCAATGTGTCAGTAGAACAAAATAAATAACCCTGTGATGGGTGTGTAGAACATGACTATCTCAATGTGTCAGTAGAACAAAATAAATAACCCTACGATGGGTGTGTAGATCATGACTATCTCAATGTGTCAGTAGAACAAAATAAATAACCCTATGATGGGTGTGTAGAACATGACTATCTCAATGTGTCAGTAGAAGAAAATAAATAACCCTATGATGGGCGTGTAGAACATGACTATCTCAATGTGTCTGTAGAACAAATTAAATAACCCTATGATGGGTGTGTAGAACATGACTATCTCAATGTGTCAGTAGAACAAATTAAACAACCCTATATGATGGGCGTGTAGAACATGACTATCTCAATGTGTCTGTAGAACAAAATAAATAACCCTATGATGGGTGTGTAGAACATGACTATCTCAATGTGTCAGTAGAACACATTAAATAACCCTGTGATGAGTGTGTAGAACATGACTATCTCAATGTGTCAGTAGAACAAAATAAATAACCCTGTGATGAGTGTGTAGAACATGACTATCTCAATGTGTCTGTAGAATAAAATAAATAACACTATGATGGATGTGTAGAACATGACTATCTCAATGTGTCTGTAGAACAAATTAAATAACCCTATGATGGGCGTGTAGAACATGACTATCTCAATGTGTCTGTAGAACAAAATAAATAACCCTATGATGGGTGTGTAGAACATGACTATCTCAATGTGTCAGTAGAACACATTAAATAACCCTGTGATGAGTGTGTAGAACATGACTATCTCAATGTGTCAGTAGAACAAAATAAATAACCCTGTGATGAGTGTGTAGAACATGACTATCTCAATGTGTCAGTAGAACAAAATAAATAACCCTATGATGGGTGTGTAGAACATGACTATCTCAATGTGTCAGCAGAACAAAATAAATAACCCTATGATGGGTGTGTAGAACATGACTATCTCAATGTGTCTGTAGAATAAAATAAATAACCCTATGATGGGTGTGTAGAACATGACTATCTCAATGTGTCTGTAGAATAAAATAAATAACCCTATGATGGGTGTGTAGAACATGACTATCTCAATGTGTCTGTAGAATAAAATAAATAACCCTATGATGGGTGTGTAGAACATGACTATCTCAATGTGTCTGTAGAATAAAATAAATAACCCTATGATGGGTGTGTAGAACATGAATATCTCAATGTGTCAGTAGAACAAAATAAATAACCCTGTGATGAGTGTGTAGAACATGACTATCTCAATGTGTCAGTAGAACAAAATAAATAACCCTATGATGGGTGTGTAGAACATGACTATCTCAATGTGTCAGTAGAACAAAATAAATAACCCTATGATGGGTGTGTAGATCATGACTATCTCAATGTGTCAGTAGAACAAAATAAATAACCCTATGATGGGTGTGTAGAACATGACTATCTCAATGTGTCAGTAGAACAAAATAAATAACCCTATGATGGGTGTGTAGATCATGACTATCTCAATGTGTCGGTAGAACAAAATAAATAACCCTATGATGGGTGTGTAGAACATGACTATCTCAATGTGTCAGTAGAACAAAATAAATAACCCTATGATGGGCGTGTAGAACATGACTATCTCAATGTGTCTGTAGAACAAATTAAATAACCCTATGATGGGTGTGTAGAACATGACTATCTCAATGTGTCAGTAGAACAAATTAAACAACCCTATATGATGGGCGTGTAGAACATGACTATCTCAATGTGTCTGTAGAACAAAATAAATAACCCTATGATGGGTGTGTAGAACATGACTATCTCAATGTGTCAGTAGAACACATTAAATAACCCTGTGATGAGTGTGTAGAACATGACTATCTCAATGTGTCTGTAGAATAAAATAAATAACACTATGATGGATGTGTAGAACATGACTATCTCAATGTGTCTGTAGAACAAATTAAATAACCCTATGATGGGCGTGTAGAACATGACTATCTCAATGTGTCTGTAGAACAAAATAAATAACCCTATGATGGGTGTGTAGAACATGACTATCTCAATGTGTCAGTAGAACACATTAAATAACCCTGTGATGAGTGTGTAGAACATGACTATCTCAATGTGTCAGTAGAACAAAATAAATAACCCTGTGATGAGTGTGTAGAACATGACTATCTCAATGTGTCTGTAGAATAAAATAAATAACCCTATGATGGATGTGTAGAACATGACTATCTCAATGTGTCAGTAGAACAAAATAAATAACCCTGTGATGAGTGTGTAGAACATGACTATCTCAATGTGTCAGTAGAACAAAATAAATAACCCTATGATGGGTGTGTAGAACATGACTATCTCAATGTGTCAGCAGAACAAAATAAATAACCCTATGATGGGTGTGTAGAACATGACTATCTCAATGTGTCTGTAGAATAAAATAAATAACCCTATGATGGGTGTGTAGAACATGACTATCTCAATGTGTCTGTAGAATAAAATAAATAACCCTATGATGGGTGTGTAGAACATGACTATCTCAATGTGTCAGTAGAACAAAATAAATAACCCTGTGATGAGTGTGTAGAACATGACTATCTCAATGTGTCTGTAGAATAAAATAAATAACACTATGATGGATGTGTAGAACATGACTATCTCAATGTGTCTGTAGAACAAATTAAATAACCCTATGATGGGCGTGTAGAACATGACTATCTCAATGTGTCTGTAGAACAAAATAAATAACCCTATGATGGGTGTGTAGAACATGACTATCTCAATGTGTCAGTAGAACACATTAAATAACCCTGTGATGAGTGTGTAGAACATGACTATCTCAATGTGTCAGTAGAACAAAATAAATAACCCTGTGATGAGTGTGTAGAACATGACTATCTCAATGTGTCAGTAGAACAAAATAAATAACCCTGTGATGGGTGTGTAGAACATGACTATCTCAATGTGTCAGTAGAACAAAATAAATAACCCTATGATGGGTGTGTAGAACATGACTATCTCAATGTGTCAGCAGAACAAAATAAATAACCCTATGATGGGTGTGTAGAACATGACTATCTCAATGTGTCTGTAGAATAAAATAAATAACCCTATGATGGGTGTGTAGAACATGACTATCTCAATGTGTCTGTAGAATAAAATAAATAACCCTATGATGGGTGTGTAGAACATGACTATCTCAATGTGTCTGTAGAATAAAATAAATAACCCTATGATGGGTGTGTAGAACATGACTATCTCAATGTGTCTGTAGAATAAAATAAATAACCCTATGATGGGTGTGTAGAACATGAATATCTCAATGTGTCAGTAGAACAAAATAAATAACCCTGTGATGAGTGTGTAGAACATGACTATCTCAATGTGTCAGTAGAACAAAATAAATAACCCTATGATGGGTGTGTAGAACATGACTATCTCAATGTGTCAGTAGAACAAAATAAATAACCCTATGATGGGTGTGTAGATCATGACTATCTCAATGTGTCAGTAGAACAAAATAAATAACCCTATGATGGGTGTGTAGAACATGACTATCTCAATGTGTCAGTAGAACAAAATAAATAACCCTATGATGGGTGTGTAGATCATGACTATCTCAATGTGTCGGTAGAACAAAATAAATAACCCTATGATGGGTGTGTAGAACATGACTATCTCAATGTGTCAGTAGAACAAAATAAATAACCCTATGATGGGCGTGTAGAACATGACTATCTCAATGTGTCTGTAGAACAAATTAAATAACCCTATGATGGGTGTGTAGAACATGACTATCTCAATGTGTCAGTAGAACAAATTAAACAACCCTATATGATGGGCGTGTAGAACATGACTATCTCAATGTGTCTGTAGAACAAAATAAATAACCCTATGATGGGTGTGTAGAACATGACTATCTCAATGTGTCAGTAGAACACATTAAATAACCCTGTGATGAGTGTGTAGAACATGACTATCTCAATGTGTCTGTAGAATAAAATAAATAACACTATGATGGATGTGTAGAACATGACTATCTCAATGTGTCTGTAGAACAAATTAAATAACCCTATGATGGGCGTGTAGAACATGACTATCTCAATGTGTCTGTAGAACAAAATAAATAACCCTATGATGGGTGTGTAGAACATGACTATCTCAATGTGTCAGTAGAACACATTAAATAACCCTGTGATGAGTGTGTAGAACATGACTATCTCAATGTGTCAGTAGAACAAAATAAATAACCCTGTGATGAGTGTGTAGAACATGACTATCTCAATGTGTCTGTAGAATAAAATAAATAACCCTATGATGGATGTGTAGAACATGACTATCTCAATGTGTCAGTAGAACAAAATAAATAACCCTGTGATGAGTGTGTAGAACATGACTATCTCAATGTGTCAGTAGAACAAAATAAATAACCCTATGATGGGTGTGTAGAACATGACTATCTCAATGTGTCAGCAGAACAAAATAAATAACCCTATGATGGGTGTGTAGAACATGACTATCTCAATGTGTCTGTAGAATAAAATAAATAACCCTATGATGGGTGTGTAGAACATGACTATCTCAATGTGTCTGTAGAATAAAATAAATAACCCTATGATGGGTGTGTAGAACATGACTATCTCAATGTGTCTGTAGAATAAAATAAATAACCCTATGATGGGTGTGTAGAACATGACTATCTCAATGTGTCTGTAGAATAAAATAAATAACCCTATGATGGGTGTGTAGAACATGAATATCTCAATGTGTCAGTAGAACAAAATAAATAACCCTGTGATGAGTGTGTAGAACATGACTATCTCAATGTGTCAGTAGAACAAAATAAATAACCCTATGATGGGTGTGTAGAACATGACTATCTCAATGTGTCAGTAGAACAAAATAAATAACCCTATGATGGGTGTGTAGATCATGACTATCTCAATGTGTCAGTAGAACAAAATAAATAACCCTATGATGGGTGTGTAGAACATGACTATCTCAATGTGTCAGTAGAACAAAATAAATAACCCTATGATGGGTGTGTAGATCATGACTATCTCAATGTGTCGGTAGAACAAAATAAATAACCCTATGATGGGTGTGTAGAACATGACTATCTCAATGTGTCAGTAGAACAAAATAAATAACCCTATGATGGGCGTGTAGAACATGACTATCTCAATGTGTCTGTAGAACAAATTAAATAACCCTATGATGGGTGTGTAGAACATGACTATCTCAATGTGTCAGTAGAACAAATTAAACAACCCTATATGATGGGCGTGTAGAACATGACTATCTCAATGTGTCTGTAGAACAAAATAAATAACCCTATGATGGGTGTGTAGAACATGACTATCTCAATGTGTCAGTAGAACACATTAAATAACCCTGTGATGAGTGTGTAGAACATGACTATCTCAATGTGTCTGTAGAATAAAATAAATAACACTATGATGGATGTGTAGAACATGACTATCTCAATGTGTCTGTAGAACAAATTAAATAACCCTATGATGGGCGTGTAGAACATGACTATCTCAATGTGTCTGTAGAACAAAATAAATAACCCTATGATGGGTGTGTAGAACATGACTATCTCAATGTGTCAGTAGAACACATTAAATAACCCTGTGATGAGTGTGTAGAACATGACTATCTCAATGTGTCAGTAGAACAAAATAAATAACCCTGTGATGAGTGTGTAGAACATGACTATCTCAATGTGTCTGTAGAATAAAATAAATAACCCTATGATGGATGTGTAGAACATGACTATCTCAATGTGTCAGTAGAACAAAATAAATAACCCTGTGATGAGTGTGTAGAACATGACTATCTCAATGTGTCAGTAGAACAAAATAAATAACCCTATGATGGGTGTGTAGAACATGACTATCTCAATGTGTCAGCAGAACAAAATAAATAACCCTATGATGGGTGTGTAGAACATGACTATCTCAATGTGTCTGTAGAATAAAATAAATAACCCTATGATGGGTGTGTAGAACATGACTATCTCAATGTGTCTGTAGAATAAAATAAATAACCCTATGATGGGTGTGTAGAACATGACTATCTCAATGTGTCTGTAGAATAAAATAAATAACCCTATGATGGGTGTGTAGAACATGACTATCTCAATGTGTCTGTAGAATAAAATAAATAACCCTATGATGGGTGTGTAGAACATGACTATCTCAATGTGTCAGTAGAACAAAATAAATAACCCTGTGATGAGTGTGTAGAACATGACTATCTCAATGTGTCAGTAGAACAAAATAAATAACCCTATGATGGGTGTGTAGAACATGACTATCTCAATGTGTCAGCAGAACAAAATAAATAACCCTATGATGGGTGTGTAGAACATGACTATATCAATGTGTCAGTAGAACAAAATAAATAACCCTATGATGGGTGTGTAGAACATGACTATCTCAATGTGTCAGTAGAACAAAATAAATAACCCTATGATGGGTGTGTAGAACATGACTATCTCAATGTGTCAGTAGAACAAAATAAATAACCCTATGATGGGTGTGTAGAACATGACTATCTCAATGTGTCAGTAGAACAAAATAAATAACCCTATGATGGGTGTGTAGATCATGACTATCTCAATGTGTCAGTAGAACAAAATAAATAACCCTATGATGGGTGTGTAGAACATGACTATCTCAATGTGTCAGTAGAACAAAATAAATAACCCTATGATGGGTGTGTAGAACATGACTATCTCAATGTGTCAGCAGAACAAAATAAATAACCCTATGATGGGTGTGTAGAACATGACTATCTCAATGTGTCTGTAGAATAAAATAAATAACCCTATGATGGGTGTGTAGAACATGACTATCTCAATGTGTCTGTAGAATAAAATAAATAACCCTATGATGGGTGTGTAGAACATGACTATCTCAATGTGTCTGTAGAATAAAATAAATAACCCTATGATGGGTGTGTAGAACATGACTATCTCAATGTGTCTGTAGAATAAAATAAATAACCCTATGATGGGTGTGTAGAACATGACTATCTCAATGTGTCAGTAGAACAAAATAAATAACCCTGTGATGAGTGTGTAGAACATGACTATCTCAATGTGTCAGTAGAACAAAATAAATAACCCTATGATGGGTGTGTAGAACATGACTATCTCAATGTGTCAGCAGAACAAAATAAATAACCCTATGATGGGTGTGTAGAACATGACTATATCAATGTGTCAGTAGAACAAAATAAATAACCCTATGATGGGTGTGTAGAACATGACTATCTCAATGTGTCAGTAGAACAAAATAAATAACCCTATGATGGGTGTGTAGAACATGACTATCTCAATGTGTCAGTAGAACAAAATAAATAACCCTATGATGGGTGTGTAGAACATGATTATCTCAATGTGTCAGTAGAACAAAATAAATAACCCTATGATGGGTGTGTAGATCATGACTATCTCAATGTGTCAGTAGAACAAAATAAATAACCCTATGATGGGTGTGTAGAACATGACTATCTCAATGTGTCAGTAGAACAAAATAAATAACCCTATGATGGGTGTGTAGATCATGACTATCTCAATGTGTCAGTAGAACAAAATAAATAACCCTGTGATGGGTGTGTAGAACATGACTATCTCAATGTGTCAGCAGAACAAAATAAATAACCCTGTGATGGGTGTGTAGAACATGACTATCTCAATGTGTCAGCAGAACAAAATAAATAACCCTATGATGGGTGTGTAGAACATGACTATCTCAATGTGTCAGTAGAAGAAAATAAATAACCCTATGATGGGCGTGTAGAACATGACTATCTCAATGTGTCAGCAGAACAAAATAAATAACCCTATGATGGGCGTGTAGAACATGACTATTTCAATGTGTCAGCAGAACAAAATAAATAACCCTATGATGGGCATGTAGAACATGACTATCTCAATGTGTCAGTAGAACAAAATAAATAACCCTATGATGGGTGTGTAGATCATGACTATCTCAATGTGTCAGTAGAACAAAATAAATAACCCTGTGATGGGTGTGTAGAACATGACTATCTCAATGTGTCAGCAGAACAAAATAAATAACCCTGTGATGGGTGTGTAGAACATGACTATCTCAATGTGTCAGCAGAACAAAATAAATAACCCTATGATGGGTGTGTAGAACATGACTATATCAATGTGTCAGTAGAACAAAATAAATAACCCTATGATGGGTGTGTAGAACATGACTATCTCAATGTGTCAGTAGAACAAAATAAATAACCCTATGATGGGTGTGTAGAACATGACTATCTCAATGTGTCAGTAGAACAAAATAAATAACCCTATGATGGGTGTGTAGAACATGATTATCTCAATGTGTCAGTAGAACAAAATAAATAACCCTATGATGGGTGTGTAGATCATGACTATCTCAATGTGTCAGTAGAACAAAATAAATAACCCTATGATGGGTGTGTAGAACATGACTATCTCAATGTGTCAGTAGAACAAAATAAATAACCCTATGATGGGTGTGTAGATCATGACTATCTCAATGTGTCAGTAGAACAAAATAAATAACCCTATGATGGGTGTGTAGATCATGACTATCTCAATGTGTCAGTAGAACAAAATAAATAACCCTATGATGGGTGTGTAGAACATGACTATCTCAATGTGTCAGTAGAACAAAATAAATAACCCTATGATGGGTGTGTAGAACATGACTATCTCAATGTGTCAGCAGAACAAAATAAATAACCCTATGATGGGTGTGTAGAACATGACTATCTCAATGTGTCTGTAGAATAAAATAAATAACCCTATGATGGGTGTGTAGAACATGACTATCTCAATGTGTCTGTAGAATAAAATAAATAACCCTATGATGGGTGTGTAGAACATGACTATCTCAATGTGTCTGTAGAATAAAATAAATAACCCTATGATGGGTGTGTAGAACATGACTATCTCAATGTGTCTGTAGAATAAAATAAATAACCCTATGATGGGTGTGTAGAACATGACTATCTCAATGTGTCAGTAGAACAAAATAAATAACCCTGTGATGAGTGTGTAGAACATGACTATCTCAATGTGTCAGTAGAACAAAATAAATAACCCTATGATGGGTGTGTAGAACATGACTATCTCAATGTGTCAGCAGAACAAAATAAATAACCCTATGATGGGTGTGTAGAACATGACTATATCAATGTGTCAGTAGAACAAAATAAATAACCCTATGATGGGTGTGTAGAACATGACTATCTCAATGTGTCAGTAGAACAAAATAAATAACCCTATGATGGGTGTGTAGAACATGACTATCTCAATGTGTCAGTAGAACAAAATAAATAACCCTATGATGGGTGTGTAGAACATGATTATCTCAATGTGTCAGTAGAACAAAATAAATAACCCTATGATGGGTGTGTAGATCATGACTATCTCAATGTGTCAGTAGAACAAAATAAATAACCCTATGATGGGTGTGTAGAACATGACTATCTCAATGTGTCAGTAGAACAAAATAAATAACCCTATGATGGGTGTGTAGATCATGACTATCTCAATGTGTCAGTAGAACAAAATAAATAACCCTGTGATGGGTGTGTAGAACATGACTATCTCAATGTGTCAGCAGAACAAAATAAATAACCCTGTGATGGGTGTGTAGAACATGACTATCTCAATGTGTCAGCAGAACAAAATAAATAACCCTATGATGGGTGTGTAGAACATGACTATCTCAATGTGTCAGTAGAAGAAAATAAATAACCCTATGATGGGCGTGTAGAACATGACTATCTCAATGTGTCAGCAGAACAAAATAAATAACCCTATGATGGGCGTGTAGAACATGACTATTTCAATGTGTCAGCAGAACAAAATAAATAACCCTATGATGGGCATGTAGAACATGACTATCTCAATGTGTCAGTAGAACAAAATAAATAACCCTATGATGGGTGTGTAGATCATGACTATCTCAATGTGTCAGTAGAACAAAATAAATAACCCTGTGATGGGTGTGTAGAACATGACTATCTCAATGTGTCAGCAGAACAAAATAAATAACCCTGTGATGGGTGTGTAGAACATGACTATCTCAATGTGTCAGCAGAACAAAATAAATAACCCTATGATGGGTGTGTAGAACATGACTATATCAATGTGTCAGTAGAACAAAATAAATAACCCTATGATGGGTGTGTAGAACATGACTATCTCAATGTGTCAGTAGAACAAAATAAATAACCCTATGATGGGTGTGTAGAACATGACTATCTCAATGTGTCAGTAGAACAAAATAAATAACCCTATGATGGGTGTGTAGAACATGATTATCTCAATGTGTCAGTAGAACAAAATAAATAACCCTATGATGGGTGTGTAGATCATGACTATCTCAATGTGTCAGTAGAACAAAATAAATAACCCTATGATGGGTGTGTAGAACATGACTATCTCAATGTGTCAGTAGAACAAAATAAATAACCCTATGATGGGTGTGTAGATCATGACTATCTCAATGTGTCAGTAGAACAAAATAAATAACCCTGTGATGGGTGTGTAGAACATGACTATCTCAATGTGTCAGCAGAACAAAATAAATAACCCTGTGATGGGTGTGTAGAACATGACTATCTCAATGTGTCAGCAGAACAAAATAAATAACCCTATGATGGGTGTGTAGAACATGACTATCTCAATGTGTCAGTAGAAGAAAATAAATAACCCTATGATGGGCGTGTAGAACATGACTATCTCAATGTGTCAGCAGAACAAAATAAATAACCCTATGATGGGCGTGTAGAACATGACTATTTCAATGTGTCAGCAGAACAAAATAAATAACCCTATGATGGGCATGTAGAACATGACTATCTCAATGTGTCAGTAGAACAAAATAAATAACCCTATGATGGGTGTGTAGATCATGACTATCTCAATGTGTCAGTAGAACAAAATAAATAACCCTGTGATGGGTGTGTAGAACATGACTATCTCAATGTGTCAGCAGAACAAAATAAATAACCCTGTGATGGGTGTGTAGAACATGACTATCTCAATGTGTCAGCAGAACAAAATAAATAACCCTATGATGGGTGTGTAGAACATGACTATCTCAATGTGTCAGTAGAAGAAAATAAATAACCCTATGATGGGTGTGTAGATCATGACTATCTCAATGTGTAAGTAAAACAAAATAAATAACCCTATGATGGGTGTGTAGAACATGACTATCTCAATGTGTCAGTAGAACGAAATAAATAACCCTATGATGGGTGTGTAGAACATGATTATCTCAATGTGTCAGTAGAACAAAATAAATAACCCTATGATGGGTGTGTAGATCATGACTATCTCAATGTGTCAGTAGAACAAAATAAATAACCCTATGATGGGTGTGTAGAACATGACTATCTCAATGTGTCAGTAGAACAAAATAAATAACCCTATGATGGGTGTGTAGAACATGACTATCTCAATGTGTCAGTAGAACAAAATAAATAACCCTGTGATGAGTGTGTAGAACATGACTATCTCAATGTGTCAGTAGAACAAAATAAATAACCCTATGATGGGTGTGTAGAACATGACTATCTCAATGTGTCAGCAGAACAAAATAAATAACCCTATGATGGGTGTGTAGAACATGACTATCTCAATGTGTCTGTAGAATAAAATAAATAACCCTATGATGGGTGTGTAGAACATGACTATCTCAATGTGTCTGTAGAATAAAATAAATAACCCTATGATGGGTGTGTAGAACATGACTATCTCAATGTGTCTGTAGAATAAAATAAATAACCCTATGATGGGTGTGTAGAACATGACTATCTCAATGTGTCTGTAGAATAAAATAAATAACCCTATGATGGGTGTGTAGAACATGACTATCTCAATGTGTCAGCAGAACAAAATAAATAACCCTGTGATGGGTGTGTAGAACATGACTATCTCAATGTGTCAGCAGAACAAAATAAATAACCCTATGATGGGTGTGTAGAACATGACTATCTCAATGTGTCAGTAGAAGAAAATAAATAACCCTATGATGGGCGTGTAGAACATGACTATCTCAATGTGTCAGCAGAACAAAATAAATAACCCTATGATGGGCGTGTAGAACATGACTATTTCAATGTGTCAGCAGAACAAAATAAATAACCCTATGATGGGCATGTAGAACATGACTATCTCAATGTGTCAGTAGAACAAAATAAATAACCCTATGATGGGTGTGTAGATCATGACTATCTCAATGTGTCAGTAGAACAAAATAAATAACCCTGTGATGGGTGTGTAGAACATGACTATCTCAATGTGTCAGCAGAACAAAATAAATAACCCTGTGATGGGTGTGTAGAACATGACTATCTCAATGTGTCAGCAGAACAAAATAAATAACCCTATGATGGGTGTGTAGAACATGACTATATCAATGTGTCAGTAGAACAAAATAAATAACCCTATGATGGGTGTGTAGAACATGACTATCTCAATGTGTCAGTAGAACAAAATAAATAACCCTATGATGGGTGTGTAGAACATGACTATCTCAATGTGTCAGTAGAACAAAATAAATAACCCTATGATGGGTGTGTAGAACATGATTATCTCAATGTGTCAGTAGAACAAAATAAATAACCCTATGATGGGTGTGTAGATCATGACTATCTCAATGTGTCAGTAGAACAAAATAAATAACCCTATGATGGGTGTGTAGAACATGACTATCTCAATGTGTCAGTAGAACAAAATAAATAACCCTATGATGGGTGTGTAGATCATGACTATCTCAATGTGTCAGTAGAACAAAATAAATAACCCTGTGATGGGTGTGTAGAACATGACTATCTCAATGTGTCAGCAGAACAAAATAAATAACCCTGTGATGGGTGTGTAGAACATGACTATCTCAATGTGTCAGCAGAACAAAATAAATAACCCTATGATGGGTGTGTAGAACATGACTATCTCAATGTGTCAGTAGAAGAAAATAAATAACCCTATGATGGGCGTGTAGAACATGACTATCTCAATGTGTCAGCAGAACAAAATAAATAACCCTATGATGGGCGTGTAGAACATGACTATTTCAATGTGTCAGCAGAACAAAATAAATAACCCTATGATGGGCATGTAGAACATGACTATCTCAATGTGTCAGTAGAACAAAATAAATAACCCTATGATGGGTGTGTAGATCATGACTATCTCAATGTGTCAGTAGAACAAAATAAATAACCCTGTGATGGGTGTGTAGAACATGACTATCTCAATGTGTCAGCAGAACAAAATAAATAACCCTGTGATGGGTGTGTAGAACATGACTATCTCAATGTGTCAGCAGAACAAAATAAATAACCCTATGATGGGTGTGTAGAACATGACTATCTCAATGTGTCAGTAGAAGAAAATAAATAACCCTATGATGGGTGTGTAGATCATGACTATCTCAATGTGTAAGTAAAACAAAATAAATAACCCTATGATGGGTGTGTAGAACATGACTATCTCAATGTGTCAGTAGAACGAAATAAATAACCCTATGATGGGTGTGTAGAACATGACTATCTCAATGTGTCAGTAGAACAAAATAAATAACCCTATGATGGGTGTGTAGATCATGACTATCTCAATGTGTCAGTAGAACAAAATAAATAACCCTATGATGGGTGTGTAGAACATGACTATCTCAATGTGTCAGTAGAACAAAATAAATAACCCTATGATGGGTGTGTAGAACATGACTATCTCAATGTGTCAGTAGAACAAAATAAATAACCCTGTGATGAGTGTGTAGAACATGACTATCTCAATGTGTCAGTAGAACAAAATAAATAACCCTATGATGGGTGTGTAGAACATGACTATCTCAATGTGTCAGCAGAACAAAATAAATAACCCTATGATGGGTGTGTAGAACATGACTATCTCAATGTGTCTGTAGAATAAAATAAATAACCCTATGATGGGTGTGTAGAACATGACTATCTCAATGTGTCTGTAGAATAAAATAAATAACCCTATGATGGGTGTGTAGAACATGACTATCTCAATGTGTCTGTAGAATAAAATAAATAACCCTATGATGGGTGTGTAGAACATGACTATCTCAATGTGTCTGTAGAATAAAATAAATAACCCTATGATGGGTGTGTAGAACATGACTATCTCAATGTGTCAGTAGAACAAAATAAATAACCCTGTGATGAGTGTGTAGAACATGACTATCTCAATGTGTCAGTAGAACAAAATAAATAACCCTATGATGGGTGTGTAGAACATGACTATCTCAATGTGTCAGCAGAACAAAATAAATAACCCTATGATGGGTGTGTAGAACATGACTATATCAATGTGTCAGTAGAACAAAATAAATAACCCTATGATGGGTGTGTAGAACATGACTATCTCAATGTGTCAGTAGAACAAAATAAATAACCCTATGATGGGTGTGTAGAACATGACTATCTCAATGTGTCAGTAGAACAAAATAAATAACCCTATGATGGGTGTGTAGAACATGACTATCTCAATGTGTCAGTAGAACAAAATAAATAACCCTATGATGGGTGTGTAGATCATGACTATCTCAATGTGTCAGTAGAACAAAATAAATAACCCTATGATGGGTGTGTAGAACATGACTATCTCAATGTGTCAGTAGAACAAAATAAATAACCCTATGATGGGTGTGTAGAACATGACTATCTCAATGTGTCAGCAGAACAAAATAAATAACCCTATGATGGGTGTGTAGAACATGACTATCTCAATGTGTCTGTAGAATAAAATAAATAACCCTATGATGGGTGTGTAGAACATGACTATCTCAATGTGTCTGTAGAATAAAATAAATAACCCTATGATGGGTGTGTAGAACATGACTATCTCAATGTGTCTGTAGAATAAAATAAATAACCCTATGATGGGTGTGTAGAACATGACTATCTCAATGTGTCTGTAGAATAAAATAAATAACCCTATGATGGGTGTGTAGAACATGACTATCTCAATGTGTCAGTAGAACAAAATAAATAACCCTGTGATGAGTGTGTAGAACATGACTATCTCAATGTGTCAGTAGAACAAAATAAATAACCCTATGATGGGTGTGTAGAACATGACTATCTCAATGTGTCAGCAGAACAAAATAAATAACCCTATGATGGGTGTGTAGAACATGACTATATCAATGTGTCAGTAGAACAAAATAAATAACCCTATGATGGGTGTGTAGAACATGACTATCTCAATGTGTCAGTAGAACAAAATAAATAACCCTATGATGGGTGTGTAGAACATGACTATCTCAATGTGTCAGTAGAACAAAATAAATAACCCTATGATGGGTGTGTAGAACATGATTATCTCAATGTGTCAGTAGAACAAAATAAATAACCCTATGATGGGTGTGTAGATCATGACTATCTCAATGTGTCAGTAGAACAAAATAAATAACCCTATGATGGGTGTGTAGAACATGACTATCTCAATGTGTCAGTAGAACAAAATAAATAACCCTATGATGGGTGTGTAGATCATGACTATCTCAATGTGTCAGTAGAACAAAATAAATAACCCTGTGATGGGTGTGTAGAACATGACTATCTCAATGTGTCAGCAGAACAAAATAAATAACCCTGTGATGGGTGTGTAGAACATGACTATCTCAATGTGTCAGCAGAACAAAATAAATAACCCTATGATGGGTGTGTAGAACATGACTATCTCAATGTGTCAGTAGAAGAAAATAAATAACCCTATGATGGGCGTGTAGAACATGACTATCTCAATGTGTCAGCAGAACAAAATAAATAACCCTATGATGGGCGTGTAGAACATGACTATTTCAATGTGTCAGCAGAACAAAATAAATAACCCTATGATGGGCATGTAGAACATGACTATCTCAATGTGTCAGTAGAACAAAATAAATAACCCTATGATGGGTGTGTAGATCATGACTATCTCAATGTGTCAGTAGAACAAAATAAATAACCCTGTGATGGGTGTGTAGAACATGACTATCTCAATGTGTCAGCAGAACAAAATAAATAACCCTGTGATGGGTGTGTAGAACATGACTATCTCAATGTGTCAGCAGAACAAAATAAATAACCCTATGATGGGTGTGTAGAACATGACTATATCAATGTGTCAGTAGAACAAAATAAATAACCCTATGATGGGTGTGTAGAACATGACTATCTCAATGTGTCAGTAGAACAAAATAAATAACCCTATGATGGGTGTGTAGAACATGACTATCTCAATGTGTCAGTAGAACAAAATAAATAACCCTATGATGGGTGTGTAGAACATGATTATCTCAATGTGTCAGTAGAACAAAATAAATAACCCTATGATGGGTGTGTAGATCATGACTATCTCAATGTGTCAGTAGAACAAAATAAATAACCCTGTGATGGGTGTGTAGAACATGACTATCTCAATGTGTCAGTAGAACAAAATAAATAACCCTATGATGGGTGTGTAGATCATGACTATCTCAATGTGTCAGTAGAACAAAATAAATAACCCTGTGATGGGTGTGTAGAACATGACTATCTCAATGTGTCAGCAGAACAAAATAAATAACCCTGTGATGGGTGTGTAGAACATGACTATCTCAATGTGTCAGCAGAACAAAATAAATAACCCTATGATGGGTGTGTAGAACATGACTATCTCAATGTGTCAGTAGAAGAAAATAAATAACCCTATGATGGGCGTGTAGAACATGACTATCTCAATGTGTCAGCAGAACAAAATAAATAACCCTATGATGGGCGTGTAGAACATGACTATTTCAATGTGTCAGCAGAACAAAATAAATAACCCTATGATGGGCATGTAGAACATGACTATCTCAATGTGTCAGTAGAACAAAATAAATAACCCTATGATGGGTGTGTAGATCATGACTATCTCAATGTGTCAGTAGAACAAAATAAATAACCCTGTGATGGGTGTGTAGAACATGACTATCTCAATGTGTCAGCAGAACAAAATAAATAACCCTGTGATGGGTGTGTAGAACATGACTATCTCAATGTGTCAGCAGAACAAAATAAATAACCCTATGATGGGTGTGTAGAACATGACTATCTCAATGTGTCAGTAGAAGAAAATAAATAACCCTATGATGGGTGTGTAGATCATGACTATCTCAATGTGTAAGTAAAACAAAATAAATAACCCTATGATGGGTGTGTAGAACATGACTATCTCAATGTGTCAGTAGAACGAAATAAATAACCCTATGATGGGTGTGTAGAACATGACTATCTCAATGTGTCAGTAGAACAAAATAAATAACCCTATGATGGGTGTGTAGATCATGACTATCTCAATGTGTCAGTAGAACAAAATAAATAACCCTATGATGGGTGTGTAGAACATGACTATCTCAATGTGTCAGTAGAACAAAATAAATAACCCTATGATGGGTGTGTAGAACATGACTATCTCAATGTGTCAGTAGAACAAAATAAATAACCCTATGATGGGTGTGTAGATCATGACTATCTCAATGTGTCAGTAGAACAAAATAAATAACCCTATGATGGGTGTGTAGAACATGACTATCTCAATGTGTCAGTAGAACAAAATAAATAACCCTATGATGGGTGTGTAGAACATGACTATCTCAATGTGTCAGTAGAACAAAATAAATAATCCTATGATGGGTGTGTAGATCATGACTATCTCAATGTGTCAGTAGAACAAAATAAATAACCCTATGATGGGTGTGTAGAACATGACTATCTCAATGTGTCAGTAGAACAAAATAAATAACCCTATGATGGGTGTGTAGAACATGACTATCTCAATGTGTCAGTAGAACAAAATAAATAACCCTATGATGGGTGTGTAGATCATGACTATCTCAATGTGTCAGTAGAACAAAATAAATAACCCTATGATGGGTGTGTAGAACATGACTATCTCAATGTGTCAGCAGAACAAAATAAATAACCCTATGATGGGTGTGTAGAACATGACTATTTCAATGTGTCAGTAGAACAAAATAAATAACCCTATGATGGGTGTGTAGATCATGACTATCTCAATGTGTCAGTAGAACAAAATAAATAACCCTGTGATGGGTGTGTAGAACATGACTATCTCAATGTGTCAGCAGAACAAAATAAATAACCCTATGATGGGTGTGTAGATCATGACTATCTCAATGTGTCAGTAGAACAAAATAAATAACCCTATGATGGGTGTGTAGAACATGACTATCTCAATGTGTCAGCAGAACAAAATAAATAACCCTATGATGGGTGTGTAGATCATGACTATCTCAATGTGTCAGTAGAACAAAATAAATAACCCTATGATGGGCGTGTAGAACATGACTATCTCAATGTGTCAGTAGAACAAAATAAATAACCCTACGATGGGTGTGTAGATCATGACTATCTCAATGTGTCAGTAGAACAAAATAAATAACCCTGTGATGGGTGTGTAGAACATGACTATCTCAATGTGTCAGTAGAACAAAATAAATAACCCTACGATGGGTGTGTAGATCATGACTATCTCAATGTGTCAGTAGAACAAAATAAATAACCCTATGATGGGTGTGTAGAACATGACTATCTCAATGTGTCAGTAGAAGAAAATAAATAACCCTATGATGGGCGTGTAGAACATGACTATCTCAATGTGTCTGTAGAACAAATTAAATAACCCTATGATGGGTGTGTAGAACATGACTATCTCAATGTGTCAGTAGAACAAATTAAACAACCCTATATGATGGGCGTGTAGAACATGACTATCTCAATGTGTCTGTAGAACAAAATAAATAACCCTATGATGGGTGTGTAGAACATGACTATCTCAATGTGTCAGTAGAACACATTAAATAACCCTGTGATGAGTGTGTAGAACATGACTATCTCAATGTGTCAGTAGAACAAAATAAATAACCCTGTGATGAGTGTGTAGAACATGACTATCTCAATGTGTCTGTAGAATAAAATAAATAACACTATGATGGATGTGTAGAACATGACTATCTCAATGTGTCTGTAGAACAAATTAAATAACCCTATGATGGGCGTGTAGAACATGACTATCTCAATGTGTCTGTAGAACAAAATAAATAACCCTATGATGGGTGTGTAGAACATGACTATCTCAATGTGTCAGTAGAACACATTAAATAACCCTGTGATGAGTGTGTAGAACATGACTATCTCAATGTGTCAGTAGAACAAAATAAATAACCCTGTGATGAGTGTGTAGAACATGACTATCTCAATGTGTCAGTAGAACAAAATAAATAACCCTGTGATGGGTGTGTAGAACATGACTATCTCAATGTGTCAGTAGAACAAAATAAATAACCCTATGATGGGTGTGTAGAACATGACTATCTCAATGTGTCAGCAGAACAAAATAAATAACCCTATGATGGGTGTGTAGAACATGACTATCTCAATGTGTCTGTAGAATAAAATAAATAACCCTATGATGGGTGTGTAGAACATGACTATCTCAATGTGTCTGTAGAATAAAATAAATAACCCTATGATGGGTGTGTAGAACATGACTATCTCAATGTGTCTGTAGAATAAAATAAATAACCCTATGATGGGTGTGTAGAACATGACTATCTCAATGTGTCTGTAGAATAAAATAAATAACCCTATGATGGGTGTGTAGAACATGAATATCTCAATGTGTCAGTAGAACAAAATAAATAACCCTGTGATGAGTGTGTAGAACATGACTATCTCAATGTGTCAGTAGAACAAAATAAATAACCCTATGATGGGTGTGTAGAACATGACTATCTCAATGTGTCAGTAGAACAAAATAAATAACCCTATGATGGGTGTGTAGATCATGACTATCTCAATGTGTCAGTAGAACAAAATAAATAACCCTATGATGGGTGTGTAGAACATGACTATCTCAATGTGTCAGTAGAACAAAATAAATAACCCTATGATGGGTGTGTAGATCATGACTATCTCAATGTGTCGGTAGAACAAAATAAATAACCCTATGATGGGTGTGTAGAACATGACTATCTCAATGTGTCAGTAGAACAAAATAAATAACCCTATGATGGGCGTGTAGAACATGACTATCTCAATGTGTCTGTAGAACAAATTAAATAACCCTATGATGGGTGTGTAGAACATGACTATCTCAATGTGTCAGTAGAACAAATTAAACAACCCTATATGATGGGCGTGTAGAACATGACTATCTCAATGTGTCTGTAGAACAAAATAAATAACCCTATGATGGGTGTGTAGAACATGACTATCTCAATGTGTCAGTAGAACACATTAAATAACCCTGTGATGAGTGTGTAGAACATGACTATCTCAATGTGTCTGTAGAATAAAATAAATAACACTATGATGGATGTGTAGAACATGACTATCTCAATGTGTCTGTAGAACAAATTAAATAACCCTATGATGGGCGTGTAGAACATGACTATCTCAATGTGTCTGTAGAACAAAATAAATAACCCTATGATGGGTGTGTAGAACATGACTATCTCAATGTGTCAGTAGAACACATTAAATAACCCTGTGATGAGTGTGTAGAACATGACTATCTCAATGTGTCAGTAGAACAAAATAAATAACCCTGTGATGAGTGTGTAGAACATGACTATCTCAATGTGTCTGTAGAATAAAATAAATAACCCTATGATGGATGTGTAGAACATGACTATCTCAATGTGTCAGTAGAACAAAATAAATAACCCTGTGATGAGTGTGTAGAACATGACTATCTCAATGTGTCAGTAGAACAAAATAAATAACCCTATGATGGGTGTGTAGAACATGACTATCTCAATGTGTCAGCAGAACAAAATAAATAACCCTATGATGGGTGTGTAGAACATGACTATCTCAATGTGTCTGTAGAATAAAATAAATAACCCTATGATGGGTGTGTAGAACATGACTATCTCAATGTGTCTGTAGAATAAAATAAATAACCCTATGATGGGTGTGTAGAACATGACTATCTCAATGTGTCTGTAGAATAAAATAAATAACCCTATGATGGGTGTGTAGAACATGACTATCTCAATGTGTCTGTAGAATAAAATAAATAACCCTATGATGGGTGTGTAGAACATGACTATCTCAATGTGTCAGTAGAACAAAATAAATAACCCTGTGATGAGTGTGTAGAACATGACTATCTCAATGTGTCAGTAGAACAAAATAAATAACCCTATGATGGGTGTGTAGAACATGACTATCTCAATGTGTCAGCAGAACAAAATAAATAACCCTATGATGGGTGTGTAGAACATGACTATATCAATGTGTCAGTAGAACAAAATAAATAACCCTATGATGGGTGTGTAGAACATGACTATCTCAATGTGTCAGTAGAACAAAATAAATAACCCTATGATGGGTGTGTAGAACATGACTATCTCAATGTGTCAGTAGAACAAAATAAATAACCCTATGATGGGTGTGTAGAACATGACTATCTCAATGTGTCAGTAGAACAAAATAAATAACCCTATGATGGGTGTGTAGATCATGACTATCTCAATGTGTCAGTAGAACAAAATAAATAACCCTATGATGGGTGTGTAGAACATGACTATCTCAATGTGTCAGTAGAACAAAATAAATAACCCTATGATGGGTGTGTAGAACATGACTATCTCAATGTGTCAGCAGAACAAAATAAATAACCCTATGATGGGTGTGTAGAACATGACTATCTCAATGTGTCTGTAGAATAAAATAAATAACCCTATGATGGGTGTGTAGAACATGACTATCTCAATGTGTCTGTAGAATAAAATAAATAACCCTATGATGGGTGTGTAGAACATGACTATCTCAATGTGTCTGTAGAATAAAATAAATAACCCTATGATGGGTGTGTAGAACATGACTATCTCAATGTGTCTGTAGAATAAAATAAATAACCCTATGATGGGTGTGTAGAACATGACTATCTCAATGTGTCAGTAGAACAAAATAAATAACCCTGTGATGAGTGTGTAGAACATGACTATCTCAATGTGTCAGTAGAACAAAATAAATAACCCTATGATGGGTGTGTAGAACATGACTATCTCAATGTGTCAGCAGAACAAAATAAATAACCCTATGATGGGTGTGTAGAACATGACTATATCAATGTGTCAGTAGAACAAAATAAATAACCCTATGATGGGTGTGTAGAACATGACTATCTCAATGTGTCAGTAGAACAAAATAAATAACCCTATGATGGGTGTGTAGAACATGACTATCTCAATGTGTCAGTAGAACAAAATAAATAACCCTATGATGGGTGTGTAGAACATGATTATCTCAATGTGTCAGTAGAACAAAATAAATAACCCTATGATGGGTGTGTAGATCATGACTATCTCAATGTGTCAGTAGAACAAAATAAATAACCCTATGATGGGTGTGTAGAACATGACTATCTCAATGTGTCAGTAGAACAAAATAAATAACCCTATGATGGGTGTGTAGATCATGACTATCTCAATGTGTCAGTAGAACAAAATAAATAACCCTGTGATGGGTGTGTAGAACATGACTATCTCAATGTGTCAGCAGAACAAAATAAATAACCCTGTGATGGGTGTGTAGAACATGACTATCTCAATGTGTCAGCAGAACAAAATAAATAACCCTATGATGGGTGTGTAGAACATGACTATCTCAATGTGTCAGCAGAACAAAATAAATAACCCTATGATGGGTGTGTAGAACATGACTATCTCAATGTGTCAGTAGAAGAAAATAAATAACCCTATGATGGGTGTGTAGATCATGACTATCTCAATGTGTAAGTAAAACAAAATAAATAACCCTATGATGGGTGTGTAGAACATGACTATCTCAATGTGTCAGTAGAACGAAATAAATAACCCTATGATGGGTGTGTAGAACATGACTATCTCAATGTGTCAGTAGAACAAAATAAATAACCCTATGATGGGTGTGTAGATCATGACTATCTCAATGTGTCAGTAGAACAAAATAAATAACCCTATGATGGGTGTGTAGAACATGACTATCTCAATGTGTCAGTAGAACAAAATAAATAACCCTATGATGGGTGTGTAGAACATGACTATCTCAATGTGTCAGTAGAACAAAATAAATAACCCTATGATGGGTGTGTAGATCATGACTATCTCAATGTGTCAGTAGAACAAAATAAATAACCCTATGATGGGTGTGTAGAACATGACTATCTCAATGTGTCAGTAGAACAAAATAAATAACCCTATGATGGGTGTGTAGAACATGACTATCTCAATGTGTCAGTAGAACAAAATAAATAATCCTATGATGGGTGTGTAGATCATGACTATCTCAATGTGTCAGTAGAACAAAATAAATAACCCTATGATGGGTGTGTAGAACATGACTATCTCAATGTGTCAGTAGAACAAAATAAATAACCCTATGATGGGTGTGTAGAACATGACTATCTCAATGTGTCAGTAGAACAAAATAAATAACCCTATGATGGGTGTGTAGATCATGACTATCTCAATGTGTCAGTAGAACAAAATAAATAACCCTATGATGGGTGTGTAGAACATGACTATCTCAATGTGTCAGCAGAACAAAATAAATAACCCTATGATGGGTGTGTAGAACATGACTATCTCAATGTGTCAGTAGAACAAAATAAATAACCCTATGATGGGTGTGTAGATCATGACTATCTCAATGTGTCAGTAGAACAAAATAAATAACCCTGTGATGGGTGTGTAGAACATGACTATCTCAATGTGTCAGCAGAACAAAATAAATAACCCTATGATGGGTGTGTAGATCATGACTATCTCAATGTGTCAGTAGAACAAAATAAATAACCCTATGATGGGTGTGTAGAACATGACTATCTCAATGTGTCAGCAGAACAAAATAAATAACCCTATGATGGGTGTGTAGATCATGACTATCTCAATGTGTCAGTAGAACAAAATAAATAACCCTATGATGGGCGTGTAGAACATGACTATCTCAATGTGTCAGTAGAACAAAATAAATAACCCTACGATGGGTGTGTAGATCATGACTATCTCAATGTGTCAGTAGAACAAAATAAATAACCCTGTGATGGGTGTGTAGAACATGACTATCTCAATGTGTCAGTAGAACAAAATAAATAACCCTACGATGGGTGTGTAGATCATGACTATCTCAATGTGTCAGTAGAACAAAATAAATAACCCTATGATGGGTGTGTAGAACATGACTATCTCAATGTGTCAGTAGAAGAAAATAAATAACCCTATGATGGGCGTGTAGAACATGACTATCTCAATGTGTCTGTAGAACAAATTAAATAACCCTATGATGGGTGTGTAGAACATGACTATCTCAATGTGTCAGTAGAACAAATTAAACAACCCTATATGATGGGCGTGTAGAACATGACTATCTCAATGTGTCTGTAGAACAAAATAAATAACCCTATGATGGGTGTGTAGAACATGACTATCTCAATGTGTCAGTAGAACACATTAAATAACCCTGTGATGAGTGTGTAGAACATGACTATCTCAATGTGTCAGTAGAACAAAATAAATAACCCTGTGATGAGTGTGTAGAACATGACTATCTCAATGTGTCTGTAGAATAAAATAAATAACACTATGATGGATGTGTAGAACATGACTATCTCAATGTGTCTGTAGAACAAATTAAATAACCCTATGATGGGCGTGTAGAACATGACTATCTCAATGTGTCTGTAGAACAAAATAAATAACCCTATGATGGGTGTGTAGAACATGACTATCTCAATGTGTCAGTAGAACACATTAAATAACCCTGTGATGAGTGTGTAGAACATGACTATCTCAATGTGTCAGTAGAACAAAATAAATAACCCTGTGATGAGTGTGTAGAACATGACTATCTCAATGTGTCAGTAGAACAAAATAAATAACCCTGTGATGGGTGTGTAGAACATGACTATCTCAATGTGTCAGTAGAACAAAATAAATAACCCTATGATGGGTGTGTAGAACATGACTATCTCAATGTGTCAGCAGAACAAAATAAATAACCCTATGATGGGTGTGTAGAACATGACTATCTCAATGTGTCTGTAGAATAAAATAAATAACCCTATGATGGGTGTGTAGAACATGACTATCTCAATGTGTCTGTAGAATAAAATAAATAACCCTATGATGGGTGTGTAGAACATGACTATCTCAATGTGTCTGTAGAATAAAATAAATAACCCTATGATGGGTGTGTAGAACATGACTATCTCAATGTGTCTGTAGAATAAAATAAATAACCCTATGATGGGTGTGTAGAACATGAATATCTCAATGTGTCAGTAGAACAAAATAAATAACCCTGTGATGAGTGTGTAGAACATGACTATCTCAATGTGTCAGTAGAACAAAATAAATAACCCTATGATGGGTGTGTAGAACATGACTATCTCAATGTGTCAGTAGAACAAAATAAATAACCCTATGATGGGTGTGTAGATCATGACTATCTCAATGTGTCAGTAGAACAAAATAAATAACCCTATGATGGGTGTGTAGAACATGACTATCTCAATGTGTCAGTAGAACAAAATAAATAACCCTATGATGGGTGTGTAGATCATGACTATCTCAATGTGTCGGTAGAACAAAATAAATAACCCTATGATGGGTGTGTAGAACATGACTATCTCAATGTGTCAGTAGAACAAAATAAATAACCCTATGATGGGCGTGTAGAACATGACTATCTCAATGTGTCTGTAGAACAAATTAAATAACCCTATGATGGGTGTGTAGAACATGACTATCTCAATGTGTCAGTAGAACAAATTAAACAACCCTATATGATGGGCGTGTAGAACATGACTATCTCAATGTGTCTGTAGAACAAAATAAATAACCCTATGATGGGTGTGTAGAACATGACTATCTCAATGTGTCAGTAGAACACATTAAATAACCCTGTGATGAGTGTGTAGAACATGACTATCTCAATGTGTCTGTAGAATAAAATAAATAACACTATGATGGATGTGTAGAACATGACTATCTCAATGTGTCTGTAGAACAAATTAAATAACCCTATGATGGGCGTGTAGAACATGACTATCTCAATGTGTCTGTAGAACAAAATAAATAACCCTATGATGGGTGTGTAGAACATGACTATCTCAATGTGTCAGTAGAACACATTAAATAACCCTGTGATGAGTGTGTAGAACATGACTATCTCAATGTGTCAGTAGAACAAAATAAATAACCCTGTGATGAGTGTGTAGAACATGACTATCTCAATGTGTCTGTAGAATAAAATAAATAACCCTATGATGGATGTGTAGAACATGACTATCTCAATGTGTCAGTAGAACAAAATAAATAACCCTGTGATGAGTGTGTAGAACATGACTATCTCAATGTGTCAGTAGAACAAAATAAATAACCCTATGATGGGTGTGTAGAACATGACTATCTCAATGTGTCAGCAGAACAAAATAAATAACCCTATGATGGGTGTGTAGAACATGACTATCTCAATGTGTCTGTAGAATAAAATAAATAACCCTATGATGGGTGTGTAGAACATGACTATCTCAATGTGTCTGTAGAATAAAATAAATAACCCTATGATGGGTGTGTAGAACATGACTATCTCAATGTGTCTGTAGAATAAAATAAATAACCCTATGATGGGTGTGTAGAACATGACTATCTCAATGTGTCTGTAGAATAAAATAAATAACCCTATGATGGGTGTGTAGAACATGACTATCTCAATGTGTCAGTAGAACAAAATAAATAACCCTGTGATGAGTGTGTAGAACATGACTATCTCAATGTGTCAGTAGAACAAAATAAATAACCCTATGATGGGTGTGTAGAACATGACTATCTCAATGTGTCAGCAGAACAAAATAAATAACCCTATGATGGGTGTGTAGAACATGACTATATCAATGTGTCAGTAGAACAAAATAAATAACCCTATGATGGGTGTGTAGAACATGACTATCTCAATGTGTCAGTAGAACAAAATAAATAACCCTATGATGGGTGTGTAGAACATGACTATCTCAATGTGTCAGTAGAACAAAATAAATAACCCTATGATGGGTGTGTAGAACATGACTATCTCAATGTGTCAGTAGAACAAAATAAATAACCCTATGATGGGTGTGTAGATCATGACTATCTCAATGTGTCAGTAGAACAAAATAAATAACCCTATGATGGGTGTGTAGAACATGACTATCTCAATGTGTCAGTAGAACAAAATAAATAACCCTATGATGGGTGTGTAGAACATGACTATCTCAATGTGTCAGCAGAACAAAATAAATAACCCTATGATGGGTGTGTAGAACATGACTATCTCAATGTGTCTGTAGAATAAAATAAATAACCCTATGATGGGTGTGTAGAACATGACTATCTCAATGTGTCTGTAGAATAAAATAAATAACCCTATGATGGGTGTGTAGAACATGACTATCTCAATGTGTCTGTAGAATAAAATAAATAACCCTATGATGGGTGTGTAGAACATGACTATCTCAATGTGTCTGTAGAATAAAATAAATAACCCTATGATGGGTGTGTAGAACATGACTATCTCAATGTGTCAGTAGAACAAAATAAATAACCCTGTGATGAGTGTGTAGAACATGACTATCTCAATGTGTCAGTAGAACAAAATAAATAACCCTATGATGGGTGTGTAGAACATGACTATCTCAATGTGTCAGCAGAACAAAATAAATAACCCTATGATGGGTGTGTAGAACATGACTATATCAATGTGTCAGTAGAACAAAATAAATAACCCTATGATGGGTGTGTAGAACATGACTATCTCAATGTGTCAGTAGAACAAAATAAATAACCCTATGATGGGTGTGTAGAACATGACTATCTCAATGTGTCAGTAGAACAAAATAAATAACCCTATGATGGGTGTGTAGAACATGATTATCTCAATGTGTCAGTAGAACAAAATAAATAACCCTATGATGGGTGTGTAGATCATGACTATCTCAATGTGTCAGTAGAACAAAATAAATAACCCTATGATGGGTGTGTAGAACATGACTATCTCAATGTGTCAGTAGAACAAAATAAATAACCCTATGATGGGTGTGTAGATCATGACTATCTCAATGTGTCAGTAGAACAAAATAAATAACCCTGTGATGGGTGTGTAGAACATGACTATCTCAATGTGTCAGCAGAACAAAATAAATAACCCTGTGATGGGTGTGTAGAACATGACTATCTCAATGTGTCAGCAGAACAAAATAAATAACCCTATGATGGGTGTGTAGAACATGACTATCTCAATGTGTCAGTAGAAGAAAATAAATAACCCTATGATGGGCGTGTAGAACATGACTATCTCAATGTGTCAGCAGAACAAAATAAATAACCCTATGATGGGCGTGTAGAACATGACTATTTCAATGTGTCAGCAGAACAAAATAAATAACCCTATGATGGGCATGTAGAACATGACTATCTCAATGTGTCAGTAGAACAAAATAAATAACCCTATGATGGGTGTGTAGATCATGACTATCTCAATGTGTCAGTAGAACAAAATAAATAACCCTATGATGGGTGTGTAGAACATGACTATCTCAATGTGTCAGTAGAAGAAAATAAATAACCCTATGATGGGTGTGTAGATCATGACTATCTCAATGTGTCAGTAGAACAAAATAAATAACCCTATGATGGGTGTGTAGATCATGACTATCTCAATGTGTCAGTAGAACAAAATAAATAACCCTATGATGGGTGTGTAGAACATGACTATCTCAATGTGTCAGTAGAACAAAATAAATAACCCTATGATGGGTGTGTAGAACATGACTATCTCAATGTGTCAGTAGAACAAAATAAATAACCCTATGATGGGTGTGTAGATCATGACTATCTCAATGTGTCTGTAGAATAAAATAAATAACCCTATGATGGATGTGTAGAACATGACTATCTCAATGTGTCAGTAGAACAAAATAAATAACCCTGTGATGAGTGTGTAGAACATGACTATCTCAATGTGTCAGTAGAACAAAATAAATAACCCTATGATGGGTGTGTAGAACATGACTATCTCAATGTGTCAGCAGAACAAAATAAATAACCCTATGATGGGTGTGTAGAACATGACTATCTCAATGTGTCTGTAGAATAAAATAAATAACCCTATGATGGGTGTGTAGAACATGACTATCTCAATGTGTCTGTAGAATAAAATAAATAACCCTATGATGGGTGTGTAGAACATGACTATCTCAATGTGTCTGTAGAATAAAATAAATAACCCTATGATGGGTGTGTAGAACATGACTATCTCAATGTGTCTGTAGAATAAAATAAATAACCCTATGATGGGTGTGTAGAACATGACTATCTCAATGTGTCAGTAGAACAAAATAAATAACCCTGTGATGAGTGTGTAGAACATGACTATCTCAATGTGTCAGTAGAACAAAATAAATAACCCTATGATGGGTGTGTAGAACATGACTATCTCAATGTGTCAGCAGAACAAAATAAATAACCCTATGATGGGTGTGTAGAACATGACTATATCAATGTGTCAGTAGAACAAAATAAATAACCCTATGATGGGTGTGTAGAACATGACTATCTCAATGTGTCAGTAGAACAAAATAAATAACCCTATGATGGGTGTGTAGAACATGACTATCTCAATGTGTCAGTAGAACAAAATAAATAACCCTATGATGGGTGTGTAGAACATGACTATCTCAATGTGTCAGTAGAACAAAATAAATAACCCTATGATGGGTGTGTAGATCATGACTATCTCAATGTGTCAGTAGAACAAAATAAATAACCCTATGATGGGTGTGTAGAACATGACTATCTCAATGTGTCAGTAGAACAAAATAAATAACCCTATGATGGGTGTGTAGAACATGACTATCTCAATGTGTCAGCAGAACAAAATAAATAACCCTATGATGGGTGTGTAGAACATGACTATCTCAATGTGTCTGTAGAATAAAATAAATAACCCTATGATGGGTGTGTAGAACATGACTATCTCAATGTGTCTGTAGAATAAAATAAATAACCCTATGATGGGTGTGTAGAACATGACTATCTCAATGTGTCTGTAGAATAAAATAAATAACCCTATGATGGGTGTGTAGAACATGACTATCTCAATGTGTCTGTAGAATAAAATAAATAACCCTATGATGGGTGTGTAGAACATGACTATCTCAATGTGTCAGTAGAACAAAATAAATAACCCTGTGATGAGTGTGTAGAACATGACTATCTCAATGTGTCAGTAGAACAAAATAAATAACCCTATGATGGGTGTGTAGAACATGACTATCTCAATGTGTCAGCAGAACAAAATAAATAACCCTATGATGGGTGTGTAGAACATGACTATATCAATGTGTCAGTAGAACAAAATAAATAACCCTATGATGGGTGTGTAGAACATGACTATCTCAATGTGTCAGTAGAACAAAATAAATAACCCTATGATGGGTGTGTAGAACATGACTATCTCAATGTGTCAGTAGAACAAAATAAATAACCCTATGATGGGTGTGTAGAACATGATTATCTCAATGTGTCAGTAGAACAAAATAAATAACCCTATGATGGGTGTGTAGATCATGACTATCTCAATGTGTCAGTAGAACAAAATAAATAACCCTGTGATGGGTGTGTAGAACATGACTATCTCAATGTGTCAGCAGAACAAAATAAATAACCCTGTGATGGGTGTGTAGAACATGACTATCTCAATGTGTCAGCAGAACAAAATAAATAACCCTATGATGGGTGTGTAGAACATGACTATCTCAATGTGTCAGTAGAAGAAAATAAATAACCCTATGATGGGCGTGTAGAACATGACTATCTCAATGTGTCAGCAGAACAAAATAAATAACCCTATGATGGGCGTGTAGAACATGACTATTTCAATGTGTCAGCAGAACAAAATAAATAACCCTATGATGGGCATGTAGAACATGACTATCTCAATGTGTCAGTAGAACAAAATAAATAACCCTATGATGGGTGTGTAGATCATGACTATCTCAATGTGTCAGTAGAACAAAATAAATAACCCTGTGATGGGTGTGTAGAACATGACTATCTCAATGTGTCAGCAGAACAAAATAAATAACCCTGTGATGGGTGTGTAGAACATGACTATCTCAATGTGTCAGCAGAACAAAATAAATAACCCTATGATGGGTGTGTAGAACATGACTATCTCAATGTGTCAGTAGAAGAAAATAAATAACCCTATGATGGGTGTGTAGATCATGACTATCTCAATGTGTCAGTAGAACAAAATAAATAACCCTATGATGGGTGTGTAGATCATGACTATCTCAATGTGTCAGTAGAACAAAATAAATAACCCTATGATGGGTGTGTAGAACATGACTATCTCAATGTGTCAGTAGAACAAAATAAATAACCCTATGATGGGTGTGTAGAACATGACTATCTCAATGTGTCAGTAGAACAAAATAAATAACCCTATGATGGGTGTGTAGATCATGACTATCTCAATGTGTCAGTAGAACAAAATAAATAACCCTATGATGGGTGTGTAGAACATGACTATCTCAATGTGTCAGTAGAACAAAATAAATAACCCTATGATGGGTGTGTAGAACATGACTATCTCAATGTGTCAGTAGAAGAAAATAAATAACCCTATGATGGGTGTGTAGATCATGACTATCTCAATGTGTCAGTAGAACAAAATAAATAACCCTATGATGGGTGTGTAGATCATGACTATCTCAATGTGTCAGTAGAACAAAATAAATAACCCTATGATGGGTGTGTAGAACATGACTATCTCAATGTGTCAGTAGAACAAAATAAATAACCCTATGATGGGTGTGTAGAACATGACTATCTCAATGTGTCAGTAGAACAAAATAAATAACCCTATGATGGGTGTGTAGATCATGACTATCTCAATGTGTCAGTAGAACAAAATAAATAACCCTATGATGGGTGTGTAGAACATGACTATCTCAATGTGTCAGTAGAACAAAATAAATAACCCTATGATGGGTGTGTAGAACATGACTATCTCAATGTGTCAGTAGAACAAAATAAATAATCCTATGATGGGTGTGTAGATCATGACTATCTCAATGTGTCAGTAGAACAAAATAAATAACCCTATGATGGGTGTGTAGAACATGACTATCTCAATGTGTCAGTAGAACAAAATAAATAACCCTATGATGGGTGTGTAGAACATGACTATCTCAATGTGTCAGTAGAACAAAATAAATAACCCTATGATGGGTGTGTAGATCATGACTATCTCAATGTGTCAGTAGAACAAAATAAATAACCCTATGATGGGTGTGTAGAACATGACTATCTCAATGTGTCAGCAGAACAAAATAAATAACCCTATGATGGGTGTGTAGAACATGACTATCTCAATGTGTCAGTAGAACAAAATAAATAACCCTATGATGGGTGTGTAGATCATGACTATCTCAATGTGTCAGTAGAACAAAATAAATAACCCTGTGATGGGTGTGTAGAACATGACTATCTCAATGTGTCAGCAGAACAAAATAAATAACCCTATGATGGGTGTGTAGATCATGACTATCTCAATGTGTCAGTAGAACAAAATAAATAACCCTATGATGGGTGTGTAGAACATGACTATCTCAATGTGTCAGCAGAACAAAATAAATAACCCTATGATGGGCGTGTAGATCATGACTATCTCAATGTGTCAGTAGAACAAAATAAATAACCCTATGATGGGCGTGTAGAACATGACTATCTCAATGTGTCAGTAGAACAAAATAAATAACCCTACGATGGGTGTGTAGATCATGACTATCTCAATGTGTCAGTAGAACAAAATAAATAACCCTGTGATGGGTGTGTAGAACATGACTATCTCAATGTGTCAGTAGAACAAAATAAATAACCCTACGATGGGTGTGTAGATCATGACTATCTCAATGTGTCAGTAGAAGAAAATAAATAACCCTATGATGGGCGTGTAGAACATGACTATCTCAATGTGTCAGCAGAACAAAATAAATAACCCTATGATGGGCGTGTAGAACATGACTATTTCAATGTGTCAGCAGAACAAAATAAATAACCCTATGATGGGCATGTAGAACATGACTATCTCAATGTGTCAGTAGAACAAAATAAATAACCCTATGATGGGTGTGTAGATCATGACTATCTCAATGTGTCAGTAGAACAAAATAAATAACCCTGTGATGGGTGTGTAGAACATGACTATCTCAATGTGTCAGCAGAACAAAATAAATAACCCTGTGATGGGTGTGTAGAACATGACTATCTCAATGTGTCAGCAGAACAAAATAAATAACCCTATGATGGGTGTGTAGAACATGACTATCTCAATGTGTCAGTAGAAGAAAATAAATAACCCTATGATGGGTGTGTAGATCATGACTATCTCAATGTGTCAGTAGAACAAAATAAATAACCCTATGATGGGTGTGTAGATCATGACTATCTCAATGTGTCAGTAGAACAAAATAAATAACCCTATGATGGGTGTGTAGAACATGACTATCTCAATGTGTCAGTAGAACAAAATAAATAACCCTATGATGGGTGTGTAGAACATGACTATCTCAATGTGTCAGTAGAACAAAATAAATAACCCTATGATGGGTGTGTAGATCATGACTATCTCAATGTGTCAGTAGAACAAAATAAATAACCCTATGATGGGTGTGTAGAACATGACTATCTCAATGTGTCAGTAGAACAAAATAAATAACCCTATGATGGGTGTGTAGAACATGACTATCTCAATGTGTCAGTAGAAGAAAATAAATAACCCTATGATGGGTGTGTAGATCATGACTATCTCAATGTGTCAGTAGAACAAAATAAATAACCCTATGATGGGTGTGTAGATCATGACTATCTCAATGTGTCAGTAGAACAAAATAAATAACCCTATGATGGGTGTGTAGAACATGACTATCTCAATGTGTCAGTAGAACAAAATAAATAACCCTATGATGGGTGTGTAGAACATGACTATCTCAATGTGTCAGTAGAACAAAATAAATAACCCTATGATGGGTGTGTAGATCATGACTATCTCAATGTGTCAGTAGAACAAAATAAATAACCCTATGATGGGTGTGTAGAACATGACTATCTCAATGTGTCAGTAGAACAAAATAAATAACCCTATGATGGGTGTGTAGAACATGACTATCTCAATGTGTCAGTAGAACAAAATAAATAATCCTATGATGGGTGTGTAGATCATGACTATCTCAATGTGTCAGTAGAACAAAATAAATAACCCTATGATGGGTGTGTAGAACATGACTATCTCAATGTGTCAGTAGAACAAAATAAATAACCCTATGATGGGTGTGTAGAACATGACTATCTCAATGTGTCAGTAGAACAAAATAAATAACCCTATGATGGGTGTGTAGATCATGACTATCTCAATGTGTCAGTAGAACAAAATAAATAACCCTATGATGGGTGTGTAGAACATGACTATCTCAATGTGTCAGCAGAACAAAATAAATAACCCTATGATGGGTGTGTAGAACATGACTATCTCAATGTGTCAGTAGAACAAAATAAATAACCCTATGATGGGTGTGTAGATCATGACTATCTCAATGTGTCAGTAGAACAAAATAAATAACCCTGTGATGGGTGTGTAGAACATGACTATCTCAATGTGTCAGCAGAACAAAATAAATAACCCTATGATGGGTGTGTAGATCATGACTATCTCAATGTGTCAGTAGAACAAAATAAATAACCCTATGATGGGTGTGTAGAACATGACTATCTCAATGTGTCAGCAGAACAAAATAAATAACCCTATGATGGGTGTGTAGATCATGACTATCTCAATGTGTCAGTAGAACAAAATAAATAACCCTATGATGGGCGTGTAGAACATGACTATCTCAATGTGTCAGTAGAACAAAATAAATAACCCTACGATGGGTGTGTAGATCATGACTATCTCAATGTGTCAGTAGAACAAAATAAATAACCCTACGATGGGTGTGTAGATCATGACTATCTCAATGTGTCAGTAGAACAAAATAAATAACCCTATGATGGGTGTGTAGAACATGACTATCTCAATGTGTCAGTAGAACAAAATAAATAACCCTATGATGGGCGTGTAGAACATGACTATCTCAATGTGTCTGTAGAACAAATTAAATAACCCTATGATGGGTGTGTAGAACATGACTATCTCAATGTGTCAGTAGAACAAAATAAATAACCCTATGATGGGTGTGTAGAACATGACTATCTCAATGTGTCAGTAGAAGAAAATAAATAACCCTATGATGGGTGTGTAGAACATGACTATCTCAATGTGTCAGTAGAACAAAATAAATAACCCTATGATGGGTGTGTAGATCATGACTATCTCAATGTGTCAGTAGAACAAAATAAATAACCCTATGATGGGTGTGTAGAACATGACTATCTCAATGTGTCAGTAGAACAAAATAAATAACCCTATGATGGGTGTGTAGAACATGACTATCTCAATGTGTCAGTAGAAGAAAATAAATAACCCTATGATGGGTGTGTAGATCATGACTATCTCAATGTGTCAGTAGAACAAAATAAATAACCCTATGATGGGTGTGTAGATCATGACTATCTCAATGTGTCAGTAGAACAAAATAAATAACCCTATGATGGGTGTGTAGAACATGACTATCTCAATGTGTCAGTAGAACAAAATAAATAACCCTATGATGGGTGTGTAGAACATGACTATCTCAATGTGTCAGTAGAACAAAATAAATAACCCTATGATGGGTGTGTAGATCATGACTATCTCAATGTGTCAGTAGAACAAAATAAATAACCCTATGATGGGTGTGTAGAACATGACTATCTCAATGTGTCAGTAGAACAAAATAAATAACCCTATGATGGGTGTGTAGAACATGACTATCTCAATGTGTCAGTAGAACAAAATAAATAATCCTATGATGGGTGTGTAGATCATGACTATCTCAATGTGTCAGTAGAACAAAATAAATAACCCTATGATGGGTGTGTAGAACATGACTATCTCAATGTGTCAGTAGAACAAAATAAATAACCCTATGATGGGTGTGTAGAACATGACTATCTCAATGTGTCAGTAGAACAAAATAAATAACCCTATGATGGGTGTGTAGATCATGACTATCTCAATGTGTCAGTAGAACAAAATAAATAACCCTATGATGGGTGTGTAGAACATGACTATCTCAATGTGTCAGCAGAACAAAATAAATAACCCTATGATGGGTGTGTAGAACATGACTATCTCAATGTGTCAGTAGAACAAAATAAATAACCCTATGATGGGTGTGTAGATCATGACTATCTCAATGTGTCAGTAGAACAAAATAAATAACCCTGTGATGGGTGTGTAGAACATGACTATCTCAATGTGTCAGCAGAACAAAATAAATAACCCTATGATGGGTGTGTAGATCATGACTATCTCAATGTGTCAGTAGAACAAAATAAATAACCCTATGATGGGTGTGTAGAACATGACTATCTCAATGTGTCAGCAGAACAAAATAAATAACCCTATGATGGGTGTGTAGATCATGACTATCTCAATGTGTCAGTAGAACAAAATAAATAACCCTATGATGGGCGTGTAGAACATGACTATCTCAATGTGTCAGTAGAACAAAATAAATAACCCTACGATGGGTGTGTAGATCATGACTATCTCAATGTGTCAGTAGAACAAAATAAATAACCCTACGATGGGTGTGTAGATCATGACTATCTCAATGTGTCAGTAGAACAAAATAAATAACCCTATGATGGGTGTGTAGAACATGACTATCTCAATGTGTCAGTAGAACAAAATAAATAACCCTATGATGGGCGTGTAGAACATGACTATCTCAATGTGTCTGTAGAACAAATTAAATAACCCTATGATGGGTGTGTAGAACATGACTATCTCAATGTGTCAGTAGAACAAATTAAACAACCCTATATGATGGGCGTGTAGAACATGACTATCTCAATGTGTCTGTAGAACAAAATAAATAACCCTATGATGGGTGTGTAGAACATGACTATCTCAATGTGTCAGTAGAACACATTAAATAACCCTGTGATGAGTGTGTAGAACATGACTATCTCAATGTGTCAGTAGAACAAAATAAATAACCCTGTGATGAGTGTGTAGAACATGACTATCTCAATGTGTCTGTAGAATAAAATAAATAACACTATGATGGATGTGTAGAACATGACTATCTCAATGTGTCTGTAGAACAAATTAAATAACCCTATGATGGGCGTGTAGAACATGACTATCTCAATGTGTCTGTAGAACAAAATAAATAACCCTATGATGGGTGTGTAGAACATGACTATCTCAATGTGTCAGTAGAACACATTAAATAACCCTGTGATGAGTGTGTAGAACATGACTATCTCAATGTGTCAGTAGAACAAAATAAATAACCCTGTGATGAGTGTGTAGAACATGACTATCTCAATGTGTCAGTAGAACAAAATAAATAACCCTGTGATGGGTGTGTAGAACATGACTATCTCAATGTGTCAGTAGAACAAAATAAATAACCCTATGATGGGTGTGTAGAACATGACTATCTCAATGTGTCAGCAGAACAAAATAAATAACCCTATGATGGGTGTGTAGAACATGACTATCTCAATGTGTCTGTAGAATAAAATAAATAACCCTATGATGGGTGTGTAGAACATGACTATCTCAATGTGTCTGTAGAATAAAATAAATAACCCTATGATGGGTGTGTAGAACATGACTATCTCAATGTGTCTGTAGAATAAAATAAATAACCCTATGATGGGTGTGTAGAACATGACTATCTCAATGTGTCTGTAGAATAAAATAAATAACCCTATGATGGGTGTGTAGAACATGAATATCTCAATGTGTCAGTAGAACAAAATAAATAACCCTGTGATGAGTGTGTAGAACATGACTATCTCAATGTGTCAGTAGAACAAAATAAATAACCCTATGATGGGTGTGTAGAACATGACTATCTCAATGTGTCAGCAGAACAAAATAAATAACCCTATGATGGGTGTGTAGAACATGACTATATCAATGTGTCAGTAGAACAAAATAAATAACCCTATGATGGGTGTGTAGAACATGACTATCTCAATGTGTCAGTAGAACAAAATAAATAACCCTATGATGGGTGTGTAGAACATGACTATCTCAATGTGTCAGTAGAACAAAATAAATAACCCTATGATGGGTGTGTAGAACATGATTATCTCAATGTGTCAGTAGAACAAAATAAATAACCCTATGATGGGTGTGTAGATCATGACTATCTCAATGTGTCAGTAGAACAAAATAAATAACCCTATGATGGGTGTGTAGAACATGACTATCTCAATGTGTCAGTAGGACAAAATAAATAACCCTATGATGGGTGTGTAGATCATGACTATCTCAATGTGTCAGTAGAACAAAATAAATAACCCTGTGATGGGTGTGTAGAACATGACTATCTCAATGTGTCAGCAGAACAAAATAAATAACCCTTTGATGGGTGTGTAGAACATGACTATCTCAATGTGTCAGCAGAACAAAATAAATAACCCTATGATGTGTGTGTAGAACATGACTATCTCAATGTGTCAGTAGAAGAAAATAAATAACCCTATGATGGGCGTGTAGAACATGACTATCTCAATGTGTCAGGAGAACAAAATAAATAACCCTATGATGGGCGTGTAGAACATGACTATCTCAATGTGTCTGTAGAACAAAATAAATAACCCTATGATGGGTGTGTAGAACATGACTATCTCAATGTGTCAGCAGAACAAAATAAATAACCCTATGATGGGTGTGTAGATCATGACTATCTCAATGTGTCAGTAGAACAAAATAAATAACCCTATGATGGGTGTGTAGAACATGACTATCTCAATGTGTCAGCAGAACAAAATAAATAACCCTATGATGGGTGTGTAGATCATGACTATCTCAATGTGTCAGTAGAACAAAATAAATAACCCTATGATGGGCGTGTAGAACATGACTATCTCAATGTGTCAGTAGAACAAAATAAATAACCCTACGATGGGTGTGTAGATCATGACTATCTCAATGTGTCAGTAGAACAAAATAAATAACCCTGTGATGGGTGTGTAGAACATGACTATCTCAATGTGTCAGTAGAACAAAATAAATAACCCTACGATGGGTGTGTAGATCATGACTATCTCAATGTGTCAGTAGAACAAAATAAATAACCCTATGATGGGTGTGTAGAACATGACTATCTCAATGTGTCAGTAGAACAAAATAAATAACCCTATGATGGGCGTGTAGAACATGACTATCTCAATGTGTCTGTAGAACAAATTAAATAACCCTATGATGGGTGTGTAGAACATGACTATCTCAATGTGTCAGTAGAACAAATTAAACAACCCTATATGATGGGCGTGTAGAACATGACTATCTCAATGTGTCTGTAGAACAAAATAAATAACCCTATGATGGGTGTGTAGAACATGACTATCTCAATGTGTCAGTAGAACACATTAAATAACCCTGTGATGAGTGTGCAGAACATGACTATCTCAATGTGTCAGTAGAACAAAATAAATAACCCTGTGATGAGTGTGTAGAACATGACTATCTCAATGTGTCTGTAGAATAAAATAAATAACACTATGATGGATGTGTAGAACATGACTATCTCAATGTGTCTGTAGAACAAATTAAATAACCCTATGATGGGCGTGTAGAACATGACTATCTCATGTGTCTGTAGAACAAAATAAATAACCCTATGATGGGTGTGTAGAACATGACTATCTCAATGTGTCAGTAGAACACATTAAATAACCCTGTGATGAGTGTGTAGAACATGACTATCTCAATGTGTCAGTAGAACAAAATAAATAACCCTGTGATGAGTGTGTAGAACATGACTATCTCAATGTGTCAGTAGAACAAAATAAATAACCCTGTGATGGGTGTGTAGAACATGACTATCTCAATGTGTCAGTAGAACAAAATAAATAACCCTATGATGGGTGTGTAGAACATGACTATCTCAATGTGTCAGCAGAACAAAATAAATAACCCTATGATGGGTGTGTAGAACATGACTATCTCAATGTGTCTGTAGAATAAAATAAATAACCCTATGATGGGTGTGTAGATCATGACTATCTCAATGTGTCAGTAGAACAAAATAAATAACCCTATGATGGGTGTGTAGAACATGACTATCTCAATGTGTCAGCAGAACAAAATAAATAACCCTATGATGGGTGTGTAGATCATGACTATCTCAATGTGTCAGTAGAACAAAATAAATAACCCTATGATGGGTGTGTAGAACATGACTATCTCAATGTGTCAGTAGAACAAAATAAATAACCCTACGATGGGTGTGTAGATCATGACTATCTCAATGTGTCAGTAGAACAAAATAAATAACCCTGTGATGGGTGTGTAGAACATGACTATCTCAATGTGTCAATAGAACAAAATAAATAACCCTACGATGGGTGTGTAGATCATGACTATCTCAATGTGTCAGTAGAACAAAATAAATAACCCTATGATGGGTGTGTAGAACATGACTATCTCAATGTGTCAGTAGAACAAAATAAATAACCCTATGATGGGCGTGTAGAACATGACTATCTCAATGTGTCTGTAGAACAAATTAAATAACCCTATGATGGGTGTGTAGAACATGACTATCTCAATGTGTCAGTAGAACAAATTAAACAACCCTATATGATGGGCGTGTAGAACATGACTATCTCAATGTGTCTGTAGAACAAAATAAATAACCCTATGATGGGTGTGTAGAACATGACTATCTCAATGTGTCAGTAGAACACATTAAATAACCCTGTGATGAGTGTGTAGAACATGACTATCTCAATGTGTCAGTAGAACAAAATAAATAACCCTGTGATGAGTGTGTAGAACATGACTATCTCAATGTGTCTGTAGAATAAAATAAATAACACTATGATGGATGTGTAGAACATGACTATCTCAATGTGTCTGTAGAACAAATTAAATAACCCTATGATGGGCGTGTAGAACATGACTATCTCATGTGTCTGTAGAACAAAATAAATAACCCTATGATGGGTGTGTAGAACATGACTATCTCAATGTGTCAGTAGAACACATTAAATAACCCTGTGATGAGTGTGTAGAACATGACTATCTCAATGTGTCAGTAGAACAAAATAAATAACCCTGTGATGAGTGTGTAGAACATGACTATCTCAATGTGTCAGTAGAACAAAATAAATAACCCTGTGATGGGTGTGTAGAACATGACTATCTCAATGTGTCAGTAGAACAAAATAAATAACCCTATGATGGGTGTGTAGAACATGACTATCTCAATGTGTCAGCAGAACAAAATAAATAACCCTATGATGGGTGTGTAGAACATGACTATCTCAATGTGTCTGTAGAATAAAATAAATAACCCTATGATGGGTGTGTAGAACATGACTATCTCAATGTGTCTGTAGAATAAAATAAATAACCCTATGATGGGTGTGTAGAACATGACTATCTCAATGTGTCTGTAGAATAAAATAAATAACCCTATGATGGGTGTGTAGAACATGACTATCTCAATGTGTCTGTAGAATAAAATAAATAACCCTATGATGGGTGTGTAGAACATGAATATCTCAATGTGTCAGTAGAACAAAATAAATAACCCTGTGATGAGTGTGTAGAACATGACTATCTCAATGTGTCAGTAGAACAAAATAAATAACCCTATGATGGGTGTGTAGAACATGACTATCTCAATGTGTCAGCAGAACAAAATAAATAACCCTATGATGGGTGTGTAGAACATGACTATATCAATGTGTCAGTAGAACAAAATAAATAACCCTATGATGGGTGTGTAGAACATGACTATCTCAATGTGTCAGTAGAACAAAATAAATAACCCTATGATGGGTGTGTAGAACATGACTATCTCAATGTGTCAGTAGAACAAAATAAATAACCCTATGATGGGTGTGTAGAACATGATTATCTCAATGTGTCAGTAGAACAAAATAAATAACCCTATGATGGGTGTGTAGATCATGACTATCTCAATGTGTCAGTAGAACAAAATAAATAACCCTATGATGGGTGTGTAGAACATGACTATCTCAATGTGTCAGTAGAACAAAATAAATAACCCTGTGATGGGTGTGTAGAACATGACTATCTCAATGTGTCAGTAGAACAAAATAAATAACCCTACGATGGGTGTGTAGAACATGACTATCTCAATGTGTCAGTAGAACAAAATAAATAACCCTATGATGGGTGTGTAGATCATGACTATCTCAATGTGTCAGTAGAACAAAATAAATAACCCTGTGATGGGTGTGTAGATCATGACTATCTCAATGTGTCAGTAGAACAAAATAAATAACCCTATGATGGGTGTGTAGAACATGACTATCTCAATGTGTCAGTAGAACAAAATAAATAACCCTATGATGGGCGTGTAGAACATGACTATCTCAATGTGTCTGTAGAACAAATTAAATAACCCTATGATGGGTGTGTAGAACATGACTATCTCAATGTGTCAGTAGAACAAAATAAATAACCCTGTGATGGGTGTGTAGAACATGACTATCTCAATGTGTCAGTAGAACAAAATAAATAACCCTACGATGGGTGTGTAGATCATGACTATCTCAATGTGTCAGTAGAACAAAATAAATAACCCTATGATGGGTGTGTAGAACATGACTATCTCAATGTGTCAGTAGAACAAAATAAATAACCCTATGATGGGCGTGTAGAACATGACTATCTCAATGTGTCTGTAGAACAAATTAAATAACCCTATGATGGGTGTGTAGAACATGACTATCTCAATGTGTCAGTAGAACAAATTAAACAACCCTATATGATGGGCGTGTAGAACATGACTATCTCAATGTGTCTGTAGAACAAAATAAATAACCCTATGATGGGTGTGTAGAACATGACTATCTCAATGTGTCAGTAGAACACATTAAATAACCCTGTGATGAGTGTGCAGAACATGACTATCTCAATGTGTCAGTAGAACAAAATAAATAACCCTGTGATGAGTGTGTAGAACATGACTATCTCAATGTGTCTGTAGAATAAAATAAATAACACTATGATGGATGTGTAGAACATGACTATCTCAATGTGTCTGTAGAACAAATTAAATAACCCTATGATGGGCGTGTAGAACATGACTATCTCATGTGTCTGTAGAACAAAATAAATAACCCTATGATGGGTGTGTAGAACATGACTATCTCAATGTGTCAGTAGAACACATTAAATAACCCTGTGATGAGTGTGTAGAACATGACTATCTCAATGTGTCAGTAGAACAAAATAAATAACCCTGTGATGAGTGTGTAGAACATGACTATCTCAATGTGTCAGTAGAACAAAATAAATAACCCTGTGATGGGTGTGTAGAACATGACTATCTCAATGTGTCAGTAGAACAAAATAAATAACCCTATGATGGGTGTGTAGAACATGACTATCTCAATGTGTCAGCAGAACAAAATAAATAACCCTATGATGGGTGTGTAGAACATGACTATCTCAATGTGTCTGTAGAATAAAATAAATAACCCTATGATGGGTGTGTAGATCATGACTATCTCAATGTGTCAGTAGAACAAAATAAATAACCCTATGATGGGTGTGTAGAACATGACTATCTCAATGTGTCAGCAGAACAAAATAAATAACCCTATGATGGGTGTGTAGATCATGACTATCTCAATGTGTCAGTAGAACAAAATAAATAACCCTATGATGGGTGTGTAGAACATGACTATCTCAATGTGTCAGTAGAACAAAATAAATAACCCTACGATGGGTGTGTAGATCATGACTATCTCAATGTGTCAGTAGAACAAAATAAATAACCCTGTGATGGGTGTGTAGAACATGACTATCTCAATGTGTCAATAGAACAAAATAAATAACCCTACGATGGGTGTGTAGATCATGACTATCTCAATGTGTCAGTAGAACAAAATAAATAACCCTATGATGGGTGTGTAGAACATGACTATCTCAATGTGTCAGTAGAACAAAATAAATAACCCTATGATGGGCGTGTAGAACATGACTATCTCAATGTGTCTGTAGAACAAATTAAATAACCCTATGATGGGTGTGTAGAACATGACTATCTCAATGTGTCAGTAGAACAAATTAAACAACCCTATATGATGGGCGTGTAGAACATGACTATCTCAATGTGTCTGTAGAACAAAATAAATAACCCTATGATGGGTGTGTAGAACATGACTATCTCAATGTGTCAGTAGAACACATTAAATAACCCTGTGATGAGTGTGTAGAACATGACTATCTCAATGTGTCAGTAGAACAAAATAAATAACCCTGTGATGAGTGTGTAGAACATGACTATCTCAATGTGTCTGTAGAATAAAATAAATAACACTATGATGGATGTGTAGAACATGACTATCTCAATGTGTCTGTAGAACAAATTAAATAACCCTATGATGGGCGTGTAGAACATGACTATCTCATGTGTCTGTAGAACAAAATAAATAACCCTATGATGGGTGTGTAGAACATGACTATCTCAATGTGTCAGTAGAACACATTAAATAACCCTGTGATGAGTGTGTAGAACATGACTATCTCAATGTGTCAGTAGAACAAAATAAATAACCCTGTGATGAGTGTGTAGAACATGACTATCTCAATGTGTCAGTAGAACAAAATAAATAACCCTGTGATGGGTGTGTAGAACATGACTATCTCAATGTGTCAGTAGAACAAAATAAATAACCCTATGATGGGTGTGTAGAACATGACTATCTCAATGTGTCAGCAGAACAAAATAAATAACCCTATGATGGGTGTGTAGAACATGACTATCTCAATGTGTCTGTAGAATAAAATAAATAACCCTATGATGGGTGTGTAGAACATGACTATCTCAATGTGTCTGTAGAATAAAATAAATAACCCTATGATGGGTGTGTAGAACATGACTATCTCAATGTGTCTGTAGAATAAAATAAATAACCCTATGATGGGTGTGTAGAACATGACTATCTCAATGTGTCTGTAGAATAAAATAAATAACCCTATGATGGGTGTGTAGAACATGAATATCTCAATGTGTCAGTAGAACAAAATAAATAACCCTGTGATGAGTGTGTAGAACATGACTATCTCAATGTGTCAGTAGAACAAAATAAATAACCCTATGATGGGTGTGTAGAACATGACTATCTCAATGTGTCAGCAGAACAAAATAAATAACCCTATGATGGGTGTGTAGAACATGACTATATCAATGTGTCAGTAGAACAAAATAAATAACCCTATGATGGGTGTGTAGAACATGACTATCTCAATGTGTCAGTAGAACAAAATAAATAACCCTATGATGGGTGTGTAGAACATGACTATCTCAATGTGTCAGTAGAACAAAATAAATAACCCTATGATGGGTGTGTAGAACATGATTATCTCAATGTGTCAGTAGAACAAAATAAATAACCCTATGATGGGTGTGTAGATCATGACTATCTCAATGTGTCAGTAGAACAAAATAAATAACCCTATGATGGGTGTGTAGAACATGACTATCTCAATGTGTCAGTAGAACAAAATAAATAACCCTGTGATGGGTGTGTAGAACATGACTATCTCAATGTGTCAGTAGAACAAAATAAATAACCCTACGATGGGTGTGTAGAACATGACTATCTCAATGTGTCAGTAGAACAAAATAAATAACCCTATGATGGGTGTGTAGATCATGACTATCTCAATGTGTCAGTAGAACAAAATAAATAACCCTGTGATGGGTGTGTAGATCATGACTATCTCAATGTGTCAGTAGAACAAAATAAATAACCCTATGATGGGTGTGTAGAACATGACTATCTCAATGTGTCAGTAGAACAAAATAAATAACCCTATGATGGGCGTGTAGAACATGACTATCTCAATGTGTCTGTAGAACAAATTAAATAACCCTATGATGGGTGTGTAGAACATGACTATCTCAATGTGTCAGTAGAACAAATTAAACAACCCTATATGATGGGCGTGTAGAACATGACTATCTCAATGTGTCTGTAGAACAAAATAAATAACCCTATGATGGGTGTGTAGAACATGACTATCTCAATGTGTCAGTAGAACACATTAAATAACCCTGTGATGAGTGTGTAGAACATGACTATCTCAATGTGTCAGTAGAACAAAATAAATAACCCTGTGATGAGTGTGTAGAACATGACTATCTCAATGTGTCTGTAGAATAAAATAAATAACACTATGATGGATGTGTAGAACATGACTATCTCAATGTGTCTGTAGAACAAATTAAATAACCCTATGATGGGCGTGTAGAACATGACTATCTCATGTGTCTGTAGAACAAAATAAATAACCCTATGATGGGTGTGTAGAACATGACTATCTCAATGTGTCAGTAGAACACATTAAATAACCCTGTGATGAGTGTGTAGAACATGACTATCTCAATGTGTCAGTAGAACAAAATAAATAACCCTGTGATGAGTGTGTAGAACATGACTATCTCAATGTGTCAGTAGAACAAAATAAATAACCCTGTGATGGGTGTGTAGAACATGACTATCTCAATGTGTCAGTAGAACAAAATAAATAACCCTATGATGGGTGTGTAGAACATGACTATCTCAATGTATCAGCAGAACAAAATAAATAACCCTATGATGGGTGTGTAGAACATGACTATCTCAATGTGTCTGTAGAATAAAATAAATAACCCTATGATGGGTGTGTAGAACATGACTATCTCAATGTGTCTGTAGAATAAAATAAATAACCCTATGATGGGTGTGTAGAACATGACTATCTCAATGTGTCTGTAGAATAAAATAAATAACCCTATGATGGGTGTGTAGAACATGACTATCTCAATGTGTCTGTAGAATAAAATAAATAACCCTATGATGGGTGTGTAGAACATGAATATCTCAATGTGTCAGTAGAACAAAATAAATAACCCTGTGATGAGTGTGTAGAACATGACTATCTCAATGTGTCAGTAGAACAAAATAAATAACCCTATGATGGGTGTGTAGAACATGACTATCTCAATGTGTCAGCAGAACAAAATAAATAACCCTATGATGGGTGTGTAGAACATGACTATATCAATGTGTCAGTAGAACAAAATAAATAACCCTATGATGGGTGTGTAGAACATGACTATCTCAATGTGTCAGTAGAACAAAATAAATAACCCTGTGATGGGTGTGTAGAACATGACTATCTCAATGTGTCAGCAGAACAAAATAAATAACCCTTTGATGGGTGTGTAGAACATGACTATCTCAATGTGTCAGCAGAACAAAATAAATAACCCTATGATGTGTGTGTAGAACATGACTATCTCAATGTGTCAGTAGAAGAAAATAAATAACCCTATGATGGGCGTGTAGAACATGACTATCTCAATGTGTCAGGAGAACAAAATAAATAACCCTATGATGGGCGTGTAGAACATGACTATCTCAATGTGTCTGTAGAACAAAATAAATAACCCTATGATGGGTGTGTAGAACATGACTATCTCAATGTGTCAGCAGAACAAAATAAATAACCCTATGATGGGTGTGTAGATCATGACTATCTCAATGTGTCAGTAGAACAAAATAAATAACCCTATGATGGGTGTGTAGAACATGACTATCTCAATGTGTCAGCAGAACAAAATAAATAACCCTATGATGGGTGTGTAGATCATGACTATCTCAATGTGTCAGTAGAACAAAATAAATAACCCTATGATGGGCGTGTAGAACATGACTATCTCAATGTGTCAGTAGAACAAAATAAATAACCCTACGATGGGTGTGTAGATCATGACTATCTCAATGTGTCAGTAGAACAAAATAAATAACCCTGTGATGGGTGTGTAGAACATGACTATCTCAATGTGTCAGTAGAACAAAATAAATAACCCTACGATGGGTGTGTAGATCATGACTATCTCAATGTGTCAGTAGAACAAAATAAATAACCCTATGATGGGTGTGTAGAACATGACTATCTCAATGTGTCAGTAGAACAAAATAAATAACCCTATGATGGGCGTGTAGAACATGACTATCTCAATGTGTCTGTAGAACAAATTAAATAACCCTATGATGGGTGTGTAGAACATGACTATCTCAATGTGTCAGTAGAACAAATTAAACAACCCTATATGATGGGCGTGTAGAACATGACTATCTCAATGTGTCTGTAGAACAAAATAAATAACCCTATGATGGGTGTGTAGAACATGACTATCTCAATGTGTCAGTAGAACACATTAAATAACCCTGTGATGAGTGTGTAGAACATGACTATCTCAATGTGTCAGTAGAACAAAATAAATAACCCTGTGATGAGTGTGTAGAACATGACTATCTCAATGTGTCTGTAGAATAAAATAAATAACACTATGATGGATGTGTAGAACATGACTATCTCAATGTGTCTGTAGAACAAATTAAATAACCCTATGATGGGCGTGTAGAACATGACTATCTCATGTGTCTGTAGAACAAAATAAATAACCCTATGATGGGTGTGTAGAACATGACTATCTCAATGTGTCAGTAGAACACATTAAATAACCCTGTGATGAGTGTGTAGAACATGACTATCTCAATGTGTCAGTAGAACAAAATAAATAACCCTGTGATGAGTGTGTAGAACATGACTATCTCAATGTGTCAGTAGAACAAAATAAATAACCCTGTGATGGGTGTGTAGAACATGACTATCTCAATGTGTCAGTAGAACAAAATAAATAACCCTATGATGGGTGTGTAGAACATGACTATCTCAATGTGTCAGCAGAACAAAATAAATAACCCTATGATGGGTGTGTAGAACATGACTATCTCAATGTGTCTGTAGAATAAAATAAATAACCCTATGATGGGTGTGTAGAACATGACTATCTCAATGTGTCTGTAGAATAAAATAAATAACCCTATGATGGGTGTGTAGAACATGACTATCTCAATGTGTCTGTAGAATAAAATAAATAACCCTATGATGGGTGTGTAGAACATGACTATCTCAATGTGTCTGTAGAATAAAATAAATAAGCCTATGATGGGTGTGTAGAACATGAATATCTCAATGTGTCAGTAGAACAAAATAAATAACCCTGTGATGAGTGTGTAGAACATGACTATCTCAATGTGTCAGTAGAACAAAATAAATAACCCTATGATGGGTGTGTAGAACATGACTATCTCAATGTGTCAGCAGAACAAAATAAATAACCCTATGATGGGTGTGTAGAACATGACTATATCAATGTGTCAGTAGAACAAAATAAATAACCCTATGATGGGTGTGTAGAACATGACTATCTCAATGTGTCAGTAGAACAAAATAAATAACCCTATGATGGGTGTGTAGAACATGACTATCTCAATGTGTCAGTAGAACAAAATAAATAACCCTATGATGGGTGTGTAGAACATGATTATCTCAATGTGTCAGTAGAACAAAATAAATAACCCTATGATGGGTGTGTAGATCATGACTATCTCAATGTGTCAGTAGAACAAAATAAATAACCCTATGATGGGTGTGTAGAACATGACTATCTCAATGTGTCAGTAGAACAAAATAAATAACCCTATGATGGGTGTGTAGATCATGACTATCTCAATGTGTCAGTAGAACAAAATAAATAACCCTGTGATGGGTGTGTAGAACATGACTATCTCAATGTGTCAGTAGAACAAAATAAATAACCCTACGATGGGTGTGTAGATCATGACTATCTCAATGTGTCAGTAGAACAAAATAAATAACCCTGTGATGGGTGTGTAGAACATGACTATCTCAATGTGTCAGTAGAACAAAATAAATAACCCTACGATGGGTGTGTAGAACATGACTATCTCAATGTGTCAGTAGAACAAAATAAATAACCCTATGATGGGTGTGTAGATCATGACTATCTCAATGTGTCAGTAGAACAAAATAAATAACCCTGTGATGGGTGTGTAGATCATGACTATCTCAATGTGTCAGTAGAACAAAATAAATAACCCTATGATGGGTGTGTAGAACATGACTATCTCAATGTGTCAGTAGAACAAAATAAATAACCCTATGATGGGCGTGTAGAACATGACTATCTCAATGTGTCTGTAGAACAAATTAAATAACCCTATGATGGGTGTGTAGAACATGACTATCTCAATGTGTCAGTAGAACAAATTAAACAACCCTATATGATGGGCGTGTAGAACATGACTATCTCAATGTGTCTGTAGAACAAAATAAATAACCCTATGATGGGTGTGTAGAACATGACTATCTCAATGTGTCAGTAGAACACATTAAATAACCCTGTGATGAGTGTGTAGAACATGACTATCTCAATGTGTCAGTAGAACAAAATAAATAACCCTGTGATGAGTGTGTAGAACATGACTATCTCAATGTGTCTGTAGAATAAAATAAATAACACTATGATGGATGTGTAGAACATGACTATCTCAATGTGTCTGTAGAACAAATTAAATAACCCTATGATGGGCGTGTAGAACATGACTATCTCATGTGTCTGTAGAACAAAATAAATAACCCTATGATGGGTGTGTAGAACATGACTATCTCAATGTGTCAGTAGAACACATTAAATAACCCTGTGATGAGTGTGTAGAACATGACTATCTCAATGTGTCAGTAGAACAAAATAAATAACCCTGTGATGAGTGTGTAGAACATGACTATCTCAATGTGTCAGTAGAACAAAATAAATAACCCTGTGATGGGTGTGTAGAACATGACTATCTCAATGTGTCAGTAGAACAAAATAAATAACCCTATGATGGGTGTGTAGAACATGACTATCTCAATGTATCAGCAGAACAAAATAAATAACCCTATGATGGGTGTGTAGAACATGACTATCTCAATGTGTCTGTAGAATAAAATAAATAACCCTATGATGGGTGTGTAGAACATGACTATCTCAATGTGTCTGTAGAATAAAATAAATAACCCTATGATGGGTGTGTAGAACATGACTATCTCAATGTGTCTGTAGAATAAAATAAATAACCCTATGATGGGTGTGTAGAACATGACTATCTCAATGTGTCTGTAGAATAAAATAAATAACCCTATGATGGGTGTGTAGAACATGAATATCTCAATGTGTCAGTAGAACAAAATAAATAACCCTGTGATGAGTGTGTAGAACATGACTATCTCAATGTGTCAGTAGAACAAAATAAATAACCCTATGATGGGTGTGTAGAACATGACTATCTCAATGTGTCAGCAGAACAAAATAAATAACCCTATGATGGGTGTGTAGAACATGACTATCTCAATGTGTCAGCAGAACAAAATAAATAACCCTGTGATGGGTGTGTAGAACATGACTATCTCAATGTGTCAGTAGAAGAAAATAAATAACCCTATGATGGGCGTGTAGAACATGACTATCTCAATGTGTCAGCAGAACAAAATAAATAACCCTATGATGGGCGTGTAGAACATGACTATCTCAATGTGTCAGCAGAACAAAATAAATAACCCTATGATGGGCGTGTAGAACATGACTATCTCAATGTGTCAGTAGAACAAAATAAATAACTATATGATGGGTGTGTAGATCATGACTATCTCAATGTGTCAGTAGAACAAAATAAATAACCCTGTGATGGGTGTGTAGAACATGACTATCTCAATGTGTCAGCAGAACAAAATAAATAACCCTGTGATGGGTGTGTAGAACATGACTATCTCAATGTGTCAGCAGAACAAAATAAATAACCCTATGATGGGTGTGTAGAACATGACTATCTCAATGTGTCAGTAGAAGAAAATAAATAACCCTATGATGGGTGTGTAGATCATGACTATCTCAATGTGTCAGTAGAACAAAATAAATAACCCTATGATGGGTGTGTAGAACATGACTATCTCAATGTGTCAGTAGAACAAAATAAATAACCCTATGATGGGTGTGTAGAACATGACTATCTCAATGTGTCAGCAGAACAAAATAAATAACCCTATGATGGGTGTGTAGATCATGACTATCTCAATGTGTCAGTAGAACAAAATAAATAACCCTATGATGGGCGTGTAGAACATGACTATCTCAATGTGTCAGTAGAACAAAATAAATAACCCTACGATGGGTGTGTAGATCATGACTATCTCAATGTGTCAGTAGAACAAAATAAATAACCCTGTGATGGGTGTGTAGAACATGACTATCTCAATGTGTCAGTAGAACAAAATAAATAACCCTACGATGGGTGTGTAGATCATGACTATCTCAATGTGTCAGTAGAACAAAATAAATAACCCTATGATGGGTGTGTAGAACATGACTATCTCAATGTGTCAGTAGAACAAAATAAATAACCCTATGATGGGCGTGTAGAACATGACTATCTCAATGTGTCTGTAGAACAAATTAAATAACCCTATGATGGGTGTGTAGAACATGACTATCTCAATGTGTCTGTAGAATAAAATAAATAACCCTATGATGGGTGTGTAGAACATGACTATCTCAATGTGTCTGTAGAATAAAATAAATAACCCTATGATGGGTGTGTAGAACATGACTATCTCAATGTGTCTGTAGAATAAAATAAATAACCCTATGATGGGTGTGTAGAACATGAATATCTCAATGTGTCAGTAGAACAAAATAAATAACCCTGTGATGAGTGTGTAGAACATGACTATCTCAATGTGTCAGTAGAACAAAATAAATAACCCTATGATGGGTGTGTAGAACATGACTATCTCAATGTGTCAGCAGAACAAAATAAATAACCCTATGATGGGTGTGTAGAACATGACTATATCAATGTGTCAGTAGAACAAAATAAATAACCCTATGATGGGTGTGTAGAACATGACTATCTCAATGTGTCAGTAGAACAAAATAAATAACCCTATGATGGGTGTGTAGAACATGACTATCTCAATGTGTCAGTAGAACAAAATAAATAACCCTATGATGGGTGTGTAGAACATGATTATCTCAATGTGTCAGTAGAACAAAATAAATAACCCTATGATGGGTGTGTAGATCATGACTATCTCAATGTGTCAGTAGAACAAAATAAATAACCCTATGATGGGTGTGTAGAACATGACTATCTCAATGTGTCAGTAGAACAAAATAAATAACCCTATGATGGGTGTGTAGATCATGACTATCTCAATGTGTCAGTAGAACAAAATAAATAACCCTGTGATGGGTGTGTAGAACATGACTATCTCAATGTGTCAGCAGAACAAAATAAATAACCCTGTGATGGGTGTGTAGAACATGACTATCTCAATGTGTCAGCAGAACAAAATAAATAACCCTATGATGTGTGTGTAGAACATGACTATCTCAATGTGTCAGTAGAAGAAAATAAATAACCCTATGATGGGCGTGTAGAACATGACTATCTCAATGTGTCAGCAGAACAAAATAAATAACCCTATGATGGGCGTGTAGAACATGACTATCTCAATGTGTCAGCAGAACAAAATAAATAACCCTATGATGGGCGTGTAGAACAGGACTATCTCAATGTGTCAGTAGAACAAAATAAATAACCCTATGATGGGTGTGTAGATCATGACTATCTCAATGTGTCAGTAGAACAAAATAAATAACCCTGTGATGGGTGTGTAGAACATGACTATCTCAATGTGTCAGCAGAACAAAATAAATAACCCTGTGATGGGTGTGTAGAACATGACTATCTCAATGTGTCAGCAGAACAAAATAAATAACCCTATGATGGGTGTGTAGAACATGACTATCTCAATGTGTCAGTAGAAGAAAATAAATAACCCTATGATGGGTGTGTAGATCATGACTATCTCAATGTGTCAGTAGAACAAAATAAATAACCCTATGATGGGTGTGTAGAACATGACTATCTCAATGTGTCAGTAGAACAAAATAAATAACCCTATGATGGGTGTGTAGAACATGACTATCTCAATGTGTCAGTAGAACAAAATAAATAACCCTATGATGGGTGTGTAGAACATGACTATCTCAATGTGTCAGCAGAACAAAATAAATAACCCTATGATGGGTGTGTAGATCATGACTATCTCAATGTGTCAGTAGAACAAAATAAATAACCCTATGATGGGCGTGTAGAACATGACTATCTCAATGTGTCAGTAGAACAAAATAAATAACCCTACGATGGGTGTGTAGATCATGACTATCTCAATGTGTCAGTAGAACAAAATAAATAACCCTGTGATGGGTGTGTAGAACATGACTATCTCAATGTGTCAGTAGAACAAAATAAATAACCCTACGATGGGTGTGTAGATCATGACTATCTCAATGTGTCAGTAGAACAAAATAAATAACCCTATGATGGGTGTGTAGAACATGACTATCTCAATGTGTCAGTAGAACAAAATAAATAACCCTATGATGGGCGTGTAGAACATGACTATCTCAATGTGTCTGTAGAACAAATTAAATAACCCTATGATGGGTGTGTAGAACATGACTATCTCAATGTGTCAGTAGAACAAATTAAACAACCCTATATGATGGGCGTGTAGAACATGACTATCTCAATGTGTCTGTAGAACAAAATAAATAACCCTATGATGGGTGTGTAGAACATGACTATCTCAATGTGTCAGTAGAACACATTAAATAACCCTGTGATGAGTGTGTAGAACATGACTATCTCAATGTGTCAGTAGAACAAAATAAATAAACCTGTGATGAGTGTGTAGAACATGACTATCTCAATGTGTCTGTAGAATAAAATAAATAACACTATGATGGATGTGTAGAACATGACTATCTCAATGTGTCTGTAGAACAAATTAAATAACCCTATGATGGGCGTGTAGAACATGACTATCTCAATGTGTCTGTAGAACAAAATAAATAACCCTATGATGGGTGTGTAGAACATGACTATCTCAATGTGTCTGTAGAATAAAATAAATAACCCTATGATGGGTGTGTAGAACATGAATATCTCAATGTGTCAGTAGAACAAAATAAATAACCCTGTGATGAGTGTGTAGAACATGACTATCTCAATGTGTCAGTAGAACAAAATAAATAACCCTATGATGGGTGTGTAGAACATGACTATCTCAATGTGTCAGCAGAACAAAATAAATAACCCTATGATGGGTGTGTAGAACATGACTATATCAATGTGTCAGTAGAACAAAATAAATAACCCTATGATGGGTGTGTAGAACATGACTATCTCAATGTGTCAGTAGAACAAAATAAATAACCCTATGATGGGTGTGTAGAACATGACTATCTCAATGTGTCAGTAGAACAAAATAAATAACCCTATGATGGGTGTGTAGAACATGATTATCTCAATGTGTCAGTAGAACAAAATAAATAACCCTATGATGGGTGTGTAGATCATGACTATCTCAATGTGTCAGTAGAACAAAATAAATAACCCTATGATGGGTGTGTAGAACATGACTATCTCAATGTGTCAGTAGAACAAAATAAATAACCCTATGATGGGTGTGTAGATCATGACTATCTCAATGTGTCAGTAGAACAAAATAAATAACCCTGTGATGGGTGTGTAGAACATGACTATCTCAATGTGTCAGCAGAACAAAATAAATAACCCTGTGATGGGTGTGTAGAACATGACTATCTCAATGTGTCAGCAGAACAAAATAAATAACCCTATGATGTGTGTGTAGAACATGACTATCTCAATGTGTCAGTAGAAGAAAATAAATAACCCTATGATGGGCGTGTAGAACATGACTATCTCAATGTGTCAGCAGAACAAAATAAATAACCCTATGATGGGCGTGTAGAACATGACTATCTCAATGTGTCAGCAGAACAAAATAAATAACCCTATGATGGGCGTGTAGAACATGACTATCTCAATGTGTCAGTAGAACAAAATAAATAACCCTATGATGGGTGTGTAGATCATGACTATCTCAATGTGTCAGTAGAACAAAATAAATAACCCTGTGATGGGTGTGTAGAACATGACTATCTCAATGTGTCAGCAGAACAAAATAAATAACCCTGTGATGGGTGTGTAGAACATGACTATCTCAATGTGTCAGCAGAACAAAATAAATAACCCTATGATGGGTGTGTAGAACATGACTATCTCAATGTGTCAGTAGAAGAAAATAAATAACCCTATGATGGGTGTGTAGATCATGACTATCTCAATGTGTCAGTAGAACAAAATAAATAACCCTATGATGGGTGTGTAGAACATGACTATCTCAATGTGTCAGTAGAACAAAATAAATAACCCTATGATGGGTGTGTAGAACATGACTATCTCAATGTGTCAGTAGAACAAAATAAATAACCCTATGATGGGTGTGTAGAACATGACTATCTCAATGTGTCAGCAGAACAAAATAAATAACCCTATGATGGGTGTGTAGATCATGACTATCTCAATGTGTCAGTAGAACAAAATAAATAACCCTATGATGGGCGTGTAGAACATGACTATCTCAATGTGTCAGTAGAACAAAATAAATAACCCTACGATGGGTGTGTAGATCATGACTATCTCAATGTGTCAGTAGAACAAAATAAATAACCCTGTGATGGGTGTGTAGAACATGACTATCTCAATGTGTCAGTAGAACAAAATAAATAACCCTACGATGGGTGTGTAGATCATGACTATCTCAATGTGTCAGTAGAACAAAATAAATAACCCTATGATGGGTGTGTAGAACATGACTATCTCAATGTGTCAGTAGAACAAAATAAATAACCCTATGATGGGCGTGTAGAACATGACTATCTCAATGTGTCTGTAGAACAAATTAAATAACCCTATGATGGGTGTGTAGAACATGACTATCTCAATGTGTCAGTAGAACAAATTAAACAACCCTATATGATGGGCGTGTAGAACATGACTATCTCAATGTGTCTGTAGAACAAAATAAATAACCCTATGATGGGTGTGTAGAACATGACTATCTCAATGTGTCAGTAGAACACATTAAATAACCCTGTGATGAGTGTGTAGAACATGACTATCTCAATGTGTCAGTAGAACAAAATAAATAAACCTGTGATGAGTGTGTAGAACATGACTATCTCAATGTGTCTGTAGAATAAAATAAATAACACTATGATGGATGTGTAGAACATGACTATCTCAATGTGTCTGTAGAACAAATTAAATAACCCTATGATGGGCGTGTAGAACATGACTATCTCAATGTGTCTGTAGAACAAAATAAATAACCCTATGATGGGTGTGTAGAACATGACTATCTCAATGTGTCTGTAGAATAAAATAAATAACCCTATGATGGGTGTGTAGAACATGAATATCTCAATGTGTCAGTAGAACAAAATAAATAACCCTATGATGGGTGTGTAGAACATGATTATCTCAATGTGTCAGTAGAACAAAATAAATAACCCTATGATGGGTGTGTAGATCATGACTATCTCAATGTGTCAGTAGAACAAAATAAATAACCCTATGATGGGTGTGTAGAACATGACTATCTCAATGTGTCAGTAGAACAAAATAAATAACCCTATGATGGGTGTGTAGATCATGACTATCTCAATGTGTCAGTAGAACAAAATAAATAACCCTGTGATGGGTGTGTAGAACATGACTATCTCAATGTGTCAGCAGAACAAAATAAATAACCCTGTGATGGGTGTGTAGAACATGACTATCTCAATGTGTCAGCAGAACAAAATAAATAACCCTATGATGTGTGTGTAGAACATGACTATCTCAATGTGTCAGTAGAAGAAAATAAATAACCCTATGATGGGCGTGTAGAACATGACTATCTCAATGTGTCAGCAGAACAAAATAAATAACCCTATGATGGGCGTGTAGAACATGACTATCTCAATGTGTCAGCAGAACAAAATAAATAACCCTATGATGGGCGTGTAGAACATGACTATCTCAATGTGTCAGTAGAACAAAATAAATAACCCTATGATGGGTGTGTAGATCATGACTATCTCAATGTGTCAGTAGAACAAAATAAATAACCCTGTGATGGGTGTGTAGAACATGACTATCTCAATGTGTCAGCAGAACAAAATAAATAACCCTGTGATGGGTGTGTAGAACATGACTATCTCAATGTGTCAGCAGAACAAAATAAATAACCCTATGATGGGTGTGTAGAACATGACTATCTCAATGTGTCAGTAGAAGAAAATAAATAACCCTATGATGGGTGTGTAGATCATGACTATCTCAATGTGTCAGTAGAACAAAATAAATAACCCTATGATGGGTGTGTAGAACATGACTATCTCAATGTGTCAGTAGAACAAAATAAATAACCCTATGATGGGTGTGTAGAACATGACTATCTCAATGTGTCAGTAGAACAAAATAAATAACCCTATGATGGGTGTGTAGAACATGACTATCTCAATGTGTCAGCAGAACAAAATAAATAACCCTATGATGGGTGTGTAGATCATGACTATCTCAATGTGTCAGTAGAACAAAATAAATAACCCTATGATGGGCGTGTAGAACATGACTATCTCAATGTGTCAGTAGAACAAAATAAATAACCCTACGATGGGTGTGTAGATCATGACTATCTCAATGTGTCAGTAGAACAAAATAAATAACCCTGTGATGGGTGTGTAGAACATGACTATCTCAATGTGTCAGTAGAACAAAATAAATAACCCTACGATGGGTGTGTAGATCATGACTATCTCAATGTGTCAGTAGAACAAAATAAATAACCCTATGATGGGTGTGTAGAACATGACTATCTCAATGTGTCAGTAGAACAAAATAAATAACCCTATGATGGGCGTGTAGAACATGACTATCTCAATGTGTCTGTAGAACAAATTAAATAACCCTATGATGGGTGTGTAGAACATGACTATCTCAATGTGTCAGTAGAACAAATTAAACAACCCTATATGATGGGCGTGTAGAACATGACTATCTCAATGTGTCTGTAGAACAAAATAAATAACCCTATGATGGGTGTGTAGAACATGACTATCTCAATGTGTCAGTAGAACACATTAAATAACCCTGTGATGAGTGTGTAGAACATGACTATCTCAATGTGTCAGTAGAACAAAATAAATAAACCTGTGATGAGTGTGTAGAACATGACTATCTCAATGTGTCTGTAGAATAAAATAAATAACACTATGATGGATGTGTAGAACATGACTATCTCAATGTGTCTGTAGAACAAATTAAATAACCCTATGATGGGCGTGTAGAACATGACTATCTCAATGTGTCTGTAGAACAAAATAAATAACCCTATGATGGGTGTGTAGAACATGACTATCTCAATGTGTCAGTAGAACAAAATAAATAACCCTGTGATGGGTGTGTAGAACATGACTATCTCAATGTGTCAGTAGAACAAAATAAATAACCCTATGATGGGTGTGTAGAACATGACTATCTCAATGTGTCAGCAGAACAAAATAAATAACCCTATGATGGGTGTGTAGAACATGACTATCTCAATGTGTCTGTAGAATAAAATAAATAACCCTATGATGGGTGTGTAGAACATGACTATCTCAATGTGTCTGTAGAATAAAATAAATAACCCTATGATGGGTGTGTAGAACATGACTATCTCAATGTGTCTGTAGAATAAAATAAATAACCCTATGATGGGTGTGTAGAACATGACTATCTCAATGTGTCTGTAGAATAAAATAAATAACCCTATGATGGGTGTGTAGAACATGAATATCTCAATGTGTCAGTAGAACAAAATAAATAACCCTGTGATGAGTGTGTAGAACATGACTATCTCAATGTGTCAGTAGAACAAAATAAATAACCCTATGATGGGTGTGTAGAACATGACTATCTCAATGTGTCAGCAGAACAAAATAAATAACCCTATGATGGGTGTGTAGAACATGACTATATCAATGTGTCAGTAGAACAAAATAAATAACCCTATGATGGGTGTGTAGAACATGACTATCTCAATGTGTCAGTAGAACAAAATAAATAACCCTATGATGGGTGTGTAGAACATGACTATCTCAATGTGTCAGTAGAACAAAATAAATAACCCTATGATGGGTGTGTAGAACATGATTATCTCAATGTGTCAGTAGAACAAAATAAATAACCCTATGATGGGTGTGTAGATCATGACTATCTCAATGTGTCAGTAGAACAAAATAAATAACCCTATGATGGGTGTGTAGAACATGACTATCTCAATGTGTCAGTAGAACAAAATAAATAACCCTATGATGGGTGTGTAGATCATGACTATCTCAATGTGTCAGTAGAACAAAATAAATAACCCTGTGATGGGTGTGTAGAACATGACTATCTCAATGTGTCAGCAGAACAAAATAAATAACCCTGTGATGGGTGTGTAGAACATGACTATCTCAATGTGTCAGCAGAACAAAATAAATAACCCTATGATGTGTGTGTAGAACATGACTATCTCAATGTGTCAGTAGAACAAAATAAATAACCCTATGATGGGCATGTAGAACATGACTATCTTAATGTGTCTGTAGAACAAAATAAATAACCCTATGATGGGTGTGTAGAACATGACTATCTCAATGTGTCAGTAGAACACATTAAATAACCCTGTGATGAGTGTGTAGAACATGACTATCTCAATGTGTCAGTAGAACAAAATAAATAACCCTGTGATGGGTGTGTAGAACATGACTATCTCAATGTGTCAGTAGAACAAAATAAATAACCCTGTGATGGGTGTGTAGAACATGACTATCTCAATGTGTCAGTAGAACAAAATAAATAACCCTATGATGGGTGTGTAGAACATGACTATCTCAATGTGTCAGCAGAACAAAATAAATAACCCTATGATGGGTGTGTAGAACATGACTATCTCAATGTGTCTGTAGAATAAAATAAATAACCCTATGATGGGTGTGTAGAACATGACTATCTCAATGTGTCTGTAGAATAAAATAAATAACCCTATGATGGGTGTGTAGAACATGACTATCTCAATGTGTCTGTAGAATAAAATAAATAACCCTATGATGGGTGTGTAGAACATGACTATCTCAATGTGTCTGTAGAATAAAATAAATAACCCTATGATGGGTGTGTAGAACATGAATATCTCAATGTGTCAGTAGAACAAAATAAATAACCCTGTGATGAGTGTGTAGAACATGACTATCTCAATGTGTCAGCAGAATAAAATAAATAACCCTATGATGGGTGTGTAGAACATGACTATCTCAATGTGTCAGCAGAACAAAATAAATAACCCTATGATGGGTGTGTAGAACATGACTATATCAATGTGTCAGTAGAACAAAATAAATAACCCTATGATGGGTGTGTAGAACATGACTATCTCAATGTGTCAGTAGAACAAAATAAATAACCCTATGATGGGTGTGTAGAACATGACTATCTCAATGTGTCAGTAGAACAAAATAAATAACCCTATGATGGGTGTGTAGAACATGATTATCTCAATGTGTCAGTAGAACAAAATAAATAACCCTATGATGGGTGTGTAGATCATGACTATCTCAATGTGTCAGTAGAACAAAATAAATAACCCTATGATGGGTGTGTAGAACATGACTATCTCAATGTGTCAGTAGAACAAAATAAATAACCCTATGATGGGTGTGTAGATCATGACTATCTCAATGTGTCAGTAGAACAAAATAAATAACCCTGTGATGGGTGTGTAGAACATGACTATCTCAATGTGTCAGCAGAACAAAATAAATAACCCTGTGATGGGTGTGTAGAACATGACTATCTCAATGTGTCAGCAGAACAAAATAAATAACCCTATGATGTGTGTGTAGAACATGACTATCTCAATGTGTCAGTAGAAGAAAATAAATAACCCTATGATGGGCGTGTAGAACATGACTATCTCAATGTGTCAGCAGAACAAAATAAATAACCCTATGATGGGCGTGTAGAACATGACTATCTCAATGTGTCAGCAGAACAAAATAAATAACCCTATGATGGGCGTGTAGAACATGACTATCTCAATGTGTCAGTAGAACAAAATAAATAACCCTATGATGGGTGTGTAGATCATGACTATCTCAATGTGTCAGTAGAACAAAATAAATAACCCTGTGATGGGTGTGTAGAACATGACTATCTCAATGTGTCAGCAGAACAAAATAAATAACCCTGTGATGGGTGTGTAGAACATGACTATCTCAATGTGTCAGCAGAACAAAATAAATAACCCTATGATGGGTGTGTAGAACATGACTATCTCAATGTGTCAGTAGAAGAAAATAAATAACCCTATGATGGGTGTGTAGATCATGACTATCTCAATGTGTCAGTAGAACAAAATAAATAACCCTATGATGGGTGTGTAGAACATGACTATCTCAATGTGTCAGTAGAACAAAATAAATAACCCTATGATGGGTGTGTAGAACATGACTATCTCAATGTGTCAGCAGAACAAAATAAATAACCCTATGATGGGTGTGTAGATCATGACTATCTCAATGTGTCAGTAGAACAAAATAAATAACCCTATGATGGGCGTGTAGAACATGACTATCTCAATGTGTCAGTAGAACAAAATAAATAACCCTACGATGGGTGTGTAGATCATGACTATCTCAATGTGTCAGTAGAACAAAATAAATAACCCTGTGATGGGTGTGTAGAACATGACTATCTCAATGTGTCAGTAGAACAAAATAAATAACCCTACGATGGGTGTGTAGATCATGACTATCTCAATGTGTCAGTAGAACAAAATAAATAACCCTATGATGGGTGTGTAGAACATGACTATCTCAATGTGTCAGTAGAACAAAATAAATAACCCTATGATGGGCGTGTAGAACATGACTATCTCAATGTGTCTGTAGAACAAATTAAATAACCCTATGATGGGTGTGTAGAACATGACTATCTCAATGTGTCAGTAGAACAAATTAAACAACCCTATATGATGGGCGTGTAGAACATGACTATCTCAATGTGTCTGTAGAACAAAATAAATAACCCTATGATGGGTGTGTAGAACATGACTATCTCAATGTGTCAGTAGAACACATTAAATAACCCTGTGATGAGTGTGTAGAACATGACTATCTCAATGTGTCAGTAGAACAAAATAAATAAACCTGTGATGAGTGTGTAGAACATGACTATCTCAATGTGTCTGTAGAATAAAATAAATAACACTATGATGGATGTGTAGAACATGACTATCTCAATGTGTCTGTAGAACAAATTAAATAACCCTATGATGGGCGTGTAGAACATGACTATCTCAATGTGTCTGTAGAACAAAATAAATAACCCTATGATGGGTGTGTAGAACATGACTATCTCAATGTGTCTGTAGAATAAAATAAATAACCCTATGATGGGTGTGTAGAACATGAATATCTCAATGTGTCAGTAGAACAAAATAAATAACCCTATGATGGGTGTGTAGAACATGATTATCTCAATGTGTCAGTAGAACAAAATAAATAACCCTATGATGGGTGTGTAGATCATGACTATCTCAATGTGTCAGTAGAACAAAATAAATAACCCTATGATGGGTGTGTAGAACATGACTATCTCAATGTGTCAGTAGAACAAAATAAATAACCCTATGATGGGTGTGTAGATCATGACTATCTCAATGTGTCAGTAGAACAAAATAAATAACCCTGTGATGGGTGTGTAGAACATGACTATCTCAATGTGTCAGCAGAACAAAATAAATAACCCTGTGATGGGTGTGTAGAACATGACTATCTCAATGTGTCAGCAGAACAAAATAAATAACCCTATGATGTGTGTGTAGAACATGACTATCTCAATGTGTCAGTAGAAGAAAATAAATAACCCTATGATGGGCGTGTAGAACATGACTATCTCAATGTGTCAGCAGAACAAAATAAATAACCCTATGATGGGCGTGTAGAACATGACTATCTCAATGTGTCAGCAGAACAAAATAAATAACCCTATGATGGGCGTGTAGAACATGACTATCTCAATGTGTCAGTAGAACAAAATAAATAACCCTATGATGGGTGTGTAGATCATGACTATCTCAATGTGTCAGTAGAACAAAATAAATAACCCTGTGATGGGTGTGTAGAACATGACTATCTCAATGTGTCAGCAGAACAAAATAAATAACCCTGTGATGGGTGTGTAGAACATGACTATCTCAATGTGTCAGCAGAACAAAATAAATAACCCTATGATGGGTGTGTAGAACATGACTATCTCAATGTGTCAGTAGAAGAAAATAAATAACCCTATGATGGGTGTGTAGATCATGACTATCTCAATGTGTCAGTAGAACAAAATAAATAACCCTATGATGGGTGTGTAGAACATGACTATCTCAATGTGTCAGTAGAACAAAATAAATAACCCTATGATGGGTGTGTAGAACATGACTATCTCAATGTGTCAGTAGAACAAAATAAATAACCCTATGATGGGTGTGTAGAACATGACTATCTCAATGTGTCAGCAGAACAAAATAAATAACCCTATGATGGGTGTGTAGATCATGACTATCTCAATGTGTCAGTAGAACAAAATAAATAACCCTATGATGGGCGTGTAGAACATGACTATCTCAATGTGTCAGTAGAACAAAATAAATAACCCTACGATGGGTGTGTAGATCATGACTATCTCAATGTGTCAGTAGAACAAAATAAATAACCCTGTGATGGGTGTGTAGAACATGACTATCTCAATGTGTCAGTAGAACAAAATAAATAACCCTACGATGGGTGTGTAGATCATGACTATCTCAATGTGTCAGTAGAACAAAATAAATAACCCTATGATGGGTGTGTAGAACATGACTATCTCAATGTGTCAGTAGAACAAAATAAATAACCCTATGATGGGCGTGTAGAACATGACTATCTCAATGTGTCTGTAGAACAAATTAAATAACCCTATGATGGGTGTGTAGAACATGACTATCTCAATGTGTCAGTAGAACAAATTAAACAACCCTATATGATGGGCGTGTAGAACATGACTATCTCAATGTGTCTGTAGAACAAAATAAATAACCCTATGATGGGTGTGTAGAACATGACTATCTCAATGTGTCAGTAGAACACATTAAATAACCCTGTGATGAGTGTGTAGAACATGACTATCTCAATGTGTCAGTAGAACAAAATAAATAAACCTGTGATGAGTGTGTAGAACATGACTATCTCAATGTGTCTGTAGAATAAAATAAATAACACTATGATGGATGTGTAGAACATGACTATCTCAATGTGTCTGTAGAACAAATTAAATAACCCTATGATGGGCGTGTAGAACATGACTATCTCAATGTGTCTGTAGAACAAAATAAATAACCCTATGATGGGTGTGTAGAACATGACTATCTCAATGTGTCAGTAGAACAAAATAAATAACCCTGTGATGGGTGTGTAGAACATGACTATCTCAATGTGTCAGTAGAACAAAATAAATAACCCTATGATGGGTGTGTAGAACATGACTATCTCAATGTGTCAGCAGAACAAAATAAATAACCCTATGATGGGTGTGTAGAACATGACTATCTCAATGTGTCTGTAGAATAAAATAAATAACCCTATGATGGGTGTGTAGAACATGACTATCTCAATGTGTCTGTAGAATAAAATAAATAACCCTATGATGGGTGTGTAGAACATGACTATCTCAATGTGTCTGTAGAATAAAATAAATAACCCTATGATGGGTGTGTAGAACATGACTATCTCAATGTGTCTGTAGAATAAAATAAATAACCCTATGATGGGTGTGTAGAACATGAATATCTCAATGTGTCAGTAGAACAAAATAAATAACCCTGTGATGAGTGTGTAGAACATGACTATCTCAATGTGTCAGTAGAACAAAATAAATAACCCTATGATGGGTGTGTAGAACATGACTATCTCAATGTGTCAGCAGAACAAAATAAATAACCCTATGATGGGTGTGTAGAACATGACTATATCAATGTGTCAGTAGAACAAAATAAATAACCCTATGATGGGTGTGTAGAACATGACTATCTCAATGTGTCAGTAGAACAAAATAAATAACCCTATGATGGGTGTGTAGAACATGACTATCTCAATGTGTCAGTAGAACAAAATAAATAACCCTATGATGGGTGTGTAGAACATGATTATCTCAATGTGTCAGTAGAACAAAATAAATAACCCTATGATGGGTGTGTAGATCATGACTATCTCAATGTGTCAGTAGAACAAAATAAATAACCCTATGATGGGTGTGTAGAACATGACTATCTCAATGTGTCAGTAGAACAAAATAAATAACCCTATGATGGGTGTGTAGATCATGACTATCTCAATGTGTCAGTAGAACAAAATAAATAACCCTGTGATGGGTGTGTAGAACATGACTATCTCAATGTGTCAGCAGAACAAAATAAATAACCCTGTGATGGGTGTGTAGAACATGACTATCTCAATGTGTCAGCAGAACAAAATAAATAACCCTATGATGTGTGTGTAGAACATGACTATCTCAATGTGTCAGTAGAACAAAATAAATAACCCTATGATGGGCATGTAGAACATGACTATCTTAATGTGTCTGTAGAACAAAATAAATAACCCTATGATGGGTGTGTAGAACATGACTATCTCAATGTGTCAGTAGAACACATTAAATAACCCTGTGATGAGTGTGTAGAACATGACTATCTCAATGTGTCAGTAGAACAAAATAAATAACCCTGTGATGGGTGTGTAGAACATGACTATCTCAATGTGTCAGTAGAACAAAATAAATAACCCTGTGATGGGTGTGTAGAACATGACTATCTCAATGTGTCAGTAGAACAAAATAAATAACCCTATGATGGGTGTGTAGAACATGACTATCTCAATGTGTCAGCAGAACAAAATAAATAACCCTATGATGGGTGTGTAGAACATGACTATCTCAATGTGTCTGTAGAATAAAATAAATAACCCTATGATGGGTGTGTAGAACATGACTATCTCAATGTGTCTGTAGAATAAAATAAATAACCCTATGATGGGTGTGTAGAACATGACTATCTCAATGTGTCTGTAGAATAAAATAAATAACCCTATGATGGGTGTGTAGAACATGACTATCTCAATGTGTCTGTAGAATAAAATAAATAACCCTATGATGGGTGTGTAGAACATGAATATCTCAATGTGTCAGTAGAACAAAATAAATAACCCTGTGATGAGTGTGTAGAACATGACTATCTCAATGTGTCAGCAGAATAAAATAAATAACCCTATGATGGGTGTGTAGAACATGACTATCTCAATGTGTCAGCAGAACAAAATAAATAACCCTATGATGGGTGTGTAGAACATGACTATATCAATGTGTCAGTAGAACAAAATAAATAACCCTATGATGGGTGTGTAGAACATGACTATCTCAATGTGTCAGTAGAACAAAATAAATAACCCTATGATGGGTGTGTAGAACATGACTATCTCAATGTGTCAGTAGAACAAAATAAATAACCCTATGATGGGTGTGTAGAACATGATTATCTCAATGTGTCAGTAGAACAAAATAAATAACCCTATGATGGGTGTGTAGATCATGACTATCTCAATGTGTCAGTAGAACAAAATAAATAACCCTATGATGGGTGTGTAGAACATGACTATCTCAATGTGTCAGTAGAACAAAATAAATAACCCTATGATGGGTGTGTAGATCATGACTATCTCAATGTGTCAGTAGAACAAAATAAATAACCCTGTGATGGGTGTGTAGAACATGACTATCTCAATGTGTCAGCAGAACAAAATAAATAACCCTGTGATGGGTGTGTAGAACATGACTATCTCAATGTGTCAGCAGAACAAAATAAATAACCCTATGATGTGTGTGTAGAACATGACTATCTCAATGTGTCAGTAGAAGAAAATAAATAACCCTATGATGGGCGTGTAGAACATGACTATCTCAATGTGTCAGCAGAACAAAATAAATAACCCTATGATGGGCGTGTAGAACATGACTATCTCAATGTGTCAGCAGAACAAAATAAATAACCCTATGATGGGCGTGTAGAACATGACTATCTCAATGTGTCAGTAGAACAAAATAAATAACCCTATGATGGGTGTGTAGATCATGACTATCTCAATGTGTCAGTAGAACAAAATAAATAACCCTGTGATGGGTGTGTAGAACATGACTATCTCAATGTGTCAGCAGAACAAAATAAATAACCCTGTGATGGGTGTGTAGAACATGACTATCTCAATGTGTCAGCAGAACAAAATAAATAACCCTATGATGGGTGTGTAGAACATGACTATCTCAATGTGTCAGTAGAAGAAAATAAATAACCCTATGATGGGTGTGTAGATCATGACTATCTCAATGTGTCAGTAGAACAAAATAAATAACCCTATGATGGGTGTGTAGAACATGACTATCTCAATGTGTCAGTAGAACAAAATAAATAACCCTATGATGGGTGTGTAGAACATGACTATCTCAATGTGTCAGTAGAACAAAATAAATAACCCTATGATGGGTGTGTAGATCATGACTATCTCAATGTGTCAGTAGAACAAAATAAATAACCCTATGATGGGTGTGTAGAACATGACTATCTCAATGTGTCAGTAGAACAAAATAAATAACCCTATGATGGGTGTGTAGAACATGACTATCTCAATGTGTCAGTAGAACAAAATAAATAACCCTATGATGGGTGTGTAGAACATGACTATCTCAATGTGTCAGTAGAACAAAATAAATAACCCTATGATGGGTGTGTAGATCATGACTATCTCAATGTGTCAGTAGAACAAAATAAATAACCCTATGATGGGTGTGTAGAACATGACTATCTCAATGTGTCAGTAGAACAAAATAAATAACCCTATGATGGGTGTGTAGAACATGACTATCTCAATGTGTCAGTAGAACAAAATAAATAACCCTATGATGGGTGTGTAGATCATGACTATCTCAATGTGTCGGTAGAACAAAATAAATAACCCTATGATGGGTGTGTAGAACATGACTATCTCAATGTGTCAGTAGAACAAAATAAATAACCCTATGATGGGCGTGTAGAACATGACTATCTCAATGTGTCTGTAGAACAAATTAAATAACCCTATGATGGGTGTGTAGAACATGACTATCTCAATGTGTCAGTAGAACAAAATAAATAACCCTATGATGGGTGTGTAGATCATGACTATCTCAATGTGTCGGTAGAACAAAATAAATAACCCTATGATGGGTGTGTAGAACATGACTATCTCAATGTGTCAGTAGAACAAAATAAATAACCCTATGATGGGCGTGTAGAACATGACTATCTCAATGTGTCTGTAGAACAAATTAAATAACCCTATGATGGGTGTGTAGAACATGACTATCTCAATGTGTCAGTAGAACAAATTAAACAACCCTATATGATGGGCGTGTAGAACATGACTATCTCAATGTGTCTGTAGAACAAAATAAATAACCCTATGATGGGTGTGTAGAACATGACTATCTCAATGTGTCAGTAGAACACATTAAATAACCCTGTGATGAGTGTGTAGAACATGACTATCTCAATGTGTCAGTAGAACAAAATGAATAACCCTGTGATGAGTGTGTAGAACATGACTATCTCAATGTGTCTGTAGAATAAAATAAATAACACTATGATGGATGTGTAGAACATGACTATCTCAATGTGTCTGTAGAACAAATTAAATAACCCTATGATGGGCGTGTAGAACATGACTATCTCAATGTGTCTGTAGAACAAAATAAATAACCCTATGATGGGTGTGTAGAACATGACTATCTCAATGTGTCAGTAGAACACATTAAATAACCCTGTGATGAGTGTGTAGAACATGACTATCTCAATGTGTCAGTAGAACAAAATAAATAACCCTGTGATGAGTGTGTAGAACATGACTATCTCAATGTGTCTGTAGAATAAAATAAATAACCCTATGATGGATGTGTAGAACATGACTATCTCAATGTGTCAGTAGAACAAAATAAATAACCCTGTGATGAGTGTGTAGAACATGACTATCTCAATGTGTCAGTAGAACAAAATAAATAACCCTATGATGGGTGTGTAGAACATGACTATCTCAATGTGTCAGCAGAACAAAATAAATAACCCTATGATGGGTGTGTAGAACATGACTATCTCAATGTGTCTGTAGAATAAAATAAATAACCCTATGATGGGTGTGTAGAACATGACTATCTCAATGTGTCTGTAGAATTAAATAAATAACCCTATGATGGGTGTGTAGAACATGACTATCTCAATGTGTCTGTAGAATAAAATAAATAACCCTATGATGGGTGTGTAGAACATGACTATCTCAATGTGTCTGTAGAATAAAATAAATAACCCTATGATGGGTGTGTAGAACATGACTATCTCAATGTGTCAGTAGAACAAAATAAATAACCCTGTGATGAGTGTGTAGAACATGACTATCTCAATGTGTCAGTAGAACAAAATAAATAACCCTATGATGGGTGTGTAGAACATGACTATCTCAATGTGTCAGCAGAACAAAATAAATAACCCTATGATGGGTGTGTAGAACATGACTATATCAATGTGTCAGTAGAACAAAATAAATAACCCTATGATGGGTGTGTAGAACATGATTATCTCAATGTGTCAGTAGAACAAAATAAATAACCCTATGATGGGTGTGTAGATCATGACTATCTCAATGTGTCAGTAGAACAAAATAAATAACCCTATGATGGGTGTGTAGAACATGACTATCTCAATGTGTCAGTAGAACAAAATAAATAACCCTATGATGGGTGTGTAGATCATGACTATCTCAATGTGTCAGTAGAACAAAATAAATAACCCTGTGATGGGTGTGTAGAACATGACTATCTCAATGTGTCAGCAGAACAAAATAAATAACCCTGTGATGGGTGTGTAGAACATGACTATCTCAATGTGTCAGCAGAACAAAATAAATAACCCTATGATGGGTGTGTAGAACATGACTATCTCAATGTGTCAGTAGAAGAAAATAAATAACCCTATGATGGGCGTGTAGAACATGACTATCTCAATGTGTCTGTAGAATAAAATAAATAACCCTATGATGGGTGTGTAGAACATGACTATCTCAATGTGTCTGTAGAATAAAATAAATAACCCTATGATGGGTGTGTAGAACATGAATATCTCAATGTGTCAGTAGAACAAAATAAATAACCCTGTGATGAGTGTGTAGAACATGACTATCTCAATGTGTCAGTAGAACAAAATAAATAACCCTATGATGGGTGTGTAGAACATGACTATCTCAATGTGTCAGCAGAACAAAATAAATAACCCTATGATGGGTGTGTAGAACATGACTATATCAATGTGTCAGTAGAACAAAATAAATAACCCTATGATGGGTGTGTAGAACATGACTATCTCAATGTGTCAGTAGAACAAAATAAATAACCCTATGATGGGTGTGTAGAACATGACTATCTCAATGTGTCAGTAGAACAAAATAAATAACCCTATGATGGGTGTGTAGAACATGATTATCTCAATGTGTCAGTAGAACAAAATAAATAACCCTATGATGGGTGTGTAGATCATGACTATCTCAATGTGTCAGTAGAACAAAATAAATAACCCTATGATGGGTGTGTAGAACATGACTATCTCAATGTGTCAGTAGAACAAAATAAATAACCCTATGATGGGTGTGTAGATCATGACTATCTCAATGTGTCAGTAGAACAAAATAAATAACCCTGTGATGGGTGTGTAGAACATGACTATCTCAATGTGTCAGCAGAACAAAATAAATAACCCTGTGATGGGTGTGTAGAACATGACTATCTCAATGTGTCAGCAGAACAAAATAAATAACCCTATGATGTGTGTGTAGAACATGACTATCTCAATGTGTCAGTAGAAGAAAATAAATAACCCTATGATGGGCGTGTAGAACATGACTATCTCAATGTGTCAGCAGAACAAAATAAATAACCCTATGATGGGCGTGTAGAACATGACTATCTCAATGTGTCAGCAGAACAAAATAAATAACCCTATGATGGGCGTGTAGAACATGACTATCTCAATGTGTCAGTAGAACAAAATAAATAACCCTATGATGGGTGTGTAGATCATGACTATCTCAATGTGTCAGTAGAACAAAATAAATAACCCTGTGATGGGTGTGTAGAACATGACTATCTCAATGTGTCAGCAGAACAAAATAAATAACCCTGTGATGGGTGTGTAGAACATGACTATCTCAATGTGTCAGCAGAACAAAATAAATAACCCTATGATGGGTGTGTAGAACATGACTATCTCAATGTGTCAGTAGAAGAAAATAAATAACCCTATGATGGGTGTGTAGATCATGACTATCTCAATGTGTCAGTAGAACAAAATAAATAACCCTATGATGGGTGTGTAGAACATGACTATCTCAATGTGTCAGTAGAACAAAATAAATAACCCTATGATGGGTGTGTAGATCATGACTATCTCAATGTGTCAGTAGAACAAAATAAATAACCCTATGATGGGTGTGTAGAACATGACTATCTCAATGTGTCAGTAGAACAAAATAAATAACCCTATGATGGGTGTGTAGAACATGACTATCTCAATGTGTCAGTAGAACAAAATAAATAACCCTATGATGGGTGTGTAGAACATGACTATCTCAATGTGTCAGTAGAACAAAATAAATAACCCTATGATGGGTGTGTAGATCATGACTATCTCAATGTGTCAGTAGAACAAAATAAATAACCCTATGATGGGTGTGTAGAACATGACTATCTCAATGTGTCAGTAGAACAAAATAAATAACCCTATGATGGGTGTGTAGAACATGACTATCTCAATGTGTCAGTAGAACAAAATAAATAACCCTATGATGGGTGTGTAGATCATGACTATCTCAATGTGTCGGTAGAACAAAATAAATAACCCTATGATGGGTGTGTAGAACATGACTATCTCAATGTGTCAGTAGAACAAAATAAATAACCCTATGATGGGCGTGTAGAACATGACTATCTCAATGTGTCTGTAGAACAAATTAAATAACCCTATGATGGGTGTGTAGAACATGACTATCTCAATGTGTCAGTAGAACAAATTAAACAACCCTATATGATGGGCGTGTAGAACATGACTATCTCAATGTGTCTGTAGAACAAAATAAATAACCCTATGATGGGTGTGTAGAACATGACTATCTCAATGTGTCAGTAGAACACATTAAATAACCCTGTGATGAGTGTGTAGAACATGACTATCTCAATGTGTCAGTAGAACAAAATGAATAACCCTGTGATGAGTGTGTAGAACATGACTATCTCAATGTGTCTGTAGAATAAAATAAATAACACTATGATGGATGTGTAGAACATGACTATCTCAATGTGTCTGTCGAACAAATTAAATAACCCTATGATGGGCGTGTAGAACATGACTATCTCAATGTGTCTGTAGAACAAAATAAATAACCCTATGATGGGTGTGTAGAACATGACTATCTCAATGTGTCAGTAGAACACATTAAATAACCCTGTGATGAGTGTGTAGAACATGACTATCTCAATGTGTCAGTAGAACAAAATAAATAACCCTGTGATGAGTGTGTAGAACATGACTATCTCAATGTGTCTGTAGAATAAAATAAATAACCCTATGATGGATGTGTAGAACATGACTATCTCAATGTGTCAGTAGAACAAAATAAATAACCCTGTGATGAGTGTGTAGAACATGACTATCTCAATGTGTCAGTAGAACAAAATAAATAACCCTATGATGGGTGTGTAGAACATGACTATCTCAATGTGTCAGCAGAACAAAATAAATAACCCTATGATGGGTGTGTAGAACATGACTATCTCAATGTGTCTGTAGAATAAAATAAATAACCCTATGATGGGTGTGTAGAACATGACTATCTCAATGTGTCTGTAGAATTAAATAAATAACCCTATGATGGGTGTGTAGAACATGACTATCTCAATGTGTCTGTAGAATAAAATAAATAACCCTATGATGGGTGTGTAGAACATGACTATCTCAATGTGTCTGTAGAATAAAATAAATAACCCTATGATGGGTGTGTAGAACATGACTATCTCAATGTGTCAGTAGAACAAAATAAATAACCCTGTGATGAGTGTGTAGAACATGACTATCTCAATGTGTCAGTAGAACAAAATAAATAACCCTATGATGGGTGTGTAGAACATGACTATCTCAATGTGTCAGCAGAACAAAATAAATAACCCTATGATGGGTGTGTAGAACATGACTATATCAATGTGTCAGTAGAACAAAATAAATAACCCTATGATGGGTGTGTAGAACATGATTATCTCAATGTGTCAGTAGAACAAAATAAATAACCCTATGATGGGTGTGTAGATCATGACTATCTCAATGTGTCAGTAGAACAAAATAAATAACCCTATGATGGGTGTGTAGAACATGACTATCTCAATGTGTCAGTAGAACAAAATAAATAACCCTGTGATGAGTGTGTAGAACATGACTATCTCAATGTGTCAGTAGAACAAAATAAATAACCCTATGATGGGTGTGTAGAACATGACTATCTCAATGTGTCAGTAGAACAAAATAAATAACCCTATGATGGGTGTGTAGAACATGACTATCTCAATGTGTCAGTAGAACAAAATAAATAACCCTATGATGGGTGTGTAGAACATGACTATCTCAATGTGTCAGTAGAACAAAATAAATAACCCTATGATGGGTGTGTAGATCATGACTATCTCAATGTGTCAGTAGAACAAAATAAATAACCCTGTGATGAGTGTGTAGAACATGACTATCTCAATGTGTCTGTAGAATAAAATAAATAACCCTATGATGGATGTGTAGAACATGACTATCTCAATGTGTCAGTAGAACAAAATAAATAACCCTGTGATGAGTGTGTAGAACATGACTATCTCAATGTGTCAGTAGAACAAAATAAATAACCCTATGATGGGTGTGTAGAACATGACTATCTCAATGTGTCAGCAGAACAAAATAAATAACCCTATGATGGGTGTGTAGAACATGACTATCTCAATGTGTCTGTAGAATAAAATAAATAACCCTATGATGGGTGTGTAGAACATGACTATCTCAATGTGTCTGTAGAATTAAATAAATAACCCTATGATGGGTGTGTAGAACATGACTATCTCAATGTGTCTGTAGAATAAAATAAATAACCCTATGATGGGTGTGTAGAACATGACTATCTCAATGTGTCTGTAGAATAAAATAAATAACCCTATGATGGGTGTGTAGAACATGACTATCTCAATGTGTCAGTAGAACAAAATAAATAACCCTGTGATGAGTGTGTAGAACATGACTATCTCAATGTGTCAGTAGAACAAAATAAATAACCCTATGATGGGTGTGTAGAACATGACTATCTCAATGTGTCAGCAGAACAAAATAAATAACCCTATGATGGGTGTGTAGAACATGACTATATCAATGTGTCAGTAGAACAAAATAAATAACCCTATGATGGGTGTGTAGAACATGATTATCTCAATGTGTCAGTAGAACAAAATAAATAACCCTATGATGGGTGTGTAGATCATGACTATCTCAATGTGTCAGTAGAACAAAATAAATAACCCTATGATGGGTGTGTAGAACATGACTATCTCAATGTGTCAGTAGAACAAAATAAATAACCCTGTGATGAGTGTGTAGAACATGACTATCTCAATGTGTCAGTAGAACAAAATAAATAACCCTATGATGGGTGTGTAGAACATGACTATCTCAATGTGTCAGTAGAACAAAATAAATAACCCTATGATGGGTGTGTAGAACATGACTATCTCAATGTGTCAGTAGAACAAAATAAATAACCCTATGATGGGTGTGTAGAACATGACTATCTCAATGTGTCAGTAGAACAAAATAAATAACCCTATGATGGGTGTGTAGATCATGACTATCTCAATGTGTCAGTAGAACAAAATAAATAACCCTATGATGGGTGTGTAGAACATGACTATCTCAATGTGTCAGTAGAACAAAATAAATAACCCTATGATGGGTGTGTAGAACATGACTATCTCAATGTGTCAGTAGAACAAAATAAATAACCCTATGATGGGTGTGTAGATCATGACTATCTCAATGTGTCGGTAGAACAAAATAAATAACCCTATGATGGGTGTGTAGAACATGACTATCTCAATGTGTCAGTAGAACAAAATAAATAACCCTATGATGGGCGTGTAGAACATGACTATCTCAATGTGTCTGTAGAACAAATTAAATAACCCTATGATGGGTGTGTAGAACATGACTATCTCAATGTGTCAGTAGAACAAAATAAATAACCCTATGATGGGTGTGTAGAACATGACTATCTCAATGTGTCAGCAGAACAAAATAAATAACCCTATGATGGGTGTGTAGAACATGACTATCTCAATGTGTCTGTAGAATAAAATAAATAACCCTATGATGGGTGTGTAGAACATGACTATCTCAATGTGTCTGTAGAATTAAATAAATAACCCTATGATGGGTGTGTAGAACATGACTATCTCAATGTGTCTGTAGAATAAAATAAATAACCCTATGATGGGTGTGTAGAACATGACTATCTCAATGTGTCTGTAGAATAAAATAAATAACCCTATGATGGGTGTGTAGAACATGACTATCTCAATGTGTCAGTAGAACAAAATAAATAACCCTGTGATGAGTGTGTAGAACATGACTATCTCAATGTGTCAGTAGAACAAAATAAATAACCCTATGATGGGTGTGTAGAACATGACTATCTCAATGTGTCAGCAGAACAAAATAAATAACCCTATGATGGGTGTGTAGAACATGACTATATCAATGTGTCAGTAGAACAAAATAAATAACCCTATGATGGGTGTGTAGAACATGATTATCTCAATGTGTCAGTAGAACAAAATAAATAACCCTATGATGGGTGTGTAGATCATGACTATCTCAATGTGTCAGTAGAACAAAATAAATAACCCTATGATGGGTGTGTAGAACATGACTATCTCAATGTGTCAGTAGAACAAAATAAATAACCCTGTGATGAGTGTGTAGAACATGACTATCTCAATGTGTCAGTAGAACAAAATAAATAACCCTATGATGGGTGTGTAGAACATGACTATCTCAATGTGTCAGTAGAACAAAATAAATAACCCTATGATGGGTGTGTAGAACATGACTATCTCAATGTGTCAGTAGAACAAAATAAATAACCCTATGATGGGTGTGTAGAACATGACTATCTCAATGTGTCAGTAGAACAAAATAAATAACCCTATGATGGGTGTGTAGATCATGACTATCTCAATGTGTCAGTAGAACAAAATAAATAACCCTATGATGGGTGTGTAGAACATGACTATCTCAATGTGTCAGTAGAACAAAATAAATAACCCTATGATGGGTGTGTAGAACATGACTATCTCAATGTGTCAGTAGAACAAAATAAATAACCCTATGATGGGTGTGTAGATCATGACTATCTCAATGTGTCGGTAGAACAAAATAAATAACCCTATGATGGGTGTGTAGAACATGACTATCTCAATGTGTCAGTAGAACAAAATAAATAACCCTATGATGGGCGTGTAGAACATGACTATCTCAATGTGTCTGTAGAACAAATTAAATAACCCTATGATGGGTGTGTAGAACATGACTATCTCAATGTGTCAGTAGAACAAATTAAACAACCCTATATGATGGGCGTGTAGAACATGACTATCTCAATGTGTCTGTAGAACAAAATAAATAACCCTATGATGGGTGTGTAGAACATGACTATCTCAATGTGTCAGTAGAACACATTAAATAACCCTGTGATGAGTGTGTAGAACATGACTATCTCAATGTGTCAGTAGAACAAAATGAATAACCCTGTGATGAGTGTGTAGAACATGACTATCTCAATGTGTCTGTAGAATAAAATAAATAACACTATGATGGATGTGTAGAACATGACTATCTCAATGTGTCTGTCGAACAAATTAAATAACCCTATGATGGGCGTGTAGAACATGACTATCTCAATGTGTCTGTAGAACAAAATAAATAACCCTATGATGGGTGTGTAGAACATGACTATCTCAATGTGTCAGTAGAACACATTAAATAACCCTGTGATGAGTGTGTAGAACATGACTATCTCAATGTGTCAGTAGAACAAAATAAATAACCCTGTGATGAGTGTGTAGAACATGACTATCTCAATGTGTCTGTAGAATAAAATAAATAACCCTATGATGGATGTGTAGAACATGACTATCTCAATGTGTCAGTAGAACAAAATAAATAACCCTGTGATGAGTGTGTAGAACATGACTATCTCAATGTGTCAGTAGAACAAAATAAATAACCCTATGATGGGTGTGTAGAACATGACTATCTCAATGTGTCAGCAGAACAAAATAAATAACCCTATGATGGGTGTGTAGAACATGACTATCTCAATGTGTCTGTAGAATAAAATAAATAACCCTATGATGGGTGTGTAGAACATGACTATCTCAATGTGTCTGTAGAATTAAATAAATAACCCTATGATGGGTGTGTAGAACATGACTATCTCAATGTGTCTGTAGAATAAAATAAATAACCCTATGATGGGTGTGTAGAACATGACTATCTCAATGTGTCAGCAGAACAAAATAAATAACCCTATGATGGGCGTGTAGAACATGACTATCTCAATGTGTCTGTAGAACAAATTAAATAACCCTATGATGGGTGTGTAGAACATGACTATCTCAATGTGTCAGTAGAACAAATTAAACAACCCTATATGATGGGCGTGTAGAACATGACTATCTCAATGTGTCTGTAGAACAAAATAAATAACCCTATGATGGGTGTGTAGAACATGACTATCTCAATGTGTCAGTAGAACACATTAAATAACCCTGTGATGAGTGTGTAGAACATGACTATCTCAATGTGTCAGTAGAACAAAATGAATAACCCTGTGATGAGTGTGTAGAACATGACTATCTCAATGTGTCTGTAGAATAAAATAAATAACACTATGATGGATGTGTAGAACATGACTATCTCAATGTGTCTGTCGAACAAATTAAATAACCCTATGATGGGCGTGTAGAACATGACTATCTCAATGTGTCTGTAGAACAAAATAAATAACCCTATGATGGGTGTGTAGAACATGACTATCTCAATGTGTCAGTAGAACACATTAAATAACCCTGTGATGAGTGTGTAGAACATGACTATCTCAATGTGTCAGTAGAACAAAATAAATAACCCTGTGATGAGTGTGTAGAACATGACTATCTCAATGTGTCTGTAGAATAAAATAAATAACCCTATGATGGATGTGTAGAACATGACTATCTCAATGTGTCAGTAGAACAAAATAAATAACCCTGTGATGAGTGTGTAGAACATGACTATCTCAATGTGTCAGTAGAACAAAATAAATAACCCTATGATGGGTGTGTAGAACATGACTATCTCAATGTGTCAGCAGAACAAAATAAATAACCCTATGATGGGTGTGTAGAACATGACTATCTCAATGTGTCAGTAGAAGAAAATAAATAACCCTATGATGGGTGTGTAGATCATGACTATCTCAATGTGTAAGTAGAACAAAATAAATAACCCTATGATGGGTGTGTAGAACATGACTATCTCAATGTGTCAGTAGAACAAAATAAATAACCCTATGATGGGTGTGTAGAACATGACTATCTCAATGTGTCAGTAGAACAAAATAAATAACCCTATGATGGGTGTGTAGATCATGACTATCTCAATGTGTCAGTAGAACAAAATAAATAACCCTATGATGGGTGTGTAGAACATGATTATCTCAATGTGTCAGTAGAACAAAATAAATAACCCTATGATGGGTGTGTAGAACATGACTATCTCAATGTGTCAGTAGAACAAAATAAATAACCCTATGATGGGTGTGTAGATCATGACTATCTCAATGTGTCAGTAGAACAAAATAAATAACCCTATGATGGGTGTGTAGAACATGACTATCTCAATGTGTCAGTAGAACAAAATAAATAACCCTATGATGGGTGTGTAGAACATGACTATCTCAATGTGTCAGTAGAACAAAATAAATAATCCTATGATGGGTGTGTAGATCATGACTATCTCAATGTGTCAGTAGAACAAAATAAATAACCCTATGATGGGTGTGTAGAACATGACTATCTCAATGTGTCAGTAGAACAAAATAAATAACCCTATGATGGGTGTGTAGAACATGACTATCTCAATGTGTCAGTAGAACAAAATAAATAACCCTATGATGGGTGTGTAGATCATGACTATCTCAATGTGTCAGTAGAACAAAATAAATAACCCTATGATGGGTGTGTAGAACATGACTATCTCAATGTGTCAGCAGAACAAAATAAATAACCCTATGATGGGTGTGTAGAACATGACTATCTCAATGTGTCAGTAGAACAAAATAAATAACCCTATGATGGGTGTGTAGATCATGACTATCTCAATGTGTCAGTAGAACAAAATAAATAACCCTGTGATGGGTGTGTAGAACATGACTATCTCAATGTGTCAGCAGAACAAAATAAATAACCCTATGATGGGTGTGTAGATCATGACTATCTCAATGTGTCAGTAGAACAAAATAAATAACCCTATGATGGGTGTGTAGAACATGACTATCTCAATGTGTCAGCAGAACAAAATAAATAACCCTATGATGGGTGTGTAGATCATGACTATCTCAATGTGTCAGTAGAACAAAATAAATAACCCTATGATGGGCGTGTAGAACATGACTATCTCAATGTGTCAGTAGAACAAAATAAATAACCCTACGATGGGTGTGTAGATCATGACTATCTCAATGTGTCAGTAGAACAAAATAAATAACCCTGTGATGGGTGTGTAGAACATGACTATCTCAATGTGTCAGTAGAACAAAATAAATAACCCTACGATGGGTGTGTAGATCATGACTATCTCAATGTGTCAGTAGAACAAAATAAATAACCCTATGATGGGTGTGTAGAACATGACTATCTCAATGTGTCAGCAGAACAAAATAAATAACCCTACGATGGGTGTGTAGATCATGACTATCTCAATGTGTCTGTAGAACAAAATAAATAACCCTATGATGGGTGTGTAGAACATGACTATCTCAATGTGTCAGTAGAACAAAATAAATAACCCTATGATGGGTGTGTAGAACATGACTATCTCAATGTGTCAGTAGAACAAAATAAATAACCCTATGATGGGTGTGTAGAACATGACTATCTCAATGTGTCAGTAGAACAAAATAAATAACCCTATGATGGGTGTGTAGATCATGACTATCTCAATGTGTCAGTAGAACAAAATAAATAACCCTATGATGGGTGTGTAGAACATGACTATCTCAATGTGTCAGCAGAACAAAATAAATAACCCTATGATGGGTGTGTAGAACATGACTATCTCAATGTGTCAGTAGAACAAAATAAATAACCCTGTGATGGGTGTGTAGAACATGACTATCTCAATGTGTCAGTAGAACAAAATAAATAACCCTATGATGGGTGTGTAGAACATGACTATCTCAATGTGTCAGTAGAACAAAATAAATAACCCTATGATGGGTGTGTAGAACATGACTATCTCAATGTGTCAGCAGAACAAAATAAATAACCCTATGATGGGTGTGTAGAACATGACTATCTCAATGTGTCAGTAGAACAAAATAAATAACCCTGTGATGGGTGTGTAGAACATGACTATCTCAATGTGTCAGTAGAACAAAATAAATAACCCTATGATGGGTGTGTAGAACATGACTATCTCAATGTGTCAGTAGAACAAGATAAATAACCCTGTGATGGGTGTGTAGAACATGACTATCTCAATGTGTCAGTAGAACAAAATAAATAACTCTATGATGGGTGTGTAGAACATGACTATCTCAATGTGTCAGTAGAAGAAAATAAATAACCCTATGATGGGTGTGTAGAACATGACTATCTCAATGTGTCAGTAGAACAAAATAAATAACCCTATGATGGGTGTGTAGAACGTGACTATCTCAATGTGTCAGTAAAACAAAATAAATAACCCTATGATGGGTGTGTAGAACATGACTATCTCAATGTGTCTGTAGAACAAATTAAATAACCCTATGATGGGTGTGTAGAACATGACTATCTCAATGTGTCAGTAGAACAAAATAAATAACCCTATGATGGGTGTGTAGAACATGACTATCTCAATGTGTCAGTAGAACAAAATAAATAACCCTATGATGGGTGTGTAGATCATGACTATCTCAATGTGTCAGTAGAACAAAATAAATAACCCTGTGATGGGTGTGTAGAACATGACTATCTCAATGTGTCAGCAGAACAAAATAAATAACCCTATGATGGGTGTGTAGATCATGACTATCTCAATGTGTCAGTAGAACAAAATAAATAACCCTATGATGGGTGTGTAGAACATGACTATCTCAATGTGTCAGCAGAACAAAATAAATAACCCTATGATGGGTGTGTAGAACATGACTATCTCAATGTGTCAGTAGAACAAAATAAATAACCCTGTGATGGGTGTGTAGAACATGACTATCTCAATGTGTCAGTAGAACAAAATAAATAACCCTATGATGGGTGTGTAGAACATGACTATCTCAATGTGTCAGTAGAACAAGATAAATAACCCTGTGATGGGTGTGTAGAACATGACTATCTCAATGTGTCAGTAGAACAAAATAAATAACTCTATGATGGGTGTGTAGAACATGACTATCTCAATGTGTCAGTAGAAGAAAATAAATAACCCTATGATGGGTGTGTAGAACATGACTATCTCAATGTGTCAGTAGAACAAAATAAATAACCCTATGATGGGTGTGTAGAACGTGACTATCTCAATGTGTCAGTAAAACAAAATAAATAACCCTATGATGGGTGTGTAGAACATGACTATCTCAATGTGTCTGTAGAACAAATTAAATAACCCTATGATGGGTGTGTAGAACATGACTATCTCAATGTGTCAGTAGAACAAAATAAATAACCCTATGATGGGTGTGTAGAACATGACTATCTCAATGTGTCAGTAGAACAAAATAAATAACCCTATGATGGGTGTGTAGATCATGACTATCTCAATGTGTCAGTAGAACAAAATAAATAACCCTGTGATGGGTGTGTAGAACATGACTATCTCAATGTGTCAGCAGAACAAAATAAATAACCCTATGATGGGTGTGTAGATCATGACTATCTCAATGTGTCAGTAGAACAAAATAAATAACCCTATGATGGGTGTGTAGAACATGACTATCTCAATGTGTCAGTAGAACAAAATAAATAACCCTACGATGGGTGTGTAGATCATGACTATCTCAATGTGTCAGTAGAACAAAATAAATAACCCTATGATGGGTGTGTAGAACATGACTATCTCAATGTGTCAGCAGAACAAAATAAATAACCCTACGATGGGTGTGTAGATCATGACTATCTCAATGTGTCTGTAGAACAAAATAAATAACCCTATGATGGGTGTGTAGAACATGACTATCTCAATGTGTCAGTAGAACAAAATAAATAACCCTATGATGGGTGTGTAGAACATGACTATCTCAATGTGTCAGTAGAACAAAATAAATAACCCTATGATGGGTGTGTAGAACATGACTATCTCAATGTGTCAGTAGAACAAAATAAATAACCCTGTGATGAGTGTGTAGAACATGACTATCTCAATGTGTCAGTAGAACAAAATAAATAACCCTATGATGGGTGTGTAGAACATGACTATCTCAATGTGTCAGCAGAACAAAATAAATAACCCTATGATGGGTGTGTAGAACATGACTATATCAATGTGTCAGTAGAACAAAATAAATAACCCTATCATGGGTGTGTAGAACATGATTATCTCAATGTGTCAGTAGAACAAAATAAATAACCCTATGATGGGTGTGTAGATCATGACTATCTCAATGTGTCAGTAGAACAAAATAAATAACCCTATGATGGGTGTGTAGAACATGACTATCTCAATGTGTCAGTAGAACAAAATAAATAACCCTATGATGGGTGTGTAGATCATGACTATCTCAATGTGTCAGTAGAACAAAATAAATAACCCTGTGATGGGTGTGTAGAACATGACTATCTCAATGTGTCAGCAGAACAAAATAAATAACCCTGTGATGGGTGTGTAGAACATGACTATCTCAATGTGTCAGCAGAACAAAATAAATAACCCTATGATGGGTGTGTAGAACATGACTATCTCAATGTGTCAGTAGAAGAAAATAAATAACCCTATGATGGGCGTGTAGAACATGACTATCTCAATGTGTCAGCAGAACAAAATAAATAACCCTATGATGGGCGTGTAGAACATGACTATTTCAATGTGTCAGCAGAACAAAATAAATAACCCTATGATGGGCATGTAGAACATGACTATCTCAATGTGTCAGTAGAACAAAATAAATAACCCTATGATGGGTGTGTAGATCATGACTATCTCAATGTGTCAGTAGAACAAAATAAATAACCCTATGATGGGTGTGTAGATCATGACTATCTCAATGTGTCAGTAGAACAAAATAAATAACCCTATGATGGGTGTGTAGAACATGATTATCTCAATGTGTCAGTAGAACAAAATAAATAACCCTATGATGGGTGTGTAGAACATGACTATCTCAATGTGTCAGTAGAACAAAATAAATAACCCTATGATGGGTGTGTAGAACATGACTATCTCAATGTGTCAGTAGAACAAAATAAATAACCCTATGATGGGTGTGTAGAACATGACTATCTCAATGTGTCAGTAGAACAAAATAAATAATCCTATGATGGGTGTGTAGATCATGACTATCTCAATGTGTCAGTAGAACAAAATAAATAACCCTATGATGGGTGTGTAGAACATGACTATCTCAATGTGTCAGTAGAACAAAATAAATAACCCTATGATGGGTGTGTAGAACATGACTATCTCAATGTGTCAGCAGAACAAAATAAATAACCCTATGATGGGTGTGTAGAACATGACTATCTCAATGTGTCAGTAGAACAAAATAAATAACCCTATGATGGGTGTGTAGATCATGACTATCTCAATGTGTCAGCAGAACAAAATAAATAACCCTATGATGGGCGTGTAGAACATGACTATTTCAATGTGTCAGCAGAACAAAATAAATAACCCTATGATGGGCATGTAGAACATGACTATCTCAATGTGTCAGTAGAACAAAATAAATAACCCTATGATGGGTGTGTAGATCATGACTATCTCAATGTGTCAGTAGAACAAAATAAATAACCCTGTGATGGGTGTGTAGAACATGACTATCTCAATGTGTCAGCAGAACAAAATAAATAACCCTGTGATGGGTGTGTAGAACATGACTATCTCAATGTGTCAGCAGAACAAAATAAATAACCCTATGATGGGTGTGTAGAACATGACTATCTCAATGTGTCAGTAGAAGAAAATAAATAACCCTATGATGGGTGTGTAGATCATGACTATCTCAATGTGTAAGTAGAACAAAATAAATAACCCTATGATGGGTGTGTAGATCATGACTATCTCAATGTGTCAGTAGAACAAAATAAATAACCCTATGATGGGTGTGTAGAACATGATTATCTCAATGTGTCAGTAGAACAAAATAAATAACCCTATGATGGGTGTGTAGAACATGACTATCTCAATGTGTCAGTAGAACAAAATAAATAACCCTATGATGGGTGTGTAGATCATGACTATCTCAATGTGTCAGTAGAACAAAATAAATAACCCTATGATGGGTGTGTAGAACATGACTATCTCAATGTGTCAGTAGAACAAAATAAATAACCCTATGATGGGTGTGTAGAACATGACTATCTCAATGTGTCAGTAGAACAAAATAAATAATCCTATGATGGGTGTGTAGATCATGACTATCTCAATGTGTCAGTAGAACAAAATAAATAACCCTATGATGGGTGTGTAGAACATGACTATCTCAATGTGTCAGTAGAACAAAATAAATAACCCTATGATGGGTGTGTAGAACATGACTATCTCAATGTGTCAGTAGAACAAAATAAATAACCCTATGATGGGTGTGTAGATCATGACTATCTCAATGTGTCAGTAGAACAAAATAAATAACCCTATGATGGGTGTGTAGAACATGACTATCTCAATGTGTCAGCAGAACAAAATAAATAACCCTATGATGGGTGTGTAGAACATGACTATCTCAATGTGTCAGTAGAACAAAATAAATAACCCTATGATGGGTGTGTAGATCATGACTATCTCAATGTGTCAGTAGAACAAAATAAATAACCCTGTGATGGGTGTGTAGAACATGACTATCTCAATGTGTCAGCAGAACAAAATAAATAACCCTATGATGGGTGTGTAGATCATGACTATCTCAATGTGTCAGTAGAACAAAATAAATAACCCTATGATGGGTGTGTAGAACATGACTATCTCAATGTGTCAGCAGAACAAAATAAATAACCCTATGATGGGCGTGTAGAACATGACTATCTCAATGTGTCAGTAGAACAAAATAAATAACCCTACGATGGGTGTGTAGATCATGACTATCTCAATGTGTCAGTAGAACAAAATAAATAACCCTGTGATGGGTGTGTAGAACATGACTATCTCAATGTGTCAGTAGAACAAAATAAATAACCCTACGATGGGTGTGTAGATCATGATTATCTCAATGTGTCAGTAGAACAAAATAAATAACCCTATGATGGGTGTGTAGAACATGACTATCTCAATGTGTCAGCAGAACAAAATAAATAACCCTACGATGGGTGTGTAGATCATGACTATCTCAATGTGTCTGTAGAACAAAATAAATAACCCTATGATGGGTGTGTAGAACATGACTATCTCAATGTGTCAGTAGAACAAAATAAATAACCCTATGATGGGTGTGTAGAACATGACTATCTCAATGTGTCAGTAGAACAAAATAAATAACCCTATGATGGGTGTGTAGAACATGACTATCTCAATGTGTCAGTAGAACAAAATAAATAACCCTATGATGGGTGTGTAGATCATGACTATCTCAATGTGTCAGTAGAACAAAATAAATAACCCTATGATGGGTGTGTAGAACATGACTATCTCAATGTGTCAGCAGAACAAAATAAATAACCCTATGATGGGTGTGTAGAACATGACTATCTCAATGTGTCAGTAGAACAAAATAAATAACCCTGTGATGGGTGTGTAGAACATGACTATCTCAATGTGTCAGTAGAACAAAATAAATAACCCTATGATGGGTGTGTAGAACATGACTATCTCAATGTGTCAGTAGAACAAAATAAATAACCCTATGATGGGTGTGTAGAACATGACTATCTCAATGTGTCAGCAGAACAAAATAAATAACCCTATGATGGGTGTGTAGAACATGACTATCTCAATGTGTCAGTAGAACAAAATAAATAACCCTGTGATGGGTGTGTAGAACATGACTATCTCAATGTGTCAGTAGAACAAAATAAATAACCCTATGATGGGTGTGTAGAACATGACTATCTCAATGTGTCAGTAGAACAAGATAAATAACCCTGTGATGGGTGTGTAGAACATGACTATCTCAATGTGTCAGTAGAACAAAATAAATAACTCTATGATGGGTGTGTAGAACATGACTATCTCAATGTGTCAGTAGAAGAAAATAAATAACCCTATGATGGGTGTGTAGAACATGACTATCTCAATGTGTCAGTAGAACAAAATAAATAACCCTATGATGGGTGTGTAGAACGTGACTATCTCAATGTGTCAGTAAAACAAAATAAATAACCCTATGATGGGTGTGTAGAACATGACTATCTCAATGTGTCTGTAGAACAAATTAAATAACCCTATGATGGGTGTGTAGAACATGACTATCTCAATGTGTCAGTAGAACAAAATAAATAACCCTATGATGGGTGTGTAGAACATGACTATCTCAATGTGTCAGTAGAACAAAATAAATAACCCTATGATGGGTGTGTAGATCATGACTATCTCAATGTGTCAGTAGAACAAAATAAATAACCCTGTGATGGGTGTGTAGAACATGACTATCTCAATGTGTCAGCAGAACAAAATAAATAACCCTATGATGGGTGTGTAGATCATGACTATCTCAATGTGTCAGTAGAACAAAATAAATAACCCTATGATGGGTGTGTAGAACATGACTATCTCAATGTGTCAGCAGAACAAAATAAATAACCCTATGATGGGTGTGTAGAACATGACTATCTCAATGTGTCAGTAGAACAAAATAAATAACCCTGTGATGGGTGTGTAGAACATGACTATCTCAATGTGTCAGTAGAACAAAATAAATAACCCTATGATGGGTGTGTAGAACATGACTATCTCAATGTGTCAGTAGAACAAGATAAATAACCCTGTGATGGGTGTGTAGAACATGACTATCTCAATGTGTCAGTAGAACAAAATAAATAACTCTATGATGGGTGTGTAGAACATGACTATCTCAATGTGTCAGTAGAAGAAAATAAATAACCCTATGATGGGTGTGTAGAACATGACTATCTCAATGTGTCAGTAGAACAAAATAAATAACCCTATGATGGGTGTGTAGAACGTGACTATCTCAATGTGTCAGTAAAACAAAATAAATAACCCTATGATGGGTGTGTAGAACATGACTATCTCAATGTGTCTGTAGAACAAATTAAATAACCCTATGATGGGTGTGTAGAACATGACTATCTCAATGTGTCAGTAGAACAAAATAAATAACCCTATGATGGGTGTGTAGAACATGACTATCTCAATGTGTCAGTAGAACAAAATAAATAACCCTATGATGGGTGTGTAGATCATGACTATCTCAATGTGTCAGTAGAACAAAATAAATAACCCTGTGATGGGTGTGTAGAACATGACTATCTCAATGTGTCAGCAGAACAAAATAAATAACCCTATGATGGGTGTGTAGATCATGACTATCTCAATGTGTCAGTAGAACAAAATAAATAACCCTGTGATGGGTGTGTAGAACATGACTATCTCAATGTGTCAGCAGAACAAAATAAATAACCCTATGATGGGTGTGTAGATCATGACTATCTCAATGTGTCAGTAGAACAAAATAAATAACCCTATGATGGGTGTGTAGAACATGACTATCTCAATGTGTCAGTAGAACAAAATAAATAACCCTACGATGGGTGTGTAGATCATGACTATCTCAATGTGTCAGTAGAACAAAATAAATAACCCTATGATGGGTGTGTAGAACATGACTATCTCAATGTGTCAGCAGAACAAAATAAATAACCCTACGATGGGTGTGTAGATCATGACTATCTCAATGTGTCTGTAGAACAAAATAAATAACCCTATGATGGGTGTGTAGAACATGACTATCTCAATGTGTCAGTAGAACAAAATAAATAACCCTATGATGGGTGTGTAGAACATGACTATCTCAATGTGTCAGTAGAACAAAATAAATAACCCTATGATGGGTGTGTAGAACATGACTATCTCAATGTGTCAGTAGAACAAAATAAATAACCCTGTGATGAGTGTGTAGAACATGACTATCTCAATGTGTCAGTAGAACAAAATAAATAACCCTATGATGGGTGTGTAGAACATGACTATCTCAATGTGTCAGCAGAACAAAATAAATAACCCTATGATGGGTGTGTAGAACATGACTATATCAATGTGTCAGTAGAACAAAATAAATAACCCTATGATGGGTGTGTAGAACATGATTATCTCAATGTGTCAGTAGAACAAAATAAATAACCCTATGATGGGTGTGTAGATCATGACTATCTCAATGTGTCAGTAGAACAAAATAAATAACCCTATGATGGGTGTGTAGAACATGACTATCTCAATGTGTCAGTAGAACAAAATAAATAACCCTATGATGGGTGTGTAGATCATGACTATCTCAATGTGTCAGTAGAACAAAATAAATAACCCTGTGATGGGTGTGTAGAACATGACTATCTCAATGTGTCAGCAGAACAAAATAAATAACCCTGTGATGGGTGTGTAGAACATGACTATCTCAATGTGTCAGCAGAACAAAATAAATAACCCTATGATGGGTGTGTAGAACATGACTATCTCAATGTGTCAGTAGAAGAAAATAAATAACCCTATGATGGGCGTGTAGAACATGACTATCTCAATGTGTCAGCAGAACAAAATAAATAACCCTATGATGGGCGTGTAGAACATGACTATTTCAATGTGTCAGCAGAACAAAATAAATAACCCTATGATGGGCATGTAGAACATGACTATCTCAATGTGTCAGTAGAACAAAATAAATAACCCTATGATGGGTGTGTAGATCATGACTATCTCAATGTGTCAGTAGAACAAAATAAATAACCCTGTGATGGGTGTGTAGAACATGACTATCTCAATGTGTCAGCAGAACAAAATAAATAACCCTGTGATGGGTGTGTAGAACATGACTATCTCAATGTGTCAGCAGAACAAAATAAATAACCCTATGATGGGTGTGTAGAACATGACTATCTCAATGTGTCAGTAGAAGAAAATAAATAACCCTATGATGGGTGTGTAGATCATGACTATCTCAATGTGTAAGTAGAACAAAATAAATAACCCTATGATGGGTGTGTAGAACATGACTATCTCAATGTGTCAGTAGAACAAAATAAATAACCCTATGATGGGTGTGTAGAACATGACTATCTCAATGTGTCAGTAGAACAAAATAAATAACCCTATGATGGGTGTGTAGATCATGACTATCTCAATGTGTCAGTAGAACAAAATAAATAACCCTATGATGGGTGTGTAGAACATGATTATCTCAATGTGTCAGTAGAACAAAATAAATAACCCTATGATGGGTGTGTAGAACATGACTATCTCAATGTGTCAGTAGAACAAAATAAATAACCCTATGATGGGTGTGTAGATCATGACTATCTCAATGTGTCAGTAGAACAAAATAAATAACCCTATGATGGGTGTGTAGAACATGACTATCTCAATGTGTCAGTAGAACAAAATAAATAACCCTATGATGGGTGTGTAGAACATGACTATCTCAATGTGTCAGTAGAACAAAATAAATAATCCTATGATGGGTGTGTAGATCATGACTATCTCAATGTGTCAGTAGAACAAAATAAATAACCCTATGATGGGTGTGTAGAACATGACTATCTCAATGTGTCAGTAGAACAAAATAAATAACCCTATGATGGGTGTGTAGAACATGACTATCTCAATGTGTCAGTAGAACAAAATAAATAACCCTATGATGGGTGTGTAGATCATGACTATCTCAATGTGTCAGTAGAACAAAATAAATAACCCTATGATGGGTGTGTAGAACATGACTATCTCAATGTGTCAGCAGAACAAAATAAATAACCCTATGATGGGTGTGTAGAACATGACTATCTCAATGTGTCAGTAGAACAAAATAAATAACCCTATGATGGGTGTGTAGATCATGACTATCTCAATGTGTCAGTAGAACAAAATAAATAACCCTGTGATGGGTGTGTAGAACATGACTATCTCAATGTGTCAGCAGAACAAAATAAATAACCCTATGATGGGTGTGTAGATCATGACTATCTCAATGTGTCAGTAGAACAAAATAAATAACCCTATGATGGGTGTGTAGAACATGACTATCTCAATGTGTCAGCAGAACAAAATAAATAACCCTATGATGGGTGTGTAGATCATGACTATCTCAATGTGTCAGTAGAACAAAATAAATAACCCTATGATGGGCGTGTAGAACATGACTATCTCAATGTGTCAGTAGAACAAAATAAATAACCCTACGATGGGTGTGTAGATCATGACTATCTCAATGTGTCAGTAGAACAAAATAAATAACCCTGTGATGGGTGTGTAGAACATGACTATCTCAATGTGTCAGTAGAACAAAATAAATAACCCTACGATGGGTGTGTAGATCATGACTATCTCAATGTGTCAGTAGAACAAAATAAATAACCCTATGATGGGTGTGTAGAACATGACTATCTCAATGTGTCAGCAGAACAAAATAAATAACCCTACGATGGGTGTGTAGATCATGACTATCTCAATGTGTCTGTAGAACAAAATAAATAACCCTATGATGGGTGTGTAGAACATGACTATCTCAATGTGTCAGTAGAACAAAATAAATAACCCTATGATGGGTGTGTAGAACATGACTATCTCAATGTGTCAGTAGAACAAAATAAATAACCCTATGATGGGTGTGTAGAACATGACTATCTCAATGTGTCAGTAGAACAAAATAAATAACCCTATGATGGGTGTGTAGATCATGACTATCTCAATGTGTCAGTAGAACAAAATAAATAACCCTATGATGGGTGTGTAGAACATGACTATCTCAATGTGTCAGCAGAACAAAATAAATAACCCTATGATGGGTGTGTAGAACATGACTATCTCAATGTGTCAGTAGAACAAAATAAATAACCCTGTGATGGGTGTGTAGAACATGACTATCTCAATGTGTCAGTAGAACAAAATAAATAACCCTATGATGGGTGTGTAGAACATGACTATCTCAATGTGTCAGTAGAACAAAATAAATAACCCTATGATGGGTGTGTAGAACATGACTATCTCAATGTGTCAGCAGAACAAAATAAATAACCCTATGATGGGTGTGTAGAACATGACTATCTCAATGTGTCAGTAGAACAAAATAAATAACCCTGTGATGGGTGTGTAGAACATGACTATCTCAATGTGTCAGTAGAACAAAATAAATAACCCTATGATGGGTGTGTAGAACATGACTATCTCAATGTGTCAGTAGAACAAGATAAATAACCCTGTGATGGGTGTGTAGAACATGACTATCTCAATGTGTCAGTAGAACAAAATAAATAACTCTATGATGGGTGTGTAGAACATGACTATCTCAATGTGTCAGTAGAAGAAAATAAATAACCCTATGATGGGTGTGTAGAACATGACTATCTCAATGTGTCAGTAGAACAAAATAAATAACCCTATGATGGGTGTGTAGAACGTGACTATCTCAATGTGTCAGTAAAACAAAATAAATAACCCTATGATGGGTGTGTAGAACATGACTATCTCAATGTGTCTGTAGAACAAATTAAATAACCCTATGATGGGTGTGTAGAACATGACTATCTCAATGTGTCAGTAGAACAAAATAAATAACCCTATGATGGGTGTGTAGAACATGACTATCTCAATGTGTCAGTAGAACAAAATAAATAACCCTATGATGGGTGTGTAGATCATGACTATCTCAATGTGTCAGTAGAACAAAATAAATAACCCTGTGATGGGTGTGTAGAACATGACTATCTCAATGTGTCAGCAGAACAAAATAAATAACCCTATGATGGGTGTGTAGATCATGACTATCTCAATGTGTCAGTAGAACAAAATAAATAACCCTATGATGGGTGTGTAGAACATGACTATCTCAATGTGTCAGTAGAACAAAATAAATAACCCTACGATGGGTGTGTAGATCATGACTATCTCAATGTGTCAGTAGAACAAAATAAATAACCCTATGATGGGTGTGTAGAACATGACTATCTCAATGTGTCAGCAGAACAAAATAAATAACCCTACGATGGGTGTGTAGATCATGACTATCTCAATGTGTCTGTAGAACAAAATAAATAACCCTATGATGGGTGTGTAGAACATGACTATCTCAATGTGTCAGTAGAACAAAATAAATAACCCTATGATGGGTGTGTAGAACATGACTATCTCAATGTGTCAGTAGAACAAAATAAATAACCCTATGATGGGTGTGTAGAACATGACTATCTCAATGTGTCAGTAGAACAAAATAAATAACCCTATGATGGGTGTGTAGATCATGACTATCTCAATGTGTCAGTAGAACAAAATAAATAACCCTATGATGGGTGTGTAGAACATGACTATCTCAATGTGTCAGCAGAACAAAATAAATAACCCTATGATGGGTGTGTAGAACATGACTATCTCAATGTGTCAGTAGAACAAAATAAATAACCCTGTGATGGGTGTGTAGAACATGACTATCTCAATGTGTCAGTAGAACAAAATAAATAACCCTATGATGGGTGTGTAGAACATAACTATCTCAATGTGTCAGTAGAACAAAATAAATAACCCTATGATGGGTGTGTAGAACATGACTATCTCAATGTGTCAGCAGAACAAAATAAATAACCCTATGATGGGTGTGTAGAACATGACTATCTCAATGTGTCAGTAGAACAAAATAAATAACCCTGTGATGGGTGTGTAGAACATGACTATCTCAATGTGTCAGTAGAACAAAATAAATAACCCTATGATGGGTGTGTAGAACATGACTATCTCAATGTGTCAGTAGAACAAGATAAATAACCCTGTGATGGGTGTGTAGAACATGACTATCTCAATGTGTCAGTAGAACAAAATAAATAACTCTATGATGGGTGTGTAGAACATGACTATCTCAATGTGTCAGTAGAAGAAAATAAATAACCCTATGATGGGTGTGTAGAACATGACTATCTCAATGTGTCAGTAGAACAAAATAAATAACCCTATGATGGGTGTGTAGAACGTGACTATCTCAATGTGTCAGTAGAACAAAATAAATAACCCTATGATGGGTGTGTAGAACATGACTATCTCAATGTGTCTGTAGAACAAATTAAATAACCCTATGATGGGTGTGTAGAACATGACTATCTCAATGTGTCAGTAGAACAAAATAAATAACCCTATGATGGGTGTGTAGAACATGACTATCTCAATGTGTCAGTAGAACAAAATAAATAACCCTATGATGGGTGTGTAGAACATGACTATCTCAATGTGTCAGTAGAACAAAATAAATAACCCTATGATGGGTGTGTAGATCATGACTATCTCAATGTGTCAGTAGAACAAAATAAATAACCCTATGATGGGTGTGTAGAACATGACTATCTCAATGTGTCAGTAGAACAAAATAAATAACCCTATGATGGGTGTGTAGAACATGACTATCTCAATGTGTCAGTAGAACAAAATAAATAACCCTATGATGGGTGTGTAGATCATGACTATCTCAATGTGTCAGTAGAACAAAATAAATAACCCTATGATGGGTGTGTAGAACATGACTATCTCAATGTGTCAGCAGAACAAAATAAATAACCCTATGATGGGTGTGTAGAACATGACTATCTCAATGTGTCAGTAGAACAAAATAAATAACTCTATGATGGGTGTGTAGATCATGACTATCTCAATGTGTCAGTAGAACAAAATAAATAACCCTGTGATGGGTGTGTAGAACATGACTATCTCAATGTGTCAGCAGAACAAAATAAATAACCCTATGATGGGTGTGTAGAACATGACTATCTCAATGTGTCAGTAGAACAAAATAAATAACCCTATGATGGGTGTGTAGAACATGACTATCTCAATGTGTCAGCAGAACAAAATAAATAACCCTATGATGGGTGTGTAGATCATGACTATCTCAATGTGTCAGCAGAACAAAATAAATAACCCTATGATGGGCGTGTAGAACATGACTATCTCAATGTGTCAGTAGAACAAAATAAATAACCCTACGATGGGTGTGTAGATCATGACTATCTCAATGTGTCAGTAGAACAAAATAAATAACCCTGTGATGGGTGTGTAGAACATGACTATCTCAATGTGTCAGTAGAACAAAATAAATAACCCTACGATGGGTGTGTAGATCATGACTATCTCAATGTGTCAGTAGAACAAAATAAATAACCCTATGATGGGTGTGTAGAACATGACTATCTCAATGTGTCAGCAGAACAAAATAAATAACCCTACGATGGGTGTGTAGATCATGACTATCTCAATGTGTCTGTAGAACAAAATAAATAACCCTATGATGGGTGTGTAGAACATGACTATCTCAATGTGTCAGTAGAACAAAATAAATAACCCTATGATGGGTGTGTAGAACATGACTATCTCAATGTGTCAGTAGAACAAAATAAATAACCCTATGATGGGTGTGTAGAACATGACTATCTCAATGTGTCAGTAGAACAAAATAAATAACCCTATGATGGGTGTGTAGATCATGACTATCTCAATGTGTCAGTAGAACAAAATAAATAACCCTATGATGGGCGTGTAGAACACGACTATCTCAATGTGTCAGTAGAACAAAATAAATAACCCTATGATGGGTGTGTAGATCATGACTATCTCAATGTGTCAGTAGAACAAAATAAATAACCCTATGATGGGCGTGTAGAACATGACTATCTCAATGTGTCAGCAGAACAAAATAAATAACCCTATGATGGGTGTGTAGAACATGACTATCTCAATGTGTCAGTAGAACAAAATAAATAACCCTGTGATGGGTGTGTAGAACATGACTATCTCAATGTGTCAGTAGAACAAAATAAATAACCCTATGATGGGTGTGTAGAACATGACTATCTCAATGTGTCAGTAGAACAAAATAAATAACCTTATGATGGGTGTGTAGAACATGACTATCTCAATGTGTCAGTAGAACAAAATAAATAACCCTGTGATGGGTGTGTAGAACATGACTATCTCAATGTGTCAGTAGAACAAAATAAATAACCCTATGATGGGTGTGTAGAACATGACTATCTCAATGTGTCAGTAGAACAAAATAAATAACCTTATGATGGGTGTGTAGAACATGACTATCTCAATGTGTCAGCAGAACAAAATAAATAACCCTATGATGGGTGTGTAGAACATGACTATCTCAATGTGTCAGTAGAACAAAATAAATAACCTTGTGATGGGTGTGTAGAACATGACTATCTCAATGTGTCAGTAGAACAAAATAAATAACCCTATGATGGGTGTGTAGAACATGACTATCTCAATGTGTCAGTAGAACAAAATAAATAACCCTGTGATGGGTGTGTAGAACATGACTATCTCAATGTGTCAGTAGAAGAAAATAAATAACCCTATGATGGGTGTGTAGAACATGACTATCTCAATGTGTCAGTAGAAGAAAATAAATAACCCTATGATGGGTGTGTAGAACATGACTATCTCAATGTGTCAGTAGAACAAAATAAATAACCCTATGATGGGTGTGTAGAACGTGACTATCTCAATGTGTCAGTAGAACAAAATAAATAACCCTATGATGGGTATGTAGAACATGACTATCTCAATGTGTCTGTAGAACAAATTAAATAACCCTATGATGGGTGTGTAGAACATGACTATCTCAATGTGTCAGTAGAACAAAATAAATAACCCTATGATGGGTGTGTAGAACGTGACTATCTCAATGTGTCAGTAGAACAAAATAAATAACCCTATGATGGGTGTGTAGAACATGACTATCTCAATGTGTCAGCAGAACAAAATAAATAACCCTATGATGGGCGTGTAGAACATGACTATCTCAATGTGTCAGTAGAACAAAATAAATAACCCTACGATGGGTGTGTAGATCATGACTATCTCAATGTCAGTAGAACAAAATAAATAACCCTGTGATGGGTGTGTAGAACATGACTATCTCAATGTGTCAGCAGAACAAAATAAATAACCCTACGATGGGTGTGTAGATCATGACTATCTCAATGTGTCTGTAGAACAAAATAAATAACCCTATGATGGGTGTGTAGAACATGACTATCTCAATGTGTCAGTAGAACAAAATAAATAACCCTATGATGGGTGTGTAGAACATGACTATCTCAATGTGTCAGTAGAACAAAATAAATAACCCTATGATGGGTGTGTAGAACATGACTATCTCAATGTGTCAGTAGAACAAAATAAATAACCCTATGATGGGTGTGTAGATCATGACTATCTCAATGTGTCAGTAGAACAAAATAAATAACCCTATGATGGGTGTGTAGATCATGACTATCTCAATGTGTCAGTAGAACAAAATAAATAACCCTATGATGGGCGTGTAGAACATGACTATCTCAATGTGTCAGCAGAACAAAATAAATAACCCTATGATGGGTGTGTAGAACATGACTATCTCAATGTGTCAGTAGAACAAAATAAATAACCCTGTGATGGGTGTGTAGAACATGACTATCTCAATGTGTCAGTAGAACAAAATAAATAACCCTATGATGGGTGTGTAGAACATGACTATCTCAATGTGTCAGTAGAACAAAATAAATAACCCTATGATGGGTGTGTAGAACATGACTATCTCAATGTGTCAGCAGAACAAAATAAATAACCCTATGATGGGTGTGTAGAACATGACTATCTCAATGTGTCAGTAGAACAAAATAAATAACCCTGTGATGGGTGTGTAGAACATGACTATCTCAATGTGTCAGTAGAACAAAATAAATAACCCTATGATGGGTGTGTAGAACATGACTATCACAATGTGTCAGTAGAACAAAATAAATAACCCTGTGATGGGTGTGTAGAACATGACTATCTCAATGTGTCAGTAGAACAAAATAAATAACCCTATGATGGGTGTGTAGAACATGACTATCTCAATGTGTCAGTAGAAGAAAATAAATAACCCTATGATGGGTGTGTAGAACATGACTATCACAATGTGTCAGTAGAACAAAATAAATAACCCTGTGATGGGTGTGTAGAACATGACTATCTCAATGTGTCAGTAGAACAAAATAAATAACCCTATGATGGGTGTGTAGAACATGACTATCTCAATGTGTCAGTAGAAGAAAATAAATAACCCTATGATGGGTGTGTAGAACATGACTATCTCAATGTGTCAGTAGAACAAAATAAATAACCCTATGATGGGTGTGTAGAACGTGACTATCTCAATGTGTCAGTAGAACAAAATAAATAACCCTATGATGGGTGTGTAGAACATGACTATCTCAATGTGTCTGTAGAACAAATTAAATAACCCTATGATGGGTGTGTAGAACATGACTATCTCAATGTGTCAGTAGAACAAAATAAATAACCCTATGATGGGTGTGTAGAACGTGACTATCTCAATGTGTCAGTAGAACAAAATAAATAACCCTATGATGGGTGTGTAGAACATGACTATCTCAATGTGTCAGCAGAACAAAATAAATAACCCTATGATGGGCGTGTAGAACATGACTATCTCAATGTGTCAGTAGAACAAAATAAATAACCCTACGATGGGTGTGTAGATCATGACTATCTCAATGTCAGTAGAACAAAATAAATAACCCTGTGATGGGTGTGTAGAACATGACTATCTCAATGTGTCAGCAGAACAAAATAAATAACCCTACGATGGGTGTGTAGATCATGACTATCTCAATGTGTCTGTAGAACAAAATAAATAACCCTATGATGGGTGTGTAGAACATGACTATCTCAATGTGTCAGTAGAACAAAATAAATAACCCTATGATGGGTGTGTAGAACATGACTATCTCAATGTGTCAGTAGAACAAAATAAATAACCCTATGATGGGTGTGTAGAACATGACTATCTCAATGTGTCAGTAGAACAAAATAAATAACCCTATGATGGGTGTGTAGATCATGACTATCTCAATGTGTCAGTAGAACAAAATAAATAACCCTATGATGGGCGTGTAGAACACGACTATCTCAATGTGTCAGTAGAACAAAATAAATAACCCTATGATGGGTGTGTAGATCATGACTATCTCAATGTGTCAGTAGAACAAAATAAATAACCCTATGATGGGTGTGTAGAACATGACTATCTCAATGTGTCAGCAGAACAAAATAAATAACCCTATGATGGGTGTGTAGAACATGACTATCTCAATGTGTCAGTAGAACAAAATAAATAACCCTGTGATGGGTGTGTAGAACATGACTATCTCAATGTGTCAGTAGAACAAAATAAATAACCCTATGATGGGTGTGTAGAACATGACTATCTCAATGTGTCAGTAGAACAAAATAAATAACCCTATGATGGGTGTGTAGAACATGACTATCTCAATGTGTCAGCAGAACAAAATAAATAACCCTATGATGGGTGTGTAGAACATGACTATCTCAATGTGTCAGTAGAACAAAATAAATAACCCTGTGATGGGTGTGTAGAACATGACTATCTCAATGTGTCAGTAGAACAAAATAAATAACCCTATGATGGGTGTGTAGAACATGACTATCTCAATGTGTCAGTAGAACAAAATAAATAACCCTATGATGGGTGTGTAGAACATGACTATCTCAATGTGTCAGCAGAACAAAATAAATAACCCTATGATGGGTGTGTAGAACATGACTATCTCAATGTGTCAGTAGAACAAAATAAATAACCCTGTGATGGGTGTGTAGAACATGACTATCTCAATGTGTCAGTAGAACAAAATAAATAACCCTATGATGGGTGTGTAGAACATGACTATCTCAATGTGTCAGTAGAAGAAAATAAATAACCCTGTGATGGGTGTGTAGAACATGACTATCTCAATGTGTCAGTAGAAGAAAATAAATAACCCTATGATGGGTGTGTAGAACATGACTATCTCAATGTGTCAGTAGAAGAAAATAAATAACCCTATGATGGGTGTGTAGAACATGACTATCTCAATGTGTCAGTAGAACAAAATAAATAACCCTATGATGGGTGTGTAGAACGTGACTATCTCAATGTGTCAGTAGAACAAAATAAATAACCCTATGATGGGTATGTAGAACATGACTATCTCAATGTGTCTGTAGAACAAATTAAATAACCCTATGATGGGTGTGTAGAACATGACTATCTCAATGTGTCAGTAGAACAAAATAAATAACCCTATGATGGGTGTGTAGAACGTGACTATCTCAATGTGTCAGTAGAACAAAATAAATAACCCTATGATGGGTGTGTAGAACATGACTATCTCAATGTGTCAGCAGAACAAAATAAATAACCCTATGATGGGCGTGTAGAACATGACTATCTCAATGTGTCAGTAGAACAAAATAAATAACCCTACGATGGGTGTGTAGATCATGACTATCTCAATGTCAGTAGAACAAAATAAATAACCCTGTGATGGGTGTGTAGAACATGACTATCTCAATGTGTCAGCAGAACAAAATAAATAACCCTACGATGGGTGTGTAGATCATGACTATCTCAATGTGTCTGTAGAACAAAATAAATAACCCTATGATGGGTGTGTAGAACATGACTATCTCAATGTGTCAGTAGAACAAAATAAATAACCCTATGATGGGTGTGTAGAACATGACTATCTCAATGTGTCAGTAGAACAAAATAAATAACCCTATGATGGGTGTGTAGAACATGACTATCTCAATGTGTCAGTAGAACAAAATAAATAACCCTATGATGGGTGTGTAGATCATGACTATCTCAATGTGTCAGTAGAACAAAATAAATAACCCTATGATGGGCGTGTAGAACACGACTATCTCAATGTGTCAGTAGAACAAAATAAATAACCCTATGATGGGTGTGTAGATCATGACTATCTCAATGTGTCAGTAGAACAAAATAAATAACCCTATGATGGGCATGTAGAACATGACTATCTCAATGTGTCAGCAGAACAAAATAAATAACCCTATGATGGGTGTGTAGAACATGACTATCTCAATGTGTCAGTAGAACAAAATAAATAACCCTATGATGGGCATGTAGAACATGACTATCTCAATGTGTCAGTAGAACAAAATAAATAACCCTGTGATGGGTGTGTAGAACATGACTATCTCAATGTGTCAGTAGAACAAAATAAATAACCCTATGATGGGTGTGTAGAACATGACTATCTCAATGTGTCAGTAGAACAAAATAAATAACCCTATGATGGGCATGTAGAACATGACTATCTCAATGTGTCAGTAGAACAAAATAAATAACCCTGTGATGGGTGTGTAGAACATGACTATCTCAATGTGTCAGTAGAACAAAATAAATAACCCTATGATGGGTGTGTAGAACATGACTATCTCAATGTGTCAGTAGAACAAAATAAATAACCCTATGATGGGTGTGTAGAACATGACTATCTCAATGTGTCAGCAGAACAAAATAAATAACCCTATGATGGGTGTGTAGAACATGACTATCTCAATGTGTCAGTAGAACAAAATAAATAACCCTGTGATGGGTGTGTAGAACATGACTATCTCAATGTGTCTGTAGAACAAATTAAATAACCCTATGATGGGTGTGTAGAACATGACTATCTCAATGTGTCAGTAGAACAAAATAAATAACCCTATGATGGGTGTGTAGAACGTGACTATCTCAATGTGTCAGTAGAACAAAATAAATAACCCTATGATGGGTGTGTAGAACATGACTATCTCAATGTGTCAGCAGAACAAAATAAATAACCCTATGATGGGTGTGTAGAACATGACTATCTCAATGTGTCAGTAGAACAAAATAAATAACCCTATGATGGGCATGTAGAACATGACTATCTCAATGTGTCAGTAGAACAAAATAAATAACCCTGTGATGGGTGTGTAGAACATGACTATCTCAATGTGTCAGTAGAACAAAATAAATAACCCTATGATGGGTGTGTAGAACATGACTATCTCAATGTGTCAGTAGAACAAAATAAATAACCCTATGATGGGTGTGTAGAACATGACTATCTCAATGTGTCAGCAGAACAAAATAAATAACCCTATGATGGGTGTGTAGAACATGACTATCTCAATGTGTCAGTAGAACAAAATAAATAACCCTGTGATGGGTGTGTAGAACATGACTATCTCAATGTGTCTGTAGAACAAATTAAATAACCCTATGATGGGTGTGTAGAACATGACTATCTCAATGTGTCAGTAGAACAAAATAAATAACCCTATGATGGGTGTGTAGAACGTGACTATCTCAATGTGTCAGTAGAACAAAATAAATAACCCTATGATGGGTGTGTAGAACATGACTATCTCAATGTGTCAGCAGAACAAAATAAATAACCCTATGATGGGCGTGTAGAACATGACTATCTCAATGTGTCAGTAGAACAAAATAAATAACCCTACGATGGGTGTGTAGATCATGACTATCTCAATGTCAGTAGAACAAAATAAATAACCCTGTGATGGGTGTGTAGAACATGACTATCTCAATGTGTCAGCAGAACAAAATAAATAACCCTACGATGGGTGTGTAGATCATGACTATCTCAATGTGTCTGTAGAACAAAATAAATAACCCTATGATGGGTGTGTAGAACATGACTATCTCAATGTGTCAGTAGAACAAAATAAATAACCCTATGATGGGTGTGTAGAACATGACTATCTCAATGTGTCAGTAGAACAAAATAAATAACCCTATGATGGGTGTGTAGAACATGACTATCTCAATGTGTCAGTAGAACAAAATAAATAACCCTATGATGGGTGTGTAGATCATGACTATCTCAATGTGTCAGTAGAACAAAATAAATAACCCTATGATGGGCGTGTAGAACACGACTATCTCAATGTGTCAGTAGAACAAAATAAATAACCCTATGATGGGTGTGTAGATCATGACTATCTCAATGTGTCAGTAGAACAAAATAAATAACCCTATGATGGGCGTGTAGAACATGACTATCTCAATGTGTCAGCAGAACAAAATAAATAACCCTATGATGGGTGTGTAGAACATGACTATCTCAATGTGTCAGTAGAACAAAATAAATAACCCTGTGATGGGTGTGTAGAACATGACTATCTCAATGTGTCAGTAGAACAAAATAAATAACCCTATGATGGGTGTGTAGAACATGACTATCTCAATGTGTCAGTAGAACAAAATAAATAACCCTATGATGGGTGTGTAGAACATGACTATCTCAATGTGTCAGCAGAACAAAATAAATAACCCTATGATGGGTGTGTAGAACATGACTATCTCAATGTGTCAGTAGAACAAAATAAATAACCCTGTGATGGGTGTGTAGAACATGACTATCTCAATGTGTCAGTAGAACAAAATAAATAACCCTATGATGGGTGTGTAGAACATGACTATCTCAATGTGTCAGTAGAACAAAATAAATAACCCTGTGATGGGTGTGTAGAACATGACTATCTCAATGTGTCAGTAGAACAAAATAAATAACCCTATGATGGGTGTGTAGAACATCACTATCTCAATGTGTCAGTAGAAGAAAATAAATAACCCTATGATGGGTGTGTAGAACATGACTATCTCAATGTGTCAGTAGAACAAAATAAATAACCCTATGATGGGTGTGTAGAACGTGACTATCTCAATGTGTCAGTAGAACAAAATAAATAACCCTATGATGGGTGTGTAGAACATGACTATCTCAATGTGTCTGTAGAAGAAATTAAATAACCCTATGATGGGTGTGTAGAACATGACTATCTCAATGTGTCAGTAGAACAAAATAAATAACCCTATGATGGGTGTGTAGAACGTGACTATCTCAATGTGTCAGTAGAACAAAATAAATAACCCTATGATGGGTGTGTAGAACATGACTATCTCAATGTGTCTGTAGAACAAATTAAATAACCCTATGATGGGTGTGTAGAACATGACTATCTCAATGTGTCAGTAGAACAAAATAAATAACCCTATGATGGGTGTGTAGAACATGACTATCTCAATGTGTCAGTAGAACAAATTAAATAACCCTATGATGGGTGTGTAGAACATGACTATCTCAATGTGTCAGTAGAACAAAATAAATAACCCTATGATGGGTGTGTAGAACATGACTATCTCAATGTGTCAGTAGAACAAATTAAATAACCCTGTGATGGGTGTGTAGAACATGACTATCTCAATGTGTCAGTAGAACAAAATAAATAACCCTGTGATGGGTGTGTAGAACATGACTATCTCAATGTGTCAGCAGAACAAATTAAATAACCCTGTGATGGGTGTGTAGAACATGACTATCTCAATGTGTCAGTTGAACAAAATAAATAACCCTGTGATGGGTGTGTAGAACACGACTATCTCAATGTGTCAGTAGAACAAAATAAATAACCCTGTGATGGGTGTGCAGAACATGACTATCTCAATGTGTCAGTAGAACAAATTAAATAACCCTGTGATGGGTGTGTAGAACATGACTATCTCAATGTGTCAGCAGAACAAATTAAATAACCCTGTGATGGGTGTGTAGAACATGACTATCTCAATGTGTCAGTAGAACAAATTAAATAACCCTGTGATGGGTGTGTAGAACATGACTATCTCAATGTGTCAGCAGAACAAAATAAATAACCGTTTGATTGGTGTGTAGAACATGACTATCTCAATGTGTCAGTAGAACAAAATAAATAACCCTATGATGGGTGTGTAGAACATGACTATCTCAATGTGTCAGTTGAACAAAATAAATAACCCTGTGATGGGTGTGTAGAACATGACTATCTCAATGTGTCTGTAGAACAAATTAAATAACCCTATGATGGGTGTGTAGAACATGACTATCTCAATGTGTCAGTAGAACAAAATAAATAACCCTGTGATGGGTGTGTAGAACATGACTATCTCAATGTGTCTGTAGAACAAAATAAATAACCCTATGATGGGTGTGTAGAACATGACTATCTCAATGTGTCAGTAGAACAAAATAAATAACCCTATGATGGGTGTGTAGAACATGACTATTTCAATGTGTCAGTAGAACAAAATAAATAACCCTATGATGGGTGTGTAGAACATGACTATCTCAATGTGTCAGTAGAACAAATTAAATAACCCTATGATGGGTGTGTAGAACATGACTATTTCAATGTGTCAGTAGAACAAAATAAATAACCCTATGATGGGTGTGTAGAACATGACTATTTCAATGTGTCAGTAGAACAAAATAAATAACCCTATGATGGGTGTGTAGAACATGACTATCTCAATGTGTCAGGTGAACAAAATAAACAAGATATGATTATAATCTAACGATTATAAAGTCTCCCAAACCGACCACTGACAACAGGTTTAAAAAATAAATCAAAAACTACCTTTGAAATCGAATCAATTCAGGACATCATAATCTACCTACATATGAAATTTCGCTGAAATCGAACAATGTTGAATTTGTGCGGTATTGTGGTGGTCATTTTGAAAATGGCGACTGGTAGAAAATTTTCAATGTCAGGAATCAATTCGGGACATCATAATCTATCCACATATGAAATGTCGTTGCAATCGGACAATGTTGAATTTGTGTGGTATTGTGGCAGCCATTTTGAAAATGGCGACCGGTAGAAATTTTTTGATCTCAAGAATCAATTCGGGACATCATAATCTACCCACATATAAAATATCGTTGAAATTGGACAATGTTGAATTTGTGCGATATTGTGGCAGCCATTTTGAAAATGGCGACCGGTAGAAATTTTTTGATCTCAGGAATCAATTCGGGACATCATAATCTACCCACATGAAATGTCGTTGAAATCGAACAATGTTGAATTTGTGCGGTATTGTGGCGGCTATTTTAAAAATGGCGACCGGTAGAAATTTTTCAATGTCAGGAATCAATTCGGGACATCATTATCTACCCACATATCAAATTTGGATGACATCGGACAATGTTGAATTTTTACCGCCCATTTTTTATGCCGTGTTTTGGTAGCCATTTTGAAAATGGCAGACATCTTGAAAATTTTGAAAATGCAGAATTGCTCCTCTAATGGTGACCTATCACTATGTCAAATTTTATGTCTATCATTATCCATTTAGAAGTTATCAACATTAATGTACGAAATTTCAAGTTTCCCATAGGATTCTATAGTAACCCCCACCCCCTTTGAACCCCTAAAAATATGGCCTTGACCCCTTTTACCACAAATCTGAAAACTTTAGGATCAACTAGAAACATATATCTATAATTCCACCAAGTTTCATGAAATTCTGTCCAGTAGTTTCTGAGATCTGCCGCGGACACGTTCATGTCGTGCGGAAAGAAAGAAGAATAATACCGGTAATATACAATTATGGCCTTCATGAGAAGTTAATAATTATGGATATTAACTTCTCATGAAGGACATAACTGTATTATTATACTGAACTAATATGAGGGAAATAACTAGTTATTGGTTCGACGTGCAAAAGCGCTCCAATTTCAAACAGTTATTTTGTGCTACGTGCAGATTCCCTCACAGTTATTTGACCTACGTGCAGTTTGTCGTGGGAATAATGAGTTATTTCTTGTTCCATGGATTAAAACTTTAAAATATCTTAATTATTTCTTGCTTGGTTTCTATAGTAAAACAATAAATCTCCAAACATTGTTTGGGAGACTTAATAACCCTGTGATGGGTGTGTAGAAGATGACTATCTCAATGTGTCAGTAGAAAAAAAATAAACTAGGAAGAACTGTTTTAGATACCTAAAACTTATGTCTCCCCTTAATGCGGCCATCTGTACAACAATAATTTACACATTTTATTACTATTTAAAAAACAATTATTTGACCTTGAGGTCAAAGGTTAAGGTCCCACGAAGGTCATTACGGTACAAGACACACCGCCTTATGGTCATGCACCCACATACCAAATATAATTGACCTATCTGGAAAGGATAAAAAAGTTATGGTCCGGACAAGCTTTGCTGAGAAGAAGCAGAAGATAAAATCAGACTAAAACAATGTCTCCCTTCGTTCGAAGGGGAGACATAATAACCCTATGATGGGTGTGTAGAACATGACTATCTGATGTAGTGATCTAAAGTACATGTAAGTCATAACCAGAGGTTACTGTGTCATACACCTCAAATCCTAGTACCACTAAATAATCAGTTTTTATCAGGTTTCTGAGGATACAATTTTTAAATGACAGTTTGTTCAATTACGTTTAATTTACAGTTTATCCAAAAAGAAATTAAAACATAAGGAGCCGTTCAATGGGGAAACATCCTACTACAGACGTATAGCCTAAAACATCCTACTACAGACGCATAGCCATATCATTTACGCAATATAATAAAGAAGCACCTAATGATACTCTGCAGTGGCATCAACTAAAAAAATAATAAAAACGAGATTCCAGGAAATTTACCAAAGTTGGAATTCTAATTCTACAAAATCAAATGATTTGATGTTAAAATTATCGTTCTTCTAGTGCCAGAAATGTTTGGTTGTTAAATACTTCTAACAAATACTGACCGTCTTCAACAAGTTAAAGATTATGTCAGAACCTAACAACTGAACAAGGTTAAAACTATTTACAGGTTTTATAACTTAGTATTTGATAGAAGAGACAGCAGCCTTCAATGTTTTAACTGTGCCACTTAAAACTATGAACTGTGGGAGATGGTTACCAGTCAGACAGTTTGTGTAGATAATTACCTTTTCTTTATAGGTTTTGTCACTGTTTCCTGGTATGCTTATTTTATCTTTTTCTTCTTCTTCTTGATAATCTATAAAACACAAGTACATGTATGTAAGGTATATTCTCGGCTATAGTCAATTATCACCAGTACCAACATTTTGTATTGCAGCAAAGTTAGTACTAGATGACAGAGCTCACGAAATTTGTCAGTCCTGTCAGAAATGACCAGCAAAATTTAGACAGATTTTGCTAATGACCGACACAAAAAAGTTATTTTGCAATAGAATATTAATGAGAACTGACAATTTTTTTCACTATGACCACCAAACCCATATGCAATTTCCCGTAGCAGGAGATTCCGAATAGAGTTCGGAATTCTGAATGAAATAATTCTGAAATATTCGGAAACAGCTTGGAAATTTGGACCTTGCCATTTTTTAGGTTGGAAAAAGTGCGAAAATTTGACCTTTGTCATTTTTTATGTCGGAAAAAGCAATCATGAGCCCTGAGATGGCCTCATTCATTCTGATCTCCATGAACTCGTTACACTACACTATCAGAGTCTCTGCTATATAAATTAATATTTACTGAAATTATATTATAGCACACTAAACATGTTAAGTATGAAGGGAAGAAGAATTTGAGATAACATATACACCAATAATAATAGTTCTGTTAACTTTAAACATATTTTATTGTTCTATACTAAACAATTGGATAGAACACAAGTTTCACAATTTAGAAACGTCTTCTCCAATACATACATGAATTAATACAAAATGAACTTATATAATATTATATACATATTTTATATTAAGTAGACATGAAAAAAACAAACAAAAACTAACTAGAGGCTCAGTGGGCTGTGCCTGTGTCGCTCACCTTTCATTCTGCTTTGAGGAAACTTAATACAGAACCTTCCATACATGTAGATGCTTCCTACCAAGTTTCGGTTCATATGGCTAAGCAGTTTCAAAGGATAAGATTTTTTTAGAAATCGACCAATCAGAAACAAGAATTGCATGTGGTGGCCATGTTTGCTAACCGATCGGGACGAAATGAGCAATCTTCATAGAGGACATTCCATAGATGCTTCCTATCAAGTTTCAGTGGTAGCCATGTTTGCTAACCGATCAGGACGAAATGAGCAATCTTCATAGAGGACATTCCATAGATGATTCCTACCAAGTTTCGGTGGTAGCCATGTTTGTTAACCGATCGGGACGAAATGAGCAATTTACACAGAGAACATTCCACAGATGCTTCCTACTAAATTTCGGTTCATTTGGCCAAGCGGTTTCAGAGAAGAAGATCTGTTTAAATCGGCCAATCAGAAACAAGAATTGCCTGTCGTGACAATGTTTGGTAATGGATCATTACAAAATGTGCACTCTTTAGAGAGGACCTTCCATAGATGCTTCCTACCAAGTTTCAGTTCATTTGGCTGAGGGTTTTCAGAGGAGAAGATTAAAATGTGAAAAGTAAACAGATGACAGACGACGGACACCAAGTGATGGCAAAAGCTCATATTGCCTTTGGCAAGGTGAGCTAAAAAGAATATTAAAATGTGAATACCTATAATGGCAAGAGTTATTTTTCTTTTAACAGTTTAGACAAGAGTTATCTTTCTTTTAACAGAGGAGACGATTTTTTAGAAATCAACCAATCAGAAACATGAATTGCCTGTGGTGGCCATGTTTGTTAACTGATCCGGACAAAATGAGCAATCTTTATAGAGGACCTTCCATAGATATTTCCTACCAAGTTTCGGTTCATTTGACCAAGCGGTTTCAGAGGAGAAGATTTAAAAAAATCGGCCAATCAGAAACAAGAATTGCCTGTGGCGGCCATGTTTGTTAATGGATCGGGACAAAATGTGCAATCTTTAGAGAGGACCGCCCATAGATGCTTCCTACCAAGTTTCGGTTCATTTGGCCAAACGGTTTCAGAGGAGAAGAATTTAAAAAATCAGCCAATCAGAAACAAGAGTCGCCTGTGGCGGTCATGTTTGTTAACGGATTGGTACGAAATGAGCAAAATTTACAGAGGACCTTCCATAGATGCTTCCTACCAAGTGTCGGTTCATTTGGCCACACGGTTTGAGAAGAAAAGATTTTTAAAAATCGACCAATCAGAAACAAGAATTGTCTGTTCATTTGGCTGAGGGGTTTCAGAGGAGAAGATTAAAATGTGAAAAGTTTCTACAGGATTATATTTTGAACAATGAACAGCTACGACAGACATCTTGATTTCTAATAGAAAATAAAACACTAGGTTTGTAAAGGGAGGATTCCAGCCAAGTGTAGCTCGCCTTAAGAAACTTCTGTGTCATGAAGATTAAATACATTAAGCATAATGTTCAAGATTATAGCATTCTTATAATAACACTGTTTGCCCGTTTAAATGTGAGGGGTGGCATTTTACTGACACGTGGAAAACACTTGCATGACTCCATCATTTCACTAAGAGGGGAAGGTTTGGACTCATAAATATAGCTTAACCCCACCATGTTTTATTGAAGTGCCTGTACCAAGCCAGGAAAGCAGGCGATCAAGTATTTGTGTGTTAGGGGCCTTTTCTACAATTTTCTCTAGTATTTTAACTTTTTCGACAGTGTGATATTTTTTTGCTTTTCATTTTATTAAGTGTATAAAAATGATCAAACTTGTCCTATGAATGGTAATATTTCACTTTACATTATATCGAAGGTCAAACAGCTATATAATCTAAATTAGATATGCATTTGAATTAGAAAGGGTCAAGGACGAATTGGTATTAAACGTATTCATGTTTATATCATCGTAGAAATTTTATTTGATTAATTATGTAATAATCATCTTCGTCAATGTTTTAAGACTGAATAAAAGATGATTTAGCTGTGACATCTGATATTAGTAACCCATACTAATAATAACTTAATATTAGAAAAGATCTAAGATGTCATTGACATAATCCATTTTAATAGAGAGAAATAACACAAATATTAACTAAAAATGTCATTAAATATAATATCTAAATGCATTTCAATAACTTGTAGTAGAAAATATGTATATTGCTCCACAAATAATATGTAATTGAACAGAATGCTACATAAGACAGATTTATTTAGATTGACTGACGGTTATATAGGAAAAGCTTTAACAAACTGATGGTTATATAGGAAAAGCTTCAACAAATTGACGGTTATATAAGAAAAGCTTTAACAAACTGACGTTATATAGGAAAAGCTTTAACAAACTGACATTATATAGGAAAAGCTTTAACAAACTGACGGTTATATAGGAAAAGCTTTAACAAACTGATGGTTACATAGGAAAAGCTTTAACAAACTGATGGTTATATAGGAAAAGCTTTAACAAACTGACGGTTATATAGGAAAAGCTTTAACAAATTGATGGTTATATAGGAAAAGCTTTAACAAACTGACGGTTATATAGGAAAAGCTTTAACAAATTGATGGTTATATAGGAAAAGCTTTAACAAACTGACGGTTATATAAGAAAAGCTTTAACAAACTGACGGTTATATAGGAAAAGCTTTAACAAACTGACGGTTATATAGGAAAAGCTTTAACAAACTGACGGTTATATAGGAAAAGCTTTAACAAATTGACGGTTATATAGGAAAAGCTTTAACAAACTGACGGTTATATAGGAAAAGCTTTAACAAACTGACGGTTAAATAGGAAAAGCTTTAACAAACTGACGGTTAAATAGGAAAAGCTTTAACAAATTGATGGTTATATAGGAAAAGCTTTAACAAACTGATGGTTATATAGGAAAAGCTTTAACAAACTGACGGTTATATAGGAAAAGCTTTAACAAACTGACGGTTATATAGGAAAAGCTTTAACAAACTGATGGTTATATAGGAAAAGCTTTAACAAACTGACGGCTATATAGGAAAAGCTTTAACAAACTGACGGTTATATAGGAAAAGCTTTAACAAACTGACGGTTATATAGGAAAAGCTTTAACAAATTGATGGTTATATAGGAAAAGCTTTAACAAACTGATGGTTATATAGGAAAAGCTTTAACAAACTGACGGTTATATAGGAAAAGCTTTAACAAACTGACGGTTATATAGGAAAAGCTTTAACAAACTGATGGTTATATAGGAAAAGCTTTAACAAACTGACGGCTATATAGGAAAAGCTTTAACAAACTGACGGTTATATAGGAAAAGCTTTAACAAACTGACGGTTAGATAGGAAAAGCTTTAACAAACTGACGGTTATATAGGAAAAGCTTTAACAAACTGACGGTTATATAGGAAAAGCTTTAACAAACTGACGGTTATATAGGAAAAGCTTTAACAAACTGACAGTTATATAGGAAAAGCTTTAACAAACTGACGGTTATATAGGAAAAGCTTTAACAAACTGACGGTTAAATAGGAAAAGCTTTAACAAACTGACGGTTATATAGGAAAAGCTTTAACAAATTGACGGTTATATAGGAAAAGCTTTAACAAACTGACGGTTATATAGGAAAAGCTTTAACAAACTGACGGTTATATAGGAAAAGCTTTAACAAACTGATGGTTATATAGGAAAAGCTTTAACAAACTGATGGTTATATAGGAAAAGCTTTAACAAACTGATGGTTATATAGAAACAGCTTTAACAAACTGACGGTTATATAGGAAAAGCTTTAACAAACTGATGGTTATTTAGGAAAAGCTTTAACAAACTGACGGTTATATGGGAAAAGCTTTAACAAACTGATGGTTATATAGGAAAAGCTTTAACAAACTGATGGTTATATAGGAAAAGCTTTAACAAACTGATGGTTATATAGAAACAGCTTTAACAAACTGACGGTTATATAGGAAAAGCTTTAACAAACTGACGGTTATATAGGAAAAGCTTTAACAAACTGACGGTTATATAGGAAAAGCTTTAACAAACTGACGGTTATATAGGAAAAGCTTTAACAAACTGACGGTTATATAGGAAAAGCTTTAACAAACTGACAGTTATATAGGAAAAGCTTTAACAAACTGACGGTTATATAGGAAAAGCTTTAACAAACTGACGGTTAAATAGGAAAAGCTTTAACAAACTGACGGTTATATAGGAAAAGCTTTAACAAATTGACGGTTATATAGGAAAAGCTTTAACAAACTGACGGTTATATAGGAAAAGCTTTAACAAACTGACGGTTATATAGGAAAAGCTTTAACAAACTGATGGTTATATAGGAAAAGCTTTAACAAACTGATGGTTATATAGGAAAAGCTTTAACAAACTGATGGTTATATAGAAACAGCTTTAACAAACTGACGGTTATATAGGAAAAGCTTTAACAAACTGATGGTTATTTAGGAAAAGCTTTAACAAACTGACGGTTATATGGGAAAAGCTTTAACAAACTGATGGTTATATAGGAAAAGCTTTAACAAACTGATGGTTATATAGGAAAAGCTTTAACAAACTGATGGTTATATAGAAACAGCTTTAACAAACTGACGGTTATATAGGAAAAGCTTTAACAAACTGATGGTTATTTAGGAAAAGCTTTAACAAACGGACGGTTATATAGGAAAAGCTTTAACAAACTGCAATTCAATTTGTCTTTTATCTTGAAAAAAAAACCCAACTTTTATGGCATAAAATAAAGTTACCAGAAAAGACCAAATCCTTTTAAAATAAAATGCAAATATTCTGCCATTTTAATACTTCTAATTTAATTTTACACAGGAATCCTCTATAATAGTACAAACAACCTTTTTGTTTTTACTGAAACATAAGAACATACAGTTGACGTGTGGGTAGCTTAAAACAAAAAAGAAATTTGAAAATGTCATTCAGATTTAGCAACTTTAAATAAATATTCAATTCAAAAAATCTTTAATGATTCAGCCTTAGTATTTGTCTTTACTATAATCTAATGTTTTTATAATTCTAAATGTAATATGCTGAGAACATGATTCAAATCAGAATCAAATTTTAAGTACTAATTCAGATTTGAAAAATAAATGACAGATTGTGATGCAAAGAATTTTGAAACAACATATTTATTTACCAAAACAATCACTTTTCTATTATTTATTGTTTATTTACAGTTTTACAAGAGTTACAGGCATCTATTGGGGATTAAATGCAGTTTTACTTGGTGATGTGTAGCGGAAGGATCTGTCAACTAGAAATTAAGTTATCGCAAGGAGACTATTCTATTTACAGACCGTAAACAACAAAAGTGTCATAACATAATACGACTGTATAATTATACACCAGCTATATACTAGTTGCTATACTGCTGCAGCTCAATGCACAATTAAATACTTCATTAATAATTATGGTGCAAGAATAATTATATGTTTATAAATTGTAATAAAACTAAATGTATGACAGTTGGAACAAAGCAAAAACTTGCATTTCAAAATGAAGAACTATCTTTGACTATTAATTCTGAACAATTACAACATTCAGCTTGTGAAAAATTACTTGGCATCAAAATTGATTCATATTTAAATTGGAAAAACAAAATTGATCAAATCTGTTCTAAACAAGATGAACTGTGAGCTAATGCTCACTTATGATATCCCCGCCCTTCGGCAAACAGGAAGTAGGAACCTGACGGGTCAAAAAACGCTTCCCACGATATGGGGTACCTATATGAAGCTTGTGACCAAATATCAGATTTCTGCCATCAATAGTTGCTGAGAAAAATGCGACTAAAAATGGGCATATACAAAATGTATGTTCAATGTGTATAAAAATCAACAAAGTCGACAAACAGGAAGTAGGAATCTGATGGGTCCAAAAACGCTTCCCACGATATGGGGTACCTATATGAAGCTTGTGACCAAATATCAGATCTCTGCCATCAATAGTTGCTGAGAAAAATGTGACAAAAAATGTGCACAATGTGTATAAAAACCAACTAAGTCGGCAAACAGGAAGTAGGAATCTGATGGGCCCAAAAACGCTTCCCACAATATGGCATACCTATATGAAGCTTGTGACCAAATATCAGATTCCTGTCATCAATAGCTGCTTAGAAAAATGCGACGAAAAATGTGCATATACAAATGTATGTTAAATGTGTATAAAAATCATAAAAATTGGCAAACAGGAAGTAGGAATCTGATGGGTCCAAAAACGCTTCCCATGATATGGGGTACCTATATGAAGCTTGTGACCAAATATCAGATTTCTGCCATCAATAGTTGCTGAGAAAAATGCGACGAAAAATGAGCATATATATGTTCAATGTGTATAAAAATCAACAAAGTCGGCAAACAGGAAGTAGAAATATGATGGGTCCAAAAACGCTTCCCACGATATGGGGTACCTATATGAAGCTTGTGACCAAATATCAGATTTCTGCCATTAATAGTTGCTGAGAAAAATGTGCATATATGTTCAATGTGTATAAAAACCAACTAAGTCAGCAAACAGGAAGTAGAAATCTGACGGGTCCAAAAACGCTACCCACAATATGGTATACCTATATGACGCTTGTGACCAAATATCAGATTTCTGCCATCAACAGTTACTGAGAAAAATGCGACGAAAAATATCTTGGACGGACAGAGGTAAAACAGTATACCCCCTTCCCCCTTCGGGGAGCGGAGGTATAATTATGGAAAAGATGTATTTTAATGAATCATGCACACTGGGTTAGATGTCTATATTTTTATTTCATCTTGCAGACAAGAGGTAAAAAAGGTTGTATTGTTGTTCTTCATGTCACACACATCAAGGACAAGATGATGTATCTGTGTTCTTCATGTCACACACATCAAAGACAAGATGATGTATCTGTGTTCTTCATGTCACACACATCAAGGACAAGATGATGTATCTGTGTTCTTCATGTCACACATATCAAGGACAAGATGATGTATCTGTGTTCTTCATGTCATGAACATCAAGGAAAAGAGCACATATTAATGTTCTATCTGTCACAATCGTGTTTTTCTAGAATATTCTAGTAACAGAAAGTAACATCCCACAATCAATTAAGTTACTATACTTTAATAAAATAACCAAAAATTACTTAATGATAATATGAAGTTACAATCTACAACTGGCATGAATGTCCACAGTTAAATCGCTTGGAATATATGTTCCTTTCCTATAATATCATTTAGTTCCAATCCACAACGTTTCCTTATTATCCATTGCAATGGTTTATAGTTCAAGTCACGTGACTTCGTGTTGCTTGATCTTTAGTTTTCTGTATAGTGGTTTGTCCTTTTGTCCTTTTTCTTTTGGCCACTGTGTTGTCTGCCCTTCTTCGATTTACAGATTCTGATTACCACTTTGGTAAAATGTATCTACAAACTTTTCACTTAAGTATATCCAAATTCAATGTTATAAATTCCAGTTGTTTTATATATCCCAAACTTCTGACTGACTACTGTCTAATTTGCTCACCCTTATATAGGTATGTAGAAACATCTAGAACGTTCAGGTCTGACCTCTCTCTATTAGTACATATTAAAAACTCAAGGTCAAATATTAAAAACTTGTAAACAACTTTTTTCTATTTTTGGTAACTTATTTCCACTGATGATGTAATCTGATCTTTATCTTTGTCAAGTAAAAATATTCTCCATGAACAAATAACACATCAAATTATTACATATACATAACATCTCCCCTCTTGAAGAAAAAGTTTGGATACAAACTTTTTACAATAAATTTCTGTACAAATTCATATCAATCTGTTTCAACTCTAAACAAAGCATCAGCTATAAAATTATCGTTGCCTTTATTATGCTTAATAATCTATTCTGGCAACATTATTCGTCATCTCGTTAATCTTTGATTTTGATTTTACAATTTCTTAATAACTACTAATGATTGAGATGTAAAACATACATAAACAACAAAATGTTTCAAAAACAACAACAAAGCAATACATTCTTTCTTAATTGTAGAATAATTTTTCTGATGTTTGTCAAGCTTTTTAGAAAAATAACAAATTGGCAACCTATTTTATCTTTACCTTCTTGTAGTAAAACTACATCAACACTTACACCACTAACATCTACCACTAGTTTAAATTCTTTTGAGAAGTCCATAGCTGTCACATGATATACTTGTCTTTTCTTTCTTCAAGTAGGTGTTTTCACAATATAATTCAAATCATTCAGTCTGGATTCAATTACATATGGCCCAAAATATTTGGCTTGTAATGGATGATCAGGAACAGGCAATAATACAAGGACTTTCTCACCAGGTTTAAATTCCTGGCATCCTTATCATACCAGTTTTATTTTAATTTTGGCTTTGTTTCAAATTGTCATGCAATTTCACATACTCTTGTAAGTTTATCCTTAAATCCTGACACATAATCTAAAATACTCATATCAGTATTTTCACAAAGCCGTTTTTCTTTTAGAAGCTTTTTTAGACCTCTGACATAGTGTCCAAAAACCAGTTCAAAATGACTAAAACCTTACGATTCTTTAAAGATTTTCCTTACAGCAAACAGTAGCATGTGGCACTGTCATCCCAGTCTTAAGTTAAAGTTTATAATATCACTTACCACTAGTAGTAACATTAACCTCTGACATGAACCCTATCCTGTATCACCCTGAAATTCGCACCTGGTCCCTACTGGCCATGGTCTAGCCTGTAGTACCCATAACTTCTAATAAAACCCTAGTCCATGGTACCCCATGCATCTAGCTAAGTTCCTAGCAAGTTGTGCCCATAATATCTTATAGTACCCTTAACCAATAATAAGGCCAACAGTACATTCAAGTTCCGACATGGCTCGTAAACTGTATTTTTCGTACCACCTGAAAAGGACCCCTAGCCTGTAGTACCCCTAACTTCAAACTAATAATCATTACAATTGCTAACTGTCTATATCAAAACTTTATAAAAAATACAGGCAAGTTTATCTTACAAAACACACCTTCTTATTTAATGATTTCATCGAGCTTGACAAGATTTTTATACTAAATACATGTTTCCCTCCTGAATTATCTTTGCTTATACTAACCTGGTAATTTTGGAACCATTTGCATGATTTCAGAATCATAAACTCTCATTTTACCCTTTTTCTTGTCTACTACACCAACATAATATCTGAAAATATATAAAAAAAAGTTATCTGAAAGTAAGAAAAAATTTAAGATCATAAAAGTTTTAGTTGAAGCAGTAAATCAAAGGACAGACGAAACAATGGGCAAATGAAAAAACTCAAACAATGGCTAACTTAACATTACACAGAAAACTAAAGATTAAGCAACATGAACTCCATAACCAGAGGCTCTCAAGAGCCTGTATCATTCACCTGGTTATAAAAAGAACCAATTGGTCCTATGTAAAAACCATGTCCTGCAGTGGTAGTCATCTTGGAATTACGATCAAAATAAAAAACACAAAGTTTGTAAAGGACCTTCCAATGATTGATGCACAGTTTAGGTTCAATCAGTGCAATAGCTTCAGAGAAGAATATATTTCTGTATTTTCCCCATAGGGTCCTGTGCTAATACTATGACCTGTGGTGGCAGCCATCTTGGATTTCCGATTGGCATAAAAAACAGAAACTTTGTAGAGGACCTTCCAATGATCATTCCTGGGCAGTTTGGTTTCAACTGTCCAAGTGGTTTCAGAGAAGAAGCGTTTTGAAACATTTTTCCCATAGGGTCCAATGTTAAACTAAGTCCTGCCGTAGCCGCCATTTTGAATTTCATATCAGAACAAAAAACGTAGTTTGTAGAGGACCATCCAATGAACATTCATATACAGTTTGGCTTTAATCATATTTGTAGTTTCTGAGAAGAAGGCATTTGAACATTTTCCGATAGGGTCCAATGTTAATCTATGTATTGCGGTGGTGGCCATCTTGGATTTCTGATTGGCATAAAAAACATATACTTTGTAGAGGACCTGCCAATGATCATTCCTGGGCAGTTTGGTATCAATTACCCAAGTGGTTTCAGAGAAGAAGCGTTTTGAAACATTTTTCCCATAGGGTCCAATGTTAAACTAAGTCCTGCCGTAGCCGCCATTTTGAATTTCATATCAGAACAAAAAACATAAAGTTTGTAGAGGACCATCCAATGAACATTCATGTACAGTTTGCCTTTAATCATATTTGTAGTTTCTGAGAAGAAGGCATTTGAACATTTTCACATAGGGTCCAATGTTAATCTATGTCCTGCGGTGGCGGCCATCTTGAATTTTCGATCGACATAAAAAAAAAGAAATTTGTAGAGGACCTTCCAATGATCATTCCTTGGAATTTGGTTTCAATTGTCCAAGTGGTTTCAGAGAAGAAGCATTTTGAAACATTTTCCCCATAGGGTCCAATGTTAAACTAAGTCCTGCGGTGGCGGCCATCTTGGATTTCTGATTGGCATAAAAAACATATACTTTGTAGAGGACTTTCCAATGATCATTCCTGGGCAGTTTGGTTTCAACTGTCCTAGTGGTTTCAGAGAAGAAGCGTTTTGAAACATTTTTCCCATAGGGTCCAATGTTAAACTAAGTCCTGCCGTAGCCGCCATTTTGAATTTCATATCGGAACAAAAAACGTAAAGTTTGTAGAGGACCATCCAATGAACATTCATGTACAGTTTGGCTTTAATCATATTTGTAGTTTCTGAGAAGAAGGCATTTGAACATTTTCCCATAGGGTCCAATGTAAATCTATGTATTGCGGTGGTGGCCATCTTGGATTTCCGATCAGCATCAAAAACATATAATTGTAGAGGACCTTCCAATGATCATTCCTGGGCAGTTTGGTTTCAATTGTCCAAGTGGTTTCAGAGAAGAAGCATTTTGAAACATTTTCCCCATAGGGTCCAATGTTAAACTAAGTCCTGCCGTAGCTGCCATTTTGAATTTCATATCGGAACAAAAAACGTACAGTTTGTAGAGGACCATCTAATGAACATTCATGTACAGTTTGGCTTTAATCATATTTGTAGTTTCTGAGAAGAAGGCATTTGAACATTTTCCCATAGGGTCCAATGTTAATCTATGTATTGCGGTGGTGGCCATCTTGGATTTCCGATCGGCATAAAAAACACAAACTTTGTAGAGGACCTTCCAATGATCATTCCTGGGCAGTTTGGTTTCAACTGTCCTAGTGATTTCAGAGAAGAAGCGTTTTGAAACATTTTTCCCATAGGGTCCAATGTTAAACTAAGTCCTGCCGTAGCCGCCATTTTGAATTTCATATCGGAACAAAAAACGTAAAGTTTGTAGAGGACCATCCAATGAACATTCATGTACAGTTTGGCTTTAATCATATTTGTAGTTTCTGAGAAGAAGGCATTTGAACATTTTCCCATAGGGTTCAATGTTAATCTATGTATTGCGGTGGCGGCCATCTTGGATTTCCGATCGGCATATAAAACATATACTTTGTAGAGGACCTTCCAATGATCATTCCTGGGCAGTTTGGTTTCAATTGTCCAAGTGGTTTCAGAGAAGAAGCGTTTTGAAACATTTTTCTCATAGGGTCCAATGTTAAACTAAGTCCTGCCGTAGCCGCCATTTCGAATTTCATATCGGAACAAAAAACATAAAGTTTGTAGAGGACCATCCAATGAACATTCATGTACAGTTTGGCTTTAATCATATTTGTAGTTTCTGAGAAGAAGGCATTTGAATATTTTCCCATAGGGTCCAATGTTAATCTATGTCCTGCGGTGGTGGCCATCTTGAATTTTCGATCGACATAAAAAAAAAGAAATTTGTAGAGGACCTTCCAATGATCATTCCTGGGCAGTTTGGTTTCAATTGTCCAAGTGGTTTCAGAGAAGAAGCATTTTCAAACATTTTCCCCAAAGTGTCCAATGTTAAACTAAGTCCTGCCGTAGCCGCCATTTTGAATTTCATATCGGAACAAAAAACCTTAAGTTTGTAGAGAACCATCCAATGAACATTCATGTACAGTTTGGCTTTAATCATATTTGTAGTTTCTGAGAAGAAGGCATTTGAACATTTTCCCCATAGGGTCCAATGTTAATCTATGTATTGCGGTGGCGGCCATCTTGGATTTCCGATCAGCATATAAAACATATACTTTGTAGAGGACCTTCCAATGATCATTCCTGGGCAGTTTGGTTTCAATTGTCCTAGTGGTTTCAGAGAAGAAGCGTTTTGAAACATTTTTCTCATAGGGTCCAATGTTAAACTAAGTCCTGCCGTAGCCGCCATTTTGAATTTCATATCGGAACAAAAAACATAAAGTTTGTAGAGGACCATCCAGTGAACATTCATGTACAGTTTGGCTTTAATCATATTTGTAGTTTCTGAGAAGAAGGCATTTGAATATTTTCCCATAGGGTCCAATGAAAATCTATGTATTGCGGTGGTGGCCATCTTGAATTTTCGATCGACATAAAAAAAAAGAAATTTGTAGAGGACCTTCCAATGATCATTCCTGGGCAGTTTGGTTTCAATTGTCCAAGTGGTTTCAGAGAAGAAGCATTTTGAAACATTTTCCCCATAGGGTCCAATGTTAAACTAAGTCCTGCCGTAGCCGCCATTTTGAATTTCATATCGGACCAAAAAACCTTAAGTTTGTAGAGAACCATCCAATGAACATTCATGTACAGTTTGGCTTTAATCATATTTGTAGTTTCTGAGAAGAAGGCATTTGAACATTTTCCCATAGGGTCCAATGTTAATCTATGTATTGCGGTGGCGGCCATCTTGGATTTCCGATCGGCATAAAAAATATAAACTTTGTAGAGGACCTTCCAATGATCATTCCTGGGCAGTTTGGTTTCAACTGTCCAAGTGGTTTCAGAGAAGAAGCGTTTTAAAACATTTTTCCCTATAGGGTCCAATGTTACACTAAATCCTGCCGTAGCCGCCATTTTGAATTTCATATCGGAACAAAAAACGTCAAGTTTGTAGAGGACCATCCAATGAACATTCATGTACAGTTTGGCTTTAATTATATTTGTAGTTTCTGAGAAGAAGGCATTTGAACATTTTCCCATAGGGGTCAATGTTAATCTATGTATTGCAGTGGCGGCCATCTTGAATTTTCGATTGGCATAAAAAACAAAAATTTTGTAGAGGACCTTCCAATGATCATTCCTGGGCAGTTTGGTTTCAATTGTCCAAGTGGTTTCAGAGAAGAAGCGTTTTGAAACATTTTTCCCATAGGGTCCAATGTTAAACTAAGTTCTGCCGTAGCCGCCATTTTGAATTTCATATCGGAACAAAAAACCTTAAGTTTGTAGAGGACCATCCAATGAACATTCACGTACAGTTTGGCTTTAATCATATTTGTAGTTTCTGAGAAGAAGGCATTTGAACATTTTCCCATAGGGTTCAATGTTAATCTATGTATTGCGGTGGCGGCCATCTTGGATTTCCGATTGGCATAAAAAACATAAAATTTGTAGAGGACCTTCCAATGATCATTCCTGGGCAGTTTGATTTCAACTGTTCTAGTGGTTTCAGAGAAGAAGTGTTTTGAAACATTTTCTCCATAGGGTTCAATGTTAAACTAAGTCCTGCTGTAGCCGCCATTTTGAATTTCATATCGGAACAAAAAACATAAAGTTTGTAGAGGACCATCCAATGAACATTCATGTACAGTTTGCCTTTAATCATATTTGTAGTTTCTGAGAAGAAGGCATTTGAACATTTTCACATAGGGTCCAATGTTAATCTATGTCCTGCGGTGGCAGCCATCTTGAATTTTCGATCGACATAAAAAAAAAGAAATTTGTAGAGGACCTTCCAATGATCATTCCTTGGAATTTGGTTTCAATTGTCCAAGTGGTTTCAGAGAAGAAGCATTTTGAAACATTTTCCCATAGGGTCCAATGTTAAACTAAGTCCTGCGGTGGCGGCCATCTTGGATTTCTGATTGGCATAAAAAACATATACTTTGTAGAGGACTTTCCAATGATCATTCCTGGGCAGTTTGGTTTCAACTGTCCTAGTGGTTTCAGAGAAGAAGCGTTTTGAAACATTTTTCCCATAGGGTCCAATGTTAAACTAAGTCCTGCCGTAGCCGCCATTTTGAATTTCATATCGGAACAAAAAACGTAAAGTTTGTAGAGGACCATCCAATGAACATTCATGTACAGTTTGGCTTTAATCATATTTGTAGTTTCTGAGAAGAAGGCATTTGAACATTTTCCCATAGGGTCCAATGTAAATCTATGTATTGCGGTGGTGGCCATCTTGGATTTCCGATCAGCATCAAAAACATATAATTGTAGAGGACCTTCCAATGATCATTCCTGGGCAGTTTGGTTTCAATTGTCCAAGTGGTTTCAGAGAAGAAGCATTTTGAAACATTTTTCCCATAGGGTCCAATGTTAAACTAAGTCCTGCCGTAGCCGCCATTTTGAATTTCATATCGGAACAAAAAACGTAAAGTTTGTAGAGGACCATCCAATGAACATTCATGTACAGTTTGGCTTTAATCATATTTGTAGTTTCTGAGAAGAAGGCATTTGAACATTTTCCCATAGGGTCCAATGTAAATCTATGTATTGCGGTGGTGGCCATCTTGGATTTCCGATCAGCATCAAAAACATATAATTGTAGAGGACCTTCCAATGATCATTCCTGGGCAGTTTGGTTTCAATTGTCCAAGTGGTTTCAGAGAAGAAGCATTTTGAAACATTTTCCCCATAGGGTCCAATGTTAAACTAAGTCCTGCCGTAGCTGCCATTTTGAATTTCATATCGGAACAAAAAACATTAAGATTGTAGAGGACCATCCAATGAACATTCATGTACAGTTTGGCTTTAATCATATTTGTAGTTTCTGAGAAGAAGGCATTTGAACATTTTCCCATAGGGTCCAATGTTAATCTATGTATTGCGGTGGCGGCCATCTTGGATTTCCGATCGGCATAAAAAACACAAACTTTGTAGAGGACCTTCCAATGATCATTCCTGGGCAGTTTGGTTTCAACTGTCCTAGTGATTTCAGAGAAGAAGCGTTTTGAAACATTTTTCCCATAGGGTCCAATGTTAAACTAAGTCCTGCCGTAGCCGCCATTTTGAATTTCATATCGGAACAAAAAACGTAAAGTTTGTAGAGGACCATCCAATGAACATTCATGTACAGTTTGGCTTTAATCATATTTGTAGTTTCTGAGAAGAAGGCATTTGAACATTTTCCCATAGGGTTCAATGTTAATCTATGTATTGCGGTGGCGGCCATCTTGGATTTCCGATCGGCATATAAAACATATACTTTGTAGAGGACCTTCCAATGATCATTCCTGGGCAGTTTGGTTTCAATTGTCCAAGTGGTTTCAGAGAAGAAGCGTTTTGAAACATTTTTCTCATAGGGTCCAATGTTAAACTAAGTCATGCCGTAGCCGCCATTTCGAATTTCATATCGGAACAAAAAACATAAAGTTTGTAGAGGACCATCCAATGAACATTCATGTACAGTTTGGCTTTAATCATATTTGTAGTTTCTGAGAAGAAGGCATTTGAATATTTTCCCATAGGGTCCAATGTTAATCTATGTCCTGCGGTGGTGGCCATCTTGAATTTTCGATCGACATAAAAAAAAAGAAATTTGTAGAGGACCTTCCAATGATCATTCCTGGGCAGTTTGGTTTCAATTGTCCAAGTGGTTTCAGAGAAGAAGCATTTTCAAACATTTTCCCCAAAGTGTCCAATGTTAAACTAAGTCCTGCCGTAGCCGCCATTTTGAATTTCATATCGGAACAAAAAACCTTAAGTTTGTAGAGAACCATCCAATGAACATTCATGTACAGTTTGGCTTTAATCATATTTGTAGTTTCTGAGAAGAAGGCATTTGAACATTTTCCCCATAGGGTCCAATGTTAATCTATGTATTGCGGTGGCGGCCATCTTGGATTTCCGATCAGCATATAAAACATATACTTTGTAGAGGACCTTCCAATGATCATTCCTGGGCAGTTTGGTTTCAATTGTCCTAGTGGTTTCAGAGAAGAAGCGTTTTGAAACATTTTTCTCATAGGGTCCAATGTTAAACTAAGTCCTGCCGTAGCCGCCATTTTGAATTTCATATCGGAACAAAAAACATAAAGTTTGTAGAGGACCATCCAGTGAACATTCATGTACAGTTTGGCTTTAATCATATTTGTAGTTTCTGAGAAGAAGGCATTTGAATATTTTCCCATAGGGTCCAATGAAAATCTATGTATTGCGGTGGTGGCCATCTTGAATTTTCGATCGACATAAAAAAAAAGAAATTTGTAGAGGACCTTCCAATGATCATTCCTGGGCAGTTTGGTTTCAATTGTCCAAGTGGTTTCAGAGAAGAAGCATTTTGAAACATTTTCCCCATAGGGTCCAATGTTAAACTAAGTCCTGCCGTAGCCGCCATTTTGAATTTCATATCGGACCAAAAAACCTTAAGTTTGTAGAGAACCATCCAATGAACATTCATGTACAGTTTGGCTTTAATCATATTTGTAGTTTCTGAGAAGAAGGCATTTGAACATTTTCCCATAGGGTCCAATGTTAATCTATGTATTGCGGTGGCGGCCATCTTGGATTTCCGATCGGCATAAAAAATATAAACTTTGTAGAGGACCTTCCAATGATCATTCCTGGGCAGTTTGGTTTCAACTGTCCAAGTGGTTTCAGAGAAGAAGCGTTTTAAAACATTTTTCCCTATAGGGTCCAATGTTACACTAAATCCTGCCGTAGCCGCCATTTTGAATTTCATATCGGAACAAAAAACGTCAAGTTTGTAGAGGACCATCCAATGAACATTCATGTACAGTTTGGCTTTAATTATATTTGTAGTTTCTGAGAAGAAGGCATTTGAACATTTTCCCATAGGGGTCAATGTTAATCTATGTATTGCAGTGGCGGCCATCTTGAATTTTCGATTGGCATAAAAAACAAAAATTTTGTAGAGGACCTTCCAATGATCATTCCTGGGCAGTTTGGTTTCAATTGTCCAAGTGGTTTCAGAGAAGAAGCGTTTTGAAACATTTTTCCCATAGGGTCCAATGTTAAACTAAGTTCTGCCGTAGCCGCCATTTTGAATTTCATATCGGAACAAAAAACCTTAAGTTTGTAGAGGACCATCCAATGAACATTCACGTACAGTTTGGCTTTAATCATATTTGTAGTTTCTGAGAAGAAGGCATTTGAACATTTTCCCATAGGGTTCAATGTTAATCTATGTATTGCGGTGGCGGCCATCTTGGATTTCCGATTGGCATAAAAAACATAAAATTTGTAGAGGACCTTCCAATGATCATTCCTGGGCAGTTTGATTTCAACTGTTCTAGTGGTTTCAGAGAAGAAGCGTTTTGAAACATTTTCTCCATAGGGTTCAATGTTAAACTAAGTCCTGCCGTAGCCGCCATTTTGAATTTCATATCGGAACAAAAAACGTACAGTTTGTAGAGGACCATCCAATGAACATTCATGTACAGTTTGGCTTTAATCATATTTGTAGTTTCTGAGAAGAAGGCATTTGAACATTTTCCGATAGGGTCCAATGTTAATCTATGTCCTGTGGTGGTGGCCATCTTGGATTTCCGATCGGCATAAAAAACACACACCTTGTAGAGGACCTTCCAATGATCATTCCTGGGCAGTTTGGTTTCAATTGTCCAAGTGGTTTCAGAGAAGAAGCATTTTGAAACATTTTCCCCATAGGGTTCAATGTTAAACTAAGTCCTGCCGTAGCTGCCATTTTGAATTTCATATCGGAAGAAAAAACCTTAAGATTGTAGAGGACCATCCAATGAACATTCATGTACAGTTTGGCTTTAATCATATTTGCAGTTTCTGAGAAGAAGGCATTTGAACATTTTCCCATAGGGTCCAATGTTAATCTATGTCCTGCGATGGTGGCCATCTTGGATTTCCTATCGGTATAAAAAACAGAAACTTGGTAAAGGACATTCCAATGATCATTCTTCTACAGTTTGGGTTCAGTCAGTTCATTAGTTTCAGAGAAGAAGATCTTTGAAATTTCAGCCAATCAGAGCAGATTATTGGCGCTGGCAGCCATGTTGAATATCCGACTGGAACGAAAAACAGTAACTTTGTAGAGGACCATCCAAGGAACATTCCTGCTAAGTTTGGTTCCAATTGGCCCAGTGGTTTCGGAGAAGAAGCTTGAAATGTGAAAAGTTTACAGACGACAGACGACGGACGCCAAGTGATGGCAATAGTTCACCTTCACCTGGACCAAGGTCCAGGTGAACTAAAAACAAGGGACTAATTTATGTTGAAAAAAAATTGATTAGGTCCAGGTGAACTAAAAACAAGGGACTAATTTATGTTGAAAAAAAATTGATTACCTCATACCACCTAAATGATAGTTTAAGCTTGGTACACACACAAAAATGTGGCAGGATGTATAGGATCTCTATCCTCCCCTTATTGATAATTTGATCTACAGGGGCAATACTAATTTAAACAAACACCAAAAAATAAAATTTGAAATTCTAAAAATACCTGCAGTAGCTTTGAGCTTTACTGGCATCTGGTCCAAAGTTTTTCCCAACATATGACATGTCTTTTGTCTCTCCCACCTTAAATATAAAAACACATAACAATTATCAGACACTTATCCTACATACAGTATATCATAGCACACAAGTTTACTATGATGAAGCTTACCAGGAAGAAGCTTTTAATAAATAATACGATGATGCTGCAGCCATCTTGTGATTGATTTTAAGTCGACAAAAATAAAAAAAAACAAAATTGGTAAAATTTCATATATCAAACACTCAAATTCCATTCCTGTTTGTTTCTGAGAAGAAATATTTAAAAATTCTAACAATGATAAATTTTAATTGACCCTCAGCAGCAATGTCTATTGAGTACATGATAATCTAAGCTAATTAACATATCTGGAACAAGACTGATTCCATCAGGTCCATGAATACAATCTCTTAGTGACAAACATGCAAATCCTGGAATACATGTACATATAAAATGTAACATTTAATTGAAATTTCAATATGTTTTTATAACAGCCATCTCAGTTCTGTCAGAAACAATTTTCATGTTTTGATGAAGAAAGGAACAGTACAATAGGGAAGTTTATTTGGTGCATTGAAAATAAAAATGAAAACAGTAATTGCTGACACATTTGTCAAACATGAAGCTTCTCAACAGACATGATAAAAGCAGAAGCCAATGAGAATCTAGGTTAATTTGGTGCTAATGGGGGATTATGCTTAGAGCGCTACATATAAACTGCCATTAGATCGTCATTTCTAAGTAAGAACATTATTTTACATATAATTTTTAATGTAGACATCCAGATACAAATATATGACGAACATAAAATGAAAGATTGAAGCATGTAAAGTATGTAACATAGCATAAATGGTACTGGACAGTTTTATACAGCCATAAAGGTGTTACATGTGTATATGCACTAAGTAAAACTACAAACCAATATTGTCTTTTTCCTTCTAGCATTTCCACTGTTGATAAATTGTCCAAAGGTTAAACCATTACCATCAGCTTCTTTTATGTTACCATTAGTAAAGTGAGCTGTCAACAAAATAATATCATAGTCAATAATCATTTAGTTATTAACTCACACATCAGTCCATCAACACTTATTTCTGAAACAATCCACACACTTCCGAGAGAATGCACTCACCTCTGGAAGAATGCAACAAATTACAGTATATGTTATTGAACCAGTCTCACAGACAAAACCTGGCAGACATGGAATGTTTTCTTGTTTGAAGTACTTTATTCCTTTGTCAGTTAAATATGGTATTGTTATAAAGAGATTGCTATAAAGTTTTTATATTTCTGCTTGAAAGCTGATAGTTATTATTATAAATTACACTATAACCAACTGATCACTAAAATACATTCTGTTTTCAACATCTTAGACCACCCATTTCTGATACTTCTTATTATACAACTATTTCTATTCCTCAATCATCATAGCATTGTAACTCGGCGTGTGAAGCACGAAATAATGCCACTATCTCCAAACATAGAGATTACAATCATTTAGTACATATGAAATTTGTCCGTGGAAGTTTATATACATGTAGCAACTGCAGAGATGGACAAAATATATTGAGTCGCTAAGCTATTTCACTGTATTCCAGAGCAACTTCTTGCTCGATCTTGATAAAATTATATCAACAAAATCATAATCAAATGTATAATGTCAACATAATTTTATAATCTAAACTATTACGAGGCCCTAGAAGGTCAAAAACGCAAAACAACGATAGTACTTATCAAATCTGTACTATCAAATTGTAAATATATAAAAACCATGCTTCAAATTTACTTGAAAATAAATACAGAAATCTACATGCATGTCTTCTTTCTTTCATATAAATTTGTTTAAATCAGACAGGAATTGACCCTGTAGGATTAATGAACTATTACAAATTAAACACTGTTAAATATGACTGACCAGCTGAGCTAGTAGTCTATTGTATACAGCTGCATACCTCTCAATCATTCACATTTAAATTCTGATTTTAAGGCTGAATTTAAGTAATTGTTGATGGTCATTATGATATTTTCTGTTGGCCCTATCCTAACAATACCATGTCACATGTACAGCTACATTCAATAATAGAGGGGCCGTCATGATCATATGATAATCCAACTACCATACGATCACAACCACGATGGTACGTCAAAACAAATAGAAGAACAGACAAACCTAAAATCGTTTTATGTGGAAATTGCAGCAGAGATCACACCACAGAACAAAAAACGTGAAGACATATAATTTGACAACATCAAGAACACGAACACCACTAAGACAAGTAAATAACAAACGGAGGATAACTCATGTGCTCCAGAAGTTACTGCTACACTTAAGTGGCACCTATCGTGTTACTCTTGTTACAAAACCGGTGATAATATATGAATGAGGAAAGGACCGGATTGTGATTACAACAAACGGAACATATCCATGGTCAGAGAAATAGCCATACAGCATAATTTATTTGTTTTTGGGGGCTGATTAGCAGGTCAGCTGGAAATCAGACATGCAGGCTTATTGGCAAGTTACACATTTAGCTGTAACCAGTACCAAGTGAACAATGAGATCTTTATTAATAGACATATAGTATGCACTTATCCAGTGTAAGGAACACTGCACTAAATTTTCTTGTGCTATTTTGTATAATTTAATTGTATATTCTGAATAGAAATCTTAACAGGTGTTTGATATCAAAGTTGTTCTTTGATTTCTCATATGTTGGAAATATAGTGAGTGAGTGAGTGTTTGTTGTTTAACACCAGTTCAGCAATTTTTCAACTATATCATGGCGTAAACAAGTTAATTTTCAATGAGATGATTATAAAGTCCACTTTGTACTAGACCACCTTGCTGAGTTGGATTGCTATAGTGCTAGCTCACTGAAACAACAGTCCGCGGGTAGACATGTCGCTCCACTCGGACACATTATTTTGATTCCGAGCCAACCAGTCTTTGCTCTTTCTCCTTAATGCTGCGTGCTTAGCGGAGAAGCAACAAATACCAATCTTATAGTCTTTAGTTTGACCTGAGGAACCCATGATCTACCGCACTCGAGGTGAGCACGCTAACCATTATGCCACTGATGCAGTGTGTTGGAAATATAACAAGAATTGCCTGTGGCACCCATGTTTGCTAACGAATTGGGACAAAATGAGCAATCTTTATAGAGGACCTTCCATAGATGCTTCCTACCAAGTTTCGGTTCATTTGGTAAAGTAGTTTCAGAGGAGAAGATTTTTAGAAATCCACCAAATCAGAAACAAGAATTGCCTGTGGCGGCAATGTTTGTTAACGAAATCGGGACTAAATGAGCAATCTTTATAGAGGACCTTCCATACATGCTTTCTACCAAATTTCAGTTCATTTGGGAAAGCGGTTTCAGAGGAGAAGATTTTTTAGAAATCAACCAATCAGAAAAAAGAATGGCCTGTGGCAGCCATGTTTGTTAACGGATTGGAACTAAATGAGCCTCTTTAAAGAGGACCTTCCAAGGATGCTTACTACCAAGTTTTGATTCATTTGGCCAAGCGGTTTCAGAGGAGAAGATTTTTTAGAAATCAACCAATCAGAATCAAGAATGGCCTGTTGCGGCCATGTTTGTTAACGGATCAGGACAAAATGACCAATCTTTATAGAGGATCTTCCATAGATGCTTCCTACCAAATTTCAGTTCATTTGGGAAAGTCGTTTCAGAGGAGAAGATTTAAAAAAAATCAACCAATCAAAAACAAGAATGGCCTGTGGCAGCCATGTTTGTTAATGGATCGGAACTAAATGAGCAGTCTTTATAGAGGACCTTCCAATGATGCTTCCTACCAAGTTTTGTTTCATTTGGCCAGGCGGTTTCAGAGGAGAAGATTTTTTAGAAATCAACCAATCAGAAACAAGAATGGCCTGTGGCGGCCATGTTTGTTAACGGATCAGGACGAAATGAACAATCTTTATAGCGAACCTTTCATAGATGCTTCCTACCAAGTTTCGGTTCATTTGGCCCAGCGGTTTCAGAGAAGAAGATTTTTTAATATCGGCCAATCAGAAACAAGAATTGCCTGTGGTGGCCACGTTTGTTAATAGATCGGGACAAAATGAGCAATCTTTATAAAGGACCTTCCATAGACGCTTCCTACTATGTTTCAGTTCATTTGGAGGAGTTTCAGAGGAGAAGATTAAAATGTGAAAAGTTAATAGACGACGGACGACAGTGATGGCAAAAGCTCACATTGCCTTTGGCAAGGTGAGCTACTAAAAACTTATAATTATATATCTAATTTAGTGGGCACAATACGTTTCTGGAATAACCTTCATCAGGCACACTGGTGGTCAAAAGAATGGAAAGTCACATAATTAAAAAGCTTTGAGAGTACAAGAATTACCAAAGGCAAAGGACCTAAAAGGGTTAGCAAAAATCAGCTAAGGTCACTTATACCTGAGGAAGGAGAACATTAGCTTTAATCACAATTACATGATTTAGGAACTTTACATTTCCATAAGAAATATATCTAATACACAATGTCAGAATTGACTATTGGGCTGATGATACCCCCTGGGATTAATAGTTCACCAGCAGAGGTATCGACACAATTATAATAACCAGAGGCTCTCAAGAGCCTGTATCGTTCACCTGGTTATAAACAAAACCAATTGGTCCTATGTAAAAACTATGTCCTGCAGTGGTAGTCATCTTGGAATTACGATCAACATAAAAAACACAAAGTTTGTAAAGGACCTTCCAATGAACGATGCACAGTTTAGGTTCAATCAGTGCAATAGCTTCAGAGAAGAATATATTTCTGTATTTTCCCCATATAGTTCTGTGTTAATACTATGACCTGTGGTGGCAACCATCTTGGATTTCCGATCGGCATAAAAAACAGAGGACCTTCCAATGATCATTCCTGGGCAGTTTGGTTTCAACTGTCCAAGTGGTTTCAGAGAAGAAGCGTTTTGAAACATTTTTCCCCATAGGGTCCAATGTTAAACTAAGTCCTGCCGTAGCCGCCATTTTGAATTTCATATCAGAACAAAAAACGTTAAATTTGTAGAGGACCATCCAATGAACATTCATGTACAGTTTGGCTTTAATCATATTTGTAGTTTCTGAAGAGAAGGCATTTGAACATTTTCCCATAGGGTCCAATGTTAATCTATGTCCTGCGGTGGTGGCCATCTTGGATTTCCGATTGGCATAAAAAACACATACCTTGTAGAGGACCTTCCAATGATCATTCCTGGGCAGATTGGTTTCAATTATCCAAGTGGTTTCAGAGAAGAAGCGTTTTGAAACATTTTTCCCATAGGGTCCAATGTTAAACTAAGTCCTGCCGTAGCCGCCATTTTGAATTTCATATCGGAACAAAAAACGTAAAATTTGTAGAGGACCATCCAATGAACATTCATGTACAGTTTGGCTTTAATAATATTTGTAGTTTCTGAGAAGAAGGCATTTGAACATTTTCCAATAGGATCCAATGTTAATCTATGTATTGTGGTGGCGGCCATCTTGGATTTCCGATCGGCATAAAAAACATAAAATTTCTAGAGGACCTTCCAATGATCATTCCTGGGCAGTTTGGTTTCAGCTGTCCTAGTGGTTTCAGAGAAGAAGCGTTTTGAAACATTTTTCCCATAGGGTCCAATGTTAAACTAAGTTCTGCCGTAGCTGCCATTTTGAATTTCATATTGGAACAAAAAACGTAAAGTTTGTAGAGGACCATCCAATGAACATTCATGTACAGTTTGGCTTTATTCATATTTGTAGTTTCTGAGAAGAAGGTATTTGAACATTTTCCAATACAATGTAGGGTTCAATGTTAATCTATGTATTGCGGTGGCGGCCATCTTGGATTTCCGATCGGCATAAAAAACAGAAACTTTGTAGAGGACCTTCCAATGATCATTCCTGTGCAGTTTGGTTTCAACTGTCCAAGTGGTTTCAGAGAAGAAGCATTTTGAAACATTTTTCCCATAGGGTCCAATGTTAAACTAAGTTCTGCCGTAGCCGCCATTTTGAATTTCATATTGGAACAAAAAACCTTAAGATTCTAGAGGACCATCCAATGAACATTCATGTACAGTTTGGCTTTAATCATATTTGTAGTTTCTGAGAAGAAGGCATTTGAACATTTTCCCATAGGGTCCAATGTTAATCTATGTCCTGCGGTGGTGGCCATCTTGAATTTTCGATCGGCATAAAAAAACAGAAACTTTGTAGAGGACCTTCCAATGATCATTCCTGGGCAGTTTGGTTTCAACTGTCCTAGTGGTTTCAGAGAAGAAGCGTTTTGAAACATTTTCTCCATAGGGTTCAATGTTAAACTAAGTCCTATAGGGTTCAATGTTAAACTAAGTCCTGCCGTAGCCGCCATTTTGAATTTCATATCGGAACAAAAAACGTACAGTTTGTAGAGGACCATCCAATGAACATTCATGTACTGTTTGGCTTTAATCATATTTGTAGTTTCTGAGAAGAAGGCATTTGAACATTTTCCCATAGGGTCCAATGTTAATCTATGTCCTGTGGTGGTGGGCATCTTGGATTTCCGATCGGCATAAAAAACACACACCTTGTAGAGGACCTTCCAATGATCATTCCTGGGCAGTTTGGTTTCAATTATCCAAGTGGTTTCAGAGAAGAAGCGTTTTGAAACATTTTTCCCATAGGGTCCAATGTTAAACTAAGTCCTGCCGTAGCCGCCATTTTGAATTTCATACCGGAACAAAAAACGTAAAGTTTGTAGAGGACCATCTAATGAACATTCATGTACAGTTTGGCTTTAATCATATTTGTAGTTTCTGAGAAGAAGGCATTTTAATATTTTCCCATAGGGTCCAATGTTAATCTATGTCCTGCAGTGGCGGCCATCTTGCATTTCTGATCGGCATAAAAAACAGAAACTTTGTAGAGGACCTTCCAATGATCATTCCTGGGCAGTTTGGTTTCAGCTGTCCAAGTGGTTTCAGAGAAGAAGCATTTTGAAACATTTTTCCCATAGGGTCCAATGTTAAACTAAGTTCTGCCGTAGCCGCCATTTTGAATTTCATATTGGAACAAAAAACCTTAAGATTGTAGAGGACCATCCAATGAACATTCATGTACAGTTTGGCTTTAATCATATTTGTAGTTTCTGAGAAGAAGGCATTTGAACATTTTCCCATAGGGTCCAATGTTAATCTATGTCCTGCGGTGGTGGCCATCTTGAATTTTCGATCGGCATAAAAAAACAGAAACTTTGTAGAGGACCTTCCAATGATCATTCCTGGGCAGTTTTGTTTCAATTATCCAAGTGGTTTCAGAGAAGAAGCGTTTTGAAACATTTTCTCCATACATGTATGGTCCAATGTTAAACTAAGTCCTGCCGTAGCCGCCATTTTGAATTTCATATCGGAACAAAAAACGTACAGTTTGTAGAGGACCATCCAATGAACATTCATGTACAGTTTGGCTTTAATCATATTTGTAGTTTCTGAGAAGAAGGCATTTGAACATTTTCCCATAGGGTCCAATGTTAATCTATGTCCTGCGGTGGTGGCCATCTTGGATTTCCGATCGGCATAAAAAACACACACCTTGTAGAGGACCTTCCAATGATCATTCCTGGGCAGTTTGGTTTCAATTATCCAAGTGGTTTCAGAGAAGAAGCGTTTTGAAACATTTTCTCCATACATGTATGGTCCAATGTTAAACTAAGTCCTGCCGTAGCCGCCATTTTGAATTTCATATCGGAACAAAAAACGTACAGTTTGTAGAGGACCATCCAATGAACATTCATGTACAGTTTGGCTTTAATCATATTTGTAGTTTCTGAGAAGAAGGCATTTGAACATTTTCCCATAGGGTCCAATGTTAATCTATGTCCTGCGATGGCGGCCAGCTTGGATTTCCGATCGGCATAAAAAACAGTAACTTGGTAAAGGACATTCCAATGATCATTCCTTTACAGTTTGGGTTCAGTCAGTTCATTAGTTTCAGAGAAGAAGATCTTTGAAATTTCAGCCAATCAGAGCATATTATTGGCCCTGGCAGCCATATTGAATATCCGACTGGAACGAAAAACAGTAACTTTGTAGAGGACCATCCAAGGAACATTCCTGCTAAGTTCGGTTCCAATCGGCCAAGTGGTTTCGGAGAAGAAGCTTGAAATGTGAAAAGTTTACCGACGACAGACAACAGACGACGGACGCCAAGTGATGGCAATAGTTCACTTGGACCTTTGGTCCAGGTGAACTAAAAATTGAAAAGGAATTGTATATTAGGCACAATTCTTGTCAGGAGGAGCATGGCTTACAATTCACAACTCAAAAGAAAATAATCAATACTACATGTATGTTCACTTACACAAGTTAATTGTCCAAAATCTTAATGAAGCTTAAATAAACGTCCAGGCTGGGCACAACAAGATATGATAACTACTTCCTCCTGCACCAGTTTAACTGGAAACAATCATTGTCCAGCAAAAGTCATGACTTGGTATAATGCAGGAAGGAATTTAGAGAAGAAAACCATTGGACTTGAAATAAAAATAAAGGGCAACGAAAGGCACAGCATGATAGGAGTGCAGCAGGTCAACAAGGGATTCCTCCTTTACAAGTTTTATTGCAATCATATGTAACTCAAAATTAAACCATAACTGATAGAGGAAATCTACATGAAGCCCCTGCCACAATCACTTCAAAGATAAAAAAAAAACCATCACAAATGTCAAAATTCCATGAAAAATAAGAATTGCTTACACTCTTCCGAACATGCAAAATTTCAGAATTTGGACCCCATTTAGCCCCTTTCCAATAAAAGAAATTGCTTACAAATAGAAATAAAATTGGACGAAAGTATGAATTTGGGAATGAGACACCTTTTGTTCAAGTTTGTCTGAGAGGTTGTATTTGTTTGAGGTAAAGGAAATCTGTCAGCAAAATAGCTTAAGCACTCAGCACAATCAATTCAATGACAAAATAAGTATCAAAATTGGATGAAAACCAAACATTTTATAAACCCTCTTAACTTGGACATTTTAGCTCAAGTTTATTTCAGAAAATGTAAGAAATAAAGGACATACCTTGTATGTTGACATACTACTGAAAGCTTCTAGTACAATCAATTCAAAGAAAAGCCACATCAAAATTGCATGAAAAATAAAAATACCTTTATTTTCGCTGAAGCCATCTTTGATTACCGGCTTAACCTTCTTCTTCTTTAGATATACAGTACTCCTTCAAGACATTGAAGATTATGTACTGTTGCATGCGTGGGTATTTACAAAAATATTTACATAAATTTCATGAAAGTGAAATAAAGTGAAATCAAAAGTGTGAATAAAACAAAAAATTTAAAACTATGTACAATTGTATTTGAAATTTAAATGTTTAAGAGAACAGCGGGTGTTAGCTGTTCTCTGAAAGAGCCTATTGATGGATTTGAGATAATTGTCTGTGGTAAGATGTTCCATTGTACTATAGTGTGTGGAAAAAATGATCATTTGTATGTATCTTTTTGTGTTGCTATATGCCTAAATGTGTGATTTTCTAGTTCTGCTGTCAGTTGGGATGAGTATGTTGTTTGGGATAGCAATTAAAGCGTGTGTTATTTTATACATCATGATCAATCTGGTTTTAAGACGGCGCTCAGCTAAAGTTGTCCAACCTAGAGTGTCAATCATTGAAGTGACACTGCTAGTATTATGGTAATTGCTTTGAACATACAATGTAGCGAGCAGCTAGTCTTTGAACCATTTCTAGTTTGTTTATGTTTTCATGTGTATAAGGGCCCAGATACTACAGCTGTATTCAAGTTTTGGCCTCACTAGTGCTTGGTATGCCCGAGATTTTACTTCAGGGTTTGATATTTGTAAATTTCTTTTAAAGTATCCGAGAGACTTATTTCCATTTGAAGTGATATTGTCGATGTGGGTGTTCCATTTAAGGTTCGATTGTAGTGTAACTCCAAGGTATTTTGCTGAAGTTACTGGTTCGAGAATGTGATTGTGAAGTATATAGTCATGTTTGAAGGGTGTTTTCTTTTGAGTGATGGTGAGTACTGTACATTTATCTGGGTGGAAAGCCATAATCCAATCGGCTTCCCACCTTGCAGCTGCATCAAGGTCAGATTGTAGTTTCTTGCAGTCGTCCTGACATGTTATTTCTTTATAAATGATACTGTCATCTGCAAAGAGTCTTAGTTTGCTGTGTGCAAGATATTCCGGAAAGTCATTGATGTAAATTAGAAAAAGAATTGGACCGAGTACTGTACCCTATGGAACGCCTGATGTAACTGGCACTGTGTTAGATGTTACTCCATCAATTACTACTGTTTGTGTTCTATCTGTTAAAAATGCCTGAATCCAGTTTAGAGTATGGGTTTGTATTCCGTAATATTTCAGTTTGTATAATAATCTACGGTGGGAAACTTTATCGAATGCTTTGGCAAAAATCCATAATAATCAAGTCTGTTTGTATGTTTTTGTTATTGTTGTCATTTAATTCTTGTATGAACTGAAGGAGTTGCGACTCACATGATCTTGCTTTTCTGAAACCATGTTGTAAATCATATAAAATATTGTTTGAGTCGAGGTGTTTCATAATGTTGCTGGTTATTATATGTTCCATCAGTTTACAGCAGATGCATGTTAGTGATATTGGTCTGTAAGTTTCTGCTTTGTATCTTTCGCCCTTTTTGAATGTTGGTGCAACATTTGCGTGTTTCCAGTCTTTGGGTATGGCGCCAGTTTCTATTGATTTTGTATATATTTTGGTCAAGATTGGAGCAACTTGATCTTTTAGGTCTTTTATCACTCTACTGTTTAGGTGCAACTGAGGACTCCTTTTTATGGAAGCCCAATAATGATAAGTTGTTAAAATTCATATGAAATTTGGCAACAAAATTCCCATTAATGCAGAACATCTCTGAAAATTAGGAAATTTGACTAGAAAATATTACTCAACAGAAAAAATGAATGTTACCATAAAATTACTGTGAAAATGTTTTATGGTAATTTGTCTTGAATTGATTACTCTTCACAATGGAGGACACAAAAAATTGTCAACTCTGTACAAAACCCATATCTTTGAGCACAACTGAAGAATTTATTTTAACAAAACACAGCATGGTTTATTGTCAATAATCTCTGAAACAGGTTAAATTGTTTACCCGGCTTTCCATAGCATATATACATGTGATACATTTAATTACAATATGGGATATTCTTGAAATTTTTATTGGAATTTTGACATTTTTAGAGGAGATTTTTAAGTGTGCAGTATATCATACTATATGATCATTTTTTATAAAAAAAAATTGGTATTTCGTATTTCAATCATTGTATCTATATTTTGAAATGTAAGCAATCATTCAATCAATCAAAGAAATATATTGTTTGTTTAATTTTTGTTATGTCTACACTCATTCATATTATTCCGCATAATTCAGTTGTTTACAAGTAAGAGCATAATGCATGTTTTGGAATTATTGAAGCAGATTTGAGAAATATGTAAAAAAAATATTAAAATAGCTTAAAGGTAACAGTATCAAGATTATTGCAATTTTTTTTAATTTTGATAAATTTTTATTTAAGTCAATGATATTTTTCAAATATTGTGATAAAAATAAATAAATATTAATTTACATTTTGACTGTTTAACTCTAATACTGTTTTAACCACTAGTCCATAAAAGGGGAAGTATTGTTTACTTTCTTGTTTCATGAACATTTTCTATTTCTTACTTTTTACAATTTACAATTAGAACACATTTCAATGAGCAAATAAAATGAAAATTTGCTATATACATGTATCTAGTTTCTTTTATTTTTACCTGTAATAAAAGTCTAATTATGAAATAAACAAAGTCAAAGCTTCACTGTATTTATGATAATTAAATTACCAAAGATGCTTTGAATGCAAACAATTAACAAATTAAAACATAAATTATCAGCTTATATAATTATCTGTTTTCAATGTAAACTGGAAAATGCACAAAATATATTTAATACACAGTTCCCATGCCATGGAAATCAATAACTTAATTGATGTAACTTGTACAATGTAGTCTGACCCATGGTACATGTATGGTCCATGGGTCAGATTACAACAATTAAGTTATACTTATAATACGCTCCCGAAGGGAGCGTTAATGGTAGAAGTATGAACATACTAATGCACTTCAAAATGTTCAACAACATGGCTGCCAACCGGAAATAAATTAAAAGACAAATCACATGACCTAAAGTAACTATGGCTGCCAACCGAAATAAATTAAAAGACAAATCATGTGACCTAAACTATCTCCAATATAAACGATATGCGAGTAGCAAATAAATTAATCGATGCAATGAGAAAAAAGAAGAAATACAGAACATTACACTTCTAGTCGATTTTTTTTTCAAATAAAAATGAAATAATGAAACAGAAAATCCCGAACTCAAAGCGAATAACACCGAATCTTTAATCATTTGCCACTGCACATTCTCATTCATTGTGATCGTCTGCTGCAAGAAATCAAAAGTTTCAGCTGTAGAGTTTTAGGTAGTGTTATTTTAAAGCCTGATATTTTGTAAACAGGAACAAAAATTACTGTTCTTCGGGGGTGTTTCAGGTTGCACCTGTACCTGCCTCATATTATATGGTATAAGGATTACACAATACTAACTTGGGATTGTTTTTTAATTTGTTGGGTTAGTGAAATAACATTATTCAAAAGCCCTGGACAGTGATGTTTCATTGTTTGGCAGAAAATTTCATACAACGGAAAATAGATCAGCATATTTCTCTCTGTATTTACTTTTGTATTCGAGTAATTAATTAGTCGTCTAAATTCCACAAACTGAAACCTACCGATATATTTGATACTTGATTCTTTTTTTGGGACATGAGCAGTTACAACAGTATTTTCGCTAGATGATTCCATTCTCTATCATTTAGAAATATCACACATGTGTGAATTTTGTTAACCGGATGTTACGATAAGCTTGTAAAAGCTTCCTAATAACGGAGACTACACTGAATTTTATCCGGATTTAATGTATAACTACAAGAAATATGATATTTTATTGTGGCATGTTTATTATTTTAAATCCAGTCACCACATTTAATAGAAACAAATTGATTGTCCTGGAAGATGCAAAAATAAATAATCTGACCATCCAGTTTTGAACGAGCATTTTTTGGTACAATGTGAAAAAATAGATTTATCAATTTTTCAGGTAAAAATATTTTTGTTTCCCGTGAAATGTTTTTCTTCTAGTTCAAGGGAAAACAACTTCACACACTTTATGGCTTAGTTGTATTAGAGAAACCTTGTCACAGGACAAGTTGGCTTACCAGTGTTCCATTTATTCGTAAGGCATGCACGTCAACAGGACAGGACAGTCAGCCAACCCACTCTAAGCTGAAAGTCAGATTAAGGGAGTTGGTCCAACTGTTTCATAAAAAAGAATGGCCAACGTAGATACAAATACCTTGTGTTAGGACGAGACAGATCTTATTTAGTAAAAAAACCACTCTGCTTCTACCAAAAAGTTCTCTGAAACTGATATCGTCAACATTCTCGACTTGTTGATTGACAACATATTTTTTATGTTTGGTGGACGTGTTTTTCAATAGAGAGTCGGCATACCTATTGGTACAAACTGTGCTCCTCTTATCACCGACTTGTTCCTTTATTCGTATGAGGAATACTTCATATAGGGGCTTTTCAAGAAAAACGAAAAGAAACTAGCCCGATCCATTAATTTCACGTGCCGCTATATGATGTCCTTTCACTAAATAATTCTAGGTTTGGTGATTCCATTGAGCTTGACATAAAGAATACAACAGATACAGAGAGGTCTGTTTCATACCTTGACCTACACCTCGACATTGACAGCGAAGGGCGGTTAAGAACGAAACTTTACGACAAAAGAGATGATTTCAATTTTCCTATCGTGAACTTTCCATTTATATGAAGCAACATTCCAGCAGCACCTGTATATGGAGTATTTACCTCTGTGTTGATACGATATTCCAGAGTTTGTAATTCCTATCAGGATTTCCTTGATAGAGGGTTGCTGCTAACAAGGAGGCTCCTGAACCAAGGGTTCCTATTGGCTAAGCTGAAGTCATCACTACGAAAGTCTTACGGTCTCCACCATGACTTGGTCGACCGCTATGGAATATCTATGTCACAAATGACCACGGATATGTTCCACTTGTCGTAAACACTTCCTGGTCCTTTCCTCATTCATGACTTATCACCGGGTTTGTAGCTAGATAACACGATGGGTGCCACTAGTGGAGCAGGAGCTGCCTACCCTTCCGGAGTATCTCAGTTCCTCCTCGATTTTTAGTAGGGTTCGTGTTACTCGATATTAGTTTTATGTGTATATTTTGTAGATCGTTGTTTTTCCTTTTGTCCTTTTCACTTCTATTTACGGATTATGATTACCCCTTTGGTATCTTCAAACTATTCTTAATAGTTAATCCACTAGTCTCCACTTCTCACAAAACTGGTGATCATTATCATTTTTATTTCGCATCCAATTTTGGATTATTGTGTTGGTTTTTTCATTGATTGTGTTGAGTACGTAAATGGATTTTTTTTTGTATTTCTTATGATTGCGACATAAACTAAACTGAAAAGTGCAACAAAGTGTCAAATTAAACAAATCAAAACTTACTTATTTCCATCCAATTTCATATATTTTGCAAAATGCTCACATTTTTGGGATGTTTATGAGAAAAAAATATGTTACTTTTTAAGAGCAAAGGAACCAAATTCCGAAATTTCGCATATTTGGAGCTTTTCACAATTCTTATCTTTCATCTAATTGTGATGTATTTTTTCTTTGATTGTGATAATTACTTCAGGTAGTGTTTGATTGTGATAATTACTTCAGGTAGTGTTTGATTATGATAATTACTTCAGGTAGTGTTTGATTGTGATAATTACTTCAGGTAGTGTTTGATTGTGATAATTACGTCAGGTAGTGCTTGATTGTGATAATTACTTCAGGTAGTGTTAAAGTGGATTGTTCTATCACTGATCGTTTTTTAGTTAAACAGAATTACAGTAAAACTGGTGCAGGAGGAAGTCTTGTCCACTTGCTGTTTTATCATGCTGATCCCAGTTTAGTCTAAACATATTTTATTTGGCAATTAAATAAAGACAAAATGGATTAGACACAAGTTAAACAAACTTATGAAGTCTTCTCCAAATTACAATTTGTTACATTAAATAAGTACATAAAAGGCATGCTATTACTATATCTTCATGTAGCACTAATAACGCATCAGTGATGAATATTCATAACCAGATGGAAAAATAAAATTAAGATGGATTCATAATTATGATGTGCATGTTCACCCAATTCAATTCCAGTTATACAATAAGGAATCTTTTTGAACATTTAATATAATCAAAAACATATTTAAATGTAATACAATTTTGTTCATAAGTTAAATTTACATTGTCACATGTCAGAAATTTGATATTTATAGTATAGCATGTTGTATCCCTGTTGAGATTACCTATCAATGTAGTTCTGGCTTGTAAGTATATTGGACAATCCAAAATGAAATGTTTTAAATTTTCAAGGACAACACCACATCGACAAGATGGGTAAAATACAATTCCAACTCGAAATAAATCATAATTCAAAAACGAAGCTGAAGCTGATCGCAGTCCTTTAGGCTTCACAAATAGCAACCACTCTCTGATGAGGAATTTCAAAATTTTCGTTCATATATCAGGTGAGCAATACAGGCGCTTGAGAGGTGAATTGCTTGAACGCTAGCAAGATGGATACCAATAGGCTTTGAAGGAGGTATGGATCTCATGAAATGGTTTAATTCCGTCATATTTTGGTGCCTGTCCTAAGCTAGGACCTATGTTCCAATCAGGTTTTGTTGTTGTTGTTGTAATCTTTATGTTTCAAGATTTTGTTTTGACACATTGTGGGTGTACTTGTAGATCAGTATTATGTATAGAACATAGTGTTGGATTGATTTGCTATTTAAGCTTATCCCTGAACCCATTAATGATGATGGACCACTTAACTCTTACAGATTATCAGAAAGATAAAGCCAACACTATAACGATAATAACAGGCTCTATTCATAGTTTGACCCATTCATAAACATAAATACCAGTATTTAAAATCAGGATGTTCGAGATACAGAACTACTTACTCCAAGTTAACCACCTTTAACGAGATATTAAATACCTATACTCCTATAGAATTTAATAAATTACCTTTATTTATTTAATGATTGTCAACACGAGGTTGCCTTCTCCGTGACATCTTGAAGATATGTTTACCATTTTCAATTTGACCTTAACGTTTACTAGCAAATTAATACGGATTGGCGTGTCCAGTGTATGCAACTATAGCAGAAGTCAGCATTATAGACAAAAAGCATGACATCTGCCTCCCATTCGATTTCAGTTCTCTTAGTATTTCATTTGGAATATACTATTGTTTGCATCGTTGGTTTGTTTATATATGAATACATTCTACACAACAGATTTTAACGACTCGTTAGACTTAATCATTGTTGGTTTGTTTATATATGAATACATTCTACACAACAGATTTTAACGACTCGTTAGACTTAATCATTGTTGGCTTGTTTATATATGAATACATTCTACACAACAGATGATAACGACTCGTTAAACTTAATCATTGTTGGTTTGTTTATATATGAATACATTCTACACAACAGATTTTAACGACTCGTTAAACTTAATCATTGTTGGTTTGTTTATATATGAATACATTCTACACAACAGATTTTAACGACTCGTTAGACTTAATCATTGTTGGTTTGTTTATATATGAATACATTCTACACAACAGATTTTAACGACTCGTTAGACTTAATCATTGTTGGTTTGTTTATATATGAATACATTTTACACAACAGATTTTAACGACTCGTTAGACTTAATCATTGTTGGTTTGTTTATATATGAATACATTCTACACAACAGATTTTAACGACTCGTTAGACTTAATCATTGTTGGCTTGTTTATATATGAATACATTCTACACAACAGATTTTAACGACTCGTTAGACTTAATCATTGTTGGTTTGTTTATATATGAATACATTCTACACAACAGATGATAACGACTCGTTAGACTTAATCATTGTTGGTTTGTTTATATATGAATACATTCTACACAACAGATTATAACGACTCGCTAGACTTAATCATTGTTGGTTTGTTTATATATGAATATATTCTACACAACAGATTATAACGACTCGTTAGACTTAATCATTGTTGGTTTGTTTATATATGAATACATTCTACACAACAGATTTTAACGACTCGTTAGATTTAATCATTGTTGGTTTGTTTATATATGAATACATTCTACACAACAGATTTTAACGACTCGTTAGACTTAATCATTGTTAGCTGTAAACATCTGCAAACATTCATTTTTGTTTCCTGCACGCACCTGAGTTCACCCCTGAATTTTTGTGGGTCCGTGTTGATAATTTTTTAAAGTTTTTTGTGTTGTCCTATTATGTGTCTTTATGTTCTGAGTTCCGTGTTGTGATGTCTGTTACGATTTCCATATAAAAACGATGTTAGGAACGTCTTTTCCTCCAGTTGTTTATTGGAGGGCTCGTGTCATATTTACGTTATTTGTGTTTGCTTACGTAACATACTTGTGGATTTCCAACATGGCTTTAGAAACAAACGATTATGTGAGTCACAGCTAGTCATTACAACTGAAGACATAGCATGAAATCTTGACAACAACCAACAAGTCGATATGCTCATATTGGATTTTAGTAAAGCCTTTGACACGGTACCACACAAGCGTCTACTGAAAAAGCTGGAATCATATGGCATAAATGGGAACATTCTATCATGGCTTGAAGCATGGCTCACGCAACGAGAACAACAAGTGACCATAGAAGGAGACAAATCTAGTACAGCCAAAGTAACATCTGGTGTACCACAGGGAACGGTACTAGGACCTATGATGTTCCTTTTATATATCAACGATATAGGCAATGACATCACATCCAAAAGTCGCCTATTTGCAGATGATAGCCTACTATACTTAGCAATATCCACCAAAGACGATTTCAAACGGCTACAACAAGATCTTGACAGAATGGTTAATTGGACTAAAACATGGCAGATGATTTTCAACCCTCTGAAATGCTATGTTCTAAAGATTACAAAAAAGAAGAAAACAGTAGACTTCGACTATAACATCAATGGACAAACCTTAGAAACAGTAGCATCAAATCCATACCTAGGAGCTGAACTCACGAACACCATGTCTTGGGACAAACAAGTTCAGAAAGTTGTAGCGAAAGGAAATAAAGCACTAGGCTTCATACGTAGAAATGTAGGATCATGTCCAGAGGAGGTAAAGAAACAAGCATACCTTGCGCTTGTCCGACCTCACCTTGAGTATGCCAGCAGCGCTTGGGACCCTCATTTCCAAAAACATATTCTACAGATTGAGATGGTCCAACGCCGAGCAGCACGCTTCATCAAAAGCAACTACTCAAGAGACCCTGGTACAGTGACAACATTACTTGAACAACTGGAATTACAACCACTTTCAACAAGGAGAACAATAGCCCGTATCACACTTTTACATAAAGCCATCCATGAAAAAGTAGCGATACCAATACCATCCTACATCATTAAACCAACGAGAACTTCGAGATTCCATCATCCGAAGAGATACATACAAATTAGACCGAAAAAAGATGTTTACAAATACAGTTTCTTCCCACGTACCATCAGGGATTGGAACCAACTATCAGAGGAACTGTTAGACATAGAGAGCAGTGAGGAATTTAAGAGCAGACTCACTAAGCTCTACTACGGTGGCTGAACAACATGAACAAAAGATGATGATTTTATCCTGATTTTAATCACTTGTAAATACACACACTTTTAGGACTTTACTGTATATACTAATAATTTTGTCATGTTGGAGGACGTCACAAATACTTGAGTGATGGGTCAACGACCTTTTTCAAGTCAACACCATAGATAGATAGATAGATACGTATAGTGTTGTCCAACACAAGTTGCGTTGTGTTTTTGCTTTGTTCGTCTTCATCTTGTGTACCCTATGTTGCCAGTTTCTCCGGATTGTCCATTTCTGATGGCCCCTTCGGTATTCTTTAACATTTATTTGCTGCAGGTTAGCAGCAAACTTGCTCAAAACCTGTATTTCATAAGGGATTATATGATTGTAGAACTGTATTTAGCTAAGTACAACTTAATGCAGACCTTTACTACTGTCTTGGTGTAACAACATTCCACATGATGTCGAATGGAACAAAAGTGAAAATGAAATATAGAGACATCTTAGGTAAAGTTTTATAAACAATGACTTAAAATAATCTCAAATAGAAAATCCTAAATATTATGTTCCAAAATCGGCTAAAGTGAGCCAATTAAAATTTTTCGTGTCACAGCATATTTTTAAAAACCTGAAGCTGAGTTCGGAAAAAATATCTGGTGTATTTTTATCTAGGAATAAAGTAACTTCTTCCTACACAGAAATTATTCAACTACAGATAACATTTTCACTCTCTTTTCGTTTTTCCAAATAATAAAACTTAAAAAAAGGAAATTATTTTGTGCCTTTATAGATTTCGAAAAGGCCTTTGATAAGGTATGGAGGGAAGGGCTTTTCTATAAAATGATGTTAAATAAAATCAATGGCAAAATGTATAATGTTATTATTAATATGTATGATAGTATAAAATCTTGTATCTCATATAATAATTGTATATCAGAATACTTTGATTGTGCAAATGGAGTCAGACAAGGGGAAAACCTGTCCCCTTTTCTTTTTTCATTGTTTATAAATGACATTGACACTTTTTTAGAAAACAAAAATATTACAGGACTACAAACCATCTCAGATGAAATAGAAAACAATTTAGACATTTACCTTAAACTTTTTATTCTGTTATATGCTGATGACACTGCATTGTTAGCTGAGACAGCAAATGATCTCCAAACTCAATTGGATGCCTTTTATGAATATTGTAATTTGTGGAAATTAAAAGTAAATGCAGATAAAACCAAAGTAATGGTGTTTGGAAATGGGAGATTACCACAAAATTTGAGCTTCAGCTTTGATAATCTAAATCTTGAGATAGTTAAAAATTTCAACTATCTTGGGATTATTTTTACTAGAACAGGAAATTTTAGTTTAACAAAAAAACATCTAGCTGATAAAGCACTAAACGCTATGTATGAAGTTTTGAAAATGGGAAGAATGTATAAACTATCAATAAAATGTCTACTTGATCTATTTGACAAAATGATTAAGCCCATCCTGTTATATGGCTGTGAAGTGTGGGGCTTTAGTAACAATGATATTCTGGAAAAAATACATCTAAAATTTTGTAAGATTCTTTTAAATTTAAAAACATCAACGCCTAGCTATATGGTGTATGGTGAACTAGGGCGATACCCTATATATATTGATATTAAAATCAGAACCGTATGTTACTGGGCAAGACTTATAGTTGGTAAACAAACAAAGTATTCTAATATATTGTATAGACTATGTCGTCAATTGAATGCAGTTTAGCTGGATATTGTTTGTAAAACAAATATATAATGAGTGTGGCTTCCCAAATATATGGGAAACAGAACTTTTTGACAATGTAGATTATTTGAAATGTGTAATTAAACAGCGATTAGAGGATCAGTTTCTTCAAAATTGGAATTCTTTAGTACAAAATTCACCTAAAGCCATAAATTATAAAACATTTAAAACAGAGTTTAAATATGAAGAATATTTAAATATTTTAGAAATAAAAGATTCAATTTTGCTTTGCAGATTTAGAACAACAAATAATAAACTCCCCATCGAAACAGGGCGATGGCAGAACATTCCAAGAGAAAATCGTAAATGTATATTATGTAATAGATCCCAAATTGGAGATGAATACCATTATATTTTTGAATGTATTTATTTTAACCAAGAACGTAAGCAGTCACTGTTAAATTATTTCATATATAGACATAATATTATCAAATTTTCTGAACTTATGTCAAGTAAAAGAAAACCAATACTGAAGAAACTCTGTCATTTTATAAGTGCTATCAATACCGGTGTTTGTCCTCCAGGCTCTTAATCCTTTGTAACCTCTCTCCTAATTTATATATATGTTGTAAATAGTTGTTGTTATTTTGATTTTATTGTTATATCTCTGTACCATTGTTATACATTGGCTTTATGAGAATAAAGATATATAGTAATAAAATGCCTATTTGTCAACTTATTAAAAACAATAGATGTTATATATGGATGATGTTCACGAAAATGCTTGCCACAAACTATAAGTCAGTTCCCTATGGCGCCCGTACAAGAAATGAAATCATTAAACAGTTAAGATTTTGTGTTTTCTGGAAAGTAAAATCGCCATATAAACATTTAAATTCTGTAACACCTAAAATTCAGTTCATGTCAATTTTTAGTATGCGAAAGCTTGCTTACACATGGTTTATTCCCCGAACGCCTACTCGAATAAAACAACACCTAATCAAGAAAGGGGATTTATAGTGAATTACGTTACGAATTTAGAACCTCTAGCTTAAGATCCCGATAGAAGATAATCCCATTAGAATATCTTTAAGTGGTCGTCCCATAGACAAGAAATATGAAAATAGTCCAAAATGCTTCAATAGAAAACTTTTTCTTCGAAAGAAAAGATCACAGATTTATTATTTAAAATTTTGCATTTAATTGTGAATTACGTTACGCGTTTGTTCGCTAATATACTTACTTTCAATGGATTTCTCAAATTATGACTATGACACATGTTGATGTTTCATGTGATCAGCATTTAACTATATTGAATATCTTCTGAAATAATTTTTCTGCAGACAATATAATGCATTTTAGTGAAATACGTTACAGTGAATTACGTTATGCAATTTTCCTTTTAAACAGCTGTTGAATTATTTCTATGGCAAAATTATACAGGTAAAGCTTAATTATGCACCGATATACACATGGGCTACCTTATATGCTAAGTTTACTTGAGGAAAATGTTCAAAATGCAAGAATTTCAATGTTGATCTATTGCACATGAGGTATGTCTTCTGGAACGCAGGAAAATTGTACTTTGAAATACGTCTTTGTCACACTATCACAGTGTCCGAATGTCAAACAAGAGCGTGCAGGGCTCGCAGGTAGACATGTGATGGGGACTTTACAGGTACCCGCAGTTATACTTAGCGTCGGAGGAATAGTTGCAAAGGACACGACTTGTTTCTGCGATACATATTTCTTAAATTGTAAAGTGGAACCAGTTAGTGAGGAATGGAAATTCACAACACAGTCAAGTAAACGTCAGAGAATACCGAAGGAGCAATAAAACAATGGATAATCCAGAGAAACTGGCAACATAGGATACACAAATCACAAGACAAACAAAAAAACACAACACAATATGTGTTGGACACCACTATGCGCAAACACACACACATAGCGTAAAAAAGACACGAACCCCATACAAAGAACTGGAGGTAATGATGAACCGAGCATCGTTTTTATGCGGAAATCATAACGGACATCACACCGCGGAACTCAGCACGTAGACATATAATAGGACAACACCAAAATTAACAAAATGGGCAAAAGCCTTGGGGTGAAGGCTTCTTATAACACACCCGCCGTGTTACTCGTATATACAGTCGGTAGTGATAGAGGAAAGAAAACATCTACGTAAAAAGTAAAAGATCCATTGTCATTTGAGATATGGATACTTCGTAACTGTCAACCAGATTGCGATGACAACAGTAGAATATTCGTAATGATGATTTCAACCTAGGAACAGAGTGACCTTGTTTGAGTAGCTTTTGCATCAGCAGCTGGGTCCTGGTACTCCGGTTTCCTCCACCAATAAACTGATCGCCACGATATAACTGAAATATCGTTGAAATTGGCGTTAAACACCATTACCCTAACCCTCTGTTCAGAAAATCACTGTACTGGGCACAAGTTCTAGAATAACCTATGAGTTGTGAAATGTGAACTCCATACGCTGGTTATGCTGGAATATTGCTAATGATGCAAGGGAAGTTGACCATTGGAAAAGTGATGTCATCATGTTTGTCGTAGAGTTTTGTTATTTATCCTCCTCCGTTGTCGATTTCAAGTTGAAGGTCAGGGTAAGGAAGCTGATACTGCTCCTGAAGACACCGTTAGAGAAAGAATTATTCAACAAGAAGTAAATTTAGATGTAAGTAACAACTTATAGGGCAATATGCTGCAAATACATGTGTTGGAGCAATATATGACAGTCAATGGTATGTGGGGGAAATTATAGCATTCGATGATAAAGAACGAGAATACCATATTTCCTTCATGGATGGTTTTGGGAAATCATTCAGATGGCTCGAAAAGGATCACGGAAGGAGGTATTCTGTGTTCTAGACAATCCCGTTAAGCATAGAAAGACGCGTAATATACTTACATTTTCGGCGAAGGACTTAGAAAAAGTTCAAGATATGTTTGATGAGATATGATAAAATAAAATCGCAATACAGGTCAATGAATATGTCTTATATGTAGTTTGGTTACTATAACTGTGAATTACGTTACACAAATGCAAGTGCAAGTTGTTATTTTAAATAGACAATTTACATGATTTAGAAGAAAAAGAAATTAAAATGAACAGTTGTAACGTGTATTTGACCAGTTTTTGGGCTGATATGTATATATATATCCTACCGTGACATCTGCTCGGTCATGCAATAATGTCGGTCATTTGATTTGATTTACAATTCTCGCGCAGCACGAGACCAATGACGTCATTCTGTATATTCATAGCGTACATAAACACAGAGGGAATACTTTTCAACGTCAAAATTACAAGATGAGATTAAAACAGAGAAGTTTGAATTGAATAAATTCCATGCATTGAATAAGATCCTTTTCACTAATGTCTTTTTTTCCTGATCATTATGATTGTTAAATATGTTTCCATCGATGGTATTCCCCAAACATTTGTATTTTTCCGGTTTGTTGACACAATCGATATCACAGTTCATGACCGTTTCTGGAATGTAGGCCAAGCAAATTGTATTTTAAAATACTTTGAAAATATGATGATGGATCATTCAGATTCCACCATTTTCTAGAAAATAACCGATTTTACCGGGAAAATACATGCAAGTGCTCTCCATTAGTCACAAAATGGCAGATTATTTTGCATTTCCACTGCTGCTTTAATAACACATATACCCCTTACTTCTTGGGGTAATGAAATGAAATTCACAGAGAAGATAGAAAAAGAATTAATTTAACAGCAATAATCAAAATTTATAGCATAAATTGAACAGAGAATTAAATTAAACCAGACAGAAAAATGAGATTGTCTGGGCAAAAAAAAACTGTCATTATTACAAATAGCATCAACAAAACTGTATTGTTACCACTCTGTGATAATAAATGTGATTAAAATAAACTGAAATCAGTCATTAATTAATTTACCAAAATATGTCGGTCTAATAGATTGTATTGACAAAAGCAAAAACACCAAATTCACTGGATTATATACTTTTTATGAGGGTAAGCAAGTTTAATATTTGCATCAAATAATTAATTTTTAATACTTCAATTTCAAACTATTTAAAAAAAACATCTTTTGAAATTTTTCAGACAAATCAATTACACGGAAAAAGCTAAAATACTGTACTTTCTTAATCTGGTTTACTTTTTAAGCTTGGTTGGCCTATGACAAAATTATGTGCTTTATTGAACTTTGACAGACTTTATGTGACGTCATACGACGCCATTTGGAAAAAGGGTGGTAAACAAATTAAGGGTCAGTATGAAATTATTATCGATCTTTTTTCCATGAAACTTTACACATGTGAGCAAGAATAGATGAGGAACATAATTAAAAAGAAAAAAAAAATTTCTTTTCAAACATGAAAAAATTAATCAAACATTATTCAATGACTGACCGACTTATTGTCAGACGAGGATATATAGATATATATTATTTAGAACTACGCCTTTACAAAGGGGGCGCCTACCACCAGGGTAGAGGTAGTGGCGCGTCTATATTATATAAAACAATTACGTACAACAAATTCATAGCATATAGTCTGTAAAACACAAAAAATTCTATCTAAAATATATGTCATTTAAGAGTTCACATCACATATGTACTAAGCATAAAATATTTAAAAATTTAAAAATGGATAAGAAATGAGAAACATTAATATCATGAGTTCAATAAATCATGTCTAAGATCTAAGCACTCCTTTAAAAACATTTTCCCTAAAGAGTCATAAAAATATCCAACATCACTGCTAAAAAGATAGCCGATGTCCCCAATTAAGAACTGGATCTTAGCAACATGCAACAGTTCTGCAAAGGAAAAATTAAAACCGAGGCCTTCATAAGGCTCAGGATTGAATAAACTAGAGAACTTCAGACGGATTTCGTCGTAGACTGGACAGTCAAAAAAAAACGTGCTCGAGGTCCTCGCCAACCTCAGCATTGCATAAATCCAATATATCGCTTTGTGACATGTTCATTCTATACAAATACTTTTTTAGAGGAATGGTTTTCGTTCTAGCTAAAAGCTTCAATCTAGATGATCGAAAATCATTATCACATAAATAAGATTGTCTACCTATCTTTATAGCAAAACAATTTTGATACAGGTCCAAACTGATTTTAGTTTACACTTCAAGCATCATTTTATTTCTCGTGTTTGTTCCAAACATCGAGTTCAGGGAGGCTTGACTTTGGCTTTCGAAACAAGAAACATCAGGAGTGACATCACGTATTATGTCTAGGTTCAGGGTATCGTAATCCCAAAATGTGTCATTATTGTTAATCATTTCGTTATATACCTGCTTACACAAACGATGATTTGGTAGTCGTAACAGACATTTGTAGTATGAGATTCTCTGTCTATTGATAAAGACGGACAAAGGCTCCCATCCTAGTTCCAATAATATTGCAGCCTTTGGAATGTTAAGTTTTGTACGGAGAATAATTTTAGCTGCTTTGTATTGCCAACTATCCAGTGAGTCTTTACTGGCTTGGGACAGTGGCATCCAGACCGCGCATGTATGGGTTAGCGAAGGTCTGATAACCGAGTTCCACAAAGCATCCCCAAAATTTAATCGGTTGAAATCGCCGTGCTCCTCAAGTACACGAATCATATAGTTCAGTTGCTTATCAGCTTTTTCCTTGAGAACATTACAAATGTGGAAATTTGATTTTAATGTACGGTTTACAAAATAACCAAAATATTTGTATTCGTTTACCTCTTCAATTGACTCATCCCCTAATTTCCAGGTTGAGTTATTATTTATCCTCTTCCCCACAACCATGACTTTAGAGTTTTTCGAATTAAACTCTAGGTACCATTTTTTGGCAAATTGGTGCGAAATTTGCAAGAGTCTGAAGTTCTCTAGGAGATTCTGCCATTAAAACAACATCGTCCGTGAACAGGAGACAGTTAGTCAGATTTAATGATATATTTACACCGATATTTTTATCACTCAACATCTGAACAAGGTCGTTCATTAACACAGAGAAAAGGGTGGGTAGCAAAACACAACCCTGTTTAACACCATACTGTTGATAGAAATAATCGGACTCGTAATCATTAAATACAACTTTATTCTTAATAAAATTTCTATAAATTTCTTTTATTAAACGCCATGGTTTGCCTTGATTGCCGCTTTCCCAGAGTTTAGCAAGAAGTCCCTCCCACCAAACACTGTCAAAGGCCTTCGATAGATCAAGAAAAGCAATATACAAGGGTTTATTCGAAGACTTTGCAAGGGAACAAATACCGTGTAGCATGAATATATGGTCTTCTATCCACCTATCTTTCCTAAAAGCGCCTTGTGATTCACCAAGTATATTGTTAGATTCAAGATGGTTAACAGCTGTGCTTTCGATGGTTTTTGAGAATATTTTATACACGTTAGAGGATAATGTTATTCCTCTATAATTATCAATGTCATATAGAGAACTGGATTTGTGCAGGGGCCTTATAATACCGCTATGCCAATCGTCTGGTATAACCTCAATATCAGATATTGCCGTAAGCATATCTACAAGCGAACGGATCATTATATCTCCCCCCGAATTATGGTATTTTGTTTCGTTCCAAATTTTTTTTTCCGATACGGCAGGGGTTAGAATATTTTTTTTTTCCAGAATTTAACATTAGGTTATATTACAAAAACTCTAATCAGATTATTTTTTTTTCCTCCACCAAAATCAAAATATTTTTTTTTCAGCAACATTGGGAATCAGAATATTTTTTTATTAAAAAACCATGACCCCCCCCCCCCTTTCAAGTTAAATGGTCGTTCCCTAAAAGATTCCAGAAAGCCTTACTTTAATTTCGACTTTTGCAACCGCTATTTCCAAGAAGTTTCATTTTATTTTGAAACTCTTTCTGTTTGATTGCGGTTTGTAATTTTTCCTTTCGTTTTCGATATTAGCCTGAGATACGTTTCCCCAAATCGCTATCATGACAGTAAGATTTATGATGAATTCGTTGCAATTTGTTTACATCTTGTCTAGCCTTCACTAGCTTATTTAAGTCCTTGTCCCAAACATTTCGAAAAATTTTTACTCTAGGGATTTTCCGTATTACTGACTCGGCGGCCCCATTAACCTTTGTTTTCCAAAAACTCCATAGAGTGTTAATATCATTATTTTTATTAACCCAATCAGCAGTAAACGATGATTCAAGGTAATTTTGAAAAGAATCCCAATCTGTTTCATCTGTAATTTTCCAGAAGAATCTATCTTTACTCTTTGACATAGTTTTAGTCTCCTTTGTGTCCGTGTTACACAAGCAGGTACTTATTATTACATGATCACTATGGAGGACATATTGACCGTCCTCGAGGATAAAAACCGAGTTTACATTGTTAGCTAATTGTTTCGACAACAACACGCAATTTATAGTTGAACGTTGATCATTTAGAATTCTAGTGAAGAGACCCTTACAGCAAACTAATGAATTAACAACTGTAAGTTCGGTCACCTCAATAAATTGTCGAAGACTTTGTTTGTCAACGGATAAAATAGTATTTCCGGTAGAATCGCATTTTCGTACGCAGCGACCGTTACAATCGCCCGATAAACATATTTCATAACCAAGAGACGCGAAGAGGGAACAGTTTTCTAACAATTCGTATAAAAGACTATCAGTTAGGTCCTTGTTTACTCCGTCATTTGGGAAATAAACAGTTCCTATGGCAGTCTTTACTCCATTTAAGTGACCTAATATCCAGAAACGTTCAAAATCATCGTCTCGACTGCTATTCAGATTTTCATCTAGTATAGGAAAATCGGTTTTTACTCGTATACCAATTCCACCTTTATCTTTTACCGACTTACGACATTTGCCAAACCAATTATAAACTGTGTGTAGAACTTTAGGCTTGTCATCAGACCGAAGAAATGTTTCCGCTAAAGAAAGTATATCCGGAGAATTATCTTCAAGATGTTTATTCACTTCATGGATTTTACTCCTTATACCCCTTAAATTTAAAAAGTCAATTTTGGATTTTAAAGATTTACATTGCTTCTTACCAACACCTCTTCTGCGGTGACGACGTTTAGTCTTTAATTTTCCTACACTGACTTTAAAAACAGAACTGTTGCCTGAAACGGCACACTCATGCTGGCCATCTACCTAATAATTACAAAAACGTTCCTTATGGCCTTGTTCATGACACCTGCTACATGAGATAAAATTACCATGACGACAGTTTTTTGCTACGTGATTATGTTCTCCACAGTACCAACAGCCAACTCCATTTCTACCATACCCATTATAATTCTCAGACTGAACATCGTTTAAACTGTCTGTCCTATCATATCTACGTGTATTTCTCACATGATCACCACTCCTCATCTGCATATTCTTCCTTATACCGTCCACTCTCCTACGCATGTTCCTCACATGATCTATATCACTCATCAGTGCACCACTCCTTACACTCTCGACCCTCATACCGTGTGGTCGGTCATGATCATAGCGATCGTTGCTTTTTGCCCCTGCTCCCCGATTGGTATGTCGAATGCCCCGACTATAACGTCTGCTTCTGTCCTTGACCACCATGATCATTTTCAGACCCACACTGTGCAAAAGTAGCAGTACATTTAATGCCTAATTTTTCTGCCAACTTCGCAGTTCCTTTACTATTAAGATGTATACCATCATTATTATATAGTTCAGCGTTGACAGCACCATTTTGAAGTCTGAAAGTGACTTCGTTATTGACAAATAAACAGTTTTCATCATTAGCTAATTTACTCAGTATTGTGTTACCTTTTGTAATGTTACCATGTTTGTCGTCTAACCAAAGAAAAATTGAAGAGATAACGACATTGTCACATTTAGATTTGGCAGTATTGACTAGAATGTTATAATCGTCGTTGAGAGACTCTGTATCGAAATGCTCGCTGACGCAGTCGTTACTTCGAACCTGTAGGAGGATATTTTGGTAGGATTCATCGTTTGAGCTGCTTAGTAATTTAGCTGTGATATCAGATACTCTACCACCTCTGACACATATAGGGTCGGTATCACAGTCAAAGGTGTATTTTGTAATTTCCCGTATAACAGAGCTTCCCACTAGTAAGGTTCCGCGTCGTTTCTTCTCTTCTTCCAACTCAGTGTTTGGCGGGTGTGTATTTACAGCTTCCGAATGACTGTTTTGAGCTCCCTTTTTGAGTCTGTTCCGTAGTCGACTATTCTCCTCCTGTGAATGAACAAGTTCTGCGGCTTTCTGAGCCAACTTTGTCTGTGCATCTTCGTATTGTCCAACGAAGCTGAGTAGGACTGATTCAATATTTTGTATCCTAGTGGAGAGCAATCTGCATTCTGAGCATACCCGGAAACCGGTCTCGTTATCGCAGTCATCGGTTATACATCTTGTATGGAACCAGATTTGACAAAAGTTGCACCTTATCATATCGCTCACCATCTGAGAATCATTACAAATTCAAAGTGTAATGTTAGTGTCAGTAGAAGACTTCTTTTTCGACTTCCTACCCTTTTTCCCTTTTTGTCCTTTCGGGTTGTCGACAACAGTTGTCCCTGTCCTGTTATATTGCTCGAATTTATGACGTCGCTATCAGAGTTTTTAATAGTTTCTAGCGCATCGCTGTTTGCTACAGTTTTTGCAATGGTAATACTGTCATTACATTCTTCCTGTGCCGACTGGTTGAGGGTTTCAATTTCTGGTGTCGCTTTGAGTTATAAAAAGTTCGCTAAATGAGTCTGACACTGACTTGACATCCGTGCTGGAGGATTTATTCGCTGTGTTAACAGCGGTTTGACATCTAGTCTTCCTCGGAGATACATCAGTTTCTATGTTCCACTGTCGTCTTTTTCGTCCTAATTGATTCTGACTCTCATTATTAAGAGCGTTAGACATATAATGTGTTTTAATAGTCTCATCTGGAAAAATCTGTATATTCAAGCAAACATATTGTGTTGTGGAGATTATTTGCGAGAATTGTTCTATTTTTTATGTTAGAGCTCGTTAAAGAAAGTTAGAAGTTTATCTTTACGACAAAAAGTGTATCTTATTTCATTTTCATCATCTAAAGTTATTGCATGTATTGTTGTTGGTTGCTTCTTTTCAATTACTAACAAGTAAAAGGAAAATAAAACATGTCATACATTTTGTAGGGAAAAGTGAATTACGTTACAAAGAGACGATTTATTTCAACCCAAGGTAAAAGAAAACATTGTGTGTTGAGCTATATAGCCAAATATTGATAGAGTATATAAAATGTTATAAAATGAAACAAGTGCATTTAGTCCTCTTTTTCTATCGCTTTGAGTTAACAAATATTAACTATAAAAAGGAGGTAAAAAAAATATAAAGAAACTTTATTACCAACAAATTGATGAACGCCTTTTCATACAAACAAATTTCTTGTTAATAGAAAATTTCATACATTTTTATGCTTTACCTTTTTAGTAAGTAAATATACTTCATTTTTCCAAATTTATAACATTATTTTAGCTTATTTTCGACCAAAATTTTAACTTTATAAAGAACACATCGAGCAATAACGTAATTCACTTGAACAATTAACGTAATGTATTTACACAACGAATATTCAAAAGAAAAACACGAATCAAGAATTTATATAGCTGTTTTCTTATTGTCCAAATGTTACATTTTCAAAATATAACATTTATCAGATATTCTGTGTCCAAAAGTTTGTTGCCGTTTTCTGATTGCTTTTGGCCCAACTGAACTGATTTTTGGATGTTTGTAGATGAACACATGTATATATGCCACAATGAAAAATATTGCCGCATGCTTTATGTGCGGGTTGCCATAGTGACAGATCATCATTGATGTCACGTTACATGCATCCATTTATCATTTTAGATATATGATTGCCTATCATTATACTTTCAAATCCAATTATATTCTACACTAAAGGAGCATTAACAAATGCTAATAAAAAAAAACCTTAAAACCTGGTTCCTTTATCTGATTCTCCTCAAGCCATTATACGGTAGCTTTTCCCGGAAACTGTAAGAGTGCAAATCTATATATAATTACAATATTATATGGATCAAGTCTTAGAAAAACAAAGGAAGCTATTAAATATGATTGTCAGAGGTGGATGTAGTCCTATTGTAAGTGTAATAAGGTACAATCTTGTGACACAGTCTCATAGCTGATATTAAATTAGACACAGAAAAAAATATCAACATTAAAATGGTCTGAATATTTATTATTCTTTGGTTACATGCACAGTATATAGAAGTTATAACAGAAGCAATGCTGTCTTAAATTTGTACTTTTCAGTTTATTTAAACAAGAACGTTACAAGCAATAAACTAATACGTTGTATAATGTTCATACCATTGGTACATACCATACAAAACATTTTTCACAAACAGCAATCTGAAAAAACCCATCACATTTGGTAATAAGGCTGGGTGCTAGATATGAGATTATAAATGTTTTTGCACAAATCATATTAATATACAGATTAGTGTAAAAAAATATGTTCATATATTTTTTTGTTTATTCCTATGTATCTTTGTTGTTTCTTGTCCCTTTATGAAAACAATGCTTTATGACTTTCCATTCTGTGATGTCAGTTGCGATTTCCGAATAAAAATGATGTTCGGTTCGTCTTTGCCTCAAGTGGTTTGTAGTCTTAATTGCGTTGTTTGTGTTTGTTTACGTGTAGTGGTGTCAGACACATATTGTCTTATGTTTTTCTTTGTCTTGTGTACCCTATGTTGCCAGTTTCTTTGGATTGTCCCTTTTGATTGCCCCTTCGATATTCTTTAACGTTTATTTATAGTCTTGACAAATAGTAGTTATATTAGAAAACTTTCAGTTGCAGAAATAAATGAAAAGAAACAAATATATCAATTTATGGTAAAAGATTATTTCGCTATCTTTATCATGAGCAGTTTAAAACAAATGTTTCTTATTTGGATTATCAAGTTATATAACTCGTAAAATTACAGTGTATATTTTCTTATTGCATTACAAAGTCTACCACTACAATAAACTGTCTGACAACCGGAAACACAATTAGTATAAATGATTGAAATCGTTGTTATTCAATGTTGTTAAGCCCTTTAATGACATTTGTGTTCTTATCTTAGTACACATCAGCGATGGGTCGAAAGCAGGTTGCTTTTTAAAAAAATTCAATTTGATTGTTTACCTAATTTTAATTAATTTTTTTTATTCAATATACAAAGTCAATCACCAGGAAGTACAATTTTAACAGCCAATCAAGAGGAGCGATTGTTATTTAACGCTAAATGAGGAATTTTCTGTTGTCTCATGGCTAGGTTAGGTTTCTTTCTTTATAAGACGATGATGATGCTTCCGAGAGTTTCATCCGCCTATAGCTAGTAGTCAGGGTTCCAGCAATGACATGGTTTATTAGATATAATTATTATTGCAAGTAACAATCCTTAAATACTGTATTTGTTCTATTCCTTCAGGAGTAAGTAAATCTTGGCATATTATGGATATCCCGATTAGTCCGTTTGATATTATTATTTCCAAAGACTTCCAAATTATTTGGCTGTCCAAGCTATTTATTTTTGAGCGTACCAGATGAGAGTTATTCCAGAAATGTGCCGTGCGCTGTGGCTGTCCACACTATTTATTTTTGAGCGTACCAGATGAGAGTTATTCCAGAAATGTGCCGTGCGCTGTGGCTATCCAAACTATTTATTTTTGAGCGTACCAGATGAAGGTTATTCCAGAAATGTGCCGTGCACTGTGGCTGTCCAAACTATTTATTTTTGAGCGTACCAGATGAAGGTTATTCCAGAAATGTGCCGTGCGCTGTGGCTGTCCAAACTATTTATTTTTGAGCGTACCAGATGAAGGTTATTCCAGAAATGTGCCGTGCGCTGTGGCTGTCCAAGCTATTTATTTTTGAGCGTACTAGATGAAGGTTATTCCAGAAATGTGCCGTGCGCTGTGGCTGTCCAAACTATTTATTTTTGATCGTACCAGATGAGGGTTATTCCAGAAATGTGCCGTGCGCTGTGGCTGTCCAAACTATTTATTTTTGATCGTACCAGATGAGGGTTATTCTAGAAATGTGCCGTGCGCTGTGGCTGTCCAAACTATTTATTTTTGAGCGTACCAGATGAGGGTTATTCTAGAAATGTGCCGTGCACTGTGGCTGTCCAAACTATTTATTTTTGAGCGTACCAGATGAGGGTTATTCTAGAAATGTGCCGTGCACTGTGGCTGTCCAAACTATTTATTTTTGAGCGTACCAGATGAGGGTTATTCTAGAAATGTGCCGTGCACTGTGGCTGTCCAAACTATTTATTTTTGAGCGTACCAGATGAGGGTTATTCTAGAAATGTGCCGTGCACTGTGGCTGTCCAAACTATTTATTTTTGAGCGTACCAGATGAGGGTTATTCCAGAAATGTGCCGTGCGCTGTGGCTATCCAAACTATTTATTTTTGATCGTACCAGATGAGGGTTATTCTAGAAATGTGCCGTGCGCTGTGGCTGTTCAAACTATTTATTTTTGATCGTACCAGATGAGGGTTATTCCAGAAATGTGCCGTGCGCTGTGGCTGTCCAAACTATTTATTTTTGAGCGTACCAGATGAGGGTTATTCTAGAAATGTGGCGTGCGCTGTGGCTGTCCAAACTATTTATTTTTGATCGTACCAGATGAGGGTTATTCTAGAAATGTGCCGTGCGCTGTGGCTGTCCAAACTATTTATTTTTGAGCGTACCAGATGAGGGTTATTCTAGAAATGTGCCGTGCGCTGTGGCTGTCCAAACTATTTATTTTTGAGCGTACCAGATGAGGGTTATTCTAAAAATGTGCCGTGCGCTGTGGCTGTCCAAACTATTTATTTTTGATCGTACCAGATGAGGGTTATTCTAGAAATGTGCCGTGCGCTGTGGCTGTCCAAACTATTTATTTTTGAGCGTACCAGATGAGGGTTATTCCAAAAATGTGCCGTGCGCTGTGGCTGTCCAAACTATTTATTTTTGAGCGTACCAGATGAGGGTTATTCCAAAAATGTGCCATGCGCACTAAATTAGACTTCTCCATTTTTATTTTTGTACCAGACCAACACGTTTAAGTGTATTTTTAAATTAACACTATTAAATTAAATACATATATTCATGTGGCTCTACTGAAACACTGTGTCCTAGCTCCAAGCAAACTAGTTTTTGATTTTATCAACCAAATGATCTAATTATACAAGTGTACTTTTTTTTAATGTTCATCAAATCGAATAATGCTAACTATGATTACTGAACCAATATGACCTTTAGCTTTAAACTAACAAACAGACATTATATCAAATGACAATTCTGTACCTTTGTGTTGCATTACTATACTCAAACAGAACAAATAGAAATGTATTCATTTGTAGAATGACTATTGTTTATAACTAACAATGTTGAAAATATTGTTTTTTCACCAGTATTCCCTTCTTTAAAGTGGCATTTTTTTGTTCCACTATACAATCATGTATCATAAATCCACCAAAACTCCTATGAATATGCATATACTGTCAACATTATCTACTGAATTCAACAGACTGAAGAGAGATATTACCAACAGATACAAAATTATATAAAACAAAACCCATAGCTCTTAAATACTTCACAAAATTATATAATATGGTTAGTAATCCAACCTGTAAACATCTTAAAGTGTATGATATATTGGAGATGCTATCCCTGGTTCTTTGTCATACGAGTATAAAAAAACTAGATATCAATAATTTAGTTCACATAGCTCATGATTAGGACAGTCATCATCAGATACGCTCAAAGTCAAATTAGAGTTAAACCATATAACATTCATGGGAGCAAGAAAACAAAATGGCCTCAACAGAATAGCCAAAAATGGTGAAAAGTTATTAAGACACTAACGTCACACTAGTCTAATTAGATGGTTTGAAATGTGGCAACATAATGTGTTACCATCAATATGACTCTGGTAGTAGGATTTGTAGGAACAGAACACAGCGATATTCTGCTGTTTCTAATAGATCATTCTTGTTACAAAGACATGTACTTCACATTGGTTTCTCAAAAATTCCGATGTAAATGAAGATTGGTTGGCTTTATGGTGTTTAACGCCACTTTCAACAATATTTCAGCTATATCGTGGCGGTCAGTTTTATTGGTGTCGCAAGTCACTGACAAACTTGATCACACAAACCTCGCCCTGATCAAGATTCGAACTCACAATATCAGTGGTGATAGGAACTGATCGCATAGGTAGTTGTAAATCCAACTACCATACGATCACGGCCACGACGGCCCTTTGTAAATGAAGGAGTTAAATCGCCATCAATGAACATAAATAATAGCATTAGTTTGCTATTACACCAGGATGAATTCAGGAAATGACATATAATGGCAAGCCTGGTCAAAATGATACACTTGTTAGCCGGCAGTTTCTGTAGTTAATCGACACTAATGTTATTGGCAACAATACACTCGCAGCTATGGTTTGTGTATATGTACAATCACGATTCTGTGGCGTTCACAGGAGAAACAAATATAGAATATGTTTCGTAGATTGAACTAATGATCATAATGTTATGAACGAGGAGGATCTTGCACAACAATTATTGTTTGGAGACTTATTATTTTTGCTCCGTTTCTTCTTATTATTATTATTATTACTACATCACCCCGACTGCTGACGGGTGATGTATTGCTATTCTACGTTTCTTTTTCACTATTATTAATATTTTTTTTTATTATTATTATTATTATTATTATTATTATTCTTTTTATTATTCTTCCACACATTTTTGTCCGCTCGCTTTCTCGGATATGCCTTGATCAAACTTTATGAAACCATGTAGGTATATCATATGCCATGTGAAGTTGTGCTGTTAAGGGTTGATTTTTTTTAAATGGCTGCCGTTGCCATGGAAACGGCCAAAATGCTAAAAAATTGAAAAACACAAAAATGATCATAGCAGGTTACTCGCCGAAAAGAAATTGATGAAAGTTGATAGGAACAACATCCACATCTAGTGGAATGAGATAAGCCCAAAAAATCGGAATCGGTTGGACAAACTTTGCCGCAGTTGCCATGGAAACAAAAAGGGGGGATTCAATTTTTTTTTAGAATTCCTTCTATCAAGCTGCATGAAACTTTGTAGGAATATCCACTGTAGTGTGTGGCAGCTTTTGAGGGGTTGAAAACAATTCAAAATGGAGGCCGTTTCCATGGTAACGAAGGTGCAAAAAATGTTAAATTCACTTCAAACTTCACAATGTTTTGCAGTGATGTTTCCTGGCACATCCACATCTAGTGGAACGAGATAAGCCAAAAAAAATTCAGAATCAGTAGGACAAACTTTGCCGCAGTTGCCATGGAAATAAAAAAAGGGGGGAATTAATTTTTTTTTTTATTTCTTTCATCAAACTTCATGAAACATCGTAGGACTATTCACCGTAGTGTGTGGAAGCTTTTGGCGTGTTTATAAAATTCAAAATGGCATTACTATGGAAACCGGGGTACCAAAATAATGGGGTGGGGTGATGTCCGCTATTGCTTTGCAATGGCAATTCTAGTTATTATTATTATTCTCCTTTATTTCTTTGCGACATGACCGTGCCCACGGCAGATCTCAGGAAATACTGGACAGAATTGCATGAAACTTGGTGGAGTTATAGATATATGTTTCTAGTTGGTCCTAATGTGGTAAAGGGGGTTAAAGTCATATTTTGAGGGGTTCAAAGGGGGTGGGGTTTACTATAGAATCCTATGGGAAAGTTGAAATTTCGTACATTAATGTTGATAACTTCTAAATGGCTGCCAAAACACGACATAAAAAATCGGCGGTAAAAATTCAACATTGTCCGATATCATCAAAATTGATATGTGGGTAGATAATGATGTCCCGAATTGATTCCCGACATTGAACAATTTCTACCGATCGCCATTTTCAAAATGGCCACCACAATACCGCAAAATTTCAACATTGTCCGATATCATCCAAATTTGATATGTGGGTAGATAATGATGTCCCGAATTGATTCCCGACATTGAAAAATTTCTACAGGTCGCCATTTTCAAAATGGCCGCCACAATACCGCACAAATTCAACATTGTCTGATTTCAAAGACATTTCATATGTAGGTAGATTATGATGTCCTGAATTTTGAATAATTGAAAGTCATCAGAGCTTCAACATTTGTGTATTTATATGACAATAAAATAGATGATATCTTTCTCATTGCATCTTACACAGGAAAGCATTCAAGTCTATATATCAGTCTGCCCTATATATTTTCTTGCTCAGAATTTGTCACAATGCAAAGTGTTCATTTAAACCTGTTGTCAGTGGCCGGTTTGGGAGACTTCATAATCGTTAGATTATAATCATATCTTGTTCTAATTGAATGAATTTTCTTTTGGTGAATTTCTTCAATGTTCGAAGAGCATGTGTAGTTTGACCTCTAATGCGAAAACGGAGCTTAAAACATTAAACTTGTAGGACATATAGATGTTTTATTCCAAAAGACTAAAACAATTTTTACTATACGATTTAGGCACTTTTCTTACTGTATACAATTTTTGACTTCAATTATTATTAAATACATCAGTAAAACAATACCGCAGGTTATAAAACAATACCATAGGTTATAAAACAATACCGCAGGTTATAAAACAATACCGCAGGTTATAAAACAATACCACAGGTTATAAAACAATACCGCAGATTATAAAACAATACCGCAGGTTATAAAACGATACCGCAGGTTATAAAACAATACCGCAGGTTATAAAACGATACCTCAGGTTATAAAACAATGCCGCAGGTTATAAAACAATACCGCAGGTTATAAAACGATACCGCAGGTTATAAAACAATACCGCAGGATATAAAACGATACCTCAGGTTATAAAATAATGCCGCAGGTTATGAAACAATACCACAGGTTATAAAATAATACCGCAGGTTATAAAACAATACCGCAGGTTATAAAACAATACCACAGGTTATAAAACAATACCGCAGGTTATAAAACAATGCCGCAGGTTATGAAACAATACCACAGGTTATAAAACAATACCGCAGGTTATAAAACAATACCACAGGTTATAAAACAATACCACAGGTTATAAAACAATACCGCAGATTATAAAACAATACCGCAGGTTATAAAACGATACCGCAGGTTATAAAACAATACCGCAGGTTATAAAACGATACCTCAGGTTATAAAACAATGCCGCAGGTTATAAAACAATACCGCAGGTTATAAAACAATACCGCAGGTTATAAAACAATACCGCAGGATATAAAACGATACCTCAGGTTATAAAATAATGCCGCAGGTTATGAAACAATACCACAGGTTATAAAATAATACCGCAGGTTATAAAACAATACCGCAGGTTATAAAACAATACCACAGGTTATAAAACAATACCGCAGGTTATTCCAGAAACGCGTCATGTGCATTAAGTTTGATATCTACGTTTTTATTGCAACGGAAACATATAAAAAATTACGATAGCCCTATTGCATTAGTTAATACTAAATCCACTGCGACTGATGTAAGACTTCAATATATGGTGATGTCAACTGAATACCATGTACTTTAACAATATACCACCAACAAAATGTCATTAAATGAAAACCTATTTATCTGTACTTTTGAAAATATCATTATTCTAATTTTTGTATATCTTGCCAAAAAAGCATAATCTCCTTGAACTGAAGAACCAATGTCTGTTCAAACTCTTTTCTTTGTGGAGGTTAATAAGATCATACTACAGATGCATACAGAATATCCAGAAGATACAAGCAGAACAAATATACTGTAATTCTTCCTTGATATATGTACAATGTACTTTTCACAATCCATGGAATGCAAATTAAGTTGGGCTTTTCTCTTTGTTCTGTGATATGTTATACTATTGGTATTTATCTATACCATAATAGAGTACCAAGGTATCAATGAGCGTCAATTGTATCGATGGAATGTAACATTTACCCATAGGTTCAAAAATGAAGAACACAGTTGTAGTTCAAAAAAGGACAACAGTTACAAACTTTTCCGTAAAACCATAAATTACAGAACAAAAAGGAAAAACAACATAGTGACACATTGTGTACAGTTCAATACTGAACATTTAGGAATAATAGAATTAACAAATCAAATATGTTGATTTTCCCGTCATTTTAACTTAGGAAAGAAAGTAATTCATTTTCGTTTGTATGAATTTGACGCACTACAATATATACAATTCACAGCTCGTCTTATTCTAATAAATAATTTTCGATTTTCCTTCTGTTTCTACCATTTACCGTTGGATTTGGAAACTGTTCTGACGCTAGTATTTCAAGTTTTTCGGTTTTATTTCTATTAATAAATATTTTTGCTTTGACTTGTGTTGCATCGTTCTTGATTGTGGTTTAACAATTACATCTCTGATGACTTAGGTAATGTATGTATGTTCCTGATTGTGTGTTAACAATTACATCTCTGATGACTTAGGTAATGTATGTACGTTCCTGATTGTGGTTTAACAATTACATCTCTGATGACTTAGGTAATGTATGTACGTTCCTGATTGTGGTTTAGCAATTACATCTCTGATGACTTAGGTAATGTGTGTACGTACCTGATTGTGGGTTAACAATTACATCTCTGATGACTTAGGTAATGTATGTACGTTCCTGATTGTGGGTTAACAATTGCATCTCTCATGACTTAGGTAAAGTATGTACGTTCCTGATTGTGGTTTAGCAATTACATCTCTGATGACTTAGGTAATGTATGTACGAGTTATTGGATTAAGAAACGTTTGAAGATTGTAATCAAAAGCCGCAAGTCGAAGGACAGAGAATATAATGGTCAAAATAAAAACGACAACAAGAAAAACAATGATCTACAAAGTAATACACAGAAGACTAAGGAGCAACACAAAACACACGACAAACTGGGGTGATCCCTGGTGCTCCGTAAAGATATATAGAATCTAACACCGGCAAAAGTGCAAAACGGGGAAATCTCGAGATTTCCCTGTCTTGCACCTTTTGCCGGTGTTTGATTTTATTTCTCACTTTTATCAGTAGTTGTGCATTGTTTGACAGCTATGTACTTTTAGCAGACGATCATGTAAACAATGCGAGTTATTTCCCCTTCATGTCAATCAAAAAAGTAATTCCGTATTTTTGTGTATTGCGTGAAGGTTATTATGTAATAATATGGCTGATTGTTAGGATTTGCGTGTTTATAAAAGATTGAAAACTTATATACAGTGAATTGTTTATTTTAAAAAAGGAAAAGCATGGATAATTCGGGGGGCAGTTGACATAAACTGTACAGCATGCATTTGCCGGTAAAGCGCACGTGATTTTTTTGTCTTGCACTAGTGCAAGATAAGAAAATCTCACATCGCTAAAAATAGGAATTGGTCTGTCTCAAAAGTGAGAAAAGAAGTTCCTACTCTACCTGTGCCATCCGTCGTGTTGCCCGAAACATAGTCGCCAAACGTGGAATTATTTATTCAGCGTGCATCATCTATATAGTGACGAGGAGAGGAGCACAGTTGGTACATATCGGAATACCGACTGTTTACTAAAAAACATGTCTACCAAATATAACAAATATGTTGTCAATCAAACTTACGAATATTTTGATACAAAATAAGATATGACCCTTTACTTCAATATTCATTCTGTTGTTGTTGTTTTATGTGCAATTTAACTCTGCACTAATCTGCACAACCTATGTTAAGGAACATTTTGATTGTTTTATTCTCCTTTTTGATATGTTTCGAGTATATTTTCGCTGTCTTTTGAAGTTGAACAATCCAAATTCTAAGCGAATGTATTACATTCATTTTTTTGTTTAAGGTTTTTTAGTTTATTTATTTCCTGCAACAATGGTTGTTTGGAATGACATATAAAATGTAGTAACCTATATATTTAATATTCTCTCTGGCAGCAGGAAACAAACAGATATGATGTTCGATATTAAGATCATACTTATCATTTTCCTTTGTATATAAAATTCAACATGAACAAAAACTGGAACATATATATGATGAAAGAGTTGATATATTGTCACAAGTATATATCATCAATTGTACTGTGTATTGTTGAAATTGGCTATGAAATGTGTCGACACAGAATTACAAACTGGTTTCCTTTACACTTCATGAGAACAATTTTTATATTATATTATAATTATAAAATTATAAACAAAAAATACAACACTGAAGGAACAGTTCTAAAATTAACTTTACAAATTGTAAAAACTAAGACAAAATCGATACCTCAAACATACATGACCGCTCAATTCCCTGGATTGGTACAGGCACTTCAATAAAAAGTGGCGGGTTAAGCTACATTTATGAGCCTAAGTCCCCCTTCTTAATGATGCATTAGATGATATGTTTTAATGACACCAGTTTCGCCTGTAGTACGCAATACACACCTAACCCATAACAAGAATAGAGCATTTTGAAAAGAAAGTTTAAACAGTGATTGGTCAACAGTTCTACCAATAACAATAGAACGAACAATCACCTTTCATTAATATCAATAAAACAGACAATCACCTCTCGTCCTAACTTACTGAACACAAAACAATAAAACGAACAATCACCTCTCGCCCTAACTTACTGAACACAAAAACACCACAACATATGCATTTGAAATCCAGGTCCGGGCATGAAACAGGGACAACAATGTGGCAGAGCTAAACCAGTTAATGGGATCCAAACCGAGGTGAGTAACCATCTGATTGTGATGGTGAAAATGACTGCTTTGTACTAGATCAACACGAACACAACCAGCCGGCTAATTGAAAGAAGCAATCCTCAATTAAACATGTTGCTCACCTCGGACACATTATCCTGACTGTGGGTCAAACAAGTTTTTCGTCTTGCTCTTTTTGTGTTTCATGCTTAGCGGGAATCATTAAATACCAAACAAAATAATAATTTCATGATTTAACTATCTTCATAATGGGAAATATACTAACATATAATTGGAAGATAAGTGTTTTTTGCTTAATTGATTGATACAGTAGTTTTATGTAGTGATCGAATTTCCTATTTCATTTATGGTTGATTGATTGGTGTTTAACGCCAACTTTAGTAAAACATCAGCTATATCGTGGTTTTCAGTTATGGGTTTAGCGTTAAACTTGATTGTAGTAAAACTTGTACAAGGGGAAACTATTTTCGAATCGATGCGACTCGGCGAAACCCTTTATTCACAATTGACTTCCTAATGTACATATATTGTAAATATCGCTTTATCACGCACATTACGTAATAATGTAATTCGACCAAACATTTTCACCATTCTCATTTCCACAATGAACGCATTATTGCATTTTAAACATAATAAACATGACACCCCCTGTGTTTTATCTTACAGCCTCACTATGACAAATGTATCTCCGTTTTAATAATCTGATGTACCTGTAGTTATAATTTTTGGGTAATTTTTATATCTTATAACTAGGATGTTATAAGACATAATGTAAAGCGTTATCTAAACTTTGAAGGCTACATCCGGTTCCTGTTCATAAAGAAAAAATACCTATAGGGAAAATGTCATTGAAATCACATGATTTATAATGTCTTAATGTCTTCTGGGCTTAAATTATCGCTGGAGTACACGCTTGATATATTCGATGATATTCAACCGTCATATATTACCTTTTTTATGACTCGTGTTCGTCTCTCACATGTCTATTGTATATCGGAAGTCCGTCTCAATACCTTAAATGATATTAATATATTGCGACCAAAGCCCTTGTGACTAGAAGAGAAAACATGCGAATTGCATGTATAAATTTTAGCTGTCTGGAAAATATAATTCTAGAAAATGGATATGCTATATCATTTTTGCAATTAATTCGTCTATATGTCTTCTTGGCAGATAATAACGTCCTTACGTAAATGTGTCTTGTAAGTAATGATATAAGGTTATCAATCTTGTTGTTTGAAGTCTAAACTTCATTGGACACACAATATTATGCACAATTTATATAAGTAGAAGTCATATAACACCACATGATCGCCATCAATGTGAAAGTTTAATATATTCTTTCACAATTAATGTGAAAATCTCCATCACATTAGTCACGTAAATATCATTCTACGCACAAGCGAATCGGTTTCAAATGAATATGTTGTATTGAAATGCCTAAAATAGTGACATGTTTTTATAACGTGTCTACAGAATAAATAAAACCAGGAATATCTATGGAAGAGTTAGGATTTATCCAACAGGTCTGCCCAAATACCGTGAAACATTTGTTTTGAAACTACAGACTGGACTTTGAATGGATGATATTCTGTTTGTTATTTGAAACTTTAACGGAAATGACTAAATATTTGTTTTCACAAAAATTGAAAACAATATATATATATTTTCCCAAAAAATTAGTTCAAAATAAAGCTAAATTTTCCACTGAGATTACAATATGATTTTATTTCACATATTTAAGATGGCTGATGGTTCAACGAATTACCGAATATAACTTGAGATTAAATGAGAATGGTTGACGGATATTAGAACATTGTCATCAAATATCGTTCCGGGCTGCAAGGAAATTAGAAAATATAAATATAAGTCTGACATTTAAACAAATATATGTGAAATAAATAAACAACTTGTTATGAATTAGTGTTGGTGGTCCGTTGACGACTCTGTCCGCTATGTGAATTACACACGTTGTCTTGTTCCAATCTAAATTTCTGACCATTTTTTCTTCACAGCGACAACGTTTTACTTAGACTGACATGGTTTATTATTCGTAAGCTTGTTCTCGTCATTGATGTAGCTGAAATATTGCTGACGTTAAACAAGAATCAAACAATCATACCAATTTCTGGCAGAGAAATCCGGATACAAAGACAACCATACACGCACAAAGGCAAAGGAAAACAAAAGAAGAAACAACAATATGAACAACACTGTCATAGTTTAGTAGAGTCAATATCTACAGATCTATATATGACACCAGTCGTCAACTGTCGAGACGATTAAGAACTTCTCTAAGAACCACATAAACGTCGTACAATGGTAAATGGTAATAATTGTTTTAATTTCAGCTTAACGAGTATATAATGTAGTATAATTATGAATAGATGAGTTCTAATTTAGAAGATGTTTTATATTGTATAGTAGTTTACTCTGCTCCCTGAATTATTCTTTTCAGTATTATTGAGGACATTCAACTTGTATATAGCAATTTACGTATTTAAAGCCAACACAATGTCCCCATGAGATGTATGTATCGGTGTACAAATTGATTAAGTGATGAAATCAAATATCATGTAAAGTAATAAGGTAATACAAGTTAAATTGCAATAAAGTATTAAGTAAAATTGCATAGAAAACATGATTATGTATTTTGCATACTTCATTGTCGAGAACAAATTTCCTGCCGTTAAAATGATGATTTGATTTGATTGATTTTTGGTGTTTTAACGCCACTTTCAACAATATTTCAGCTATGTCATGGCGACCACTTTTAGTGGTGGAGGAAGCCGGAGTACCCGGAGAGAACCACTGACCATGGGCAAGCAACTGGTAAACTTTATCACTTGCGGCTGCGAGCCTAGTGCACCTTTTTTTGTAATTTACAAAGCAGAGCGCGAACCCACGCCGTATTGGTGATAGGCTTGTATGAGTTGTTAGATCCAACGACCTAACACATTGAGCCACCCGACCCTATAATTATGAAGATAATATTTCAACCAGAAGATGAAAACTTAGGTTACAGCTCTGTACCGATTGTGTCTGTAGTAAAACAATAACTAGGATTAATCTGCGTCCATTGTTCGACAGAACATTTTATCTTTAAGTTGTTTACCGACGATGATAATAAGTGGTGAAATGAGTAATAAGATTACAAACATTTGATTCCTGATCGTGTTCCATTTTAATGATACTTAATTCTTGTGGAGATTGATTTGATTATTTTTTCCTTGTAGATTGAATTGCAAGTTCTGGTGATATGATAGTTTCTAATCAAAATGTTTTGTAATATTGTTTTTCGTTTCCATTTTTCATTTAATATTTATGTATGTTCGTCTTGGTTATTATATATGTCTATTTGACAGTCTACTCACTTACTTCAGGTTAAATACAATCAATAGAATCATTTGTCTATTTTATTAACAGTATATTCAGTTCTTTGTGATCTTAGAAGCTAATATCTAAATGTAGTATAGAGCTATGGGTTAGGGTTATGATGCTTAACACTACTTTCAACTTTATTGGTGGAGGAAACCGGAGAAAACCACCAACATGTCAAAGACAAACTGTATCACATAATGTTGCATCGAGTACACCTCACCATGAACGGGATTCAAACTCACAACGTTGGTTGTGATAGGCACTGATTGCATAGGTAATTGTAAATCCAACTACCATACGATGACGACCACGACGGCCACTAGATATAATATAAGACATATGTAGAGTGCCACAGTCTGAGAAAATCTTCTAGCAAATAGACGATGAGGATATATAAGCAAAAACAATACAAAATACACCTTAAAATGGGGAAGCAAAATGAAAGTACAAAACATCGGAAAACGTGAGCATGATCTCTGGAGCAAGAGCAGGCGCAACGAAATGCACGGTAGTACATATGACTAATGATATATTAATGAAAATTGTACTTATGGACATTTTCGTAGGTACATCTACAGAATCAACCAGTGCATTTAATCAGTGATGTCAATTCTCAACTGTTGTGTTGTTTTCTTATTTCAACTCTATAAGATACAATTTGTCATCACTATAGAGCATCTATTGTCGTCAGCGCGAACTGGTTGACCGCTACGAAATATTATGTTCTATTTAGCAATGTATCTTTTTCCTAATGACGTACATTTTTCGTCTGAACTCCGAAAAAAATATTATCGGACTTGACTATAAGTAACACGGTGGTGCCTGATAACAAACAGGAACGGCATATCCACCGCGAGCACCACAGTTCGCCCACGGATTGGTGTTTGTTCTGTGTTTTCTGTCCAATGTTTCATGTGTCTCTAGATTGTCCATTCTAGATTGTTCCTTCGGTTCTCTCTAATGTTTATTTGCTTGCTGCAGGACAGTGGCTTTCTCAAACCAATGTAACTGATAAAAAATAAGTATCTAATTTAGTGCGCAGAATGCGTTTCTGGAATAACCTTCACCACGTAATAATTTAAGTCTTTGGTAGCAAGAAAACCAAAGGGCATAAACAGGTTACCCAAAATAGGTTAAGGTCGCCTCGAGGAGGAGAACAATAGTTTTAATAATAATTACATCATTTAGGAACTGTAAATTTGAAGGGAAAAAAATATATAATAAACAATGTCAGTGACGATATACAGACTACTGGGCGGATTATACCATCTGGGACTAATAGCACACCAGTAGAGTTATCGATTCAGTGATATCAATAAACGTAGATATTTAAACTCTTATTATTTAAAGTGACGATAAACACTTATACCCGGAACTCCTATGTTCTGTTTGAATAATTGTTTTTACTGTTCCTCACCGCTATAACAAGTTATCAGGTATGTTCATGATTACAAGCAAAATATTTAGCAGACAGGACTGGTTACGCCACGAAGGATATGTTGTCGACAATTTTGAATAACACAAGAGTAAAATAAATATGTAATAAATTTGTTTAAAAAAACTAGTGTTCACTATTTTGGTCTTTTATTTTGTTCTATTTTTCCTTTGTAATGTTAGTATACGCGACAATTTCTTCGGGCAATTCGGTAGTATTCGTTTTCTAGGTAATTATTGCTATTAATATGAAACTTTACTTGTAAAACTCAGAACAGTTGAAATAATATGGTATTAATAAAACAATTCATAATACCAAATATCAGACTATGCAAGTTGATTATATTGAGTGCAGAACAAACGAGAAAACGAGAGCTGGTAGCCTTAGCAAGCTTACCTCAACCAGAAGCGTAGTGTAAAGTGACGTAAAAAGGAATGCAATGAAAGAAGCGCTTACGTAATCGATTCCGCAACACTAATTGTGAACTTTTAATAAAAATGTTTTATTATATAAAATGACAACCAGTATTATCTATGTTTCTGCTATTGGTGCTTTATCATACATCAATGAATCTAAAATTATCAATAATCGCTAAATTGGAATACAGGGCAAAATGCTGGATATTTTGGAATATATAATTTACCATCAGATAAAGCTGAACCAAGTATAAAATTCACCAACACACAAGATATCAAAGTCGATTTAAAACGTGTGTTAGTAAGACAAGTTTGAAGATACCAAGGGGTAATCAGAAGAAAATTGAAGAACGACAGACAGCGCGATGAACAGAAGAAAAAAAGGACAAAAGGACAAACAACGCTCTACAAAACACTACACAGAAAGAAAAGAAAAAGATTGAGTAACACGAACCCCTCAAAAACGGGGATTTACGCAGAAGCTCCAGAAGGATGGTAGTTCCTGCTCCACTAGTGGCACCCCACATGTTGCTCTTAGTACTATATGTAAAACAATGTCCATAGCCTATAAATTGTCTACAACGATAACCTGCGTGGCATTACACAATAATAGGACAATAAACTGTACTACATGTAAGAACATACTAGTATTATGAGCTTTTATTTATCATTAATATCGATATCATCTTTGTTTATAACTTAATACCGTCATTGTGATTTACACCATTGTCCTAATTAGAAACAGAGGGACATTAGGTAACATAACAGTCTGTTTGATCAAAGTCAAAATACAGGCACATATATTTCATGAAAATCAATATAAATTGAGTATATTCATTATTATTAAAAGAAAGGAAATATTGATTAACCTCAAATTAAACTAATTTTTTCTTAATTGTCTTTAATACTTTTAATTGCTTGGTGTTTTTTCTTTCTTTTTTAGTTAAATCCCCAATTTCAAATACAGTTTTTAATATCTTGCAGAAATTTAGATGTTTCTAAGAAAAAAAAACCAGATTTTTTATTATAGACTCAGAAAACTTATTACCTTGAGCATTTAAAAAAGAATGCATTAACATTTGTTGAAATTTTTTGAAAAGTTCTGCTTTTTCGCCCTTTTCTGTTGACTTTATATCAGAAACGATAAGAGATAGGGGACATCGATCGGGATAACAAATGAAGCTCTCAAGACAACATATTCAAAGAAAAAAGAAAAGAAAAAACACATCCTTTTTTAAATGAAATAATTATTTTTTTCATGGGCCATCAATCATCCATACAGATGAATATTTTACTCAAAACACCACATTAAAATTGGATAAAACAAACTTGAATTTTAAAAATACACCTTGAGTCTAATATCATATCATATTAGTTACATAGTACATCTTTCTGAGGAAGTCATTTAAAAAAGCTGATCAAAAACAGATAAACGATAAAGGAGGCCATCCATCCCCATTCCACCAACCCTTGTGACGTACAGGGTAGCTCTATAGAATGAACCATGGGAACCGTTATCATCATTAACTCATTCATGACTTATCTACGGGTTTGTAACTAGATTAACGCGACGGTGTCACTAGTGGTGCAGGAACTGCTTACCCTTCCGGAGCACCTGAGTTCACCCACGGTTTTTAGTGGGGCTCGTGTTATTCGATCTTTAGTTTTATATGTGTGTTTTGTAGATCGCTGTTTGTTCTTTTGTACCTTTTCTTTTGGCCATTGTGTTGTCTGTTCTCCTTCGAAATACGGATTTTGATTACCCTTCTTATCAGTGTTTATTAAAAATGATATTAGATGTTTGTTGAAATGTCAGGAAGAAATGTATTGATATCCGTCCAGTGTCATGTTTATGACAAGAACATATTCAGATGTTTCAAATGGCACCAATTATCGACATCCACCTACTACAAATACGTTATCTAAATTAAATGCCTGGGATACTTTTTCTCTTAAAATACTACAAAATCAAGTTATTAGAACTATGAAACACCAATCCATATAAATTATATATATGTAGATAGAGGAAAATGAAGCCTTCCGTTCGAGAAGCTGTTGAACATAGAATAACATATCATATGAAGTTGTCAATAATTTGTTATTGTAAGCTTAATTACATACATATATTCATGTTGCCTCTTGTCATTGACACCAGTATTAAATGTATTTATATAATCCTTGAACTAAATAAATCGTCAGCTTTCAAATTCCGTCTTAAAACTTTAATGAGAAAGATATATTCCATCAGTGTTCTCAAATTCTGTTAATTTTTTTAAGCTTTGATTAAATACAATCTTGTTTGCGGATTCGTATATACAATAACATTTCTGACAACTCTCACATTTTAACAGTTTTGTAATTTGATGGAGCTAGTAGAATTGGACAACAATTACTTTTTTTATTTTCTAGTACTATCAATCGTGTTGTAAGGTCATTATATAAGTGGCATGTACATTTATCATTGAAGTGATATTATCTTTATATTTGAAACCATTAAAGAGTAGTATCGATTTCTATTCACAAATAGGTATCACTGATAGTTTAGTTGATAAGAATGGATTTAATTCGAAAATGTCATCTAAATGGACGGGAACTATCATTAAAGAACATCTCGTGTTTGCATCAAGAATAACAAAACGGGTGCCACTAGTGGAACATGTACTGCTTAACCTTCCGGAGCACTCGAGTTCACACTGGGTTGTTTGTTCGTGTTGCTCAATCGTAAATTTTAAGTGCACAGTGTAGTTTATCCTTTCGTCCTAATCTGTTGGCCATTGTATTGTCTGATTTTCAATTGACGACTTCTGATTACCCTTTTAGTATTTTCTAACTAGTATAGCATAAACATCTGTCATTAGTGAGTGAATCCTTACCCTTATCGTGTTAACATTAACAAATGAATGGATAATTAAATCATGAAATGATATACAATACACAAACCTATTACACTACAGCATATATTAGTTGTACAATTATTTAGACATAGATATTTCCTTATAGACGACTATAATATGTTTGTCACGCTTCAGATATGATAAACAAGTTCACATTCAAGGTTAATCGAGTTAACATTGACTTAAAAACAAAGTACTAATGCTGTTGTTTATCTATTACCGTCAAGTAACAATAATGAATACTTAGCTGTAACATGAACCTTCAGAATGTATGATATGTGATAATGTTACCGCTTTCACATTTCAATAATCCCCCACAACTACTGGTCAAAAGTATTACCGTTGTTGTTTGATAAAAGTGCAGCGTCAACTATCTCATGCTTATTCAGGTCGATGACAAGTTGGGCAATATTAACAATTTCTGCAGAAATAGTAAACAAATTCTACAACAGGAGCATAGCCTTTTGGCTGCCTTCGTTTTTGACATTTGCTTCACTGGGTTTGGTACTGCTTTGGCAACTATTTTACCTATTTTGTTCCAGTATTGTTATAAATACTGTTATAGTGACAGCCGGAACCTTTGAGCCGTAATGAAAGCGGGAGGTTTGGCGCTTTAAAATCTGATTCAACCCACCATTTCTTTAGAAATGCCTGTACCAAGTCAGGGTCATTACGGTTTTCACAGTTTTCTGGTTGTTGACTTATTTTGTCTGTTTATATACTTATGAGTTTTGACTTTCCCTTTGTAAGATTGTTCGGAGTTCGGTAATGTTGTTATTACCCTTATTCCCTTTTTCGAAATTTGCAAAAGGTGTCTCTATTAGCATATCAAAGGTACTTCAATGGCACGTTATGGATGTCCCCTCCCCCATCGCAGTGCAATGTTGCGGTCATGCAAGTGTTTTCACATGTGTGTAAACATAGCAAACATATAGAAATAACACTTCTCTAGTTACTGGTATATTATTAATGGATTAATCTTTAAATATTTGTTGTTTTTCATATTACTTTGATGTATAAGATGACAACCGTTATTGCAAAAAAAATATAAAAACAATAATAGTGGCCCCTTCTGGAATTGTTCAGATTATTTCCTTGTGTATTATTGAATGACAGACAGACAAAACCCTCTGGTTATATCAAATTAAAAATAAAATGTTACAGATAATCATAAAGAGCAATATAATACAATTCTTATACAGGAGACATAGCATTGCACAAATAAAAACCTCCTCATTGGCTTGTTCATTTTTGTGACACAATTCATCATTTTGTAGACATTCTAAGGATCCAAGAAGCGAGGAAAATCACGCTATTTCGCCAGTTCTGTGGTACAACCGAACTTATAGATTCATCTTGGGATTCGGTGGGTTGGATATTCATTCATTCATTGTTGCATACCCTTCGCGAGCACATGAGGTCACCCTCGCCAGAGTTTTGGTTGGATCTGTGGTGCTCATCATTTTAGTCTTTTTTTACGTCGTCCTATTATGTTTCTTTAAGTTCCGTGTTGTGGTGTCCGCTACGATATCGGCATAAAAACGAGTCATCCTTACCTCCATTTATTTATAGGGCGCTCATGTCTTATTTACGTTATATGTGTTTATTTGCGTATAGTGGTGTTCAACACATATTGTGTTGTGTTTATGCTTTGTTCGTCTTGTGCAAACAATGTTGCCAGTTTCTCTGGATTGTACATTTTAGATTGCTCCTTCGGTCTTCTCTAGCGTTTATTTATCTAGTAAGTACATATAATATGTAATCATTTTCATGCGGAGATGAAATTTAAAAGAAAAAATTAATGTAGGCAGCTAGTGTGGTCGAGAAGGGCTTATGGACGGATCTTTTGATTGCCGAAAAGGCGAGTGGCGATTTTATGCAAAGGGTTGCGAACATTGCTTTCAAATGGACAACGTAACTTCGGTTTGTGTATTTGAATCATCTTACAGTCAGTGGACGCACAATTAACGTAAACTAGCGCATCATGTTGAGAAAATATCATGCCACAATGTAGCATGTGAATCGGTGCACAACTGTTAAGAAAAGTTTTGAAGATATTATGTAGCGGTTTATTAACTCATGATGTCGACCGTAAAACTTTCGAAGCAATGACCGTAGGCTATGTGACTTCCTTATTAGCAGATATCCTCCATCACAAAAATCCTGATTAGAAACCCAAGCTCAGGAATATGATATTTATTTCATATGCAGAAAATCATGGCTCTTGTAAAATTTCGTTCTCATCCCGTTCTGACTGTCAATTACTAGATGTAAACCAAGATATGAAGAAGAACCATCTATATCTGTGATATCTTTTCTCCTACCTGCTGATTCCATATTTGTGTGGTGTTCGTTACATATAAAGCTGACACGCTGCTTACTTAGCAAGAACAATACATTACTAATTAATCATTTAGGAGTTTTTTTTCTAGAGAACAAAATGAATTATTGACTTAATAGTTTGAATATAAGAACAATAAATAAACGTCAGAGAATACCAAAGGGGCAATCAAAAATCGACAATCCAGAGAAACTGGCAACACTGGGTATACAAGACGAAGACAAACAAAGCAAAAACACAACACAATATGTATCGTTTCTATTATCAAAATAGTTGTATCTAAATGTTCATGTGTAGTCAGAAATGGTGGAACCAAAGATGAATCAAGATATAGAGCAAGTTTTACATAGGAGTAGGCGATTAACCTTAAAATATTTAATATTAAAAATGTCAATGTCCGTTTCAATTATTACTTCCTACTTGCTTGAAGAAATATACATAATTAAAACTGATCACTGTGATATTGAGAAGAATTGTAATCAATGTTGTCTCTGCGTGGAATCAATCATGTCCAAGAAACTAACTAAGGATTCAATTATAATTCAGGGATGGCTTGTTATATTTGTCAATATTGTTTTTCAATTGTATGACTGTCTTATGTTAGCTAACATCAACCACGGTCATACAAGACATTTATATAATTGCAATCTATTGTGTCTACCTTTATTTGTTAATTTTGAATCCAATAGTTTGTATTATGAAATGTGTATTGAGTACGATGATACTAGTATGGCAAAAATACAGTGATAACATTCATTACAATGTGATTGCAACATCTCCATTCTGAAATTTATTTTACAAGTAATAAAGGGACTTCCTTCTTTATAAGTATATTCATAATGAGTTTGCATCAGCCTTTGTTACTCCAATAACCTTTGTTTCTCCATTATGCTGTTGATAATTATTTGTCTGGTTGTAGAGTAATGCTTCATTGTCAAAAGAATACGTAAATGAAATAATATGGTTTTTATTCTAGAATATAAAAACGTGTCTTATTAAGATTAAAGGGACAAATAATGCGAATTGGTATAATACGTGTCTAACAATAAGTGTTAGACTTACATTCCACTGGAATAATTAACTGACGTACTTATTCTAATGAAATTGAAAATACTGTCTTAACATAAATTGGGAAACACAGTATAATGAAGGAAGACATGATATGATTTCATTCCACGCTGATATCATCAACACAATTTTTAAGAGACATACTTATCTATATGCAGCTACAATTACATGTCAGTAATAGATATTACCATATATATATATTTTGAAGGTATTATTTCAATCTTCGGATTTACGAGAGACATTGAATTTTCTATTGTATATAATAGAGTAATTAACCACATACTTACCATACGCTTAAGACGAAATGTCATACTGCCTTAACAAATCTCGTATTAAGCCATACAATTAGAATACAAATCCATACATAGAAGTCTGAATTTATATTTATAAAGCTATTACATGCCTTTGGTAGAACTAAATCGATGCTGCAGCTATGGGAGATACCGTCTCTCAGGGTGAGATTTCGCTAAGGTATAACCCATATGGAAGGGGTGTCCACTATCTACACGGGATAAATCTAACACACACCTCGCCATTAGAAATGCACGTACATGAATCTCTTGTGCTAGGGGAATGTTTTGGAACAGTAGCTTCAAAGAACAAGAGCATCTTAGGATCGAGTGGTAGTTTGGGGACCAGTCAAAAGACAATATGTATAAGTCATATTCATAATCACCCCTTTTCCTTGTGGAAATCAACAGATCAGTTCACAGATCAATTCCGGAATAATATTTTACCTAAATGATTTATTGTTTGTAAACTTGCTTTCGCTTACCCTTCCGCAGCAACTGAGTTCACCCCCGGTTTTAAGTGTGGTTCGTGTTACTCGATCTTTAGTTTTATATGTATGTTTTGTAGATTGTTGCTTGTCCTTTTGTACTTTTTCTTTTGACCATTGTGTTGTCTGTTCTTCTTCGATATACAGATTCTGATTACCCCTTAGGTCTCTTCAAACTCTTCGTCCTTCCTGAACATAATCGATATCCATGAACTGTTTACTTGACGTTAGATAACTATCAGTCAATCGTCGAGTTTTATGGTCGTGATGTCAAAACTATTCCAAGTAAGATATTTAATTTACTTAGTTTTTTTTCCAGTAATTGTCTTGTGTTCATCACTATGCAACTTATATCTCCTTAATGTTGATAATTCAGAATTGTTTGAATACTCATGGTCGCCCAGATATAAAAAACATAATAAACAAACCACATTAAGCCAAATTAATAATAAAAATTGCCATACCGAGGACCAGCCACAGTAGAACGCGTCTGGTGTTATCAACTTAGATACACACATATAGAATTGAGTTGGTGGTTATATAATATGATAGACTCGCTAGTTCTTGTCTATATCATTACAGTAAAACTACATTTGTGTTTAATATTTATGTACCTGTAATTTATAAAATCATCACCATCAGGCGACGGCCTCGATGAGGTTTTAATTTCATTAGGTATTACTCTACGTCTAATTGTAGCAAGATAAACGAGTACAATGTAGTATTACTCAGAGGTCAACGTTTGAATATATTGAATTTTATACGTTTTAAATGATATACGAGACTACAATTCAAATGATGAAATCGCTTAACATGTTAAATATATACTTTTAAATGACTTATGAAATTTGCAATACGAATGCGTGACTGCAGACAATGGGAGACTTTCAAATAACATTAAATATATCTTTCAATTGTGTGTATATATACATGTAGCGTCAATATTGAAAAACAAACCACCGTGCGTAATTGTATTAAAACAGAAATTTACTAACTTGATATGTAAACTTACATATATGTACATCAGAGAAAACGTTAAATCAAATAGTTAGTGAATATCATTAGATCTTCATCAAGGCGTTTGCTTTAATATGCGAAAATTGTAAGCTATGGAACGCCTTGATTATCCTTTGGTGTAAATTTTGTTTCAACACTACTTAAGTAGATTTCAGCACAAGCCAATGTGATGTTGTCATTACATGATTTGGTTTTGTTATTACAGGATTTGGTTTTGTTATTACATGATTTGGTTTCGTTATTACATGATTTGGCGTTATTATTACATGATTTTATTTTGCTATTTTTTATATGGTATTATTATTGCATTATTTGGTTTCTGTATTATTTGATGTGGTTTTGTTCTTACATGATGTGGTTTCGTTATTACATCATTTGGTTTCGTTATTACATCATTTGGTTTTGTTAGTACGTGATTTGGTTTTGTTATTACGTGATTAGGTTTCGTTATTACATGATTTGGCTTTGTTATTACATGATTTTATTTTGTTATTTTTTTTATATGGTATTACATGTGTATCATTGCATTATTTGGTTTCTGTATTACTTGATTTGGTTTTGTTCTTACATGATGTGGTTTTGTTAGTACGTGATTTGGTTTCGTTATTACATCATTTCTTTTGTTATTATATTATTTGGTTATGTTATTACATGATTTGGTTTTGTTAGTACGTGGTTTGGTTTTGTTATTACGTGATTAGGTTTCGTTATTACATGATTTGGCTTTGTTATTACATGATTTGATTTTGTTATTTTTTTTATATGGTATTACATGTGTATTATTGCATTATTTGGTTTCTGTATTACTTGATTTGGTTTTGTTCTTACATGATGTGGTTTTGTTAGTACGTGATTTGGTTTCGTTATTACATCATTTGGTTTCGTTATTGCATTATTTGGTTTTGTTATTACATGATTTGTTTTGTTAGTACGTGATTTGGTTTTGTTATTACGTGATTAGATTTCGTTATTACATGATTTGGTTTTGTTATTACATGATTTTATTTTGTTATTTTTTTTATATGGTATTACATGTGTATCATTGCATTATTTGGTTTCTGTATTACTTGATTTGGTTTTGTTAGTACGTGATTTTGTTTTGTTATTACGTGATTAGGTTTCGTTATTACATGATTTGGCTTTGTTATTACATGATTTTATTTTGTTATTTTTTTATATGGTATTATTATTACATGATTTGATTTCGTTATTACATCATTTGGTTTCGTTATTACATCATTTGGTTTTGTTAGTACGTGATTTGGTTTTGTTATTACTTGATGTGGTTTCGTTATTACATCATTTGGTTTTGTTATTACATGATTTGGTTTTGTTAGTACGTGATTTGGTTTCGTTATTACATGATTTGGCTTTGTTATTACATGATTTGGTTTTGTTATTACATGATTTTATTTTTTTAATATGGTATTATTATTGTATTATTTGGTTTCTGTATTACTTTATGTAGTTTTGTTATTACATCATTTGGTTTTGTTATTACATGATTTGGTTTCGTTATTACATGATTTGGCTTTGTTATTGCATGATTTTATTTTGTAATTTTTTTATATAGTATTATTATTGCATTATTTGGTTTTGTTATTACATGATTAGGTTTCGTTATTACATGATTTGGTTTTGTTACTACATGATTTTATTTTGTTATTTTATGTATATGGTATTATTATTACATGACTTGGTGTTGTCATTGCATGATTTCGCTTTGTTATTACTTGATGTGGATTTGCTATGACGTGATTTGGTTTTGCTATAGCATGATTTTATTTTGTTATTCTATTTATATGGTATTATTATTACATGACTTGGTGTTGTCATTACATGATTTCGTTTTGTTATTACTTGATGTGGATTAGCTATGACGTGATTTGGTTTTGTTATAGCATGATTTTATTTTGTTATTCTATTTATATGGTATTATTATTACATGACTTGGTGTTGTCATTGCATGATTTCGTTTTGTTATTACTTGATGTGGATTTGCTATGACGTGATTTGGTTTTGTTATAGCATGATTTTATTTTGTTATTCTATTTATATGGTATTATTATTACATGACTTGGTGTTGTCATTGCATGATTTCGCTTTGTTATTACTTGATGTGGATTTGCTATGACGTGATTTGGTTTTGTTATAGCATGATTTTATTTTGTTATTCTATTTATATGGTATTATTATTACATGACTTGGTGTTGTCATTGCATGATTTCGTTTTGTTATTACTTGATGTGGATTTGCTATGACGGGATTTGGTTTTGTTATAGCATGATTTTATTTTGTTATTACTTGATTTGGTGTTGTCATTGCATGATTTCGTTTTGTTATTACTCGATTTGGTGTTGTTATTACATGATTTTGTTTCGTTATTGCATGATTTGGTTTCGTGCTTGCTTGATGTGATTTTCGTATTACTTGATGTGATTTAATATGATATTGTTGTTTTTTGTTATTATATTCGGTTTTGTTTTCACTTAAGTTGATTGTGGCCATTGTATTGTCTGTTCTTCTTCGATGTACAGCTTTTGTTTACCCATTTTTGTATTTTCAAATATTTCATAAGGTTTAGTAATGGTAGTTTATTAATACCTGATGTCATTATTTTGTTTTTCATTAATTAATGAACATTTGATGAGGTTATTACTTGGTGTGGTTTTGTCATCTATCTATGATATAATATTGTTAAAAAACAATATGACAGTCTTGACGTTCCATGCTTAGTTTTCTCTATCATTTATTACATACATTCGACAAAAGCTAAGCGCCACTTGATTTATTTCATAAATATCTTTTTTTGAAACTTAACTTTTAAAATGTGATTGCTGTAAATAATATCTGTGCACATAAGCTTTAAATAAATGTTTAACATGCAGGTTAGCTATTTGATAGGAGCGCGAATTTGAGGCTTGCAACGGTCAATCAATGGCCACACCTGACAACGGTTTGCTCAGATGGGTCTGCGATCAGTTGCCTTACAAGTGAGAAGCGAGAATGGGATTCACTAAGCATGTGGCACTCCCTTACGTCACGCCAAAATGGCCATTTGTGACTTTATTTTGAGGGCATCTAACGACAAATGTGATGGACATTATTAAACATCTTAAAATATAATTTGACGTATGTACTGATTTCCAGACATTAAACTTATCCATCTTAGAATCAATGAATAAAGTCAAAACAATATATCGTTTGCTTGATAAAAACATTTGTTCTACCTAGTAGAAGCTAGATCAATGTTATGAGCGTGTATGTCTCCAATAAAAACAAACTAAGCTCACCCTCTTCAAATGTAATTACAATAATAAGAATGTTAGCATTGTATGTTCCGCTTGATTTAACCTACGTAATTGAAGTAGTATTAAATTATATGTGATTGATTAGATATATTTGAAATTGACGACCAGTCATGTCATATTGTCTCACTGTGTGTAATTACCTTAATGATACCATTTTAATTAAAGCAATGTTTTATACGACAGTTTTGGTATTAATGACATCATGATTTCATATTAGCTCGCTACATGAGTTTAGAGCTTGAGCAAGAAATTGTAAAGTTGAATAGTCTTTCACGTTTGTTTACATCCATATCCGTTCGTACTAACTTGAATGTTAATGTTATAAGAAAGATAAACACAACACAACAATAACTGTACATGTAACAGACACGGTATTTTATGAATACTATCTTGTCAGTGGTACACATGGAGAGACCGAAATATTCATAATATCAGCAAGATGAAAGCCTAACAACGATCAACTAAAAACGTAGATATATAATTTAGTACGCAGGACGCGTTTCTGAAATAACCTTCAGAAGCAAGGTTTGAACTTAAACAGAATAGATGATTGTTATTAAAACATTTATCTAATACCAACTTAAATATACGCCATATGTGATATATATATCTTTGAAGAAGATAAATATACACCATTTATAACATATTTATCTTCAATGGCAAACGGAAAAAAGAACAAAAGGACAAACAACGATCTACAAGACACTAGACAGAAAATTAAAGCTCGAGAAACACGAACCCTACTAAAATCTGAGTTGAACTCATGTACTCCGGAAGAGTTGGCAGTTCCTGCTCCAGTTGTTACACCCGTCGTGTTACTCTAGTAACAAACCCGGTGATAAGTCATGAATGAGGAAAGGACCGAGAAGGGATTACGACAAACGGAACATATCTGCGGTTAATTTTGAATAGCCTCCTTGATTATATCTCTGCATGTAAAATAGTATTTATATGCAAGATATTTATAACTGTAGCGAAATTATGAAATAGTATCATTGGTGTAAAAGTTCCGTTCTCATGAAATTACTGTCATTAAAATCATAAACATTATTATATATTTCGGCACCACGAATCAACTGAATAATTTAAAAAGTCGTATGACGTGGCCACAGAAACATTGTCATCAATAAAAATAGAACTACAGAGTCATATCATTTGGTGACAAAAATGTTCTGTATTCTTGTGAGACATACTTCAAGAAAAAAAAAAAGAATCTAGCCCGATCCTTTAATTTCACTTTCTGCTATACAAATGATCACTAAAATACGTTTGGTGATGATATTAATCGCATTGAGCTTGAACTAAATAATACCACATATACAGCTATATTTGCTCAATTCCTTGGCAAACACTTATATATTGACAATGACGACCGGCTAAGAACTAAACGTTAAGATTTAATTGATATATAAAGGGAGAAAACATACAACATTAAATATATTATTTTATTTGCGATTTACACATTTAGTTTCAAGAAGTCAGAAGCGAAAAAACTAATATCAACGAATACAACTATGAAGCATTTACAAGTTTATGTGAATAAGCAAACAAATTAGATTTGTATAATAGGTTACCCTCCCCCATATCTAGACGATTCCTTAACGATCCATTATCCTGTGCTTCTTGGCAAACACTTATATATTGACAATGACGACCGGCTAAGAACTAAACGTTAAGATTTAATTGATATATAAAGGGAGAAAACATACAACATTAAATATATTATCTAGACGATTCCTTAACGATCAATTTTCCTGTGTTTCTAAAGTGTACTAGACATATATATTCTACAGAATTTAATTAAAACAATGGGAATAACAATTTCTAGATTTAGGATTTAATCTAGCTCCAGTTTATTGCAAATAGACGTATATTATTTTTTCCCGTTTTGGACGACGACAACCGTCATCCTAGTTGGGTTTAATCTTTATAATAACGTTTTTACATTTATTGAACGTAACCTTGATTTATCTCCAGGTTATCAACTCCATAAATAACATGAAACCATCCACAAAACATTTCATGCTGTAATTATCTTATTTAAAAATAGAACAAACTGAGGGAGATGTAATCAAGATGGATATTTCTTGTCCTCCCATCTATTATTCATAATGATTTTAAGTTACAATCTCACTTCTTACAGCTACGTATATCTTATTTATAAAGACCATGGTGTGATAATAGTTGTCCTTTTAGACATCATTTTGTTGATTTACTAGAATCGTCCATCTTGCCATTTAGAGAGCATTTCGTTGATTTCATAGAATCGTCCATCTTGCCATCTAGAGAGCATTTCGTTGATTTACTAGAATCGTCCATCTTGCCTCTACCTTTGTGAATGTCGTATATATATTTTTCACTGATATTTAAATGCTATAAATGCAAATTTATTTCGAAAAATTTGATGAATTTCTTAGCTTCCATTCTTTATATTTCCTAAGTTTGTGTATATAAAATGAAAAACAAAAACTACCACAATGTCTAAGCAGTTCTAATATCCAATAGGAAACTTAATACTAAGTACAAAACGTAAACGTATTACAAGCATCGATTTTGTCACAATATAGCATACCTATATGAAGCTTGTGACCAAATATCAGATTCCTGTCATCAATAGTTGCTGGGAAAAATGAGACGAAAAATGTGCATATACAAATGTATGTTAAATGTGTATAAAAATCAACAAAATCGGCAAACAGAAAATAGAAATCTGATGGGTCCAAAAACGCTTCCCACGATATGGGGTACCTATATGAAGCTTGTGACCAAATATCAGATTTCTGCCATCAATAGCTGCTGAGAAAAATGCGACGAAAAATGAGCATATATGTTCAATGTGTATACAAATCAACAAAGTCGGCAAACGGGAAATAGGAATCTGATGGGTTCAAAAACGCTTCTCACGATATGGGGTACCTATATGAAGCTTGTGACCAAATATCAGATTTCTGCCATCAATAGTTGCTGAGAAAAATGTGACGAAAAATGTGCATATATGTTAAATGTGTATAAAAACCAACTAAGTCTGCAAGCAGGAAGTAGGCATCTGACGAGTCCAAAAACGCTACCAACAATATGGCATACCTATATGAAGCTTGTGACCAAATATAAGATTTCTGCCATCGATAGTTGCTGAGAAAAATGCGACGAAAACTATCTTGGACGGACGGAAGGACGAAAGGACGGACGGACAGACGAACAGTGGTAAAACAGTGTACCCCCTCCCCCTCCGGGGAGCGGGAGTATAAAGAAATAATGTGTGATCGTATGAGGTATCGAACTAGAGGCTCCCAGGAGCCTGTATAGCTCACCTGGGTATAATAACAACATCAGTCAATAAAACTTGATAACTTCAGTACAAAAATAACAAATGTAGCCCTCGTCATTGCAGACCCCTTCTCCAAAAAAAATTGGGCTGGTGTTCTCCCTTTAATGTAAGTTATCAAAATTGCTGTGAAAAAACATATATGTCAATGATTCTGAAAATTTAGCTTTAGCTACTTCACATTTTGTAATAGAGCTGCTTGCCTTTGATTATTTGAGTAACCAAAAGCAGTGAGTCGACAACAAAATGCATTTCAAGAGGAATAACTCTTCACACAGTTGTCGCACATTTCCAACTGTGGGAAATTTTTGTAGATCTTGACATGCTGAACATTTTTGCAGTTTAAACTTTCCCTCTATCTCTAATAGTTTTTGAGATATAAGATGAAAGTATTAAAATTTAGAACATTTTGATGAAAAAAGGGCAATAACTCCAAAATGGGTAATGGGATTTGCTTCAACATTGCGGGGTATGTAGATCTTGACATATGAACATGTTTGCTGTTTAAACTTAACATCTATCTCATATAGATTTTGAAATAAAGGACGGAAAGTATTAAAATTTAGAAAATGTGATGAAAAAAGGGCAATAACTCCAAAATGGATATTCAGATTTATTTCAAAATTGCAGGGTAGGTATATCTTGACATGGTGCACATTTTTGCAATTTAAACTTGACATCTATCTTTTATAGTGTTTGAAATATAAGACGAAAAGTATTAACATTTTACAAATTTGATGAAAAAAGGGCAATAACTCTAAGATGGGTAATCAGATTTACTTCAAAATTGCAGGGTAGGTAGATCATTTTTATCCTATGTCAGATTTTTGATATTATTAACGGTCTTTGAGCTATTACTCAAAACCTGCAATTTTACCATATGTTCTATTTTTAGTAACAGCTGCCATGTTGGTTGGTGCATGGCATCGCCGAACACAATTTTGAAACTAGACACCCTAGTGATGATTCAGACCAAGTTTGGTTTCTATTGGTCTAGTACTTTCAGAGGAGAAGATTTTTGAAAAAGTTTACGACGTACGACGGACGACGGATGGACGACAACGACGGACGCCAAGTGATGGCAATAGTTACGGGTCAGGTGAGTTAAAAATTGCACCCAGTGATTTGGTCAGTTTCAGGTACACATAATCAAATACAACACACCATTTAGACGAAGCATAAATGAGTGTATCCTGTATATTTCATGCCACACTCTGTTACACGTGAAAGAACATAGGCAGCTGGAAGCTTAGGAGTTGTCGGTGTTGACCTGTTGCAAGACAATTTTCCCGATCCTGCTTAACTTATTTAAGTTCTCCTATAGCAATTAACATTTCCTCCCATTGTTTCATCCCAGTGTCACTCACTTGCGAATTGATTCATTGTTTGTCAATTTATTCTTGTCGTAAATCTAGTTGAAATTTTGTTCTCTGGTTGTTTGTTTACTTACTTGCTTGCTTGTTTTATATATATATTTTATTTATTGTTTTTGTATTTTAATTGCCTAAAATCTTTCTTTTATTGCATTCTTGGGTTTGCACTAACTATATCTTCTTTGAATAGACTATAATTTGATCTTTAATATGTATATTCCCGACAAATTGTGCCTAAAAGATGATGATACAATTATTATACAAAAGAATGCATGTTCCAAAATGGTCAATAAGACACTGACAGATTATGTTCGTCAAAGTGTTTGATGTTTACAAACCACCAATATGAACTAGAAGTCATAGTGGAATTAAAATTCAATCGGAGGTAAAATTATGCAATTTTCGGAAGTAATGCATTTACATGTCAAAACGTTAATTGTACTTCTTATTTATTAGGTAACATATCGACATCTTTAAGATATGATTTTCTAAGGTGTTTATTTATTAATGTGTATCCGTAGATACAACAGGAAATATAGAATGTAACACCGGGGGGGGGGGGGGGGGGGGGGGGGGGGGGGGGGGGAGTACAATATATATATAGGGAAATCTCCGACACCCGAGGGTAAGATTTCAATCGTTCTCTTGATTGCTGAGTTAGAGAACGATTGCAATCTTACCCAAGGGTGCCGGAGATTTCCCTATCTTGTACTTTTTCCGGTGTTTGATTTTATTTCTCACTAAACACCTTTGTTTTGTTTACATTCAATCGTGCGTTTTGCCGCAAAATTGTTTTTCATTGCTGAAGTAAATAGTCGATTTATCAATATACATCCGTGTCTTGGCAGTATTTTAAATGTATTTCATAATAAAATACAATGTATTTGATAAAAATATTATTAATGCTACTACAACAGCGATAAATACCTGTAAATAAATTATTTGAATTTGGTCAAAGGGAGGTCATTTCTTTCTTTGCGTTAGTTACTAACAAGGGAGAGCACTGTATTATTTACTAAAAGTAAGCAAATATTGACAGGGAGGTGAAAAAAGGGTCAAACACCGTGAAAGGTGCACGATCGTTAAATCGTTAGCTAACAGAATAGTATACATAGATTAATTTTAAAATACTTATGTAGTAGAATCGTGGTTTTATTGATGAGAATACAGTTTGAACCGTGATGAAGAGATATGAATAGATTTTTTCCTGGAAAAGTGCGTGATTTTATTCTGGTCTTGTATGACAATACATATAGGGTCTAACACCTGGAGAGATGCAAGATAGTAAAATCTGTGACACTCGAGGGTAAGATTTAAATCGTATCGGACGAGGCTTGTCCGAGTCTGATATGATTTAAATCTTACCCGAGGGTGTGACAGATTTTACTATCTTTCACCTTTTACGGTGTTTGACTCTTTTTCACACCCCTTTCTACCGTGTCAAGGTTTGTTTCCTTTTTGTGCAGTTTGGCGCATTAATTTGCGAACCATATCACAGGACCAACATGCCACGTAATAAAATAAAACAAGATTTTCATTTTACAACTTTAAAGAGGTTCAAAATAATAAAGTTAACAAACTTGTGATATATTCTACAATAACAAAATCTTGCACCTTTTACGATGTTTGCCTCTTTTTCTCATCTATTTCTCTCGTGTCAATATGTGTTTACGTTGTGAAAATATAGAGCGCTCTCCCTTGTTAGATAACTAACGTAAATAAATTTTGTATCTCCCTTTGACCAACGTCAAATAACTTTTTTACAGGTATTTAAATCGCTGTTGTTGTAGCATTTATAATATATTTATCAAATGCATTGTATTTTATTGTGAAACGGCATGTAGCTCGTCTTACCCTGGAGTCGGGGTAAGATAGAAAAATCTTTTTCACCTAAATTAACGGACTACTTTATCCAAGGGGTGGGCAGAGAATATCTTCCACCACTAAGCATAGGAACTGGCTTATCTGTTTTAGTGAGAAACACATTGTATATATGACAAGACGACCATCTAACAGAAAGTCGACTTAAAACGATATATCTAGCGATGCATAAATATGGCACTGAGCAATTTCAAACAGGGAAAAGTTAGTAAACCTTGCTGAAAACTGAAGGAGCAATCAAGAATGGAAATCCAGAAACACTGGCGACATCGGATACAATACACAGAACGAAGACAAACAATACGGAAAACACAATACAGATTAAAAAAAATGTCGGTGATACAGGAAATAAATATCTACGTAAAAGGCAATACCGGTACATCAATCGCCATTTAAGAAATTTATATTTCGTAACTATCGACAAATTCGTGATAACGATTGTATAACATCTCAAGCGATACTTCAACACAGGCGTAACGTAGCCTAGTTTCAATAGTCTTTGCGTTGGCAGCCGAGCTCTGTTCGGAAATTACTATACCGGGCACATGAGTTGTGAATGATAAAACCCATACGTTGGTACTGATAGCATATGACTACTGATGGAGGGGGAGTTAACCATTGGAAACGTGAAGTCATCACGTTTGTCGTAGAGTTTTGTTTTTAATCTTCCTCCGTTATCTATTTCAGGATAAAAATCAAGGTACCATGGAGATTGAGTTTCAATGGTATCATTTACGTCAAGTTTATTTTGATAGATGAGATGCAAATATTAATCTAATCGAAACTTGTTTACTGACAAATCATATATATAGCGGACGCTGGAAGTTGGGGATAATTGTATATATTTATTCTTGAGAAACCCTTGAAGAAAATCTGCTTCATAAGCGAGTATAAACAAATCAGCGAGTAGTGGAGAATAATTAGAACCCATTGGATCCTCTGTTGAAACAATAGTCCACTAAACTGATAAATATTTTGTTGATAAAAAATATATCACATGATCTCATCCTATTTATACATATTATTAGCTGATGAGTGGATTGTGATAAAGTAAGATTTGTTCTCTACCAATCACTAGATACCCTTTGTTCTTCGTTCTTCTTTGAAAAGCAATGCTGAATAGAGTCTTTAAGTCTAGACTAAGTTCCGCATGTGGAATGGTGGGATATAAGGTAGAGTAATTAAATGGTATAATGTTGCTACAAATGTAATGGAATATAGAACTTAAAGTCTCCAACGAGTCATCGAGATGTTTAATATCAACATTTGATTAACGCCACATCTCGGAAAGCTGATGTCATGATACCTATAGAGGCCCGTTTTGACAGCTGTAAGAATAGAAGTTAATAGCATAGAATGATGTTTTTTGTGGAACACGTTGCGGTTCCGCGATATAACGTTGTTTGTATTTCCTCCTATGTAATTTTAGAATCCAGTACAGAGAGGGAAAATCATATTCCTCACCGTTCAAGGAAAACCCAAAAGAAGAAAAGACTGACTTGTGATTTTCACTGATTTCTTCTTTTAATAGCGTAGTTGCTGTATAGGTAGAATTACTTTCTGGAATCGTCATCAAGAAATCAATATAATGCCCTTTTAAAAGCGAAATTGAATCTTTTCTGCAGGAATAACAACATGTGTTTTCTGAATACTGGAAATGGTTTCAACAACACCCCGATCTTTGCATACAGATGTTGTTGTTGTGTTCAATGAGTTTCTGAGATTCCTGAACCAAATTTGAACCAATGTCTTCATAATTTTAAGAAATGTTTGAAGATACCAAACGCCAACTCATAACAAATTATTACTAATTTCATTAGGTCATCAACGACAGCTCATATCAAATTATTACTGATTTCATTAGGCCATCAACGACAACTCATAGCATGTTATTACTGATTTCATTAGGCCATAAACGACAACTCATAGCAAGTTATTACTGATTTCATTAGGCCATCAACGACAACTCATAGCAAGTTATTACTGATTTCATTAGGCCATCAACGACAACTCATAGCATGTTATTACTGATTTCACTAGGCCACCAACGCCAACTCATAGCAAGTTATTACTGATTTCATTAGGCCACCAACGACAACTCATAACAAGCGATTACGCATTAGGCCACCAACGACGACTCATATTGATTGCACGATCATCACGCAATATGGACATTTTGTACAGGTTCTCCCATACATCATTCCTACAAAGCAACAATTAATTGTTCCTCCTTGTTTCAGAGAAGATGTTTCTTTTAATTTCAGCCAATCAGAAATAAGAACTGCCTATGACTACCATGTTTTTGGCATCTTCAACCTCTTCTTTGTCCAATCGGGATGAACTTATGAAATGTTGTAGTAGAGGACCTTCCACAGATGTTTCCTATCAAGTTTAGGTTCATTTGGCTTAGCGGTTTCGGAGCAGAAGATTAAAATAAAATCCAGACCAGAAAAAAAAATTGCCTTTGGCGGCCATGCTTGTTAATGGATCAGGACGACATGAGCAATCTTAATAGAGGAACTACAATAGATGCTTCCTACCTGTGAGTGAGTACCACGTTTCGGTTCACTTGGCCACACAATTTCAGATGAGAAGATTTGGCCATGTGAGCTAACAAAGGTCACACGAATATTAATTCAGTTACTGGCCAATATTCGTGTAATCACCAATGTCAAATAAGTTCTAAATCTCGATGCGATCATTAATAACTGTTTTTTTTTCCAAATTACGCAAAGGATGTGTCAAACTCCTTTGATAATATACGGTCTAAAGAGTTATTGTTCAAACTACAACAGTGTAAGGTGGGACTTAGGTGGTATCGCTGATTCCCTACAATTCAATACAATTGTGTGTGCTTGGTGGTTTCTGGCAATACTCGTGTTCTTGATATCACTAAATACCTGCAGAAGGAATAATAAAACTCAACCGACTAAGCGCATCTATCTGTGTACCTACTGATTTTGAATGATTGATTCATTTATACATAATGTAGGATTTCTTTAACATCAAAGTTATTAGTGATCATTTTAATTCGAAAGTAACACTAGACAGAATTGCATTAAAATCGTAAGAACTAGGCAATTCACTAAATTATAATATCAAAAGCACGGAAACATTGTTTTGTGGATATTTGTACAGAATACTGCAGAAACAAGCGGAAGTCATGTCGACCTTTACCTGTTTATTAACGTCAAATGATCATTAAAATTTGCCGTTTTCATTATTTATTCTGATACCATAATTATTCTTATTCCGGAAATCGGATGCAAAAGGAATACTAAATTGTTATCATTTTCTTTTGGTAGTTTGACCTATAGCTTACATCAAAATTTTTAATGAGGATCTTGAATAATGTATAAGTAGCTACATCGCATTTTTTTCAATTCATTTTGTTCGCGATTGGTTAACATGTATTGGAGGCGAGGGTTAGTAACATTTAATGAACTTGGAATTGAATTTGCTATAAAATCTAAAAATCAAATATACAAAGGACAACTGTTGCATTGCATAGAATAACAATATTATGTAGAGTTCCAAATTATGACACTGTATTCTTTACAACGCTTCTCATCCAGCTATAGGTGAGGCTCGGTGTTTTACTCACATATGGAAATCATGTTCATGACCATATCATTTCACTAAGAGGACGATTAGGGCCAATTAAACTACTTTAGCCACGCCACTTTTTTTTATTGAAGTGCATGTACCAAGCCGTGAGAAGTAATGTTAAAATGTTGGACCTGTTCTGACGATGTGGTATTTTTATTTACATTTTATTTCTCTAACTTGATTTTGACCACATGACTTTTCCAGACGACCACAATATTACCTTGTCACGTGATATATGTCCAATATATTAATGAAACAACTTTGATATAGGTAAGTTATGATTTGTCAGTATTTAGACCTGTTTAAATGTATCTAGAAATAATAAAATCTACAAATACATTATCACATTAATGTGCTCGCATATCAAGTCTTTACCTTCACAGGCCCTGCTATTGTACTGTTCATATATTCATTTTTGTGATGGTGAGTTGTCTTTTTGAGTGAGATCCAATTTTCAGAAAGGAGGTTGTGATCACATTAACCCGTTTAACCCCGCCATATATGTGTGCTTGTTTCAAGCCAGGACCTGAATTTTAATTTTCTATTCATAACCTTATATATGTTAATCGAGAGTCCCAAAAGAGACAACAAAGCAATCACAAACAATTATAACATAGACAATAGCAGTAGAGATTAGGTAGCCTTTACATCATCTTCTGTCTCATAAGACAAATAAACATCGCCTGATACATTTAGTTCAGTGATAAGTTAAGAATGTGACAAAATATATGGGGCTAGTTCATGCACTTACATTTTATAATTCAATGTGGTTAATAACCTGTTTTGGTTTATATGGTTTAATATCTAAAGAAAAAATCAAACTATCGGTTAGTTCAAATTTGTCATGAAAAGATGTTTTAATTTAGGCTATTTCAAGAAATAGATTTTTTAAAGTGCAATTGTATTATTAAATATATCTTGCTCACGAGAAGAATTAGGCTACATTGATGAGAATGTATAGCGAGAAACATATGGCACCTACCCGGAAGCGAATAAACATACTGATGTATTTTTGTCATTTGCGAGTAATTACACAATGTTTTTCATCCATATGTCTATCTTTAATGTAATTTAATCTAAGAACAATTAAATATTTCAAATAACAGGAATGCGTCCTTCAGGATCATTACAAAAGCATAGCAATGTCCCGGTATATTTTGTGTGAGCTCGAGGTACTCAGTTTTTTTCCCGGATACTAATACCGTTGTTTTCTCTGCAAGTTCTAACTAAACGGTTGCCATTGGCTTTCGTCACCCAGGGCATTTAATTCATGTGAACGCTGATGTTAAGTCAAAGATAGTGGTGGCGAATGACAGGATGTCAGTGCTAGCTGAGATAGGGCTAAGGAGGGGAGAGGAAGAAGCCCACGTGGTGAAAAAAAAACATTTGGGGATTTCCAGAGCAGATAAGCTCATGGCCTTCCAGAGCAATAGAAGAGATGGCGACATCTAGGCGAAGTTTATTCAAGAAATCTCAGTGATTAGACAGAGTGAACTGCAATAGGTTCAGGAGACCGATCCACTTAGTGCATGTCCAATTGAGTTCCTAAGCACATACTTTGGGCATTCAGTTTTAACTCGTAGAGTTATTGCTGAACAAGCCGATAATCTTCGGGAAGAAACTACTATAGACTTATTGTTGAGGTCGACTCTCCAAAAACGTACAATTGTCTGTATAACGGACATTTCCTTCAGTTCAGCTTACAGTTTTTCGAAAACTGTACATGACAATAGCTTGTGAAGGATGTTTTTCTATATGTTATAATGCCTTCGTCAATCTCTGTTGCTAGAAACATTGACGGATACGGTGGAAATTAGGAAGATGTCTTTCATTTGCAATTAGTAACCTAACCTGACGCATGGTTTATATCGTTCTAATAAATCCATGAAATATACGGGTTCACCTTGATCATGGAGTTTACCAGTTTGTGGCAACTTGCATATTTATACACACGAAGCCATTGTTGATGAAGTACATATGATATATAGAATAAAGAAGAGTATGAAGTGTATCTTTGACAAGTGACGCTCGAGTTCTAGTGTGTATAACATAGTATTATATATATGACGACTTCTGTCATGAAGAATAAATTAATGAAATATATATATACGTGCATCATTCCTACTCGTTCTCCTTGGAATTACAATCAAATGTCATATCTTACATAATTTGAAGCTCGTTCATTGAACGTTGAACAGACATCAACCCAGTAGCCTGGTTGTTCCAGATTTAAGACACCAATAACGTACCCAGTGGTCTGGTTGTTACAAATTTAAACCCACCAATAATATATGTAAATGTTATTTACATTGAATTTATATACAGTAATGAAATGCGTTTTTTTTTATATAAATCCTTGAGTTTTCTATATTAGTCGCTAAGTAAATTAAATCGCTGGTATATTCGTGTGCTGGTATATCTAGTTGTTTAATTAGTTCAACGGAAACTCTTAAGCACATACATCTTTCAAACATCCGGAAGCATAAACATTTAAGGAATATTTGAAATTGTTGAACAGGTTATACGATATAGCCTGGTTTGGGTCAGTTTATGCTTAATAAACCGCGAAGCGGTTTATAAAAAGCGTAAACTCACCCAAACCGGGTTATGCAAGTATAACCTGTTCAACAATTTCAAATATTCCTTATAATATAATTTTTACAACAATATTTAATGATTTCTCGATTTTAATTACGATTATTTCATGTGACTATTTGAATTTGTCGTTGGCGGATAAACACGTTGGTGACGTCACAATACCAACCCAGGTTATCGAGTATAACCAAAATTAACTTCAGGCGGATTAGCCAATCAGATTGAAATTTTCAAATCAAATTAAATTATTGTGAAATGGAATTATGGAAATAAATCATGACGTAATTCTTAAAATGAAATAAGGTTGATTAATTTAAGTGCGATCCATAGAAATCTTTTCAATTAACTTCGTACGTTATTAAAACAACATGATTGTCTTGTCAGAACACAATCACATTTTAGGTAGTTAACATGATTACGTGGGGCCATGGTGACCCAGATGGAGCTGGTAACAATATCATCAAGATCATTTCTCATAATTCGTTAATTTAATTGTTACTTCTGCTGTTATTATATTTAATATCTCTCTAACAGATGCTACGTATGGACGAATGAACTTATCAAAGCTTTATGCGAGAATTCGTGTGATCTAAGCATCTTAAATGCCTACACAGGTACGTACAACAAGAATAAAAAAAAATATGAAGTTTGAAGAGAAGCTGCCAATATCAATCGAAAATGTTAATATTTAGTACAAATAATACACTATGATACTGACACCGGTCTTATCATTATTGTACGTACCTAAATGGTTATCTCATTTATGCTTTGGAAATTAAGGTAATGTAAGTGAATTTTCTGTTGCCAAACATTAAAAACATCGCACGCATGTGTGAATCCAAACACTTGCTACAACCATTTTTTATTACATAATGAATCTTGTGATTAAAACAGTAATATGTCCATATACCTACACTTCTATCAGAGAAGTGGTTAGTGTTGTTGTATGTTATTCATTGTCGAACATTGCTGTTAAACGTTTAATTTTTTTAACCAGAATGTATTTTCATAGCTAATAATGCTTATTGTTCAGTACGCCATTATTCTTAGCAAAAAGGCAAATCTGACGGATACTTCGGTAAGGGCTAAATACGACAACCATAGAACTATCAGTAACGGTTTCGTAAAGTGCTGAGTGTACTTGTCAGAATACGACAGCCATGAACAATCTGCAAGGTTTTAATTAAGGTCAGTAGGTACTTGTTCTTCACCAGATGTCAGTGTGATTCTAGAAATACCCAATAAAATATTCACGTTTTATGATCACGTTTTATAAAAACAAATATATTAAATTTATTCTGGATTGATTCAACTTTGATAAAACTATTAAGAAAACAGAGGAATATCAATATCCAAAACGTAATGCAAACATCATAATATATAATGTATAAATCTCTAAACATAGCCATATCTATTTTCACCAAATTTAATATTAGATATAGTGAATTGTAGACTACTGGAGGACTATATTGATGAGTTGGTATTTGCAAAATTAAAACAAAATATATATATTTTTTTTTCATTATTTTAAAATATGTTTAAAATAACACAACACAAATTAATGTCCATGTATCCCTATTAAATAATATTATCCCTCCTGAAACAATCTCACTGATACTTATTTTTGGCTCAGTTAATCTAAATGACGAAGAAAACAAAGCAGTATTTAAATCAGTCCAAACCTTCATCATTAAAAGTAAAAGATTTACTCCCTGACATGCTCACATACTATTTTTCACCTTTTCAATCTTATTGTATTAATATTTTCAAGTAAATTGTGTAGTTTTCAACTACATGCTTACGTACATTTTTTTCCTCGTTGTATAAATAATTCTCACAAGTTTAAAATTTTAATCAGCATGCATATATATTTGTTTGTGATATTTGTATGTTCTTCATAGGAAACAGATTTTGATTTTTTAAAAAAGCATTTGTTTGTTTCTGAATGCTATTGTACAATTGCTGTTGTACCAATAAAATATGTTTGTACCAAATAATGTTAGAGAATAAGTAGAACTAAGAAACGTTTCAAAATACAAAAGATAAGTTTCGCTGAATTTTCTTTGTTCTAATTCTTATTTTAGAAATGAAATAATATGTCTCTATTGATTTAAGACTTGAAATAACAATATTTAATATGTATTGAAACCCAACTAATGAATGCGGCAGACTTTTTTCAATATGTTGTCCAGACTTTCTTTTAAGTAATTACCTTATATAAACTTGAACCTAAATGGCCAATCATATTATTTTGACATTATGTAACAGATAAAAAAGACTGACATTTAAGTAAATTTAATAAATTTTGCCAATATTGAAAGTCTTCTATGTCAGTAATTGCTTATAATGTTTGACAAACTTGCTTCAGAATTGTCCAAGATTTGACAGGAAAGTACGACCTGGTTTGACATTTTCCCTTTTCTTATTTCAATCACTTTTACAAACAAAAGTATTTCATCTCGGAGAAGACGTTTGCATTAGTTAGAAATACTTGACAACGTTTTATAAATCTGTTCAATAAGAATTATATGTCTGTCAAATACTCCAGAGAATTTCTAGTACTGTCGGACAATTTGACTTCATTATTTAGTTAATTTAGCCTAAGTTTCGTTAGTGATCAGTTTTTAAAAACCATTAACTTGGCTATCACCAGGTCGTGTTCTGTGGTAATTGTTACATTTTAGTGTCCCCTTACCAATTGAGCTACAGTTTAATAATACCCTTCACTCCTTTTCTATTTAAAGACTGACAAGTAAATTTAATAAATTTTGCCAATATTGAATGTCTTCTATGTCAATAATTGCCTTTAATGTTTGACAGACTTGTTTCAGAATTGTCCAAGATTTGACAAGAAAGTATGACCTGGTTTGACATTTTCCCTTTTCCTATTCCATTTCAATCATTTTTACGAACAAAAGTATTTCATCTCGGAGAAGACGTTTGCATTAGTTAAAAATATTTGAAAACGTTTTATAAATCTGTTCAATAAGAATTATATGTCTGTCAAATACTCAAGAGAACGTCTAGCACTGTCGGACATTTTAATGGCTCCTTACCAATTGAGCTACAGTTTAATAATACCCTTCATTCTTTATCTATTTAAAGCAACATCTACAATTTCATTATTGTAAATTGCAGTCATTTAGAATCTTTTAATCTTTTTTTTTTTTTTTTTTTTTTTGCTTTATTTTCCGCATTACGGGTTCCCTTTACCTTCATTATTTTACATTAAAAGGCATGAGTTAATAAAAACGACAAAAATAACCAATAAATTTGCAGAGTCTATTGGAATCAACACATATTCTTACAATAGACGAATTGATTTGACTGAAGGTGTTTTTCACTCAATCACATATTTTATATTAAATTTACATAGATACTTATATACATGCACAGTCTAATCGTAGAAGATAAATCATTCCTGATTCTGTTATGGAGAATACACTCCAACTATAGATTCTTAAACAGAACTACCGATACCAATAAGGGTCGAATTGATTCTTTTTAAGAATCTACAAGCTAGAGGGTATTATTATTTTACTTAAATAAGGCGTTTTATTTTACATTTCGCTATTATATTTTAAATCTTTAGAAAATTATATCAGATTGTTATAAACAAATATAAAACTGCATTTTGATTTGAACACATCTTTTCGGCTATCATTTCTATTTCTATCCACATTATCTATCTCCGGGGGGGGGGGGGGGGGGGGGGGGTATGAACGAATTGGAAATTGATAGAGGGGTTCACTGCTTTTCTGATTGATCAAGCAGGGGGTGTCATGATTTTTTTTAAGCATACACTATAGATAAAATCTATTTACATGTAAGATGAAAATAAATATTTTCAGCCGAAAAAAATGTCTCCTTGTCATACATTTTGCCAAATATCAGACTGTCACTATATATAAATAAATATATATGTATATAGTACATAGGAACGAGGCTTTCTGATTCACTACATTACAGTTCCAGAGTCAACCCAGAGAGACAGATCAATGCATGAACATAGGATATGCAGTGTTCTCTCAAGGCCCATATATATTTTCTACCATGGTGCTATTTTGTGAAATTTTATAATAGAATGTATTAGGGCAATGGTGCTTTACTTTTCAGAAAACCAGTGCTACCTTAATTTCCATGGTACTATTTGAAAATCCTTGGGAGAACACTTATATGTTTTAGATATTCTTGACAAAAAATGTTTTTGATAGTATATTCTTTTCAAAGGAAACACCAAGATAGGCATCCTTTCAACATCTCAAAAATGAAAAAAAAACATGGTTTTAAAGGTAACTATTTAATTGCTAAAAACAAATCTGAAACACTTTAATAACATTCAAATTTCAATCCAGAGGAATACAAAAACTGACTAGGTAGTAATACATTCATATGTATAATACTGCATTTACATAAATTGAATAGTTTAGACTAGATTATGAAACTTGTTAAAATTAAATGCATCACAAAATAACAAAATGTGCTGCCCAACAAAAATACAAATAAAACAAATTAGAACAGTTTTGTATTGTATATTGTATGCTTAAAATAAAGTATCATAGCCACCGATGCATTTTAGCAAGAAACAACCCCTGTTTCAAAATTAAATAAAAGCAATCATCTGAGTATTTAATGAGGAGTTTTAAACAAATAAAAAACTAACAATAAAAAATAATGGATGGAATTGAAGGAACATGGGACTTATAAATTATAAAGATATAAACAAAAATGTAAGATAACAATATCAATTGACAAATGACAAATGTTTTGTGATAACAAAAAGAAAATAAACATGTATCCACACTCTCAATAAAAGTATCAATGTACATGTATGTACAAGACAACAAAACAACCAAATCAAATCAGTGTTCTCCCCAGAAATTTCAGATAGCATCCTGGTATCTTAAAATTTTGAAATAGTATCTTATGCTTTGAAATTACAGCATCACATTTATATAAATTCAATGGGAAATGATTTCAGATAACATCACATTTGGCTTGTTGAAGACTGTGAAGACAAAAATTTACAACAAAGTGACTTAAGGGTATCCTTTTCATTAGATGTGGTTGTGGTTGCCTTCATGAACACAGAAGGGCCGTTAGTTCAATTTCCTATGAGCTACTATCCTTGTTAAAAGGAATTTATAGCAACATATGAAATTAGAAGCCTTTTAGCAATAATTAGGAAAGGAGGGGAGGTCAAAAGATTTGAAGTAGTTGAAAGAGGGGGGGGGGATAAAATGTTTAACACAACTTAAAAGGGGGGGTCAGTTATGTTTGCTCATGCCAAATTTACATTTTGCCGGCCCCCCTGGAGATAAATAATAACCGGTCCCTTAGATTCCAAGTGTTTCAAATGTACAGCCATCGTCTGCCTATTTTCTAATTACAGACGGTCGGTTCGGGTTCGCTAGTTGTTAGTATGACAGGAATACCGCATATGACCTTGACTATTAATGATTTTGGGAGGAGTTATGACATTTGGAATGCCGTATTCGGAAAGCGTCAAGCAATAGTGAGATATCTGTATTATCGCACTAGAAATCCAGTTTATAAGAGTAAGAAATATATCCGGGCATACAGTGATAGTATATTTATCACAGAAAAGCTAATTCCATTTAAGAGACTAGCACAGTTAACATTAGACAAGCAAAATAGAAGCATACTGACTTCGAATAGCACCATATTTCAAAAGTACTGAGATTAGCAGAAAGGTAAAATCATCAATTGCAATGACACTGTAGTCCTCGGGAACAGGGGTCCAGAGCATTCAAGTCCAGAACATTCAGCTGACATCCAAGATTCTGCAAATTGTGTGTCTTATGAGGATGTGTATATTATTTTTTGGATTTAACATCTTTCCAGAGCTATAATTTATGCATGCATTGTCAGTGTTTCAATAATATTGTAATGTAGTCGAATTTATCATGACGATAAATATAACAACAAAATAACATTTTGTTTTGTAAAAAGGAAATAAACGAGTTAAAGTTTTGTATACATTGGATAATAAAATTAAAAAAAAACTTGATTAACGTGTACAATTAGGTCGTATTGATTCACATCCGTGCTGAATCTTGTGAAGTGTGGGGACTTGATTAAAACACGAGAGATGGAGGAAAAAGATATTTGTAAATAAATAAAATAAATATAAACGAGCCATGATTTATGAATCAAGCTCAGATCTGTCGTATTCTCATAGAAATTGTATTAAGTTGAAAATGTCTACATTATAGAATTAACTTTTGTTAACAATAATAAGAAGCACAGAATAGATCGAGTCATTAACATAAACTACTTGTGTCAACAGAGAAATTTCTTTAATGTGGGAATTATGTGGAGGAAGCGGGTGAAGAAGCATACCAAATATGACAAAATCTATAAAATGTGATTCTTGCAGATGAGTGTTAACAGTTACATATCGACTATAAACGCACATTATCAAAATTGAACCAAAAATAGAAATTAAGAAAATAATCGTGTGGTAAACCTATCACAACAAAGATTTAAGCGCAAAGAAAATACATTGAGAACTGGTCATAAAAACAGCGGGGAAATGTGTTGAACGGAAAAGTCAGAAAACGCAAAACAAAGTTGTATATAGCTGGATGATTTTGTTTATCACTTCAAAAATCAAATATCAAAAGACACAATGATCGATAGTATCAACTGTTTACATAAGAAGACATTGGAAAAGTGTATGGAAAAACAATATGAAAAAGTGATAAAGCACCTGGATCTTACAATACCTTTAATGAATTAATTAAGGAAAGTCAAACTGTTTTATTGCCGCTGCTACATATGTATATAGATTTTTCAATGTCATATCCAGTTCACGCTGGTTTCCAGAAATATGGGTTAAATGTTCTAGTCCCTTTATTTAAGAAAGACTCAGTTGATGATACGAGTAATTATCATGCGCAATAGAGTTGGCTCTTCGGGTAAATTAAAACATCATTATCACGGGCGATCTGAATTCAAATCTATTGTGTTTAAAAAACAACAAACGTATTGACCTTGTGAATATTTTTATTCTTAAGAATGTGAGTAATAAACCTACCAGGATAAGTGGTAATACTAACACTTCATTAGACCCCATTATTCTAAGCGATACTTTGAACTGTAATTATTCTGATGTACTTATAATACCAAGACATATAAGCAACCACAATGCAGCAATTGTAATACCACATACAAACCAACTTCGTTCAAAGATGAAATCCTAGCTAACCACAGATCATTCATGACCTCTTTAAGCATTCCCTCTGGTAAAGTGTCTGATGATTTACCCTATGTATATTGGATGCCTAAACTCCATAAGACACCATACAAAGAAAGGTACATAGCGGGATCATCAACTTGTTCGACGAAATAATTGTCTATTCACCTGACCAAGATTCTGTCTGCAGTAAAAGAGGGACAACAGAAATATTGTGAAACTGTTTACTCGCGTAGTGGCATAAATCACATGTGGATTTGGAAAACCTCTAAAGATCTTTTGGATATCCTTAAATCAAGATCTTTCTCTCAGGTATCCTCCATCACAACTTTTGATTTTTCAACTCTATATACTACCCTACCGCATGACAAATTAAAAACCCGCTTAAAAGAAACTATTCACAAAGCTTTCAGTCATAAAAACTATGGCTCAAAATTTGCTACAATTCCACATATTATTCAAGCAAAATTCAAAAAGGTAAAACATGCTACTCCGAGGAACAAGTGATCAGTATGCTGGAGTTCCTCATCGATAGCATATTTGTCTCCTTTGGAGGGACACTGTTTCAACAGGTCGTCGGCATACCAATGGGTACGAATTGTTCCCCTCTTCTAGCCAATTTATTTTTATACTCATATGAGTCGGAGTTTCTTCAAAAGCTTGTAAACGATAAGAAGATTCATGAGGCTAGAGCATCTAATTTCACATACGGATATATTGATGACGTTTTATCTATCAATAATTCTAGATTTGCAGAATTTCTTCCATTGATATATCCTCCAGAGCTGAAAGTTAAAGAGACCACAGATACAGCTTCGTCCGCACCATTTTTGGACTTATACCTCGAATTTGACGACAGTGATCAACTCAGTACTAAAATTTATGATAAACGGGACGACTTCAATTTTAAAATCATAAATTTTCCAAATATGTGCAGCAGTATACCAGCTTCTCCTGCATATGGTGCTTACATCTCTCAATTGATTCGTTTTGCAAGGGCCAGTAGCAATTATTCTGATTTCCTGAAACGTCATCTTCATCTGAGAAACAGGCTACTGGACCAGGTCTATGAAAAGATTCGCCTTATTCGATCTCTTAAAAAGTTTATATTCCGATACCAAGAGCTTGTCGAAATATATTCCGTCTCTGCAGAGACGATAATAAGCGATGGATTTTCATATAGTGAAAATGTATGAAGAAAAGGAAGTCAACAAAAATGTCAAAAATATTTTGCTATCAATGTGTGACGTACGAGTGTTTGTGACATTTACTTCACTGAATTTGATACGGCTTTGACAACTATTTTACCTATTTTGTTCCAATATTTTTATAAATACTGTTATACTGACAGCCGGAACCTTTGAGCCGTAACGAAAGCGGGAGGTCTGGCGCTTTGCAATCTGATTCAACCCACAATTTCGTTAGAAATGCCTGTACCAAGTCAGGGTCATTACGGTTTTTACAGTTTTCCGGTTGTTGACTGATTTTGTCTGTTTATATACTTATGAGTTTTGGCTTTCCCTTTGTAAGATTGCTCGGATTTCGGTAATTTTGTTATTACCCTTATTCATTAAATGCCCAGAAGCTACATCGAAATCTTTCACAAGAGAAATATGGTTATATGACCAAACTGATTATGTTAGATTCAATCAGATGTTAACTGATATAAATTGGAATAAAAAATGTTGTAATTTTGATGATGTAGATGATATGTGTGAAGAATTTTCAAAAAATTTCCTTCAAATCTCAAGAGCATATATTCCTTCAAAAACATTATTGATACACGAAAAAGACAAACCATGGTTCAGTAACGAAAAGAAATCCGCATACGTGACCAGCTTAGGAAAACCGTATAAAAATCTGACAACGAACATAGCATTACTAAATATAAAAAAAAAACAAAGAAATAAGGTAAGTAATATGAAAAAAGTAGCAAAGGAGAAATTTGAAAATAATTTAGACAACTTTTTTTTATTACATAACTCGTCAAACCCTAAAATGTACTGGAAAATAATGAAGATGTTCATCAAATCTAACAAAGGAAATAATTGTATACCCCCGCTCAGGAATTCAATTAATGATCAAAATACTGATGATATAGCCTATGACGACGCGGATAAATATGAGTTATTGAATACATATTTTAGCTCAATATCAAAACTGGACGAAGAAAATGTTACTCTCCCACAGTTTGACTCAAAAAACAAATAATAATATTCACGAAATACATATAACAGAGAACGAAATTATTGATGTTATTCAAATTCTTGACCCAAACAAAACGACGGGGCCAGACAAAATAAGTCATAACATGCTTAAAATTTCTCCCGAGAAAATTGCAAAGCTCCTTCTAATAATATTTAATAAATCTTTACAACAGAGCAAATATCCTTCTAATTGGAAGATCGTTCATGTTATTGCCATTTTCAAAAAGGGTGACACATCCCTACCCTCCAATTTTCGCCCGATATCTTTAATAAATTGCATAGGAAAATTAATGGAAAGAGTTGTTCATAAACATGTTTACAATCATATCAATCGAGATTTTTGCCAAGACATTCAACTGTTCATCAACTATTATAACTATACAATTCGATCTTAAACTCACTTGAAAAAAAAAAAGAATTTAGCTGTTTCGTATTTGTGATTTCTCTAATGCTTTCGAATAGGTTTGGCACAAAGGTCTTATTCACACAATGAATTCATACGGAATTCAAGGGAATTTAATAAAATGGTTCGAAAATTTTCTACACAAAAGAAAGCAAAAAGTTATTAATAAAAACTCTTGCTCATGTTTCGAACATGTCTCAGCCGTGTACCTCAAGGGTCAGTATTGGTTCCCCTCATGTTTCTAATATACATCAATGATTTTGGAGAACAACTTATATCGTTGAGTAAATTATTTGCTGACGACACGTCACTCGGATATTCTAGCCAAAGCGTTGATCAAATAAAAACTAATCAACCATGATCTACTCGAGCTACATGCCTGGTCTAGTAAGTGTCTAATGTCATTCAATCCCGAAAAAAAATGAAATCAGGTTTTCTTCCTAATACAGGTAACATAGACAACATCGAATTTTCTTTTAATAGCAAAATCATCCCTTTATCTACCAGTCATAAACACCTAGGAGCTATCCTCTCCCAAAATGCAAAATGGAATGAACATTTAGAAAATACGATAACAAATATAACCAAACATTTAGGTATATTACGTAAATTAAAATTCAGTATGAATAGATCCAACGTGGAAATAATGTATTTAGTCTACATTCGCCCCCCTTTTTGAATATGCTTGTGAAGACTGTGATATTTGTGGAATTGGTTATTCTGACAAATTAGAAAAACTCCAATTAGACGCTACCAGAATAGTAACAGGTTTACCCATTTTTACAAAATCAGAGTATTTATATGCTGAGACAGGTTGGGAAACACTATCAGAGAGCGAAGATATCGCAGAAAAATCAAATTATTTTTTTTAATATTAAAAGTGGAGTGGCACCTGAATACTTACGTCATTTAGTTCCTCCAACTATTCAAAGTATTACTATATACCCATTGCGAAATGGCGATCATTTAATAGTTCCTTTTTGTAGACTCTCTATAACAAATTCGTCATTTATTCCCTCTACAGTAAACGAATGGAACAAACTTGACATTGCAATCAGACAATTAGATTCATTGTCTAAACTCAAAAACGCAGTTTGCATAAACAGCCAATCAAATAAGATCTCAGTTCCCAAACTTTATTACTATGGCCCTAGAAAGTTAAACGTTATTTTAGCACAACTTAGATGTTGAGCTTCTTTCCTCAACCATGATCTATGCAAGGTAAGCATCTTATCTAGCCCAGCGTGTAGCTGTGGTGCACCTCCAGAAGATGCGAACCACTTCCTTTTTGTTTGTACCAAATATTCTGAAATAAGAAGGATCTGTTTCTCAGTATAAGCAATTTGTTTCAATTGATCAATGCTTCACTACTCACACCAGGAAGTGAAACTTTAAGTTATGCAGATAATTGCTTTATTTTTTATTCAGTTTTTCGATTCATAAAAAGGCCTAAGCGATTTGTATTCTTTTAAATGTACTACCCATACACCATCCAGCATCCAAACACACACACACGTTTTCCTCATTTCGTTTTAATTGTTTGATTATTTTTAGCTTTGTCTGTTATATGATAAAATTGTGTTTTACTTGTTTTCTTGTGCATTCTCAACTTAATGTTATAGTAATTGTGCATATAGGGGAAAACTCCATAAGTTAGTAAAACTTGTATCTGATCCTCTTTGTATCATTGATCAAATAAAATAATTATAAACTAAAGTAATTATCACGATGGAACGTTATTTACTTCAGTTTTGAATGCTGAAAGAATATATTGACGGAGGTACAATTTTAACTATAAGAGTATGGTTAGGAGATCTTTACCATGCATTCTGGATTTTGCGTAATAGATGGGGATGAATCGAATCATGTGGTAGGTTGTTCTTCTTTTAGTTTTTTACGTCATGTATGTCTAAGAGTATCGATTTTGACTCTTTCTACTATTTTCTAGTTTTACTCTTCTGACAACGGTGTTTTATTTTTGGTTTTTAATTTTCATATATTGTTCTTGGTGATTGAATTTTCAGTGCAGTGTTGCAAAATGCTTTGCTTGTATAAATTAAATGTCCTTTGTCTATGTAAAATTGTATATGCATGTCATATTTTGTATCTGCATCTGCTTTTCTTTAAAAAAAAAAAAAAATTACCAAAAAAAAAAAACAACAACAAAAATCGTATATTAACATCACTAATATACAGATATTCACTTTATTCCGTTTTTACAATTGTTTTGATATATAAGGCGGTAATGGGTGAACTCGAGGACGAAATAAAGAGCATACTAAATATTATATACATTTCTTTTCGGTACAGGGCTAAATAATTCTAACTGTAGGCGCATGAATACGCACGTGTTTCTCGTGGTAGAAAGTCTATCCGGTCGGGTACATTGCGGGAATTTAGTCAATCGAGAGCTTACAACATCTGCCAAGTTTGCTGTAAGTATACACGATTTTTTTCCCGGTCTACTCGATTACCATATCCATGTCTGACCAAGAAAATGGGAGTAATGTTACTGCCAATTCGTCTTTCAAAAATGCATCAGAGGATTTAAGTACTGCCGATGCTTTTTCCTTATTATCTAAGCAGTTAGATAACGCACTACAGCAACAGAAAAAGGAGATTTGTAATGTATTGGAGGCAAAAATACCAGCACCTTCCGTGGATTCTAGTAAGAAGGAATTTAAATTTAAAAATCAATGTGATTTCAGTGAGTGTTTCAAAGACTTGCCTCGTTTCAAAAGTGCTGTGACTGCAGGAAATTTACCTGACGCCCTTGCATCTCCTAGACAATTCACAACTGGAAATTGCTGCACGTAATAAGAAGGTGAAAATTGGAGATACTTACGGATGGGACACCGTCAGTGAGTATCAGGGCAATCCTCTTGCTGACGATTCTGATGACGAGCGGCGACTTCGACAACCAGAAACAATAGCAATTCGAAAAAGAAAGACCTCTTTTCCAAAGGAACCACTAAAACGGTTTGCCGCAGATAAACTTTTTCGTGGATTTAGACAACCACCTGAGCGCCAAAACGTCAACACAGCTGCCAATAGTCAAACCACTCGACGATACTTTGGAAACAGATCCAGCACATATCAGCCACAAATTGGAAGCAAATCTCATGCCCAGGACACCTGTTACTACTGTGATGCTGTCGGACACTGGTCCCTCAACTGTCCAGAAAAAATAGAAAAAAGGAGTACCAGGGCAAAGTGAGGTATTGCATTTTATAAACACTAATTATTGTTTAGAAATAAATGAATATGATAATGAAATAGTAGTAATTCATAATGTCAAGGGTAGATTGAAACAAAACATCATTTTCTGGAAAGAAAAAACTGTTGTTAGCAGACAGTTCTAGGAATTTAGTTTTACCTATTTTAGAACCGCCTTCAGTAAAAATAAAAAAATAATAAATCGGCACTTGAGCATCATAAATTTGTAAATCGTGCTATAGCTGATTTGTTGATTACAGGGGTTGTGTGCAAAATTGATAGCTTGCCAAAAGTAGTAAATCCATTGTGTGTTTCGGTCAACTCGATCAGAAAAGAAAGATTGACTCTTGACCTTAGACATGTGAATAAGTATTTAACATTAACAAAATTTAAATATGAAGGTGTGAAAGAAGTAAATGTGTACGTTGCAAACAAGAATTATTGTTATTAATTCAATCTAAGGCACGGGTATCATCATATAGATATGCATTTATCTTCTCAAAAATACATGGGTTTTTCATGGCTAGAAAATAACATAACTAACTATTACACTTTTATTTCCTTGCCGTGTGGTCTAAGTTCTGCGTGTTTTATCTTTACCAACATAGTCCGTCCACTTGTACAATTTTGGAGATCTAAAGGGTTTTCAATAGTTGTATATCTAGATAATTGTCTCGGGTTTGCTGATTCTGAGGAATCGTGTAATTACATGTCTGGAAAAGTTTTGACAGATTTGTTGTTGGCGGGTTTTCTGCTGAATTATGAAAGAAGTGTGTGGAAGCCACAAAGGAATTTAGAGTGGTTAGGTTTTGTCTGGAATCTGGACAAAGATATTTTATCTGTGCCAGATTTAAAAATGCACAATATTTTGAAATATTTACAATTGGTAGTTGATAATATTAATCAGCTTACTGCTAGAAAAGAGGCAGCAGTTGTAAGCCAAATAATAGCTCTTTCTCCAGCACTTGGTAATATATGTAGATTGATGACTAGACATTTACATGTCATCATTAACGAACGATCGTCGTGGGATTCAGTTGTTCATGTAGATGATTTATATAAGAGAGTAACAGTTTTGGTTGTTTTCTTTAAAGTCAACACCAAATTGTGTTATATCACCGATTCAGAGAATCCCAGAGAGGATCGTTTCACTGACGCAAGTTCTTATGCCGGAGCTGGCTATACTGTACAATTTTCAAATGATATCGTCCATAAGATGTGGACAAATGACGAAATTATAAAAAGTTCAACATGGAGAGAGCTTAAGGCTGTGGAGATCACTTTAAAAGTGAGTGTTCATTTTTTCAAAAACAATTTGTCAAGCTTCTCACTGATAATCAAAATGTAGAAAGAATTTCTGAAGTTGGCAGCATGAACAACGATTTGCAATCCTTAGCCATTGACATTTTTCATTTTTGCGTACAAAGTTGTATATGTTTAAAAGTACAGTGGATACCCAGGGAATTAAATATTTTAGCAGATCAATATAGTAAAATATTCGACTTCGATGATTGGTCAGTAGCATACATAATTTTTTAATAAAAATTGAGGACCATTTACTATTGACAGGTTTGCTAACAGTGACAACAAATAGTTGCATAGATTTAACTCGCGATTCTTAGATCCATTGTCAAGTGTTATTGATGCGTTTACATTTGATTGGTCTGTAGATAACAATTTGCTTGTTCCGCCTGTATTTTTGATCCCTCATACGATAAAACATATTCAGCTATGTAAAGCAGTCGTACCCAAGTGGAAATGGGCTATATTTTGTCCTATGTTGGTTTGTCCGGAAAATTCAGATTTTATTAGTATTGTAAAAGATTATAAAGAGTACGAGACTCCATCTAGATTTTTCGTACGAGGTTAAGTTGAAAATTCTGTATTTTCTGAAAACAAATTTATTTCAAATGTATTAGTACTGCATTTAGATGCCAGATATTAAATGATGCGGATGTTGCCGCTATATGGTTGAAATGCGGACGTTGCCGCTATATTGTTGAAATGCGGACGTTGCCGCTATATTGTATAAATGCGGATGTTGTCGCTATATTGTTGAAATGCGGACGTTGCCGCTATATTGTAGAAATGCGGAGGTTGCCGCTATATTGTTGAAATGCGGACGTTGCCGCTATATTGTTGAAATGCGGACGTTGCCGCTATATTGTAGAAATGCGGACGTTGCCGCTATATTGTTGAAATGCGGACGTTGCCGCTATATTGTTGAAATGCAGACGTTGCCGCTATATTGTAGAAATGCGGACGTTGCCGCTATATTGTAGAAATGCGGACGTTGCCGCTATATTGTTGAAATGCGGACGTTGCCGCTATATTGTTGAAATGCGGACGTTGCCGCTATATTGTTGAAATGCGGACGTTGCCGCTATATTGTAGAAATGCGGACGTTGCCGCTATATTGTAGAAATGTGGACGTTGCCGCTATATTGTAGAAATGCGGACGTTGCCGCTATATTGTTGAAATGCGGACGTTGCCGCTATATTGTAGAAATGCGGACGTTGCCGTTATATTGTAGAAATGCGAACGTTGCCGCTATATTGTTGAAATGCGGACGTTGGCGCTATATTGTTGAAATGCGGACGTTGCCGCTATATTGTAGAAATGCGGACGTTGCCGCTATATTGTTGAAATGCGGACGTTGCCGCTATATTGTAGAAATGCGCACGTTGCCGCTATATTGATGAAATGCGGATGTTGCCGCTATTTTGTTGAAATGTGGACGTTGCCGCTATATTGTAGAAATGCGGACGTTGCCGCTATATTGCATAAAGGCGGACATTGCCGCTATATTGTAGAAATGCGGACGTTGCTGCTATATTGTTGAAATGCGGACGTTGCCGCTATATTGTAGAAATGCGGACGTTGCCGCTATATTGTAGAAATGCGGACGTTACCGCTATATTGATGAAATGCGGATATTGCCGCTATATTGATGAAATGCGGACGTTGCCGCTATATTGTTGATATGCGGACGATGCCGCTATACCGGTATTATGTAGTTTTTTTTCTTTTTCCAAGCGGTTTGTACCGCTATTATTATTTATATAATTGTGAGATTTTGCTATGAATCCAGGATGCTGCGAGATTAATTATCAATATCGTTCAACATGTTTTTTCACTATGTGCAATATATTGGGTGTGCAAATTATAGTATTTTTTCTAACAGGCGTCCTTAAAGGCTGTCAGAATTGAATTTTTGTTTAATATTAAAAGTTGCGAATATTTGATGTTTTATACTAATTGTAGGTGAAATGTTTTATAATATCATACGTAAATAGCCTAGAATGAAGGATATACGTCGTTGTTTTATTTTCTTGAATCCAGTAAAGAATCCAATGTTCACCTGCACAATATTCATAAGACTTGACAGTGAACTCATTCTGGAAAGCGTTTGCGCATGTGCGAAATTGTTTGCTGATGAAGAAAGCACATGACACAAATCGAATCGTGGAAGAACAAACACATTGACGGATTATATACGAAAACGACACAAAAAGGAGGATTCAGCAAACTTTGTGTAAAAAAAAAAATGTTATACCGACTTACTCCATTATTCAACACGCAAGCATAATTTAGTATCTTTTTTCGGCCGAGTGGTATTTTGACAGTAGAATTGCATCGTAGTTTTTTATATAGTCTCTTTATTTCAGGAGGAAACGCTAGGTGATATCTCTTTTAAATTAGAGATTAAAATAATGAACTTCATGTCTTTTTTTATAAAAAAAATATAATCATGAAACTCAAGTGTTGTCAATAATATGCAATACAATTTGTTTTCAATTTTCCTTTTATCGGGCCCCTTTGCAGAGTTTCGGTTTGTTTTTATTGATTTCATCACGTATTTCCGATTTTAAGTATCATTTTTACTAAATACCATTATATAATATTAACTGATCACCCCGGGATCCAATTTCATAGATATATTTCTTAAATTATATTAACTCTAACGAATTTACATGCAACATGCTTCCTGGTTATTAACAGCAGTTATCAGTATTCGGAAAATTAGGTCGTGTTAATAGCGATTTTACCAACAAACATTCGAATTCTTTTCACTAATTACGACATTATAGCATATTTTTTAAACCTGGTTTCTTGTTCAGAACGTTTTATTAATATAAAACATCGAATATTGGCAACTTTTAATATGAACAAACAAATTCAATTCTGACAGCCTTTAAAGCTGAGTGGAGGGAAATTCATAATTTATCAAGAGTCCCTGGATTGCATGACATAGCCTTTAGAGTAATGGACATAGTAAAAAAGAGCAAGTCAAGTGCGACTAACAGAAATATGAAATTTACTTTAATAAGTTCAAGTCATGGTGTTTACAATTTAAGTTAAGTCACTTGCCTGCCTTACCTTCTACAGTTTCTATGTATTTGACTAGTTTGATTCAAACGGATGTTTCTGTCGCAGTTCTTAATTCTATTTTGCATGCAGTAAAATGGTATCATAACATATTTTTATTTGAAGATCCATGTGTTAATAGGTTAGTGAATTTAGTTTTAGAAGGAGGAAAAATAATTTTGTCGAAACCTATTAAAAAGAAAGAACCGATTACAGCTGATGTCATCGTTAAATTATTAAAATTTTATAAAGGTAGACTCGACTTGTTTAACTCGAGATATCTTTGTATGTTCGTACTCGTATATGCGGGATTTTTTTAGATATAAAGAAATTTCAAATATAAAAATGAATAATTTGTCCTTTTATGACACTCATGTTAAAATCTATATAGAAAGCAGCAAGACTGATATTTATAGACAAGGTAATACAGTTAGTGTTGCAAAAACAAATACTGATACTTGTCCAGTCAAGTTATTGGCACATTATTGTAAAATTGGTGATTTGAGAGCTGACAGCGACGAACACATTTTCCGTTCTCTACAATTTAATAAAAAATAAAAAAAAACACGCTTAGTGGAATAAACAAACCATTATCTTATACTCGGGCATGAGAACTTCTCTTGAAAGAGCTTTGGGTTCGATTGGATGTGATAAAAGTATGTTTGGGTAGCATAGCTTAAGAAGTGGAGGAGCTACACAAGCTGCAAACAACAATGTTTCTGATAGATTGTTTAAAGCTCATGGTCGTTGGCGTTCTGAAAACGCCAAGGACGGTTAGGTACAGGACAGTTTAACCGCTACACAATCCGTATAAAAAAATCTGGGATTATAATATCCATTCACCTTTTGACTCGACTATTTTTGGTAAGCTCGCCATCCCAAAAGTATATTTGTCTTTGTTATTTAGCCCAGTAAAGAAAAGAAATGTTTCATGCTCGGGTGAACATGTGAAATAGAACATAAATAAATTTATTTTCGATATAGGGCTAAATAATTCTAACTGTAGGCGCATGAATACGCACGTGTTTCTCGTTGTAGACAGTCTACCCGGTCGGGTGCATGGCGGGAATTTAGTTAATCGAGAGCTTACACCTGAACAGAAAACATCTGGCAAGCTTGCTATAAATATACATGATTTTGTTGTCTTCGGTCTACTCAATTACCATATCCATGTCTGACGGAAACAAAATGGGAGTACTTTAGTAAATAAATGTCATTCGCACATGCAGGGTTTATATTTTGTTGGTTTTTGTTTTTTGTTTTTGTTAGTCGTTTTATTTTATAGTGAAACATTGTTATCATTTCTAATATTCTGTATTTATATTTTGTAGATTTATGAGATAGATGTCTCCATGTGAACCGGACTCTTAGGACTTTTATTTTGACAAACCAGCTGTCAAATCAAAATTATTTACTGGTGTACATGAAAATTATCTGTTTAAGTGTATTATATGTGTTTATTAAATGTTGGCTGACTGTTTTTGGTAAGCTCGCCATCCTAAAAGTATATTTGTCTCTGTTATTTAGCCCAGTAAAGAAACGAAATGTTTTATGCTCGGGTGAACATGTGAAATAGAACATAATAGTATTTTCCGTCCTCCCATTTATTTTTTTTTTTTTATAAATACACGTGTTTTAGTGTGAACTTGTGTATGGTATAATGCGCATAAATTGCAAAACATATCAAACAATGTTATAACGCAGATAAAGGTGAATAAGAAAACTCTTGAAATGCAAGGTGTAATATGTGAATGAAATTATACTGTATACTATATTCTGGAGCTTTAATAAATGCTTGCATGCTTGCGAGTTATAGTACGTTTATTTAAAAAATGCCTGGGAGAGGAAAATGAATAAGCACGCGATATGAGGAGGAGAGTTATCACTTGCAGAAAAATAATTCTGATGAAATTAATGTTTGAGATTTTTAAAATACTTGTACATTTGATTGAGTCATTCAATGAAGTTGATGAAGTTTTATTTAAATGGATAAGAGAACATGGCTTCAAGACCATCAAATGAAATGCCACTGTAGGAAATGTGTACTTTAGAAAATAAGAACAACTATACAGAGGAATATATCTTTCTCTGTGAAAATTGCCATGGAGCAGCACTATCATTCCGTCTCCCTAGGTTGGTGTGTTTATAACATTAGATACCTTGTACTTTTCATAAAGGAATTATATTGTTGATAGCACACTTCATCAAATGACATACAGTGCTGGTATATAGCTACGTCAACTGGGAAATCTGTTTGAGAGGTATGTTGTGCTACACAAGTGTTCCCACGTTAATGTATGCCGACGAAGTTGGACTTGATGAGAGTATATTTATCCTGTTGATTGGAGAGAAGTTGTACTTGATGAGAGTATATTTATCCTGTTGATTGGAGAGAAGTTATAACCTTAATTCCTATAATTACAAAGTACGTGACGCCTGGCAAAAGAATATGTTCTGATTCGTCGGCAGATTACTTGGGAGTTCAATAATATCGATATTGATCATTATTCGGTGATGCGCCAAGAAAAGGTTGACGAAACCAAAGGCGTAATCAGAAGTCGTACATCGAAAAAGGACAGACAGTGGTCAATGCAAAGACGGACAAAAGGACAGACAGTGGTCAATGCAAAGACGGACAAAAGGACAGACAGTGGTCAATGCAAAGGCTGACAAAAGGACAGACAGTGGTCAATGCAAAGACGGACAAAAGGACAGACAGTGGTCAATGCAAAGACGGACAAATGGACAGACAGTGGTCAATGTAAAGGACAAAAGGACAAACAACGATACACAAAACATTACACAGAAAACTAAAGATCGAACAGTACGAATCCCACTAAAAACCGGTGTGAAATCAAATGCTCTAGAAGAGTTAATAGTTTCTGCGCCACATGTGACACCCGTCGTGTTACTGTTAAACAACACAAACGTCATATGATATGGTAATCGTGTTGGACACCAGTATACGTAAATAAATACATATAACATAAATAAAACATGAGCCCCCTACAGCACAAATAGGAGTCAAGACGAGTTCCTAAATAATGTAATTATCAAAGCTAAGGTTCTCTTCCTTTAGACATAGGTGACCTTAGCCGATTTTGACTATCCTGTTAATCCTGTTTAATCCCTTTGGTTGTATTGCTCCCAAGCACTTTTAAATTATTTGGCTTTACAATGTTTCGGTTTTGAGCGTACCTGATGAAGATTATTCCAGAAATGCATTGTGCGCACTAAATTTGATATCTACGTTTCTACTAAACAAAATGGACATTAAAATGTTTGACAATGAGGAAGTTGCCATAATATATTGATTTTGTTGACAATGTCAGGGAAAGGTATGTTGGGCAATCGGGAAGTTCTCATAAAATGTCATAATATGTTGATTTTGTTGACAGTATCAGGGAAGGGTATATTGGGCTATCAGGAAGTTGTCATTAAATGTCATAATATGTTGATTTTGTTGACAATATCAGGGAAGGGTATATTGGGCAATCGGGAAATTGTCATTAAATGTCATAATATGTTGATTTTGTTAACAATATCAGGGAAGGGTATATATGCTGAGAAAGCGGGAAATGTCAATGTTTGACAATCAGGAAGTTGTCATAAAACGTAGTTACATGTGTTGATTGTTCAAACAATATATTTCTTAAAGGTGTGAATCAACCTCTGTTATTTTAAGATATAAAATATTTATCTTTTTTATACTTATCATTGTATTTCTATATTTGTTCAACAACAATAATGTTTTTACAATATACTGAAGTAATCATAATAACATGGTCATACATATATCAATTTATCATGTAAAACAAAACAGAAATATCATGACATAGAAAACAACTGTGTAGTGTAAATAATGAAGGATATAATAGTGACAGTGCTATGTTTAAATACAAACACAATACAAGAAAGTAGTCTTAATGTCTATAACTATTTTATACTCTAGTGCAGAAAGGGGAAAGCTGAATTAACTTCAATATAAGTTATCGATTCTGTAGTCTCTGTCATGATTTCCTTGATAGAAGGTAGCTGCTAACCCAAGGATTATTTGTGGTTAAATTGAAGTCACCACATCAGACTTCCGTCAAGGGCTTCTCAAACGTAAAAATAGAAAAATAGCCCAGAAGCTTCCGCTATATAGATGATTTTCTGTCACTGAACAATTCTCGATTCGGTGATTATTTACATCGCATCTATCCAAATGAGATTGAAGCAAAGAATACTACGTATACTCAAAAGTATACTTCTTACCTTCACATTCACCTTGAAATCAACAACAGAGGAAGATAAAAAACAAAACTCAACGACAACCGCGATGACTTCTCTTTTCCAACAGTTAACTTCCTCTTCATCCGTGGCAATATTCCAGCATCCCCACCATCTGGAGCTTCCATTTCACAACTCGTACATCATTGTAGACATTGTGTCTGGTACGGTGATTTTCTGGACAGAGCTCAGCTACTGATGCAAAAGCTACTCAAACAAGGCTACGTTGTTCAGAGATTGAAGTCATTGCTACAAAAAATATGCATCACAATCTGGTTGACCGTTATGCTATATCCATATCTCAAAAGACAATTTCCCAATTTCTGATAAAAGTTTATCTGTACTCAGAAAATAATTTGTAGATTTAAATGAATAAAATGAAAGTGATAGATATTATATCATTTATTCGTGTTTTTTTTTATTCATTTTTGATAGTCACAATTCAAGCTTATAGAGAGTAGTAAAGGTGGTCAAGTCCTTGTGCTCAGTGATTTCAGATTTCAAGTGAGACGGTGGATAACAAATAGCATATTGATGCCGTGCCATTACAACTTCCCTAAGAACATCCGTTTTGGATCGACAAGATACAGATAATCGCGGAAAAACCAAAGGAAGACAAGACTGACTAGCGGTTATCAATGATTTCTAATTTTGATATTGTAGTTACTGTATATGTAAGATTACATTGTGAGCTATGCCATCATCATTCTCTATCTAACCAATGAATGTAATAGTTTGCAGATAAGAATACTGTATGTACTTAGCAGCCTTATCTGCTGGAACAACAGATTTAGATCAATATCTTGAAATATTGAAGTTTCTGTTGTGCTCATTGACCTACTGGGTTTGCTGAATCGAATTTGAATCAATGGCCTTTAATCATTTAACCTTTAACGTAGCCTTACCCTATTCTGAAAGGGTATCAACCTTCTGTTTCTCGTTTTGTCCACTTCTGGTATATACTCCCCCAGAGTCCATGTATACTTGGCCCTAGAATGTCTGATATACAATATATTGTATCATGGATCCAATCGAGAGCTATTATTGATATTAACTTCGCATAATATTTGAAAAAAAAATAGCAGTGCGATATCTATTGAACTGATGTACTGTTACACCAGAAGCGTATGTGTTCCTGTCTCATCCTTATTTCCAACAGTGAAAAACTCTGTATATGATGCTCGTTATTATCTTATTTAGCAGGACTAATTATTATGCTGGAAATCTATGAGAATGGTAAAATTTGCAGACGGAACTGCAAATCAAGAAATTCTTTATTTAGCTTCATTAGGGCAGTTATATATAAGCCAGCTTGACTTTCCTATAATGAATGCAAAATTTTAACGGAAAAGCTTCTTCTATACTTTTTTGTGTGCATGTTTTCTGCGTATTTTTGCTTATTTCAATATACATGATAATTACAAGATTACAAATCCTCAGGTTCAATTTGTTGTTCACATTGTACCTATAGCCACTTGATGTTTATTCATCGCCTTCGGTTTAGTTTGATACTTTGATTTTAATTGGCTTTTTTTCGTAGCTATTGCATGTTATATTTCTCATTTTTTAAAATTAAGATTTTCAAATTGAATCCGGCATATTTCTCATTTTTGGAAATCAAAAATTTCAAACTGAATATATAGAGATATATAGATTCAGTTTTAAAATTTTAATTTACAAAAATGAGAAATGTAACATACAAACTACTGAATGTGAATCAAAATGTCTGTTTGGTAGGTATGTAGGGCAACGATCCGTGGTTGACTGGCAAGCTGCTTGTTGTACTGCCTCTGTTGACAATATCAGATATCATATCTAGGAGGTTAACTGGATTTATGTGTTTTAATATCTTATTTATAGTTTTAAAATGTAAACATTAAACGTTAGTTGTTATTGTACTGTCCAGAACATAGACATATTTTTATTTTAGCAGCAACGGGTTAGCTCGAAATCAGGATAATGTGTCGGAGTGGAGTGACATTTATATCCGTAGCCTGTTGTTTCAGTAAGCTAGCATTATAAACATCCAACGCAGCGTGTTTGTCTAGTACAAAGTGGACTCATTATCATTTCATTGAACATTAACTTGTTCTCGCCGACGCCCATTACTGAGTAGTACAATCATATGAAAAATATATACATAAAAAAAGACAGACATTATGATTTCAATGATTATAAAATTAACTTGTAATGACAAGAATTTATAACAACCCCCCTTTAAAAAATAACAATAGTATGTTAGCTACAATATAATCAATAATGATCAATTATAATAATCCATATATGTATACCTATTTAACACAAAGTGACCTATAACCAGCGTATTATATATTGTAGCTCCAAACGTATGTAGAAGATTTATAATATACCATTAAAAAACAAATAATACACAAGGTTAAACCACCAGTGATCACATTGACATTATTATTTTCTAATCACTTTGTTTTTTTCAACAATAAATTTCTTTTCGTATGTTGATCTAACAAAAAACCACCTGTTTTCTTGATAATTGTAGAATCTTCTGTAGACATTAACCAGACTAGTTTGGATCTATTATCTAGACTTGATAGTTGTAGAATCTTCTGTGGACATTAACCAGACTAGTTTGGATCTATTATCTAGACTTTTAATTTTTTTGTTTATTTCATTTATGTTATTAGTAGGGATGGACACTGGTGTAAAAAATGCACTTCATCCCCGATATCATCTTTGCATAATTGACAAATTCTGTCTTCAACTTTTAAACCAATATATCTTCCTTTTTCTATTTCTAATTTATGTGCACTTATTCTGAACTTAGCATACAGAACTCTTTGTTCATCATTTAATATCAATGAATAGTTTTCAAGTATTATATTATTTTTAAAACTACAGTATGTTCTCAATTTGTTTCCAAATTTGTTATTCTCTCTTGTATAATTTATTTCTGATCTCCACAAGTTATCATATTTTAATCCTAATTTTCTATAAATATGTCTTTTCAACTCTGATTTATTTGTTTCTAGCATCTTAATGTCTATATCAAGAAACTGCAGCAGATTATTTACATTTGAGTACCAGCTATATTTATTTTGACGTGAAGTGATTTTGATACAATAAAAGCCTCTAACAACAATGTGTTGTTTGTTTTTATTTGACGGTTTAGATATTTAATAACAGTAAAAAACACCTCTATTAATACAGGATATCTACCCAACTCACCTAGAACAGCAACATTAGTAGATCTTTTCTACCACACTGAATGCAAATTTACAAAATTTACTATGTAGGTTTTCTTGCTTTATGTTTTTACATTCTTTGTAATACAATAATTCTTTTTCTTTGATTAATTTTCTTGCTAGAGTAGCTCACAAAACTTCACTCCCATACAATACAATTGGCTTCACTGTGGGATCAAACATATGCAAAAATGTTTTAACATTAGGTTTTAATTCACTCAAACTCTTCTAAAGTTTGAAAGAAGCCTTTGAACCTCTATTATGTAAATCTATTCTGGCATCAGTAAAATTACCATTCATTATGAGTTGACATTCTTTACAACAACGGTGATGATCTGGTATGTGAATGTTTGTCATTATACTGGTATGATAGCATTGTTTCACTAAGAGATTTTAGGCCCATTAGTGTCAGTGTTACGTGTGTTTCTACGATGTTTTTTATTCGATTATGGAACTGTTCTCTCAGCGTAGTATTCTTTGTTTTCATTTTTATACAATTTAATAGACGGACATTTTGAAGAATAACACATATCTCTTAGTATGCTCACTATGTTGGGAGTAAAGCATAGATTTCGAAAGTCAGAATTCTGTGATGGGTTAAAATATTCAACAGACTGTCTGTGATCTAGATGTTCTAATCATAGCCAGAAATGAAGAACAGTTTGGTACTTTACATATCTAGGATGGCGTCATTGGAATGTCTGCACTTTTCATATGATCTACATAGAGCATATCATTCCTAATTGCATGCATGGTATTTTCTGAAATTGGAATTTATACTTTCAATCAAGTTGAATTAAACAAATGAAAATTAATGACAACCAAGAAATATTCGAGGTTCCTGGACAAAATAAAAATCCAAGGCGTCGAACTCTTAATTCGCCTTAAGAGTCTATGTAGAAAAGCCTGACACAAAACGTAACAATGAATGACATTTGGCGGCACAGTTTCTGAATTCAATTTGGATTCCTCAATCATAGATGTAATTCTATTTACTAACCATATATTTCTAGCTTCTAATCTCGAGGTTTCCAAATTAAATATAAAATGGTCATTTTTGCATGTAGGCTACTTCAAAGAAATGGCTAAAATCGTTACAAATAAACATAATGATTTGAATTTTGACAGAAGAAAAACTTTGCGCCAATCAACAATAACTTTTAATGATCGAATCGATGATGGACACGTAAAGTTTCAATAATGTATGCTATTGTTTGACAAATCTAATTAACAATCCAGAATCCAGCTTGAAACTGCAGTCACGTCATCAAAATCTTATATGATGAATATTTATGAGGAAAAGTACCATCAATTTCTCGATATGTTGTATTCTACTTACAGGATGCAGATTTAAGCTCTACATTGTAAAAACCAGAGGTAAATACGTCCCAATGAGTAGAAAATGGGAAAACCGAGGCAACACAATTTGGACTGCCACTGGAAAAATATGGCGAGTTGGTTAGGGATCTTTTGTATCGGCTACAGTGCAGCTACTTTTTCCGAAATCTACAAAAGGATTGTTTACTGTGTAAGGATCGTAAAGTTCTCAAAGCACGATAGCCACTATATTCCACCATCAGGCGTTTTGTATTATAGCTTGATAGGTGGGTGGGGATGTGTCAAGTGAAATACGGAAAGCAGGACCGTGACCATTGATGGATAACGTGTATGGAGAATTCCACGCTCCCTGTTGCACGTTATAAACCTCTTTTAATAGACTTCGAAAGAGTAATTGTAGTCGCTTGAAAAGGCTAAATATTTCGTCAGTGCATAGTTCTACATGAAGCTGCAGGGAAAGGTCGTTGCACTGGTTTTGCCAGTTGTTTTATTTTGTTGAACTTGTTTACGTCTTCCATTTGCTTGAAATATTTGCCACTGGACGTTAAGCAATACACAATTTGAATCAATTTCCATATCCTGGTTCAACGTATCGACGATATCAATGATTTTATACTCTCCGAATGAGTAAAATTAATTGACTAATTACACCCGCTAATTCATGTAATTGTTTATTTATACTCCAGATTACAGCTATAAATGTAGTTAGTTAACATCCATAAACATGTAATTTATTTGACAGATGTACATTTCCCTGTAGACAATTTCCTGGTAAATGGAACAGACTCTAACATAGTATAACAACCAGGATACGTTATCCGTGCATCAGAACTAAGACAAAACAATAACGGTGCAGGACAGCGGATATTATCACCGGCTTGGTAAAATTGTCGGCTGTTGATTGAACAATAACCCGTGCATCCACATATCTTTGTAGTTACTTTACGCCATGCGGTGGGTAGTCTTTACATGTCAACCTCGCAAAAATCTCAAAGGGCTTTGAAGGACATGGGTGGCTCAATGAGTTAGGTAGTTGGTTTACCTAACAACTCATACAAGCCTATCACCAATAAGGCATGGGTTCGCGCCCGGCCTTGTAAATTGCAAAAAGGGTGTACTCGACTCGCAGGCGCAAGTGATAAAGCTTACCAGTTGCTTGCCAATGGTCGGTGGTTCTCTCCGGGTACTCCAGCTTCTTCCACCACTAAAACTGGTCGCCATGATATAGCTGAAATATTGCTGAAAGTGGCGTTAAACACAATAGATCAAATCAAAGCGTTTTGTCTCCAACATGGAGCTTTAACATTCATACCGTATTGATGGTCATGACTACCGTGCGGATAACCCTTCGGGATACATGAATGAAACTTTGATTGTGATGTTGTATCAAATTTGTGTCTTCATAGAAATGGTCGCGTTGATTGAATACGAATATTTTAAACTGCTAATGTTGATGTTAAGCATCACATAATCAATAAATTGAATATTTTAAGATCGTGTCGTATTGTTATCACATACATTCTATATTTCTTTCATCGTACCGGCCAAGTCTTGCAAATTATGATCGACACATTGTTTTCATCAATGGAATTCTTTACTGGTGTCCTCATGAATATTGACAATACGCACCAATTACAAAAGAAACTAAATCACAACAAGACTGACAAACGTTGAAGATTTGGTAACTTTAGGGTGATACCAAAATGTTCACCTGAGCTATGATATTTTAGTTCGCAAGTACAAATACGTTATGGATTAAGGTAATGGTATTTAACGCCACTTTCAACAATATTTCATTAATATCGTGGCAGTAGAGGAAACGGTTGCTTCATGTAAAAATTGAAAACTCCACCAACTTTGTTCGACGAAAGAATTGTCTATTCACCTGACAAAGATTCTGTCTGCAGTAAAAGAGGGACAACAGAAATATTGTGAAACTGTTTACTCGCGTAGTGGCATAAATCACATGTGGATTTTGAAAAACTCTAAAGATCTTTTGGATAACCTGAAATCAAGATCTTTCTCTCAGGTATCCTCCATCAAAACTTTTGATTTTTCAACTCTATATACCACCCTACCGCATGACAAATTAAAAACCCGCTTAAAAGAAACAATTCATAAAGCTTTTAGTCATAGAAACTATGGCTCAAAATTTGTTGTGTTAGGCTACAATTCCACATATTTTTCAAACAAAATTCATAAAGGTAAAACATGCTACTCCGAGGAACAAGTGATCAGTATGCTGGAGTTCCTCATCGATAACATATTGTCTCCTTTGGAGGGACACTGTTTCAGCAGGTCGTCGGCATACCAATGGGTACGAATTGTGCCCCTCTTCTAGCCGATTTATTTTTATACTCATATGAGTCGGAGTTTCTTCAAAAGCTTGTAAAAGATAAGAAGATTCATGAGGCTAGAGCCTTTAATTTCACATACAGGTATATTGATGACGTTTTATCTATCAATAATTCTAGATTTGCAGAATTTCTTCCATTGATATACCCTCCAGGGCTGGAAGTTAAAGAGACCACCGATACAGCTTCGTCCGCATCATTTTTGGACTTATACCTCGAATTTGACGACAGTGGTCAACTCAGTACTAAAATTTATGATAAGCGGGACGACTTCAATTTTAAAATCATAAATTTTCCAAACATGTGCAGCAATATACCAGCTTCTCCTGCATATGGTGTTTACATCTCGCAATTGATTCGCTATGCAAGGGCCAGTAGCAATTATTCTGATTTCCTGAAACGTCATCTTCATCTGAGAAACAGGCTACTGGACCAGGGCTATAAAAAGATTCGCCTTATTCGATCTCTTAAAAAGTTTATATTCCGATACCAATATCTTGTCGAAATATATTCCGTCTCTGCAGAAAAAATTATAAGCGATGCATTTTCATATAGTGAAAATGTATAAAGATAAAGAAGTCAAAAATGTCAAGAATTTTTTTTGTCAATGTGTGACGTAAAAATATTTTTGACATTTACGTCACCGAATATGGTACTGCTTTGACTACTATTTTACCTATTTTTTTCCTGTATTTAAATACTGTTACAGTGACAGCCGGAACCTTTGAACCGTAATGAGAGCGGGAGGTTTGGCGCCTTAAAATCTGATTCAACCCACCATTTCTTTAGAAATGCCTGTACCAAGTCAGGGTCATTACGGTTTTCACAGTTTTCCGGTTGTTGACTGATTTTGTCTGTTTATATAATTATGAGTTTTGACTTTCCCTTTGTAAGATTGTTCGGAGTTCGGTAATTTTGTTATTACCTTTATTTATGTTTGAAATGTTAAACATGTGTGATCAGACTTTGATTCTACTGATTTGTGACATTTAGTTATTGGGGGTTTATATCGTTTAGCACACGATCAACTTCAGGTGAGAGCAAAACAGAGTCATCCAAAAGATCAAGCTCATTGAGTGCCATTAGCTCCACATTAACTGGCACAGCCATACATGTTGCATTTTCATTAGTACGTGTATATGTAGGGAAATTGTCATTAACTGGTTCATGGTATAACAGTTTTCTCAATGTATTACTCATTTTCTTCTTTTTAGCAAAACTAGAATTCTTACAGTATCTTTCTACACTATCTAAGCATTTATGCTTTGAAACAGTTTTAATATCTCTGCCTTCAAAGCCAGCCCCATCTAATGTTGTTATTGAAGTGGACCTAAGTGAGTAATTTGTGTAAGTTTTAGAGAGACCTGCATCTTTTGATATATTAAGTATTAATGATACAAGAGTGTCTTTACTCATTGGTCTATTTTGGTACCAAATATCATCATTTACATCGTCATTATCTCTAGGACGTTGGAATAAAGCATCACAAGCTGGATTTAACTTTTCTATATATAATTCAAGCGATTTCACAGCACAGCTTTCACTTTCAGGACTATCATAAATAATATCACCAACTTCATCTTCTTGGTCACTTCTATGGTTTTTTGCTACCTCAGATCCATTTTTGAAATAAATTTACTACCGGCTCCATCAGATTTCACTACGTAAGAGCACGAGGTCCTTCACACGACCCCTTCTACAACATTGTAACATTAAATCCAGCCATACTTTTCGCTGCAGTATCTTGTTGTCAAACATGGCCTGGCTTCGGATGAACTTTTCATAACTGATGATGTTGTATTGGTTCATTGTAGTATCTGAGACAGAAGAGTTTGAAAATGAATACTCACATGTGTACACAAACTACAAATACAGTTTGTTGTACTTGCATGTAATATTAATAACTATGTAAACAAATAGTTTTGCGGGGGAATTGTTTTTAAAACATAATAATTATCAGTTAGTCTGTAGTGATATTTAATTTTGCACAGAAACAATATGATAATATCAAATATTAAAAAAAGATAAGAAAATATTAATAAATAGTAAAATCCCATAATATCACATTGCAGTCTCTATCGCGGAATAGTGAATGTCACGTGGAGAGTGGTCAACCAATTAAATGTATGCTTTTTGTTCTGATATGCAATAATATTCAATATTTATCGTTGATGGTACAATTCATTACACTATACAATCTCGTCAATCCAGCATGATTCTACTCTAAAACTGATTTATTATAGCATATCCAGTCAATCCGGCCATCATTTGACATGGAAAACAGTGTTTTAATATGACTTAGTTTAATTATGATATTATAAGTGTAGGGTGCATATCATTGCATCATTACATACTTCTATTTGTTGGACAAAAATTTAATATCGAACCCTACTAAAAAGATTAATTATAAAAACAATTAAGCTGAATTGTTCACAGTTGATGAAAGTAAAGGTTCTACTGTATCGTCAGACAACGTCCAGGGGGTCTTTTTAATTGCCACAAATTATCCTGGCTTACTTCAGAATATAAATCCATTAAGTGTAAGGTTAATGAACGTCATTTCGTATAGCTCTACTGATAATCGACATGATTGATTGACATAATTATAAAACGCCTACAACCGGGGAAGTATAGAAAGGCATGTTCAATTATGCTTTTCGATTTTTATTTAATCGTTTTCTTTGTATGCATCTGTTTTCATTACTACATACATTTGCTATACCTTTTCAATCACTGTCAATTGTCCACTTTTGGCTACCTATTATGTTACTGACCAGAAGATGTTTGTCCTATGTGACCGGTAATGTTAAGTCTATGAACACTAATGTTATTCCCTCGCTTAATTCTCCATTTATATAACTATTTAACTCTCCAAATAGTTATTCACCGTGCAGTTATGACTTTGGCTCAAACAAGTGTCACGTTCGTGGATCGATAAAAGGAGCAGATTCGAAAAAGTGGCTCGGATTGCAGCTGACATTGAATGATTAAACTTCTTTGATGTCTTGTTCCGCTTGGTGCTGTTTCATATTCGTCTGCCCCAGCGTAAGCAGTTTACCTGTAGCTAGTCTCTCTTACAGTAATTACAGTATCAGAATAGGAGTGAGCGGTCATATATCTGTATGTAAGGGGAATTGAATTTGTCTCTTTTTCAACCATTTTCAAATTGGATTTTGAAACTGTTTGTTCTAACCATGTGGGATGGTTTTCTGCTTATTAATAACGTTCATTGGCATTCAGAGGGCTTATTTTTTGTCTATATGTGAAACATATAAATATATGATTTGGTATACCAATCTTTTGACCTTGACCGTACATGGTGTAGGCCAGAAATGTGTCATGTGCACTAAATTTGATATCTTCGTTCTTGTGTATACTAGAATGACTATGTGTCCTGTCTTCGATCGTGTTCTTTTGTATATCTATATACTGGTGTTGTGTTTATATTTATATACTGGTGTTGTGTTTATATCCAGCGTATTACTCTTTATCGTCATGAGATCATAATTTCAGGTAAATTGATGCCACACAGGAAAACAAGGATATCTACTGGATATGTGTGGGACATTTTGTTTTAGCACAGGTTGTATTTTACACGCAGGGGGCTTTGCATTCACCATTCATTCATGTGCTTGTATCCAGATCGTACATTTTACAGCTTAAAATCATATTATCATTACATTACGTTTTGCAATTAAAATGTAGTTTGACCATAATTGTTGGTTAATCATAAAGTGTTTGTGAATAAAATTTGTAAATCTGTCAATTATTATTGATTTTTCATATATCAGCAATTATCTTATTTCAACTACAGATCGGTTTATGGTGCTTAACGCCTCTTTCAACAATATTTCAGTTATATCATGGCGGTCAACTACAGGGAACGTCTGCTGTTTATGATAGATGTTAATTACCAACATCTCCTAAATTTTCGATGGTGGGCGTTCCAAAGCAAGCTTTTCTGCCTGTTCATTGTAACTTATTTTTCACTTGCCCTAACTTGAGGGAGGAAAAGGACCAAATATGGAGATTTTGGTTGGGGGGAACACAATTAGCCTCTTGTGGCAGCTACAGTGACCCGTTCTTTTACTTCGAAAAGATGTTTTCCACATGCAAGGAGACTATACGACCATGTTAGAATAGGTTGATTCCATTTCTTATCGTACGCCAATACCTAATTCAGTCCTCGCTATCGTTAAACGATTTTGTTTTTCTAAGAATCTGTTTATTCGATTATTTATGATATGTAAAATTGAATTTCGTATAATATGCTCTTAAAAGGAAAAGGAAATCAATTATTGTCGCCAGAAAGTGCGTTTTTAAAACAAATATATAAATAAGAATATCGGGTAATTGACCGGATTAAGTAATTAATTGTATATATATATATATGTTAGCCCATACTTTCTTTGTCTTGTGTTATTGAATATTTTTCATGTAACTACATTATCGGATACTCTGTAATCTCGTATATATGATCATTGGAATTTAAATCGAATTCAATAAACTCCTATCAGTTGACTCTAATCGGGGATTTATGATCTAAAGGCTAATTATCACGTTTACGAAGCCGATTTATTTTAATTAGATTTTCAAACAAGTAAATCAAGAAAACAGCTGGTTCTTCATTTATAATTCCGAGAATGTTCACAAAATATTCATTAATTTGGAAGTACTGTTAATTTCATTACAAAGATATAACTGTCATGTTCATCCTCCTATCTTCTTAAAACCCGTCCACGACTAGTTCATAATTTTAATAGCGAAAGTGCATCGACAACTGAGAGGAAGAAGAAATGCTGCATTTTTTGAAAATATATTTTATTGAAAGACATTGATCTGAGATTTCGCAGCAAATGATACCTTATTTTAAGTGAAACGTAAGAGTTCGTTTTTAGAAAGCGTAAAATTGGGAAACCATATATAGTTCAGGTTTATTTTCTTTATCTATACAGTTTTAATGTTTTTGTTTGTCAACAACTATTCTGTCAAGTATTCACCTTTTATTTGTTAACTAGTGTCAAGTGAGTAGTATTTTATTTCTCTTGAAGACGATAATTATATTACAAACAATTAATGGTGGTATAAAGTGGAGTTGTAATGGCCTTCTGGACAGATGTTTTTGTTACAGCAAAATAATGTTGCCTGGTAATGGGACACCTATGACCATTAATACAATTGTTGCCTGGTAATGGGACACCTATGACCATTCACACAATTGTTGCCTGGTAATGGGACACCTATGACCATTCATACAATTGTTGCCTAGTAATGGGACACCAATGACCATTCACACAATTGTTGCCTGGTATTGGGACACCTATGACCATTCACACAATTGTTGCCTGGTAATGGGACACCTATGACCATTCACACAATTGTTACCTGGTAATGGGACACCAATGACCATTCACACAATTGTTGCCTGGTAATGGAACACCTATGACCATTCATACAATTGTTGCCTGGTAATGGGACACCTATGACCATTCACACAATTGTTGCCTGGTAATGGAACACCTATGACCATTCATACAATTGTTGCCTGGTAATGGGACACCTATGACCAATCATACAATTGTTGCCTGGCAATGGAACACCTATGACCATTCATACAATTGTTGCCTGGTAATGGGACACCTATGACCAATCATACAATTGTTGCCTGGTAATGGGACACCTATGACCAATCATACAATTGTTGCCTGGTAATGGGACACCTATGACCATTCATACAATTGTTGCCTGGTAATGGGACACCTATGACCATTCATACAATTGTTGCCTGGTAATGGGACACCTATGACCATTCATACAATTGTTGCCTGCTAATGGGACACCTATGACCATTCATACAATTGTTGCCTGGTAATGGAACACCTATGACCATTCATACAATTGTTGCCTGGTAATGGGACACCTATGACCAATCATACAATTGTTGCCTGGTAATGGGACACCTATGACCATTCATACAATTGTTGCCTGGTAATGGGACACCTATGACCATTCATACAATTGTTGCCTGGTAATGGGACACCTATGACCATTCACACAATTGTTGCCTGGTAATGGGACACCTATGACCATTCATACAATTGTTGCCTAGTAATGGGACACCAATGACCATTCACACAATTGTTGCCTGGTATTGGGACACCTATGACCATTCACACAATTGTTGCCTGGTAATGGGACACCTATGACCATTTACACAATTGTTACCTGGTAATGGGACACCAATGACCATTCACACAATTGTTGCCTGGTAATGGAACACCTATGACCATTCATACAATTGTTGCCTGGTAATGGGACACCTATGACCATTCACACAATGGTTGCCTGGTAATGGAACACCTATGACCATTCATACAATTGTTGCCTGGTAATGGGACACCTATGACCAATCATACAATTGTTGCCTGGTAATGGGACACCTATGACCAATCATACAATTGTTGCCTGGTAATGGGACACCTATGACCAATCATACAATTGTTGCCTGTTAATGGGACACCTATGACCATTCATACAATTGTTGCCTGGCAATGGAACACCTATGACCATTCATACAATTGTTGCCTGGTAATGGGACACCTATGACCAATCATACAATTGTTGCCTGGTAATGGGACACCTATGACCAATCATACAATTGTTGCCTGGTAATGGGACACCTATGACCATTCATACAATTGTTGCCTGGTAATGGGACACCTATGACCATTCATACAATTGTTGCCTGGTAATGGGACACCTATGACCATTCATACAATTGTTGCCTGGTAATGGGACACCTATGACCATTCATACAATTGTTGCCTGGTAATGGGACACCTATGACCAATCATACAATTGTTGCCTGGTAATGGGACACCTATGACCATTCATACAATTGTTGCCTGGTAATGGGACACCTATGACCATTCATACAATTGTTGCCTGGTAATGGGACACCTATGACCATTCATACAATTGTTGCCTGGTAATGGGACACCTATGACCATTCATACAATTGTTGCCTGGTAATGGAACACCTATGACCATTCATACAATTGTTGCCTGGTAATGGGACACCTATGACCAATCATACAATTGTTGCCTGGTAATGGGACACCTATGACCATTCATACAATTGTTGCCTGGTAATGGGACACCTATGACCATTCATACAATTGTTGCCTGGTAATGGGACACCTATGACCATTCATACAATTGTTGCCTGCTAATGGGACACCTATGACCATTCATACAATTGTTGCCTGGTAATGGGACACCTATGACCATTCATACAATTGTTGCCTGGTAATGGAACACCTATGACCATTCATACAATTGTTGCCTGGTAATGGGACACCTATGACCAATCATACAATTGTTGCCTGGTAATGGGACACCTATGACCATTCATACAATTGTTGCCTGGTAATGGGACACCTATGACCATTCATACAATTGTTGCCTGGTAATGGGACACCTATGACCATTCATACAATTGTTGCCTGGTAATGGGACACCTATGACCATTCATACAATTGTTGCCTGGTAATGGAACACCTATGACCATTCATACAATTGTTGCCTGGTAATGGGACACCTATGACCATTCATACAATTGTTGCCTGGTAATGGGACACCTATGACCATTCATACAATTGTTGCCTGGTAATGGGACACCTATGACCATTCATACAATTGTTGCCTGGTAATGGGACACATATGACCAATCATACAATTGTTGCCTGGTAATGGGACACCTATGACCATTCATACAATTGTTGCCTGGTAATGGGACACCTATGACCATTCATACAATTGTTGCCTGGTAATGGGACACCTATGACCATTCATACAATTGTTGCCTGGTAATGGAACACCTATGACCATTCATACAATTGTTGCCTGGTAATGGGACACCTATGACCAATCATACAATTGTTGCCTGGTAATGGGACACCTATGACCATTCATACAATTGTTGCCTGGTAATGGGACACCTATGACCATTCATACAATTGTTGCCTGGTAATGGGACACCTATGACCATTCATACAATTGTTGCCTGGTAATGGGACACCTATGACCATTCATACAATTGTTGCCTGGTAATGGAACACCTATGACCATTCATACAATTGTTGCCTGGTAATGGGACACCTATGACCATTCATACAATTGTTGCCTGGTAATGGGACACCTATGACCATTCATACAATTGTTGCCTGGTAATGGGACACCTATGACCAATCATACAATTGTTGCCTGGTAATGGGACACCTATGACCATTCATACAATTGTTGCCTGGTAATGGGACACCTATGACCATTCATACAATTGTTGCCTGGTAATGGGACACCTATGACCAATCATACAATTGTTGCCTGGTAATGGGACACCTATGACCATTCATACAATTGTTGCCTGGTAATGGGACACCTATGACCATTCATACAATTGTTGCCTGGTAATGGGACACCTATGACCATTCATACAATTGTTGCCTGGTAATGGGACACATATGACCAATCATACAATTGTTGCCTGGTAATGGGACACCTATGACCATTCATACAATTGTTGCCTGGTAATGGGACACCTATGACCATTCATACAATTGTTGCCTGGTAATGGGACACCTATGACCATTCATACAATTGTTGCCTGGTAATGGGACACCTATGACCATTCATACAATTGTTGCCTGGTAATGGAACACCTATGACCATTCATACAATTGTTGCCTGGTAATGGGACACCTATGACCAATCATACAATTGTTGCCTGGTAATGGGACACCTATGACCATTCATACAATTGTTGCCTGGTAATGGGACACCTATGACCATTCATACAATTGTTGCCTGGTAATGGGACACCTATGACCATTCATACAATTGTTGCCTGGTAATGGGACACCTATGACCATTCATACAATTGTTGCCTGGTAATGGAACACCTATGACCATTCATACAATTGTTGCCTGGTAATGGGACACCTATGACCATTCATACAATTGTTGCCTGGTAATGGGACACCTATGACCATTCATACAATTGTTGCCTGGTAATGGGACACCTATGACCAATCATACAATTGTTGCCTGGTAATGGGACACCTATGACCATTCATACAATTGTTGCCTGGTAATGGGACACCTATGACCAATCATACAATTGTTGCCTGGTAATGGGACACCTATGACCAATCATACAATTGTTGCCTGGTAATGGGACACCTATGACCATTCATACAATTGTTGCCTGGTAATGGGACACCTATGACCATTCATACAATTGTTGCCTGGTAATGGGACACCTATGACCATTCATACAATTGTTACTCGTTACTGAGTTGTCTTTAATGTGTAAGGAACTTGGAATTATCGTAACATGAGACACATTTTTGCGTCACATCACTCTGGTTTTGATTCGTTGACAGTGGGCGCTATTTCGGCAACTTGGTTTCTCATGTGACCTTCTTCCCCTTTAATTAACACCCATTTCAAATAGTTGAAAACTGTCAATGCATCTTACAAAATCTGAATGAAAACTTCCGAGTTTCTGTTTGTATTTTTCCGCATGTAGAGAAATAAGACCTAATTGCTCTGTTGTGATGGGGGTAAGTATAGTTGGTCTTCCCCAAAATGGGCGTTCCATGGCAGTACAGGTCTAATCAAGTACAAGACGGAACTTAATGAATTTCTCGTGAATAGAGAAAGTGGTGCATCTCACATGAAAAAAACAACTTAAAGAGAGAAAACATGTTAGTAATGGATATTGTTGGTCTTTTTTGTTTGTCTTACGCTATCTAATAAAATATCCTTTTCATCCTGTGTCAGTCCACCAATAGGTAAATCCCTATTTATTGTTGGTAAACTATTTCTTATCGTAAATATACAATAGCTGCTATACCGGTACTGCTATCTAACGTCAAACAACATTGAATAAATTAAACAATCAATCTATTTATTTTATTGTTTCGTTTTCTTATTTTTTCCATTTGAAAGGAAATAATCATAATACATTATTATTCACTTTATCCTGTATACCATTGGTTACATAGGAATATAGTAAAAAATATAAATTTTAAATATTCTTGAATGATCCTTCAAACAGTCACCAATTACTGTTGAATCTATCTCTAACAGCAGACCATGATCACATTCAACCGTTGTTTTTCCTGTTTTCTCGAGTTTAAACAAAATTGATAACACTTCTTTAACTTACAAATTTTCACATACTTTAGGGCAAGAAGAAAAAAATGGAAATTGACAAATTACCACCAGTCACTTTTGTTTCAGTTGACTAGAGGGTGCAGTTGGGATTTCCTATTCATATGATCGCAAATTAGACCCATACCCATTCGTATCTTATATTGGAGAGTATTATTAGATTAAACTCCACCAAGATAAAGTCGATAATCTGGAACAAATGTTGTAGAAGGTGACAACAAATTACATAATAAACGAAACACCAAAGACATGCATATAATATATCAATTGTACACCTGATCGGATGACATTATGACACTATAGCAAACTCTCCCGGGAAATTATTGATGGTTTCTTTTTTTTCTGATTTTATCACCTATATCATTCTCATTGAATAAAATATATACCACGTGGTGTTAAACAACCAATCATCAATATCAGCATTTGTGTGGGGTAAGGGTGCTTAATGCCACTTTCAACAATATTTCAGTTATATCGTGGCAGTAAGTTTCATTGGTGGAGGAAACGGGAGTATCCGGAGAAAACCACCGACCTGCCGCAAGTCATTGACAAATTTTATCATATAATGTTGTATCGAGTCTGAATGTGATTCGAACACACGACGTTGGTGGTGGTAGGCATTGGTTGCATAGGTAGTTGTAAATCCAACTACCATGCGATAACCACCACGACGGCCCCAACATTCTTGTGAACATTTATTCCATAAAAAGTGCAGAGAATTATTTCCTTGGTTTTACTTCAGTATATGCACTCTTCGATTAAGAAAAGTATTTCCAATTTCTTTGACTTGATATTGGTCACATAATGCATAAGTAATATTGTTGTGATTAGTGATTAGATTAAATGCTTCCGTTGACATTGTATTTGTCCTTTAGAGCGAAAGTAATCTTCATGTTTTTCCTGTTTCTAAATGTTTCACAATTGATTGTTAGTTTGTAATAAAGTACCTTTATTTTCAATAATTATGTTTTTTTAAGCATAATATGTTTGTCTTTAATGTTGATGTTCAACCATATTGTCTGCACACGACATCTTTCCCCTTTAAGAACGACATCTGTTTACACGAGACCATGTACAATATAAAGTATAATTTTAAGCATGTTCTTTCCAAATGAAACATGTTGTCACCATCCCATTACTTAATAAATCCATTCACACAATTTTCCAAGTTGGTGTTATAGGTCATGTCGTTTATAAGGCGTGAACATAATGATTTATTGCTAGCATTAACTTTATGTCTTTCTTATCGTTATTCTATTTTTAAACTTTTGTTTCTAGATTAAAGATTGACAATACAAATGATTTAATTACAATACACTTCCTCATGCAGGTACCAAGTAATGTTTAAGTGTATTAGTGTCAACGATGTAAATTTGAGGAAAGAAACAAATTTCTAATATTTCTTATGATGTTGGACATACTAATGACGGGCTGGATTTGTATTTATTTTCCTGACCCACCATATCTTTAGAAACAAATTTGAAAATAGCAACGCTAATCTGACCCTCATCCCATACTTATAACGAACAGTTTATGGCTTCTAATTGCCCCTTGTGTTTATTCAAAGACTTTCTTCCAAATTTTAGATTTTGACCAGATCTATGTTATTGTACATACAAATCCAATCATGTTAAGTAGGAGATATTTATAGGTAACCTTAATCACTGTCGTCAAAGAGCTCCGATCGAAAATGTTTGGTCAACATCCGGGATATTTTAAAGCGGTATTTTTAAAGCAGACACGGATAATTATCGTAAGTATTTATAAATATACTGTGTATATAATGTTTTGAATTATGATGCTTTATGATTGTTATTATTATTAATTTCATTTTTTGTCCAAATATCATTTATTTTTGCAGTGTTAAATTAGATATTTCTATAAGTTATAAGGAATCCGGCTTCAAAATCATTACAATCAACTGAAATATCGCTATATCTTGCATTTACGAATGAATTAAATGTTGCCCAAAAAGAAAAAAATATTGATGAATGATTGATTTTATTTAAATTACCATTTTGTTGATGAAAAGTCAATTAGTAACTAATTATACCCTAAAACATGATGTCAACAGATGTTTTTGAAATCCGGCTTGGTCAAAATGTAAACATGTATACAAACCGGTTGGGTCATTTATAAATAACCGGGTTTGTCAGTATGTAAATACCACTGATCTTATTGTTATTGAGCATTATATTGCAATTTAACAATAGTTATGATTAGGAAATATTTCAAAGGCGATAAATACTGATCCATAGTATGAATATTCGCCATGGCTGCTAATTTCAGCTACTTTGTACAATAAAAAAATCGTTGTTTCTATGTTAAATTGCTACTGTCGCGAACACTTGATTTTGTTAATGCTTTTTGTGGCACTGACATCACGGTTGGTGCTCAATACGCTACACTCACTTTAAGTAGCTGTCCAGGCGCATCAATTGAGTAGTGTGAGATTATTTTTATAACGCAATATTTTAATTTTATACTCGTTGATAACGAAGTAAGTCACTATGTGGAAATAACTTCATGGATACGATATTTAAGTTTCTTCACAGTATAATGTTTACATTAACATTACAGATAAGCAAATTAACAAAGGCTGTAGTATTGAATTCCTTTCCGCACGGACGATTTTGGCAGTTTGTATACAAAGAAAATGTTAGGTGTACTCGATTAATGCAACGTTCGTTACAAGTTGTAATGCGGCAAAAGTTGGTTCTTTGGATGTTAAAGTCACCCGCCCATCCACCAATAGTTTATGCCAAAAGAATTTCAATCACTGGTATATATTTTGCATTTTTTTTTGGGGGGGGGGGGGGGGGAATAGAAATGACAGACTGAATGAATTTGTTATGTTGATATATATTTATAATAAATGCTATGCGATCTTGTAACGAACGCACAACCCTACACTGTGTCGAGTCTTATTTATATTACATTATTTTAGTTAATAAAAAAAATATTTTCTGAGGAGTGAAACGAGGGAGAAAAAAACCCCACAATATATATACATTGTCTAAAATATAAAATTCATATATACGAGTTTTGACGAGTTTTTCTTACCTGTTTCGCAGCGAGTGGAAATGAATTATATAATTTCCGACAATGTACGTATATTGTATCAATCGCCCCAAATAAACTGTCAAATTGTCTAAAAAGAGCAGAAACAAGCCTTGTTCTTATCATTTTTGATTGTGTCCTCTGTGAAGTCCGCGCTTATAAGTTTATTAGCTTATAAGTATAAATCCTGTTACTGTTTCTAGGTGAGCTAACAACAGTCATTGGGTAGATATGTCGCTCCACTCAGACACATTATTCTGATTCCGAGCCAACCAGTCTTTGCTCTTTCTCCTTAATGCTGCGTTCTTAGCGGAGAAGCAACAAATACCAATTTCATATTCTTTTTGTTTGACAAGACCGCGGCTCGTACCCACAATCTATCGCACTCGAGGCGAGCACGCTAACCATTACGCTACCGATGCGGTTCCCTATTTTTATTTAATTTTCATTAATTTTTTTAATCAAAATTTCTTATTGTCCTTCAATATATTATTTGAAAACAAAAATTAATCCAAAACAATAAGAGTTACTTGATATCTATATAAACAGTGAGAGTTCCTACTTTTGATCAAACACTCTTTGAATATTGCAATAATTCAACTGCATAGGAAATAAAGAAAAAGAATTATAAGTTCTATACAAAATCATGACCATTCTGTCGAAGGTGACTTGGTGAATGCCAATTCTGCACAAACCGTTTTGTATTTCTTCCTATTAATGTTATACAAAACATCCACATGTAAAATATTTTGATTATGTTCTGTTGTTGTTTTTTTTCACAATTTTTATTCATTGAAGACATTTTTTTGTTTTTCTTTCTTTTTATCAATTTGCAAGTCGAACATACCCTTGACAAGTGTTATAATGAACCTTAAATAAATTACAGAAAGGAAACATAATTGTGATATCGAACTGTTTTCGCTATTTTTTCAATTTTTTACATAAACAAAACCGGTTCTACTGAAACACAATTTGTGCGACCCAAACCGGAAAGTAGTGGCTGACAGAGCCGGAACGAATGTACGTAAATAAGCAATGTGTTTTTTACTGTAGTAAGTCTAAAACTATTCATGGTGGCACGCCGGTGCAAACTATCATGTATATAAGCATTACAAAGGGCTTGTGTACTTTAATTACACATATAAACTACTTTTTATAGCTTTATTTGATGATTTCAATCTCATGGTTAGCATTTTCCATTGTTTATGTCCATCATTTTATCTATATCTGAGTAATCGATGAAGATAACTAAAGTAATATATAGGTAAAAACAAGCAAAAATAATCGACCGATAACGACATCTTCTGGATTCAAGATATAATAATACTATATGATCATAATACTTACTTTTTGTTGTCGCCTGTATGTCAAACATGCCTAATTGTCTTGTATCGGAAGATGACAGGTCAATTCCGACCGGAGCTCTTTGACGACAGTGTTAATGTTAAGTAGGAGATATTTATAGGTAACTTAGCTGGTTTTGGTTATCCTGTTTAGGCCCTTGGGTTTTATTGCTGCAAAAACTACGATTTTGAGCGTACCCGATGAAGGTTATTCCAGAAACGCGTCGTTCGCACTAAATTTGATGTCTACCTTTTTAGCTCACCTGACCCGGGTCATGTGAGCTATTGTTACCACTGACCGTCTGTCCGTTAACTTTTCACATTTTAATCACCTCCTCTGAAGCCACTGGGCCAATTTGAACCAAACTTTGGTGGAATGGTCCTTGGATGGCCCCCTTCCAAAATTGTGTCCCGTGATCTCGATTTCCAACCAAGATGGCCGCCAAGCTAAAAATAAAAAAAAGGGAGGAGGACATTTAAATTGGTCATTGGTGCTTTAGTATAAGTCAAAATGAGCTCAAATTTTAACTGCAGCTACATGGCAAGGAGTAATTTAACATATATTCCGGGTTTTTCTATATAATATTTCTTTCAGCCGATGTATACCGATTACGCAAATTAGGCATATTTTGATAAAAAATCACATTTAAATCTTCTCCTCTGAAACTGCTGAACCAAATTACACCAAACCTGGCTGGGATGGTCCATTGGTGGGTTCCTTTCAAAATTGTGTCCGACAACCCTGCCCTCCATTCAAGATGGCTGCTGTTACTAAAAATAGAAATGTCTTCAATTGTTCATTGCAGCTTTAGTATAAACTAAAATGAGCTCAAATATTAACTGCAGCTACATGGCAAAGAGTAGTTTAACATATATTTCGGGCTTTTCTGTGAAATTTTTCTTTCAGCCGATTTATACCGATTATGCAAATTAGGCATATTTTGATAAAAGATCATTTTTAAATCTTTTCCTCTGAAACCGCTGAACCAAATTATACCAAAGCTGTCAGGAATAGTTCTTGTGTTGGTCCCTTTCAAAATTGTGGCAAACAGCCCCACCCTCCATTCAAGATGGCTGCTGTTACTAAAAATAGAAATTTCTTCAATTGTCCATTGCTGCTTTAGTATAAGTCAAAATGGGCTAAAATGTTAGCTGCAGTTACATGGCAAGGATTAGTTTAACATATATTCCAGGTTCTTCTGTGAAATTTTTCTTTAAGCCGATTTATACCGATTATGCAAATTAGGCATATTTTGATAAAAGATCACATTTAAATCTTCCTTTCTGAAACCGCTGAACCATATTAAACCAAACCTGGCAGGGATGATCCCTGGATGGGTCTCTTTCAAAATTGTGTCCAACAGCCCCGCACTCCATTCAAGATGGCTGCTGTTACTAAAGATATACATTTCTTCAATTGTCCATTGCTGCTTTAGTATAAGTCAAAATGAGCTCAAATGTTAACTGCAGCTACATGGCAAGGAGTAATTTAACATATATTCCGGGTTTTTCTGTAATATATTTCTTTCAGCCGATTTATACCGATTACGCAAATTAGGCATATTTTGATAAAAGATCACATTTAAATCTTCTCCTCTGAAACTGCTGAACCAAATTACACCAAACCTAGCTGGGATGGTCCATGGGTGGGTCCCTTTCAAAATTGTGTCCGACAGCCCCGCCCTCCATTCAAGATGGCTGCTGTTACTAAAAATAGAAATTTCTTCAATTGTTCATTGCTGCTTTAGTATAAACCAAAATGAGCTCAAATTTTAACTGCAGCTACATGGCAAAGAGTAGTTTAACATATATTCCGGACTTTTCTGTGAAATTTTTCTTTCAGCCGATTTATACCGATTATGCAAATTAGGCATATTTCGATAAAAGATCATATTTAAATCTTCTTCTCTGAAACCGCTGAACCAAATTAAACCAAATTTAGCTGGGATAGTCCTTGGGTAGTCCCATTTCATAATTGTGCCCGACAGCTCCACCCTTTATTCAAGATGGCTGCTGTTACTAAGCATATATATTTTTTTTCAATTGCTGCTTTATTATAAATCAAAATGAGCTCAAATTTTAACTCCAGCTACATGACAATGAGTAGGTTAATATATATTCTGGGTTTTTCTGTGAAATTGTTCTTTCAACCGATTTATACCGATTATACAAATTAGACATATTTTGATAAAAGATCACATTTAAATCTTCACCTCTGAAACCGCTGAACCAAATTAAAGTAAATGTGGCTGGGATGGTCCTTGGGTGGTTCCCTTTCAATATTGTGTCCGACAACCCCACCCTCCATTCAAAATGGCTTCTGTTACTGAAAATAAAAATGTCTTTAGTTGTCAATTTGTGCTTTATTACAAATCAAAATGAACTCAAATGTTAACTGCAGCTACATGGCAATGAGTAGTTTAATATATATTCTGGGTTTTTCTGTGAGATTGTTTTTGCCAGTTTATTCCGTTTAGGAATATTATGAGATACAAATCACATCAAAATCTTTTGCTCAGAAATTTGAGTTGAAATGATCTTTGGGAGGCCCACTTTCAAAATTATTTGTAGCACCCCCATTTTCTATCAACTATAGATGTCAAATTGAAAACCAGGTGAACGATTACAGGTTCCTGGGAGCCTCTAGTTATTATTTTCATCTTTTGAAAGCTTGATCAATTTATAGAATATACGCACTCAATGTTTTGTTCTTGCTAATGTGTCAATTATTGATTATGGAGTAAATTAAACATCAGAAATGAGAATAATAAGACGAGATAAAACATTATCATTATAATGTTCTTTCCGCAACACGCGAAGTTAATGAACTAAATGTCATTGTATAAAGAAATATTTTTACCATCATTGTTGTACAGGAAGACGTGTACAGATACACAGTTCTAATTTATTGTTTGATCTAAATCAACATACTTATCTACAAGTCGCAGTTAAATATCTTGTCCATTCTGTTTTAATTCATTTGTTAATTTTAAATTGTTTAAAATTTGAATATGGAACATCATTCTTTATTGAAAGCAATATGAATGTAATTGATCAATTTTGGTGTGCTGCCTTTTGGCCTTGTTGGGTGCAACAAAGTGAAACAATGTACTCTTTGCTTCTTTTGCATTATTGATTATAAAATACAAGTCCTTCCAACAAAAGTTACAAATCACATGACTTTAATACAAGCTATATACGACCCTTCAGTATTCCCTATAAAGTGAAGCTGTGCGTCTTTATTAATGGATTGATCAACGATTAAGTGGGAAGTAAAATATACGGGAAATCTCATCACGACGTTATATGAATTGCTATGAAGTACCTACTATTATGTTATCTGTCTTGAAAGGTTAGATATGACACTTTGATGGGCAGCTGGTCTTGTTAAACAGAGAACTACTTAGCATGTACAATAAACCGTAAAGAGCTCCATAACCCACCTTTTTAGATTGATATTTTTTATCTGCACGTTCTTATTTTAATACATACATTCTTATTAAAAGGAAAACAGAAAAATCGCAATTCTGCTTTCTATATATGGTTGACCTAAATACAGAGGAATACGCTTTCCAGTGATTTTGATTTTGTGTAATCGTCAGCTATTTCTGGATTCTGGTATACGTGATAAAGGGAAATTATCTACTGTTTTTGCTAAAACAGGCCATCTTTATTGAATTTGCAAACGACGGGTTTAATATAAAGAAAACAATACGTAATTCTGTTTACTCTATGCCAACCAATAGTCCACTTTTGTCATTCACTGCTTGTTGAAGGGCGGTTGTTGACCAATAAACTTTTAAAAGGTTTCTTCGGATAATATAATGTATCATAATTGTCACATGGTAGCATAAAACAAAAGATAAAAACATAAACGAGAGATCGGTACCAGTACTAAATAACAACAGTGCAATAAATACATACATAACAGAAGATTAAAAAAAAACGTGATCACAACAACATGAGTAAGTCCTGATGTATAAAGGTGTTACACAGTAAAACGATGTCACATTAGTCAAGGATCTCACTGTACATTGATGTCACCTTAGTCAAGGATCTCACTGTACATTGATGTCACCTTAGTCAAGGATCTCACTGTACATTGATGTCACCTTAGTCAAGGATCTCACTGTACATTGATGTCACCTTAGTCAAGGATCTCACTGTACATTGATGTCACCTTAGTCAAGGATCTAACTGTACATTGATGTCACCTTAGTCAAGGATCGCACTGTACATTTAGAACATGCCTGTCAGCATTTATTATGCGAGAAACTCATAATGGACGACTAGTATACGATGACGGTTATAAAATATGTTTTTTTTAATTTACGCATGAGAATTTAGTTTAGTTTGTTTGTTTTCCTGAATGTGAAGTTTTACCTGTTATGTATTTGTATCTGATTGGATGTTATATAGAGGCGTTTAATGGATCAATAAACAATCTAATAGAGTAATAGTCACTTGATTATCTAGTGACACTACCATTGTAAGGTATATGTTTATATTCATGTCTGTAATATTGTATTTTTTTTTAATTAAACAGACTTCTATTGTTTGTTTTCACAAATCTATTAACCGGTATATCACGCTACATTCCTGTAGTGGATACCAAGTCAGAACCCATATTGTTGTCGGCTTTGGTTGTCTTTTCTCTGTGTGTCTTGTTGTTAGTTTCGCATTATTTTGCATGGTAGTTGTAATTTTAGACTATGACTGGGAAAAGAGACCCAACATAAGATGTGTGTTTATTTCAAACAATAGACTGAAATTTAAAGTTCCTAATTCATATGATTAATCATTAAAATTAAGGTATTCCTCCCTCAGTCATAGGTGATCATAACCGATTTTGGCTGTTCTGTTTATAACCTTTTGTTTTCTTGCTCCCAAATATTTTAAAGTTATTTGGCTTTCAAAGATTTTGGCTTTGGGCGTACCTAGTAATGGAATACCAGAAGCGCATCGTGTTCATTATATTGGATATCTACGTTTTTATTACATAGCAAAATATCTTAAGTGTTCTATCTGTTTAGATAACCAATAGTTGAAAAATTCAGATTTTGATTTTGTTTTGGATGCCGCCATTTTGTGGAAATAGTTGGTATTAAAGAGCACAAAAATTGCAATATTCAGCATCACACCGACTTTTCCGATTCATAGCAATCGCTAATGACACAGATTCTAAAATAGCTGTCGATAAACAAAATTCTAGAACCACAACTTTTTTCAAGCATATTTTTGGAAAACAACCAAAACAATATTTTAGATAAACCATATACAATATTGTTTTGGTTGTAAACGTTATGGGAACCTTATTGGAGTTGTACAGAAAAAGCGGGTGGATGCGCCGTTGTGTCTGCAATTAACTGTTGACGACTGTCAATTTCCTTTACCGGATATTCTGGATCTAAATTATACGTGACTAAAACCATATTGTCTGATTCCCTATTCATTAAAACTAAGTAAATGTACACGTGGTTGATTGATTATATATTGTGTTGATAACTGATGCTTGAATTACCCGGAACATACGATATGACGTCAGTACCTTTATCCATATGGCAGCTGTGATTGGTTTAACATGAAACTGTGCTTTATTACCTTTATAATAAGTAATTACGGTGTTATAGCACTACATTATGATTGGGTTTCCTGTCCTTTTAACATTATGTGAAAAGGCTTAAACAGTCATGGTCAACAACAACCACCTTGAAGACGGTCCTGTCTTGGGACGAGTACAAATATGTGGTAATGGGACACCAACCCTTCCCCTTATGCTAATTTAATCTCCAACGACAATATAATATAAACAAACAATTAAGAACTGTAGATGTTCGCTTCTTCTATTTAATAGCAAAACTAAAATAGAAAGAGAGACGCTTTTTCTTATTTTGCGTTCGATATTTCTTAGATATATCAAAGAGAAAAGATAATTGTCTTGCGTAGATTTGTGAATGAAGTAAAGTTATATACTTGAGGGTATCAATACGATATCATTAAACAGTCTCCCAGGACATGTATGTCATTAGCTTCTTTTGTTTTTTTCTCTTCGTACGCCAGGGACGTACGGCTAGTTAGAGTTCTTCGTTTGTTGTTCATGGTAGGTGAAAATTACGATCATCACTGTTTAACATCACTATAAACTGAAAAGACAGAAGCTTTTGCTTGTTCTGGCTTCGATATTCCTTAGAATGAGTAAACGGCTTTGATACATCAATGAGAAAAGAGAATTGCCTCTTGTTGAATTGTGAAAGTACTAAAATGAGATATAAATGTCAATAGCACTGTCACGACCATTGTTCCTTATACATAAAATGTCTAATTAATCATTCGTGTTTTCTGATTTCGAATGCATGCTGAACTTAGACATGACCAAATAAATAGGAATGTCTGACATGTCAGGTTCAGAATATCCTCGAAAAACAGACTTGTATATGTTTAATTATGTGAAAAAAAAAACCAAGTCAGAACCCATATTGTTATCGCTTTCTGTTGTCTTTTCTCTGTTTATCTTGTTGCTAGTTGGCATTATTTTGCATGGTAGTTGTAATTTTAGACTATGACTGAGGAAAGAGACCTAAAGTAAGATGTGTGTTTATTTCAAACAATAGATTGAAATTTAAAGTTCCTAATTCATGTAATTAATTATTAAAATTAAGGTATTCCTCCCTCAGTCATAGGTGATCATAACCGAGTTTGGCTGTTCTGTTTATAATCTTTTGTTTTCTTGCTCCCAAATATTTTAAAGTTATTTGGCTTTCAAAGATTTTGGCTTTGGGCGTACCTAGTAATGGTATGCCAGAAACGCATCGTGTTCATTATATTGGATATCTACATTTTTATTATATAACAAAATATCTTAAGTGTTCTATCTGTTTAGATAACCAATAGTTGAAAAATTCAGATTTTGATTTTGTTTTGGGTGCCGCCATTTTGTGGAAATAGTTGGTATTAAAGAGCACAAAAATTGCAATATTCAGCATCACACCGACTTTTCCGATTCATAGCAATCGCTAATGACACAGATTCTAAAATAGCTGTCGATAAACAAAATTCTAGAACCACAACTTTTTTCAAGCAAATTTTTGGAAAACAACCAAAACAATATTTTAGATAAACCATATACAATATTGTTTTGGTTGTAAACGTTATGGGAACCTTATTGGAGTTGTACAGAAAAAGCGGGTGGATGCGCCGTTGTGTCTGCAATTAACTGTTGACGACTGTCAATTTCCTTTACCGAATATTCTGGATCTAAATTATACGTGACTAAAACCATATTGTCTGATTCCCTATTCATTAAAACTAAGTAAATGTACACGTGGTTGATTGATTATATATTGTGTTGATAACTGATGCTTGAATTACCCGGAACATACGATATAACGTCAGTACCTTTATCCATATGGCAGCTGTGATTGGTTTAACATGAAACTGTGCTTTATTACCTTTATAATAAGTAATTACGGTGTTATAGCACTACATTATGATTGGGTTTCCTGTCCTATTAACATTATGTGAAAAGGCTTAAACAGTCATGGTCAACAACAACCACCTTGAAGACGGTCCTGTCTTGGGACGAGTACAAATATGTGGTAATGGGACACCAACCCTTCCCCTTATGCTAATTTAATCTCCAACGACAATATAATATAAACAAACAATTAAGAACTGTAGATGTTCGCTTCTTCTATTTAATAGCAAAACTAAAATAGAAAGAGAGACGCTTTTTCTTATTTTGCGTTCGATATTTCTTAGATACATCAAAGAGAAAAGATAATTGTCTTGCGTAGATTTGTGAATGAAGTAAAGTTATATAATTGAGGGTATCAATACGATATCATTAAACAGTCTCCCAGAACATGTATGTCATTAATAGCTTCTTTTGTTTTCTTCTCTTCGTACGTCAGGGACGTACGGCTAGTTAGAGTTCTTCGTTTGTTTTGCACGGTAGGAGAAAATGAAGATCACTATAAACTGAAAAGACAGAAGCTTTTGCTTGTTCTGCCTTCGATATTCATTAGAATGAGTAAACGGCTTTGATACATCAATGAGAAAAGAGAATTGCCTCTTGTTGAATTGTGAAAGTACTAAAATGAGATATAAATGTCAATAGCACTGTCACAACCATTGTTCCTTATACATAAAATGTCTAATTAATCATTCGTGTTTTCTGATTTCGAATGTATGCTGAACTTAGACATGACCAAATAAAAAGGAATGTCTGACATTTCAGGTTCAGCATATCCTCGACAAACAGACTTGTATATGTTTAATTGTGTGAAAAGAAACACGTCGTCCCCATGTATCAAGTTTCCATCATTTAATTATCTCTTATTCGAACTAACTTTTAAGAGAACAATTGTTGTTTAAAGTTACATGCCAGTACATTTATTGTTTAAAGTTACATGCCGGTACATTTATTGTTTAAAGTTACATGCCAGTACATTTATTGTTTAAAGTTACATGCCAGTACATTTATTGTTTAAAGTTACATGCCAGTACATTTATTGATTTTACACAGCCGACTAGAGTAATATGTTTGGTTTATCATCACTTTAAAAAGGAATCCAGAGTAGAGTGAAATGGTGGTGAAATACTTTTATTTACTTCTCCAATAACTGCCAAACATAATGACCACTTCGCCAGTTTGAATAGTGTGTATGATCCCTGTTGTTACAGGGGTATATGACTCGTCTGCCAGAAATGTCAATTTCGGATGGAATATAACATGTACGATAAACAGTACAATATATTATAAATAACATTTTTTTATATGTGAGAAAAAAATCATTTTGCTGATATGCATATTATACTAATATATCAAAAATAATTTATTATAAAATATTATATATATATATATATATATATATATATATCAGCGCATCGCGTTTTGCATCATATTATATTATCATACATTCCACGGTAAAGTTTAAATACGGCTAAATCAATCATATATTATTATGGTATTATAGACCTTTCATGAGGTTAATACAATGCTCAATCAATCCAAACAATACTCACGTATGAGTGGCATTCTACAAATACGACCCCCCCCCCCCCCCCCATATACGTCCATGTGTGGTATGAGTAACATAACTATTTGATTCGTCGTAGACGGCCCTTTTGGAAGAGTTAAAGCCGCATCAGATGAATGACTCGTGTATGGAGAATTGCACATATTTTATTAATAGAAGGAATTTAATAAAAAATGATAAATGATTATTTATTTCTTGCCTAAGTTTGAAAACGAATTCGTAGAAATAATCTCCAAGGTAACTTCATACGACCATATCGCGGTGACCCGACAGCCAACATAGTCGTATGTTGGTATGACAATGTCTTGTCTGGAGCATAGAATTAAAACGTTTGCTGCTGAAATATATCCGTTTTTTTGCTAATGAAATTTCATAGACCTAAATTTATGATTAAATTTATGCCGTGATATGGTTAATAAGAACGAAACTTTAAAGATAAAAGAGATGTGCACTTTTCATTTATATGTAGCAGCATTCCAGCAGCTTCATCTCAAATGATACGGCAAGAAGAATACTGAAACAAGGGTTCCTAAATGTTAAGTTGAAATCGCCACACTGACTTTGTTAAACGCTACGGTATATTTGTGGCACAATTGACCACGGATATAAATATGTCAATTTGTCTCAATCACATGACTTATCACCGGATTTGTAGCGAGAGTAATACGGCAGGTGCCACTAGTGGAACTGCCTATCTTTCTGGTCCGTGTTGCTCAATGTTTAGTTTGCTGTGATAGTGTTTTAAAGATCATTCTTTGTTATTCGATTGACGGCTTCTAATTACCCTTTTCGTATTTTTAAACCGTTATTGCGACTAACATACAATAGATGAGAGTGTAAACCTGAATGGTTATAGCGAAGACCCCCGGCCATGGTGTCTGGAAACCTGAACACTTACGGAGTGTATCACCATACATAACAACATGATCATATGACTATTAGTAAGACATGGTATGAATGTAAATGAAAATGAGAAACTATCAAGCATATGTGCTAGTTGATACATTGAGGGTCAACTGACATCATGTAGATTTGTATCAATGCATGTAAAATACCATTACCTCTTAATTACCCTATAAGTACAGGAATTAAGGTTATACATGTGCAGTAATCCAGGATCCACTATGGTGTTAACGTCTATTATCTCTCTCTGTTTGTTTGTTGTTGTTATTGTTTTTATTTATTTTTTTTATTTTTTTATTTTTTTTTTTTATTTTTTTTTTTATTTGTATAACCGAGACTATACTATATCGTTACATCATTATTTGTCTTGAAATTTAATATAATTCTAATTAATTTTGAAATATAAAGTGACGTTCTTTGTAAAACAAAATAAACCAAATGAATTTATTTATTTTATGTTTGGGTTTTATGGTGGTTAATGCTACTTTCAGCAATATTTCAGTTATATTGTGGCGGTCAGTTTTATTGATGGTGGAAACAGGAGTACCCGGAGAAAACTACCGACCTGCCTATCTAATCTTAGACAACTGCATAATATTTTACATCACTTTAAACGTAGTCATTATTTCGTAGTCGAGACCAGAACCGAATTTTATTACATGTGCTAATATTAGTTGATTATTTTCAATATTTCAGATACACAAGTTTCATAGACGGTTTGTATATAATTTAATAGAGATAAAATGAACTCCGAAAATCAGATAATATAGGTGGGGAAATGTCAAGTATGTAATACAAACTAAAAATACCGTACTATCGCAAATCAGGGTATATATGTTTTAATGAACATGTGGATCGTGTTTCAAATGTCAAATAGTATCATATTGAAGTAATAGCTAAAAACATATAACAGCAAGGCATGACCTTAACCAGAAAATATGGGAACGCATTTAGATCTAATAAAACCATAGATATCTAATTTAGTGCGCACAACACATTCAAAATAAGCCTTCACTTAAAGTCAAAATACTAGAGAACCAGATCATTAAAAGGTCTTAAGGAATTAGAAAATCAAAGGGCCAAATAGTCTGATATGGTTAGTTTTGCCCAGGGGAGATGGATCAAAGGGCCAAATAGTCTGATATGGTTAGTTTTGCCCAGGGGAGATGGATCAAAGAGCCAAATAATCTGATATGGTTAGTTTTGCCCAGGGGAGATGGATCAACGAGCCAAATAGTCTGATATGGTTAGTTTTTCCCAGGGGAGATGGATCAAAGGGCCAAATAGTCTGATATGGTTAGTTTTGCCCAGGGGAGATAGATCAAAGAGCCAAATAATCTGATATGGTTAGTTTTGCCCAGGGGAGATGGATCAGAGCCAAATAGTCTGATATGGTTAGTTTTGCCCAGGGGAGATGGATCAAAGGGCCAAATAGTCTGATATGGTTAGTTTTGCCCAGGGGAGATGGATCAAAGAGCCAAATAGTCTGATATGGTTAGTTTTTCCCAGGGGAGATGGATCAAAGGGCCAAATAGTCTGATATGGTTAGTTTTGCCCAGGGGAGATGGATCAAAGAGCCAAATAGTCTGATATGGTTAGGTTTGCCCAGGGGAGATGGATCAAAGAGCCAAATAGTCTGATATGGTTAGTGTTGCCCAGGGGAGATGGATCAAAGAGCCAAATAGTCTGATATGGTTAGTGTTGCCCAGGGGAGATGGATATGAGCGTTAATAATAATTGCATTATTAATGAACTGTATATTTCACTACAAAGTATATCTAATAAAACATGTAAGTGCCGAAACAATTCAGTAAAATGATTGGTTGTTGGTTAACGTCAGATGATCAGCATTTAAGCTATGCACATGAAAGTACAAAGGGTGGCCGGAGGGGTCTATTGATGGATAGTATCATGTAAGTAACATGGTGGACTGGGAGGGATACATTGATGGATTGCACCACATTGGGGTCATATTGTTCTATTGATATATTGCAGAAGTAACAGGTTGTGCTAGGAAATGTCAATTGAGGAATTGCAGCCTGTACGTAGTTGAGTTGACCTGTGAGCAACCTGCCAGTAAGATGTTTTTTAAGTGATTCGTTAGTTCCAAAGAAATACATCTTGATATATTTGTATGGCAAGGTCCTATGTTTAATTTTGTCCAGTGGTGTCTGCCATCTTGGATATCATATCAACACAAACTATTAACTTTGGTAGGGATCATCCAATGGTCATTCGAGTACATTTTGGGTTTAATGAAATTTTCAGTTTTGAGTACAAATTATATATTCATAAAGGTAATAACACAATTACCGAACTCCGAACAATCTTACAAAGGGAAAGTAAAAACTCATAAGTATATAAACAGACAAAATCAGTCAACAACCGGAAAATTGTGAAAACTGTAATGACCCTGACTTGGTACAGGCATTTCTAAAGAAATGGTGGGTTGAATCAGATTTTAAAGCGCCAAACCTCCCGCTTTCATTATGGCCCAAAGGTTCCGGCAGTCACTATAACAGTATTTATAACAATGCTGGAACAAAATAGGTAGAATGGTTGTCAAAGCAGTACCAAACTCAGTGAAGCAAATGTCAAAAACAATTTTACATCACACATTGATAAAAACATATTTTTGACATTTTTTTTCCTTCCTTATCTTTATACATTTTCACTATATGAAAATGCATCGCTTATCATCGTCTCTGCGTCTCTGCAGAGACGGAATATATTTCGACAATATCTTGGTATGGGAATATAAACTTTTTAAAAGATCGAATAAGGCGAATCTTTACATAGCCCTGGTCCAGTAGCCTGTTTCTCAGATGAAGATGACGTTTCAGGAAATCAGAATAATTACTACTGGCCCTTGCATAACGAATAAATTGCGAGATGTAAACACCATATGCAGGAGAATCTGGTATATTGCTGCACATATTTGCAAAATTTATGATTTAAAAATTGAAGTCGTCCCGTTTATCATAAATTTTAGTACTGAGTTGACCACTGTCGTCAAATTCGAGGTATAGGTCCAAAAATGTTGCGGACGAAGCTGTGTCTGTGGTCTCTTTAACTTCCAGCTCTGGAGGATATATCAAAGGAAGAAATTATGCAAATCTAGAATTATTGATAGATAAAACGTCATCAGTATACAGGTATGTGAAATTAAAGGCTCTAGCCTCATGAATCTTCTTATCTTTTACAAGCTTTTGAAGAAACTCCGACTCATATGAGAATAAAAATAAATCGGCTAGAAGAGGGGCACAATTCGTACCCATTGGTATGCCGACGACCTGCTGAAACAGTGTTCCTCCAAATGAGACAAATATGTTATCGATGAGGAACTCCAGCATACTGATCACTTGTTCCTCGGAGTAGCATGTTGTACCTTTTTGAATTTTGCTTGAAAAATATGGGGAATTGTAGCTTAGCACAACAAATTTTGAGCCATAGTTCCTATGACTGAAAGCTTTGTGAATTGTTTCTCTTAAGCGGGTTTTTAATTTGTCATGCGGTAGGGTGGTATATAGAGTTGAAAAATCAAAAATTTTGATGGAGGATACCTGTGAGAAAGATCTTGATTTCAGGTTATCCAAAAGATCTTTAGAGTTTTTCAAAATCCACATGTGATTTATGCCACTACGCGAGTAAACAGTTTCACAATATTTCTGTTGTCCCTCTTTTACTGCAGACATAATATGTGTCAGGTGAATAGACAATTCTTTCGTCGAACAAGTTGATGAACCCGCTATGTACCTTTCTTTGTATGTGGTCTTATGGAGTTGAGGTATCCAATATAAATAGAGTAAATCCTCAGACTCTTTACGAGAGGGAATGTTTAAAGAGGTCATGAATGATCTGTGGTTAGCTAGGATTTCATCTTTGCCGAACGAAGTTGGTTTGTATGTTGTATTACTTTTTTTTTTAATCACAGATTTTATTGCACTAATTGCTGTTAACAATTTACTAGATATACAGCTTTTACCTAGTATCCCTAGTTGTTAATCATTAAATAGCAAGGGATTTGCTATTTAGTGAAGCTTAGTTCAAAATAAATGTTGTTAGTACACTTATACAGTTAATATCCAGTATATATTGTAATTCTGACAAGTAATAAACATATAATAGCTGTCTATGGTGATTTCACATGCTTTTTGTTGACAATATCCTGATATTTGACACTTTCAAACCGATCACGGTCGAAAGGTTAATTGTTCATGCTCGTGGATTACATGCCCGATTGCGGTGTTGCTTTTTCCTATTTTGGTTGTAGTTCGCTTTATTTTCTAATTGTTAGAATATGATATCTATGAGTGAAAGGATTACTTCTGTCCGCTGTAAAAAATTTTATTTGTGACATGTAAGTATTGAGTTTACTACAATATAAGTGATGAGGACAAGTTTCATATTATTGATTTTTTTCTCTCCACATGTGAAATCACGTGACATTACAAGAATTCTGAAGTCATGTGATATATCAGCTGTTTAGGTATACATGTGCTTTGCTTATGAAATTTCCTGTTTTGACCTGTCTAAAAATATTTGTATCGAACACATTATTTACCTCATCTTTAAAAAAATTAAATATATCTACTTTTTTTGTTTTTGATTTGAAATATAATAGGCTTTATATATAGAAAAAAATATTAAGGTTATAAGCAGGTTAAGATCAAAATATGCCTGGTCATATATTTTGTAGCCAAAAACCAGAGATTCCAGGTTAAAAACATGATCTCCTATATAAAGATTTGTTTTCATTTTTTTCACCTCTTGCCAATATTTTTTTTAATATTTACAATCAAGGTAAAGATGTTTGTAATTTTCTTTTTCTTTACATACCAGACAGTCACTATTATTTACTATTCTCCATTGTTTTAACAATTCTTTGCATGGTAATATAAAGTGAATAAGTTTCCATTTAAAGATTTTTAATTTATTTAACTCTAAATAATTAAAAGTGAAAAATAAAGTTTCTGTTATACATGTTAAAGTATGCATTCTGTCCTTCTTTAAACATTCTTCCCATTTAGTATAAGCTATGGGTTTTTCTTTTACTTGAGATTCTAATAATATTTTATACACCTCTTAGTTTTTTATTTGTAGATTTTGGATCTGATTTTTTTCAATTTTGACATACTTTTTTAGAATTACTTGAGTTTTTATTGAATCTTGTGTTATCAGAGTTTCTTTCCACAGTTTTGGGATTGCCTTTTTCAAAATATTCAGTTCAGATATCCAGTTTTGTTTGTTTCTTAATTTGGCTATAATTTTATATTCTGAAATATGACCATATTCATCTAAAATATCATTAATAAAAATGATTCCACTTTTTATCCAATTAACTTTTACTAAACATTTGCCTTTATATGGTTTGTATGTTGTATTACTAGAGGTGTTGCTATTTATGCCTAATTCCTTCATTAGGCATTCGAAGTAATATGATTTACATACAAACACGATATTGTTGGAAGCCTTGTCCACAGGAACGCTAACATATTTGTCATGAAGAGAGGGAAGACACTTAGCAGCTTCTTGGTCTTTAAATACAGACTTAGGTCGACTATTAACACATTATTTTAGTTTGTGAATCCGACCTTGTACTAGAGACCTAATTGTTCTAACCCAGTCTGACAAGGACTCTAACTCAGGATCTTGGTCTACTTCTCTCTGTATCCACCTTCTGGCATAATCTTCAACTGCATCCATAATTATTTTGAAATTACGTTTCCAATTGATGTGTTGAGGTTCTCTGAATTTAGGACCATGAGAAATCACCTTTCAGAGACTCTCATGTTGAATGATATTCAGATCACCAGTGATTACATATCCAGATGGGTTGTATTGAAAAGGAGAGTGGGAACAGTCACATGTCAGAGGGTTCTTAAGGTACTCTTCTATGTTAATATCTTGCAATGTTTCTTTGTAGTTGAAAATTTTACGGCCAATGCTGTTAGTGTAGCTATAGGAGACAATGGGAACGGATTGATTTTTGAAATATGGTGGAATTTCTTTTATATGATTCAATGCTAGAACTTTGTCCTTAACATTAACGATGTGGTGGTGACCTTCTTGGATTTCGATCGAAATACCTGTGTATAGCTTTCAGGCAATCAAACGGAATTGTGTTTGTTAATAAATGCTAGGGAATACCGAAGGGGCAATCAAAAAGGACAATCCAGAGAAACTGGCAGCATGGGGTACACAAGACGAAGAAAAATAAAACAAAAACACAACACAATATGCGTTTGACATCATTATGCGTAAACAAACACAAATAACGTAAATGAGACATTCAAACAACTGGATATAAAGACGAACTGAACATCGTTTGTATACGGAAATCGTAGCGAACATTACAAAACGGAACTCAGAACGTAAAGACACACAATAGGACAACATAAAAAACTAAAAGGAAAAGGAAAACGGACCCCACCAAAAAACAGGGGGTTAACTCGCGAACGGTAAGCAGTTCCTGCTTCTTATAAGACACCCGCCGTGTTACTCATATATACAGTATACAGTCCGGAAAAAGTATTGGCAGTGATAGACGAAAGAGAACATCTACGTAAAAAGTAAAATATCCATTGTCATTTGAGATATGGATATTTCGTAATGGTCAACCAGATTGTCATGACGACCGTAGAACTTCTGTAGCGATAACTTCAACCTAGGAGCAACGTAGCTTTGTTTTAGTAGCTTTTGCGTCAGGAGTAGAGCTCTGTCCAGAAAATCACTATACTGGGCACAAGCTGTAGAATAACGTATGAGCTGTGAAATGTAAACTTGTTACGCTGGTGATGCTGGAATATAGCTACTGATGAAGGGGAAGTTGACTTAAAAAGTGAAGTCATCGCGTTTTTCGTAGAGTTTTGTATTTGATCTTCCTCCGTTGTCGATTTCAAGGTAGAAGTCAAGGTAAGAAGCGGACTTTTTAATATCAGTAGTATCCTTAACTTCAAGCTCATTTGGATAGATGCGAGGTAATAATCACCGAATCGTTCAGTAACAGAACCTCATCTATATAGCGGAAGTTGCAATTAAAAATCTCGACTAATTTTCTATCTTTATTCTTGAGAAGCCATTGAAGGAAGTCTGCCTCATAATCATGTAGAAAGAAATCGGCGAGTAGCGGAGCACAATTCGTACCCATTGGAATACCAATCGTGTGTTCGAACAGCCGTCCACCATAAAGGACAAATATATTGTCGATTAAAAAATCTAATATTTGAATGGTCTCGTCCTGTTTATATTTATTATTATATTTTGAATGGCTTTTGACAAAGTAAGATTTGATGATATTTCTGGAGTCTCGTTTTGACAGCTGTTAGAATAGAAGTTAAACTTTTAGAAAGAATCTTGGTAGAACATTTGCCAGCTCCTGCAATATAACGTTGCTTGAATGGAGACTTATGTAATTTTGGTATCCAATACAATAAGGGAAGATCACAATCCTCAACCTTTATGGAAAAACCAAAAGAAAACAAGACTGACATTTGATTATCAGTGATTCCCCTTTTGATAGCGTAGTAGCTGTATATGTAGGATTACCTTGTGAGTTATGCAAGCCTAATTTCATCTTTAACCAATCAATGTAATACCTTTTGCAGATAAGGACGATGCTGGTTGGTTCTTATCTGCATGGACTAAAACATATTTGTCGTGGATAGTATACAGGGTTTCTGCCACCTCAGAATATTTTAATGCAGATGTTGCTTTTGTGATCATTGACCCTCCGAGTTTTCCCGTTTCGAAACAACGACCTAACAGCTTCTGAAAGGGTATCAACCTCCAATTTATGGACTGTGGGTTACGATATTTTCCACCTTTAGCAAGGATTTTATGAATATTTTCATTGTCAATGATGCTCCAATCCCCGTAATGACGTGACAAACGGGACCATATTTGAAGGGAGAATTGTGGCAATACCAATCAGGTGGTTAAGCTATGAGGTCATCAATGCTGAAGTCCTGCGATACACATTTATAATTACAGATTTTGAGTACAATGGGTGAAGCATAGGAATATGAAATAATAGAAACAGATTGATCTTAGAAACAAGATGGAACCATAGCTTTAACAGATTTATGGTGTAGGATATTGCCCACGTTGATGGCATCCAGACATTTGTTTCCAAAGAAAAGTGGGAGAAAGGGCCTATTTTCCTTTTCATTCCCAAATATCGTCATCGGCTTCAAAAGCCTGTGTTGACCAATATTCAGTATAATAGCAGTCAGTTTGTACAAAGTAGAATAAGGATCAGTATTTTAAGTTTTTAGGCAAGTTGTATATAGAGAATGTAACTATGAAAATGGTAAGGAATACAGTTTTGGTGGAATGTGATGCATTCCTAGTGGCATTTGAAAGTACGGAAGGAGGTCATTTACAGATGCATCATGTAATTTAGGTGATGTGTACTCACGATGGTCATGACTCCACAATACTTTATTCTGTACTCGTTTGAGCACAAATCACATTAGACGCACCGGGAAGTAAAATATATAATATCCTTTACCCAGGGCTAGCAAGAGCTTGACTATAGTGCAGAAATTTCCATTTGATACAATTCAATTTATCCAATGTGAAAAAAGCCAAGCAAAAAACGTTTAGTCAATCTATGAGGCATTGTATGATTACTTCAGCATATATGAGCACTGAGGTATAACTAATTGCTTATCAAACGGAAAAATGTCATTATATTTGCCTTCAGCAAATTTTGTTTAGTTCAGACTTTAAAATTCGGTTTCCTTATACTACAAAGTACATTTTTAATGTTTTAATTTTGTCATGTTGAACTTTATTTCTTATCTTGCAAATAGACCACTTAAATAAATAAAATAGTGCATTTAATAGTAATTAATGCCTGCCATATTGAACTAAAAAATTATATTTTTCTCATTGATGTAAATAGTTCCCATTGTTTACAGTGCTTATTAGAACTGTGATGTTTGATGTATGAAGCGATACATTATACTGCATTTAAAAAAAAAGTGTTGAAGATCTTTCCTTGATTCATCTTTCATTTGATATGTGCATTGTGTTAAGTCTGCTTTCAGAATAAACATTTCCATTGAATTTATTTATTTATATTATTGATATCCAGCCTATTGAGATTAATTCAAGCTTTGGACATAATCTGTGTTCGTTATAAACATTATTCCATTTATCCTGACATTTTCGTAATGATTTTTTATTCAATATTTCTTCAATGATATTAACCGTAACATCTTTTGTTGTAATGATGTTGCCCTTAATATCAGTAAATGTTATATTATCTAACAGCTTTAGTTTATGTCTACTTTTAATTTCGTTATCAATATCAATATTATCATTTCTTGATAAAACACGTAAATATTTACTGTAGTACGTACGACGCGTTTCTGGAATAACCTTCATCAGGTACACTCAAGGTCGAAAGATTGAAAAGCCAAATAACTTAAAAATCATTGGGAGCAATAAAACCAAAGGGCCTAAACAGGTTATCCAAAATTGGCTGAGGTCACCGATACGTGAGGGAGGACAACCTTCATATTAATAATAATTGGAATTTTAATGAACTTGAAATATCAATAATCGCTATACCTAATAAGTCATAGTGATAAAAATATAGATATCTATTTTATTTTAGGGTATTTTGAGATTTAATTTCTCCTCTCTAGCTTCGAATATAATAAATCACAATCGATTACCTGTTTTGAGTTTTCATCCCATATATCTTGGATCTTTTCAGGTTTAAAGAAAATATTAAAGGTTTGCTTTGCAACCTTATATTACAATTCCCAAACAATTTACATGTAAGATATGTGTTCTAGTTTCCACTTGTTGAACATATTGTAAACATTTTGTCCATGCTTAGATTAATTTTGGATAACACAGTGCATACCGGTTTAGAAATATCTAACAACTACAAATAAAGCTTCATTAAATTTCACATCAAGTCTATTCAACCAATATTTACCAATAGCATTCCAACTTTCCATTGGTTCAGTAATAATACGATAAAGAAATGCTACTCTGCTGTCAATGTAGGAATCTAGATTAATTATACTCATGCAACAATTGTCTATGTCTAATCAACATACGTTTCTGTTTAGATGTCTTTTTTTTTTAATTTACGAGACATACTCTTCGCTTCAATTTCAAATCCACAAAAGGATATAAACAGGTGTTTTACCTTTGTAAGTAACGAGGGTATTGGTTCCGGCTGGGAGACATCAACAATTCAGATGTTGTCGACCAAAGGCATATTCTTTCAATTGTTATTCCTTTGGCCTGGATGTTTCAGATGTTAGCCTACAACTCCACAGACAGTGATGACAATATAGCACATGGTTATATGGACCAGGTGAGCTAACAATGTAAGAATTAAATTAAAAGTCCTAATTATCGCTCCGTTATTAGAAAACCAATCCACATCACTAATTTGTGATGCAACAAACACCTTATAGCCATCGGTCATATCTGCTATGTAATCTTCAATAACGCAAATGTGGTCATAAAACATTATTGAAATATGGTATACATTGATGTATTGATCTGTCCTCAGTCTAAGGCAGCACCTATGGTATATTATGTTGTTTCTTCATATGTATATTATCACAACCACGTGATAAAAAGTGTTTAAAGGTGATAAAACCATAACATGCATATCTCTTCGGCTGAAATTCCAAAGCAGAAATTGTAGTCATATTACCTATGTAAATATTTATCGTCGATATTCTAATTTCTGCGATACTTCGAATATCTAATGAGAGAGGAGACACATGGCGAGACGTATAAATATCCCAATATTAACGGTATATGTTCACATACGCATGTATCGCTCATTATATGCTGAAATAAGCTTATATAGCGCACTGTATGTGACATAGGCCTGTATCGTTCATCTTGTCAGACGATGTTATTGCCTATCGTAGCCTACATGTACCATATTAAATATTGACTTGACCCAAAAATAATTTTAGTGACGCAATGCTGATTCCTGCAAAATACAATTATATTTCCATTTTTGGTTCTGTCACACAACATTTTAAGTATTCCCATTATTAGCAGAGCCTATTTTAATTTAATCTTTGGATCTCCGTGGCATAGAAATACTACCTCGTTTTTTAGCATCCATTATTGGTAGAGCTCGGAGTATAGAAATGTGACCTCGTTTTTCCTCTATGGGCTACTGAAAAGGTCGTCGGCTAGTTCTGCGGTGCGGAAACAATACACAACCCTTTCTTATGACAGGACAGAAATGAGTGTCTTGCTTATGAATAATATCACACTACTGGCAAATTAAATAATCTTGTAGTAGCTGACATATTACACACACGTGTAATATGCTGGTTCCAGGTTCAATGGTGTTAGGAAGAATTTGAAGCCAAAGACAAATATTTTTAGATTTTAGAGTGGTGTTGGTTTGAAACAAACAAATTGTGTCGTGATTCAATTACATATACACTAATATACATATGTTCGCCAGTTTACGCGTGTGTCAAGCATTTTAAAGAGTGGAAATCGAAAAACTTTGTTGAACACGCCGGTCATATAAGCCACCATATTGGATTTCCGAAAAAATGTTCCACCCCTTTTACATTTTAAGTGACTCTTGTAATTAATCCTGCATTTTAAATCAAAATGACTTTTTACCAGATAGACGGCAGAAGTCCCCTATCGTTTTCCAACCTCACATAACGTTTATGAAGTACCCATATTGACCTTGTTTTCTTGGGACCGAAGTGTTGAACAATTTTTAAATTCACACATGTCAGTACTTAAAGTAATAAAGGACACCAGTAAATTGTTAACTCAAGAAACGGACGAAACATCCAACCCTGGAGAAATATTTCTAATAACGGAGAGTAAAGGTAAACATCTGAACCCTGTCATCCCAGGGAGGGTACGTGCATATTTATATATAATTTATGAATCAGGAGCTACCATAGACTCCGCATAGCATATACAGAGACAACATTAAGGAAATGGGAAGAAGAATTAAAAATAAAAGAAAGAATGTTACAGGATGATCAGGACAGATATGTCAGATTGGAAACATACATCAAAAAGTTAGAATCAGAGAAGGAAGAATATGATACGAACCTTGAAAAGAAAAATAGTTTTGTTGGAAGAGCCACAAACCAATATGAAAGAGTGCTATGACAGTACTTCAAAAACCTCAAATGATACATTAATACATAGCATAAATGACAGAGTAACTAGCTATATTCTGAGACAAAGTCGATCAACAAATTCAAATGATGGAAGTCAATGAACACACTGCTGACCAAACTAAATATGCAACACTAACTACATGAGTTAATGATAAACATCAAGGGGAACTCACTAGAGATCGAATTAACGTGAATAAGGGAAGCCCTGTTCACAAAAATCATAATGTTCAAGAAACTAGCACGTAGCCTTGCAACCAAACACCAGCGCAGTTGCCTTCCGTGCAGAACAGGTATCAATAATCTGATACCTACCTCAGAAATCAAATACCAACCCAGATGCCATACGCACAAAATACAAATCAAATATCTCAGGTACCGCAAAATGATCATATCAGACATAGTATGGAAAACAACATAGTACATCAATATACTCAAAATGTGAATAAGGGAAGCCCTGTTCATGAACCTAACTTGAGTACAGGTGTACCTCAAACATCAACTCATATGGGAAATCGAAAATCAGAAAACCAAGCTTATATTATGGTATCACAACATACTTTGCCATACCATCTGAATGGACAGCATCTGATACAGACACCAATACAGAGCCAACAAAATATAAATCATACACTAAGAAATCCTCCACACAATAGGCATAGCTACGGAAGTAGATATGTATGTATATATATATATACCAACTTAGCCATCCAAGTAGCTTCAATCATAGGAAGCAAAGAGATTTAATACACATTAGAGACGCAGATCAACATGAAATAAAACAACCCCTCTATAAACAGTCCCTACAAAATAAACAGAGGGACCATTTATTAGCGGAAAGCTCAAACCAACTAGATCTAAATTAAATAGCAGTGAAAAACTCAAAATTGCAGCATACAATTGCAAAAACGTTAAAACAATCAATAAATTAATCGAAAATAATAACCTCATCCTACTTCAGGAACATTGGCTATTCCAATTTCAATTGAATCTTCTGGGAGAAATTTGTGAGGACATATGCTATGAAGGTAAAGCAGTCGACTTATAAATGCATGTACCAAGTCAGGGTCATTACGGTTTTCACAGTTTTCCGGTTGTTGACTGATTTTGCCTTTTTATATACTTATGAGTTTTGACTTTCCCTTTGTAAGATTAATAATATTCAACCAGCTCAATTTCCGCGGAGGTATGGAGGAACAGCCATTCTATGGGGAAAAAAATCAATCACCTTATTAATGTAATACAGGATGGAAGCGAACGCTCACAATGTGTTGAATTTTTAGACAACAACTACAAACCATGACCAACCTACCGACCAAAGGCTGTTATGATTTGGAGGAATTTAAAGAAAATGTTTTTCAACTTTTCGAAATATGCCAGAAATACTCTCTAACACATGACATCCTAATTGGCGGAGATAATAATGAGGATATAAGTAGAAATAAATCTGACAACAGAGCAAAATACATACAACAGCTCATACAAGATTGCCATCTACAAGTATGTTCTGCTGGAAATACTTATGTAAATCCTAAATGCCAAGAATGTAGTGAAATTGACTATTTTCTGTACAACAGATATACAGATAGAAAGTTCTCAGACAAGATAATACTAGATAAACTTGAACCAAATACATCAGATCACTATCCGATTAGTATCACATGCAACGCCAATCTAGAATACAGAAGTACTTCTACCAAGACCAAGCATAAACTCAAAATTAATTGGGACAGGATAGGCAAATCCAAATATCAGGAACTAGTCGAAGTATCATTAGCAAATCAAGATGTATCAGACAACATAACAATCTAAAATCTAAACGTTGTGTAGAGGAAAAATTAACCAAAGATTCAGAAATCATAAAAAAAAACTCTGCTCTGTAATGTATCCCTGGAAAAAAGAGAAAGAACAAACTTGGCAAACCACAAATCTGGAATAAAAGCATATCTGATGCACATAAAAAAATGAAGAAGGCAAGCTTTAAGTGGTAAGTAAGGGTAATAACAAAATTACCGAACTCCGAACAATCTTACAAAGGGAAAGTCAAAACTCATAAGTTTATAAACAGAAAAAATCAGTCAATAACCGGAAAACTGTGAAAACCGTAATGATCCTGACTTGGTACAGGCATTTCTAAAGAAATGGTGGGTTGAATCAGATTTTAAAGCGCCAAACCTCCCGCTCTCATTACGGTTCAAAGGTTTGTAGAAGATAAACTAGATAATTACCACCCACTCCTTATTGATAAGAAAAAATTTAAACAACAATTTCGGAAAACATACAGAATTGAACTGGTCATAAAAGAGATTAATTTTAAAAGTAAGATCATGCAAACCAGAACTAAAAACAGCAAGACTTTTCATATGCTAATTATTAAGCAGAGGCACTCTCTAAGAGGTTGCATTCAAGATCTGCATATAGACAATAAAACCATATCAGGTGAGGATAATATACTCCAAGGCTTCAAAAATCACTTTGCCAATTTGGCTGTACCATCATATGACCAAATCTACAACTATCAATACTCCACAAATATAGAACAGGAAACAGACAACATCATAGAACTGGTGAAAAGTGTGAACATCTTGAAACCTACAAAAGAGGAATTAAATAAAGTCTTATCATCAATTAAAAAGGAAAAGCAGCAGATATATTTGATCTAAACTGTCGAACATTTTATCTATGGCTGAGATGCTCTCTTGGACTATGCGCATTCAATTATTTTGGCTATATTTGAATCAGGAATAGTGCCGGATATGATAAAAGAAGGACTTCTCTCTCCTGTATTTAAAAACTAGGGATCCATACTTGACATCAAAAACTACCGAAGGATCACAGTTCTTCCAGTATTTGAGAAAATTGTTGAGTCAATATTGAAAAATAGAGTGAGACCAAAATGCGACAAACAACAATGCAGTATACAAAGAGGCTTCACACAGAACTCAGCTCCCATAAATAGCTCGTTCATACTGGAAGAATCAAGACGAGAGGCACTTGACTTGGAACAACTCTTCATCATAATTTCATTAGATGCAAAATCCGCATTCGGTGTTGTTGTACACCAGAGCATGATGCGGAGACTATGCAATCTAGGAGTACAAGATAAACATTGGACTGTGATCAACAGCCTTCATACAAATTTAATGGTCTCGTATCAGACATCTTTGAAATCCAGCAAGGTGTCCGTCAATTTGGAGTCTTAAGCGCTGACTTATATAAAATCTATGTAGACCCATTACTGCATGGCCTAAAACACAGCGACTTAGGAATGAAAATCGGAAGCATACAATGTGCAGCATCGGCGTGTGCGGATGATATAGCCATAAACAGTACAAAATAAGGGTAATAACAAAATTACCGAACTCCGAACAATCTTACAAAGGGAAAGTAAAAACTCATAATTATATAAACAGACAAAATCAGTCAACAACCGGAAAACTGTGAAAACCGTAATGACCCTGACTTGGTACAGGCATTTCTAAAGAAATGGTGGGTTGAATCAGATTTTAAGGCGCCAAACCTCCCGCTCTCATTACGGTTCAAAGGTTCCGGCTATCACTATAACATTATTTAAATACAGGAACAAAATAGGTAAAATAGTTGTCAAAGCAGTACCATATTCGGTGACGTAAATGTCAAAAATATTTTTACGTCATACATTGATAAAAAAATATCCTTGACATTTTTCTTGACTTCTTTATCTTTATACATTTTCACTATATGAAAATGCATCGCTTATAATCGTTTCTACGGAGACGGAATATATTTCGACAAGATCTTGGTATCGGAATATAAACTTTTTAAGAGATCGAATAAGGCGAATCTTTTTTTAGCCCTGGTCCAGTAGCCTGTTTCTCAGATGAAGATGACGTTTCAGGAAATCAGAATAATTGCTACTGGCCCTTGCATAGCGAATCAATTGCGAGATGTAAACACCATATGCATGAGAAGCTGGTATATTGCTGCACATGTTTGGAAAATTTATGATTTTAAAATTGAAGTCGTCCCGTTTATCATAAATTTTAGTACTGAGTTGACCACTGTCGTCAAATTCGAGGTACAAGTCCAAAAATGTTGCGGACGAAGCTGTATCGGTGGTCTATTTTGCTTCCAGCTCTGGAGGATATATCAATGGAAGAAATTCTGCAAATCTAGAATTATTGATAGATAAAACGTCATCAATATACCTGTATGTGAAATTAAAGGCTCTAGCCTCATGAATCTTCTTATCTTTTACAAGCTTTTGAAGAAACTCCTACTCATATGAGAATAAAGATAAATCGGCTAGAAGAGGGGCACAATTCGTACCCATTGGTATGCCGACGACCTGCTGAAACAGTATCCATCCAAAGGAGACAAATATGCTATCGATGAGGAACTCCAGCTTACTGATCACTTGTTCCTCGGAGTAGCATGTTTTACCTTTTTGAATTTTGTTTGAAAAATATGTGGAATTGTAGCTTAACACAACAAATTTTGAGCCATAGTTTCTATGACCAAAAGCTTTATGAATTGTTTCTTTTAAGCGGGTTTTTAATTTGTCATGCGGTAGGGTGGTATATAGAGTTGAAAAATCAAAAGTTTTGATGGAGGATACCTGAGAGAAAGATCTTGATTTCAGGTTATCCAAAAGATCTTTAGAGTTTTTCAAAATCCACATGTGATTTATGCCACTACGCGAGTAAACAGTTTCACAATATTTCTGTTGTCCCTCTTTTACTGCAGACAGAATCTTTGTCAGGTGAATAGACAATTCTTTCGTCGAACAAGTTGATGATCCCGCTATGTACCTTTCTTTGCATGGTGTCTTATGGAGTTTAGGTATCAAATATAAATAGGGTAAATCCTCAGACTCTTTACCAGAGGGAATGTTTAAAGAGGTCATGAATGATCTGTGGTTAGCTAGGATTTCATCTTTGTCGAACGAAGTTGGTTTGTATGTGGTATTACTAGAGGTGTTGCTATCTATGCCTAATTCCTTGGCATTCGAAGTAATATGATTTACATACAAACACGATATTGTTGGAAGCCTTGTCCGCAGGAACGATAACATATTTGTCATGAAGAGAGGAAAGACACTTAACAGCTTCTTGTTCTTTAAATACAGACTTAGGTCGACTATTAGAAGAGGCACACATTCTCCTAAATATGCCCTATGATTATAGCTGCAAAGAACACTACAAACTTCAGCCACAAAAGAGTGTCATGATAGATATGTCAAATCAGAAAAAGAGAGGAAAAAGTACACCAATTCAACTGCAACTCAATGGTACTAATTTACCAAACGTAGAAAAAACAGCACACCTGGGAATACAAAGGTCAAAACTGACAAAAATACCATAGAAAATACCGTAAATGAAAACATCACGAAAGCACGAAGAACTGTTTATAGCCTTATGTCAGCAGGCTTTCACGGCAATAATGGACTAGACCCAAGCACTTGTATACACATAATGAAGACATATGTCATTCCATCCTTATTATATGGCCTAGAAGTAATAAATCCAGATAGGAAAAATCTAGAAAAACTGGAAAGGTTCCATAAAAGGATGGTGAAACAAATTCTTTCACTACCACAAAATGCTCCAGATACATCATTTCAGGTCTAAAATCTATTGAAGGACAAATCCATATAAAAGTACTTACATTTTTATACAGTATTTGCCTATTACCAAGCACCTCAACTGAGAACCAGATAGCCAAAAGACAAATATCTGTAAAATCAGGACAAAGTAATAGTTGGTTCATATATGCACAAAAGATAATATGGAAATACAATGTCCCAGAAATCTATTTATTACTGGAAGCACCATATACAAAAGCTGAATGGAAACAAATAACTTGTGAGAAAAAACACTATTGGAAAAACCATCTAACTAGTCTTTCTGAATATTATAAATATCTGAAATACCTAAATGTTGAAGCCTTCAAACCAGGAAAACAACATCTTCTTATATTTCTACCAACAATGTCTGCAAGGGATACAGACAGAATACCAATAAAACTGAAGTTGGTTAGTGGATTTTACATCTTCCAATCAAACCGGTCAAAATTTAACCAAAGCCAAATTGATGCTACGTGCCTATTGTGTGGAGAAGAAGATGAGGATTTGGAAATTGTTTTGCTCAGATGTCAACTACTTGAGACTACAAGACAAATAACTATATATGTAATTGATACCGAAGTTAATAAAATAATTAATAGAAGAATGCATCAAATGTCAAATGAGGAAAAAAATTCAGATAATTCTGAACTGTTCATTCTTGTTAAATAATGACATAACCATGAAGCTAGGATAAAGGAAAGTGTCAGTGAATAAGCTGACTGACTTAGAATTTCAATGTAGAAGACATCTATATAATATACGCAGTGCCAGATATAGAATGATGACATTGATAAGGTCTAGAAAACGATAGTGTACTTCATTGTCTCCCCCAAATTTTATATATTTACCGTTAACGTTTGAGGTTGACAGAAATTTGTTATGGCCGACTAATATTTTACGAACAATAGTGTATTATATTCGGATGTACATATAAACTATAGTGTATTATATTCGTGTGTATATATTAGAAGAACATTTTATTCCGTAACATATTTTAAAGACATTTTTAAACTGGTGGATTTAATAAGTAACGTATATTGATCCACTATCTCCTAGATTGGGTGTGAAGATAAAGAACACTGAATACACGACCTTAAACAATCAATCAAATAGAATCATACACTGGTTTCTTGACATTAAAACGTCTTCATTTACAGTTTACTTAACTTTTATCTAGTGTGATATAGATATCAGTTTGTTTGAATGCAACTGTATATGCTATGTCATGTCATCTAAGTTGATTATTGTTATTTTTCATATGAATGATATATTGATTTCAGAAATATCTTTTTTTTTAAACAGTGATACAAGGTACTCATTAAAACCACTATACCTTGATTACAATTAGCGATACTTATTTGTGTCGTTTATACAGATCATATCTTTATATGGATTAGAACTATCTCTTTTAATCAGTGATTTTTTTTAATTAAAAGCGGATATTCGTGTATGATAATTTCCATTCTCAGGACCCTACCCTGATATAACAAATATTGATGATATTTATAAGCAAGGAATGTAAGGTAATGATTATTGACACCGTTTCCTGACAAATAAGTGATAAACATACTATAATTAATTTGTTTTGCACAGACGGAAATTCTCATCATCTCGTATTTCAGTCTCCACATGCGATGTGATATTTTGCTAGACATCAACAATAATATCTTACTCCATATGATTCTTTATTTTTGTCTTTTAAAAACGAACAAATTGCAGCGTGTCCTAACAGTATCACGTTTAATATGTCATATTCGCGGTTAATACGAAATTTCTATAAAACAACTAAATGTACGCCAGAGAAAGTCGGGGGAATTTTCTTTTCTTTTAAATGGACAATACAGAAACACACACAACATGGAACACAAGACACAGAGCAAAGATAAACAAAACTTTATACACAAAACAGAAGAAAATGAACAACACGGGAAACGGTAGCCCTTTTCACAAAAATTCGTAACTATAGTCCTAACTTTTTCACTAAAGATTATCTTACGACAATTCCTAAGTCCTTTTCACAAAGATTATCTTACGACAAATGTTAATCTTACGACTAAAATTCCACTTACGATAAAAAATTCTTCCTTAGGTGTACTCGATACAACATTATGTGATAAAGTTTGTCAGTGATTTGCGACAGGTCAATGGTTTTCTTCGAGTACTCCAGTTTTCTCCACCAATAAAACTGATCTATATATTGTTGAAAGGGGCGTTAAACACCATAAACCATCTTCCTTAGCAACCTAGTTTCATTTCCATAGCACAACAAAGCATTTTTTTTAATAAAATTATTCTAAAAAATATCCCCGCCACTAATTTATAAGCAATTTTTATGCTATGATGTGTTTGTATGTTTATATTGAATTTTTATCTAATACACAAAAATGTATATGAATCGGTCACCAATAACTGCACAAAATATGAACGGGTATTATTTTCGTATATAGGAACATTTCTAATGCATGTAAATTAAAATGATCTATAATAATTATGATTACTTGGAGTTGTGCGTCATCATCCACGCGTGGTTACTTTTGGTAGAAGTATTTTTTTAAGGGAGTGCATCGGGAGTGTGAAAAAAACCCTATTTATATAATTCATTTTATCGGTTATTTGTCAGCAAAGTATTTACCCTTTTTTTTCAATTAATCCCATCCCACATAAAATTAAATGCTTGTTCTTTTACTGATGAAAATGTATCCCGATTTTTCTGAGATAACCCAAATAAAGATGTGTTTATCATCTATCAATCATGAAGACGAATAAATATCCCTGTTATATATTAATATTAATATAACAGAAGATGGTACACAAGTTTATGTATTGCCAGAGTGTTCGATGATCATCGAAGTTGCCAGAAATTAATAAATTATATTACTAATATAAAGGCAAAATCAAAACGATATCATTGGATCCAGAAAATTCCAGTCCTAAAGCGGCTGTTCATACAAAACGTTTGTAAGCGAAGTAGATGTCTAGAAGAAAATCCCGTATTTCTGTTTTAATCCAAAAAAAAAATGAAAAAAAAAGAATTCTCCCCAAGTTTGCAAGTACATGTAGTCTTTTCGATTGTCGATCGTTCTCAATTTGAAATCTAAAATTAATGAGAATTATCCTGATTTTTTGGTCATGTAAACGATACACTGCTGCATTGAAGAGGTAAATGTACGGAATGCATCGTTATAGACCGACTCTGTTATTAGTCACGCCAAAAAGGGGTAAACAACAATGCCATTTGTAGCGTCTGTTTGTATTAAACCATATTCATTTCAATAAACATTTATCAATATGTGTAAATAGGTTTGTCATACGGTCAGAGAAAATGCGCTAACGATGAATTGCTCTCTTATTTTCAAGTCGAAGCGCCAATACATCGTCCATCTTTTTTTCTATTTTTTTCACTTACGATAAAAGATAAGACCAAAATTTCTCTTACGATCAAAATTTTACACTTTGGACAGGGTAGTTTTACACGTAAAGTTAGAACTATTTTTACACTGAAGATTATCGTAAGTATTTTTGTGAAACTCTTTTTAATCTTAGTTTTACACTTACGACAATTTTTTATCGTAAGAATTTTTGTGAAAAGGGCTACAGATGCTTGCGAATGTAATATTCAGATGCATGCTTTTTTGCAATGTAGACTTACAGTAATACCTTATAATGTAGAGATGTCGGAAGATCGCAAGATTTTAAGTTGAAAATTAAAAGACTAAATAAAAAAAAAAAACGTTAATCTACTGTAGTAAATATGACAGTATTGCAATGTGTCCATCGATTAACCACATTTTACATTTCCTCGGGTTGTAACTGCTTTTTCTAGAGACAAAAAGTAAATCTTTAAACGTCAATACAACAGCATCTCGAAAGGCCACATCCATATTACAAATTCGTTGGGAAAGAAAATTCACATACTGATCGAGGACCAATTATCGCCATTTTTTTCTCTACGTACCTTGGACGGAAATATAAATAATTGTTATGCGCATGATCGTATCAGGGACCCTTTGTAAAGTAGTTGATTATTGTCACTGAATCGGGAAGGAAGAGTACCAATTATCGTCATCTTGTTAGATGTGGGAAAATATAAATATACATCAACAGTGAAGTTAAAAGAAATGGCCTTGCCACATTAAATGAAGGTGTCACCAGTATTTTGCGATCATTAGAACACCAATCTGCTATATTTTTTTCTGTTAATAATAGCGACTGCAATCTCCGCTCCGCTTACGTGACTCCCCGCGAGGTTTATATAAAGAGGCATAGTTTACGTGACCCCCCCGTGAGGTTTATATAAAGAGGCATAGTTTACGTGACCCCCCGTGAGGTTTATATAAAGAGGCATAGTTTACGTGACCCCCCGTGAGGTTTATATAAAGAGGTATGGTTTCTAATGGAGTTTTTTCTTACTTCTTTTGAATTACACAAGATACAAATGAAGGATTTTGCTGTCTGCTTTGTCACCATTTATTATTGTCTGCAAAAAAATGGAATGCAAATTCGCGTGCGTTCGCGAGTAACGTGCAAGTTGGTGATAATTGGTACCTGGTGATAATTGGTCTTAGACCAGAACAGATTACATTTTAGTCATCAAAATGTACTGAATGGGGTAGTATATTTATAGGTAAAAAAAATGAAGTCATGAATATTTAAGATTTTTCCTTTTCCATGATGCAACCTGCTATTAACCCAAACAAGCCCGAACTCCGATGGAACCTTTGAGGAATATATATCGGAGTTACGTTCTTATCTTGCAGGGTACAATCCTCCGAGTTCGGCCTCCACTAATGTGGAACAAATGAAAGACACAACTGACCCTCAAGACGTACAAAATTGATTGCATTGTGTATGGATAATGGTACGCTTCAGGCAAGTAGGTTTCTTAAGCAATCATCAGGCAAGTAACGACAACCTGCTGCAGCAGCTAATAAACAAGTTGTAAGTGGTGGTTTGTATGCATACTCAAGTGTCACTTTTAATTGTTTGATTGTTTGTGAACTTGTTCTCGTTATGAACATAGTTTAAATACTATAACAAGTCCATACTCTATGCACGTAATAAGCTTTTTGTATTAGCATTCGAACATTATTACAATTCAGGATATCTAAAACAAATTTAAACTATCTGTACTGACATAATACTTTAATTAAAACGACATAATGATGATAAACAAATATGGATGCAACTTGTGTTACAAGTACTTCAATTATTATTAAAGCAAATAATAAAGAATTTAAAACATCTGCAAAGTTCCCTGTAATTAATATACCAATGTCCTGACACACAGATCCTAAAGAAATAGAAAACCGGTAAAGTTTCTAAGCAATATACGTTGAGTCACATTTCTCTTCGTCTGATGATCCACTAGTTTTACAGACCACTCTAGTCTGTACTGTTCCACCATTGCTATATTTGGAATCGATTTCAAGATCATTAAAACTAACTTTCTTTTTATGATTAATGCATCCAAGAAGACGACAAATGACACAATTTCGTCTACAGGCTAACACCATACTACGTCTGAAGTTTCTGGACATGAAGCCGTATATAAAAGGATTGAGACACGACTGTATGTATGGCAAACAATTAAAAACAACCTGAAAAATAAAACAAGCTAAATAAATCATTGACATTTTATAGCTATGACGTATTATTGCATTATTTAGGTTTTTTTTCTTTGCTTTGTCATTGATAGGAAACAAGTTCGCGGTTTATTTTTTATCACGTCTTGGAATAGCCTGTTTTTTATGCATTTTTATTACGATGAATTTATAAACTTTTGAGGACACATCAACGCGATAGATATGCGCTGCTCTATAAAGAATATAAGGTGAATTTCATAACGCTACTAATCATATTAGTGTCATGTTTACGACTACAACATTCACGGGGACTGTTGTGGCCGTGACCGTATGGTAGTTGGAATTACAACTACCTATGCAATCAGTCCCTATCACTATTGATGTTGTGAGCTCGAATCACGATCAGGGCGAGGTGTACAACAATATGTGATAAAGTTTGTCAGTGACTTGCGACAGGTCGGTGGTTTTCGCCGGGTCCTCTGGTTTCCTCCACCAATAAAACTGACCGCCACAATATAACTGAAATATTGTTGAAAGTGGCGTTAAACACCATCAAACAAACAACATTCACGAACTTCTCTTTACTTGTTATAAGAGGAGGAAATAAATAGTATCATTGTTTTAGTTTTCATCTCTTGTAGGTTATACTAATGCATTTTGTAATCAGGTGATTCCATGGTTAACATGTGCTAACCAATGTAATTAGCGGTTGACGTCCCCGTAACTGGCGAATTGTACTCCATTTATCATGAAGTGATAAAGTTTGAGAGTAACTAGAAGTAGAAGGTTGGTGCTTTTCCTCCCTAAGGTAGTCACAGGATATAGCATTTAGGCCCAGCTTCTCCCATGAGTTTCTCGTTTATGGAGTATTTCACGCCCCTTGCAAATAAAAGATAACTTGCTGTAGCTCCTACTGATCAACGGTATGTTAGGAGTGATCGTTGGTGACCTGTTACTAGGCAACATTTCCCATACTATCATTTATTTCCCCTTTTTCTATGTGACAATCTCCCCTTTATCCACGTGACAATCTATGCTTTCGTTCATTGGCTCATCACAGTGTTACCTTTTATCGTATATGATTTGATGTTTGTAAAAATGATCTCATAATGATTATAACTGAAATAATTTTTTTTAACATTAAACAACAATCAATCAATCAACACCGAATGATTTGTTGCAAACATAAATTTCTAGAATATCCTCCAAAATTTACCTGACAATTATGCTGGGTATATATGCTTTTGTTATTATTTTTCCAGACAAATTATAAATCAGTTTTTTATTTAATGTCGTTATCTTGTATTTCAGCATTTTATGTTAAGGTAGGTTTGCTCTACATTTTCAATTTAGTGATTCAAATATGTAGGACAAAGTTTTATGAGTGTATTTAATGTCTCTTTGTAAAAGAATATTATCCAATTACTATTTAGCTTCTTTAAAACGCAGTTTTTTAATTTCTATTTTAGATATCACAGCCACATAACATATGGTATGTCACGATATGTTGTCCTATATAACACAGAAATGTATTATATGGATTTGATTTGATTTGATTTAATTTATTGTGTTTAACGCCACTTTCAGCAATATTTCAGCTATATGATGGCGACCAGTTTTAGTGGTGGAGGAAGTCGGAGAGAACCACCGACCATGAGCAAGCAACTGGTAAATTGTATCACTTGCGGCTGCGAGTCGAGTACACCTTTTTTGTAATTTACAAAGCCGGGCGCGAACCCACGCCGTAATGGTGGTAGGCTTGTATGAGTTGTTAGGTAATCAACTACCCAACTCATTGAGCCACCCGGATTATTAATTGTTCATGCCTCAGCTACAGATATGAAAATTAAAGATTGAAATAATTAATCATTATCTCACAAATTTCTTATTATTTAAACTAGGTATGTTTACATATTTGTAAAGGCTTGGTAAATAATATAACTATTTCATTATGCACATAGGTCTGTAAAATTGATCAGTTTCATATGTAATAAACAAAACAGAAAACGTTTAGATGTACGTGTTGGACACATCATTTTCGGTTCGAGAAATGAGATCTGGGCTGATCTTCGAGTTAAATTGATAAAAATGTATCAGCTTCTGTCTCTGTTCATATGATATGATGTGTTTTACATTTATCAAATTAGTTTTTGGATCAAAAGTAATTACTAATAGATTAAAATGTGAAATCGTTGTCAACGTTTCCCTGAACGTAAGTAAAAAGAGAAGGCATGGTGAATATGAGTTGAGTATCATAACAAAAATCTCATCTGTCTATCACGTTTTGATTAAAACAGTATATCATTCAAATGAATTTGTGCTGACAAATAATTATAAAGTCGGTTACATTCACTATAATGATATATATATATATATATATATATATATATATATATATATAATTAACGCGTGCGGATATAACAAGTCTATAAACACAATCGTGTTAACATGAACAAATAATATTTTTGAATCAGATAAAAACCTAGATATTAAATTTAGTGCCCACGACGCGTTTCTGAAATAACCTTCATCAGGTATGCTCAAAATTGAAAGATTGGAAAGCCAAATAATTTAAACTTCTTCGAAAAAAACTTAAATTTGACTGTACAATGTCCTCAATCATTATGTTAAGTCTTTATGTGTCATATGAATAATATGAGTAGTTATGTATTGATGTATTATCACATTTTACCTCTCTATACGATGTTGCTATTGGACTTTGGAACTGTTCCGACAGTGTGGTATTCACTGTTTTCTATGTTATTACCACTGACAATAGACAGGTATTATCATTTACCACTGACAATAGACAGGTATTATCATTTACCACTGACAATAGACAGGTATTATCATTTACCACTGACAATAGACAGGTATTATCATTTACCACTGACAATAGACAGGTATTATCATTTACCACTGACAATAGACAGGTATTATCATTTACCACTGACAATAGACAGGTATTATCATTTACCACTGACAATAGACAGGTATTATCATTTACCACTGACAATAGACAGGTATTATCATTTACCACTGACAATAGACAGGTATTATCATTTACCACTGACAATAGACAGGTATTATCATTTACCACTGACAATAGACAGGTATTATCATTTACCACTGACAATAGACAGGTATTATCATTTACCACTGACAATAGACAGGTATTATCATTTACCACTGACAATAGACAGGTATTATCATTTACCACTGACAATAAACAGTTATTATCATTTACCTCCGTCCAGAAAGCTGATTTTGTGTATATCATTTCAAGTTTCATATGCTGCATAACCTGTATAATAAGTCTAGGTCCCCATGCTATGAGAAATACAACTACCACAGCTACTAATATCTTGATAACCTACAAAATATACAAGTAACAATCGATCAGATAAACAATTGTATTTATTTTTACCAAGTGTGAAAATGGTAAAATCTAGTATTTTTCAGTGAGTCCAACATTTATAATATGTGTTAGGAACTGAAAATGAATTTTATGAACAGTTTGCGTTTGGTTATCGACAAAAATGATAAAATTAATAATTATAAAGTGAAAAGATGTGACTGATTATCTGAAATAACGATAAAATGGTAGCAAAACTAATTTAATATCTACAAAAATGAAATTATTTACACATTACAGATGTGTTTCATACTTTCTTATGTCTTTCGCAGAAAATCAACCCATTATGTTTGCAAAAAATTTTATGAATTGGAAATAATATACGTTTAAATGTAGATAGTATTTTGTGCATTTGAAATGATAACTTGACTAACTCCAATTTTACAAAAAACGCACAATACGATTTTCTTACGACCGAGCATACTCGAAAGTATAGACATTTGGCTATTACTAGTAAAAAAATCAGCTGTGTGTTAGATAGGTGCATTAAAGTAAAAAACTAAGCGTCTTTTCTGAAAATGTCACTCGACTATTAGCCAAAATAACTGCAACTTGGTAGAAAGCATCTATGGAAGGTCCTCTATAAAGTTTGCTCATTTCGTCCCGATCCAATTAACAAACATGGCCGCCACAGGCAATTTTTGTTTCTGATTGGCTGATTTTTATTAAATCTTATCCTCTGAAACCGCTTGGCCAAATGAACCGAAACTTGGTAGGAAGCATCTATGGAACGTCTTCTGTTAAGATTGCTCATTTCGTCCCGATCCGTTTACAAACATGGCCGCCACAGACGATTCTTGTTTCTGATTGGCTGATTTTTTAAATTCTTCCCTGAAACCGTTCGGCCAAATGAACCGTAACTTGGTAGGAAACATCTTTGGAAGGTCCTCTGTACAGATTGCTCATTTCGTCTCGATCCGTGAATAAACATGTCCGCCACAGACAATTCTTGTTTCTGATTGGTTGATTTCTGAAAAATCTTCTCCTCAGAAACCGCTTAGCTAAATGAATCGAACCTTGGTATGTATCATCTAAGGCCGGTCCTCTATGAAAATTGCTAATTTCGTCCCGATCCATCAACAAATATGGCCGCCACAGGCGATTTTTGTTTCTGATTGGCTGATTTTAAAAATTCTCCTCCTCTGAAACCGTTTGGCCAAATGAATCGAAAATTGGTAGGAAGCATATATGGCAGGTGCTCTGTAAAGATTGCCAATTTCGTCCCGATCCATTAACAAACATGGCCGACACAGGCAATTCTTGTTTCTGATTGGTCGATTTCTAAAAATCTTCTCCTCTGAAACCGCTTTGCTAAATGAACCGAAACTTGACAGTAAGCATCTATGGAATGTCCTCAATATAGATTACTCATTTCGTCCCGATCCATTCACAATCATGGTTGCCACAGGCAGTTCTTGTTTCTGATTGGTCGATTTCTAAAAACCTCCTCCTCTGAAACCGCTATGTTTTGATCCGTAGACAAACATGGCCGCCATAGGCAATGCTTGTTTCTGATTGGTCGATTTCTAAAAATCTTTTTCTCTGAAACTGCTTAGCCAAATGAATCGAAATTTGGTGGGAAGCACCTATGGAAGGTTCTGTATTAAGTTTCCTCAAAGCAGAATGAAAGGCGAGCGACACAGGCTCAGCCCACTGAACCTCTAGTAATTTGATGCTAGTGTTTATTGTATGGTCTTTGGACATACGAAATGACTTTGCAGTATCTCCTGTTACTTATCATTGTGTTTTGTTGTCTTAAGTGATCATAATGAGTTGGTATTGAGATTGGATATCACTGCTGCTAGCTTTAGTTTTACAGTTATTTTTGCTAGAGGTATTGTTTAGTTTCACAGTTATTTTTGCTAGAGGTATTGTTTAGTTTTACAGTTATTTTTGTTAGAGGTATCTTTAGTTTTACAGTTATTTTTATTAGAGGTATCTTTAGTTTTACAGTTATTTTTGTTAGATGTATCTTTAGTTTTACAGTTATTTTTGTTAGAGGTATCTTTAGTTTTACAGTTATTTTTGTTAGATGTATTGTTTAGTTCTACAGTTATTTTTGTTAGAGGTATTGTTTAGTTTTACAGTTATTTTTGTTAGAGGTATCTTTAGTTTTCCAATTATTTTTGTTAGAGGTATCTTTAGTTTTACAGTTATTTTTGTTAGAGGTATCTTTAGTTTTACAGTTATTTTTGTTAGATGTATTGTTTAGTTCTACAGTTATTTTTGTTAGAGGTATTGTTTAGTTTTACAGTTATTTTTGTTAGAGGTATTGTTTCGTTTTACAGTTATTTTTGTTAGAGGTATCTTTAGTTTACAGTTATTTTTGTTAGAGGTATTGTTTAGTTTTACAGTTATTTTTGCTAGAAGTATTTTTTAGTTTTACAATTATTTTTGTTAGAGGTATCTTTAGTTTTACAGTTATTTTTGTTAGAGGTTCTTTAGTTTTACAGTTATTTTTGTTAGAGGTATCTTTAATTTTATAGTTATATTTCTTACAGGTATCTTTAGTTTTACAGTTATTTTTCTTAGAGGTATTGTTTAGTTCTACAGTTATTTTTGTTAGAGGTATTGTTTAGTTTTACAGTTATTTTTGTTACAGGTGTTGTTTAGTTTTACAGTTATTTTTTGTTAGAGGTATTGTTTCGTTTTACAGTTATTTTTGTTAGAGGTATTGTTTAGTTTTAGTTATTTTTGTTACAGGTATTGTTTAGTTTTACAGTTATTTTTGTTAGAGGTATCTTTAGTTTTACAGTTATTTTTGTTAGAGGTATTGTTTAGTTTTACAGTTATTTTTGTTAGAGGTATCTTTAGTTTTACAGTTATTTTTGTTAGAAGTATTATTTAGTTTTACAGTTATTTTTGTTGGAGGTATTGTTTCGTTTTACAGTTATTTTTGTTAGAGGTATCTTTAGTTTTACAGTTATTTTTGTTAGAGGTATCTTTAGTCTTAGTTATTTTTGTTAGAGGTATCTTTAGTTTTACAGTTATTTTTGCTAGAGATATTGTTTAGTTTTACAGTTATTTTTATTAGAGGTATCTTTAGTTTTACAGTTATTTTTGTTTGAAGTATCTTTAGTTTTACAGTTATTTTTGTTAGAAGTATCGTTTAGTTTTACAGTTATTTTTGCTAGAGGTATCTTTAGTTTTACAGTTATTTTTGTTAGAGGTATCTTTAGTTTTACAGTTATTTTTGTTAGAGGTGTCTTTAGTTTTAGTTCTTTTTGTTAGAGGTATTGTTTAGTTTTACAGTTATTTTTGTTAGAGGTATCTTTAGTTTTACAGTTATTATTGTTAGAGGTATTGTTTAGTTCTACAGTTATTTTTGTTAGAGGTATCTTTAGTTTTAGTTATTTTTGTTAGAGGTGTCTTTAGTTTTAGTTATTTTTGTTAGAGGTATTGTTTAGTTTTACAGTTATTTTTGTTAGAGGTATCTTTAGTTTTACAGTTATTTTTGTTAGAGGTATTGTTTAGTTCTACAGTTATTTTTGTTACAGGTATCTTTAGTTTTACAATTATTTTTGTTAGAGGTGTCTTTAGTTTTAGTTATTTTTGTTAGAGGTATTGTTTAGTTTTACAGTTATTTTTGTTAGAGGTATTGTTTAGTTTTACAGTTATTTTATTAGAGGTATCTTTAGTTTTACAGTTATTTTTGTTTGAGGTATCTTTAGTTTTACATTTATTTTTGTTAGAAGTATCTTTAGTTTTACAGTTATTTTTGCTAGAGGTATCTTTAGTTTTACAGTTATTTTTGTTAGAGGTATCTTTAGTTTTACAGTTATTTTTGTTAGAGATATCTTTAGTTTTACAGTTATTTTTGCTAGAGGTGTCTTTAGTTTTAGTTATTTTTGTGAGAGGTATTGTTTAGTTTTACAGTTATTTTTGTTAGAGGTATATTTAGGTTTACAGTTATTTTTGTTAGAGGTATTGTTTAGTTCTACAATTATTTTTGTTAGAGGTATCTTTAGTTTTACAATTATTTTTGTTAGAAGTGTTTTTAGTTTTAGTTATTTTTGTTAGAGGTATTGTTTAGTTTTACAGTTATTTTATTAGAGGTATCTTTAGTTTTACAGTTTTTTTTTTTAGGTATCTTGAGTTTTACAGCTATTTTTGTTACAGGTATTGTTTAGTTTTACAGTTATTTTTGCTAGAGGCATTGTTAGTTTTACAGTTATTTTTGTTAGAGGTATCTTTAGTTTTACAGTTATTTTTGTTAGAGGTATCTTTAGTTTTACAGTTATTTTTGTTAGAGGTATCTTTAGTTTTACAGTTATTTTTGTTAGAGGTATCTTTAGTTTTACAGTTATTTTTGTTAGATGTATTGTTTAGTTCTACAGTTATTTTTGTTAGAGGTATCTTTAGTTTTACAGTTATTTTTGTTAGATGTATTGTTTAGTTTTACAGTTATTTTTGTTAGAGGTATTGTTTCGTTTTACAGTTATTTTTGTTAGAGGTATCTTTAGTTTACAGTTATTTTTGTTAGAGGTATTGTTTAGTTTTACAGTTATTTTCTCTAGAAGTATTTATTAGTTTTAGTTATTTTTGTTAGAGGTATCTTTAATTTTACAGTTATATTTCTTAGAGGTATCTTTAGTTCTACAGTTATTTTTGCTAGAGGTATTGTTTAGTTTTACAGTTATTTTTGTTAGAGGTATTGTTTAGTTTTACAGTTATTTTTTGTTAGAGGTATTGTTTCGTTTTACAGTTATTTTTGTTAGAGGTATTGTTTAGTTTTAGTTATTTTTGTTAGAGGTATTGTTTAGTTTTAGTTATTTTTGTTAGAGGTATCTTTAGTTTTACAGTTATTTTTGTTAGAGGTATTGTTTAGTTTTACAGTTATTTTTGTTAGAGGTATCTTTAGTTTTAGTTATTTTTGTTAGAAGTATTGTTTAGTTTTACAGTTATTTTTGTTGGAGGTATTGTTTCGTTTTACAGTTTTTTTGTTAGAGGTATCTTTAGTTTTACAGTTATTTTTGTTGGAGGTATTGTTTCGTTTTACAGTTATTTTTGTTAGAGGCATCTTTAGTTTTACAGTTATTTTTGTTAAAGGTATCTTTAGTTTTACCATTATTTTTGTTAGAGGTAGCTTTAGTTTTACAGTTATTTTTGCTAGAGGTATTGTTTAGTTTTACAGTTATTTTTGCTAGAGGTATTGTTTAGTTTTACATTTATTTTTGTTAGAGATATTGTTTAGTTTTACAGTTCTTTTATTAGAGGTATCTTTAGTTTTACAGTTATTTGTGCTTGAGGTATCATTAGATTTACAGTTATTTTTGTTAGTGGTATCTTTATTTTTACAGTTATTTTTGCGAGAGGTATTGTTTAGTTTTACAGTTATTTTTATTAGAGGTATCTTTAGTTTTACAGTTATTTTTGTTAGAGGTTTTGTTTAGTTTTACAGTTATTTTTGCTAGTGGAATTGTTTAGTTTTACATTTATTCTTGTTAGAGGTATCTTTATTTTTACAGTTATTTTTGTTAGACGTATTGAGATAGGATGCTGTTAGCTTTAGTTTTACAGTTATTTTTGTTAGAGGTATTGAGATAGGATGCTGTTAGCTTTAGTTTTACCGTTATTTTTGTTAGAGGTATCTTTAGTTTTACAGTTATTATTGTTAGAGGTATCTTTAGTTTTACAGTTATTTTTGTTAGAGGTATTGAGATAGGATGCTGTTAGCTTTAGTTTTACCGTTATTTTTGTTAGAGGTATCTTTAGTTTTACAGTTATTTTTGTTAGAGGTATCTTTAGTTTTACAGTTATTTTTGTTAGAGGTATTGAGATAGGATGCTGTTAGCTTTAGTTTTACCGTTATTTTAGAGGTATTGACTCTGGCTCTTTTTCTACGGTTTTTCTATTTATATCTTAGAACTTATACAACAGTTTAGAATTTTATTTTTCATTTTATTTTCAATTTTATCATCAAATTATGTCTTTGATGTTTTTGTGTGATATTCCTGTTTTCATTCATTTCCTTCATTATGTCATCTACTATGATTGGTATAGTCATTGTAGATGATTGGTATAGTCATTGTAGATGATTGGTATAGTCATTGTAGATGATTGGTATAGTCATTGTAGATGATTGGTATAGTCATTGTAGATGATTGGTATAGTCATTGTAGATGATTGGTATAGTCATTGTAGATGATTGGTATAGTCATTGTAGATGATTGGTATAGTCATTGTAGATGATTGGTATAGTCATTGTAGATGATTGGTATAGTCATTGTAGATGATTGGTATAGTCATTGTAGATGGTTGGAATAGTCATTGTAGATGATTGGTATAGTCATTGTAGATGATTGGTATAGTCATTGTAGATGATTGGTATAGTCATTGTAGATGATTGGTATAGTCATTGTAGATGATTGGTATAGTCATTGTAGATGATTGGTATAGTCATTGTAGGTGATTGGTATATTCATTGTAGATGATTGGTATAGTCATTGTAGGTGATTGGTATAGTCATTGTAGATGATTGGTATAGTCATTGTAGATGATTGGTATAGTCATTGTAGATGATTGGTATAGTCATTGTAGATGATTGGTATAGTCATTGTAGATGATTGGTATAGTCATTGTAGATGATTGGTATAGTCATTGTAGATGATTGGTATAGTCATTGTAGATGATTGGTATAGTCATTGTAGATGATTGGTATAGTCATTGTAGATGATTGGTATAGTCATTGTAGATGATTGGTATAGTCATTGTAGATGATTGGAATAGTCATTGTAGATGATTGGTATAGTCATTGTAGATGATTGGTATAGTCATTGTAGATGATTGGTATAGTCATTGTAGATGATTGGTATAGTCATTGTAGATGATTGGTATAGTCATTGTAGATGATTGGTATAGTCATTGTAGATGATTGGTATAGTCATTGTAGATGATTGGTATAGTCATTATAGATGATTGGAATAGTCATTGTAGATGATTGGTATAGTCATTGTAGATGATTGGTATAGTCATTGTAGGTGATTGGTATAGTCATTGTAGATGATTGGTATAGTCATTGTAGGTGATTGGTATATTCATTGTAGATGATTGGTATAGTCATTGTAGGTGATTGGTATAGTCATTGTAGATGATTGGTATAGTCATTGTAGATGATTGGTATAGTCATTGTAGATGATTGGTATAGGCATTGTAGATGATTGGTATAGTCATTGTAGATGATTGGTATAGTCATTGTAGATGATTGGTATAGTCATTGTAGATGATTGGTATAGTCATTGTAGATGATTGGTATAGTCATTGTAGATGATTGGTATAGTCATTGTAGATGATTGGTATAGTCATTGTAGATGATTGGTATAGTCATTGTAGATGATTGGTATAGTCATTGTAGATGATTGGTATAGTCATTGTAGATGATTGGTATAGTCATTATAGATGATTGGAATAGTCATTGTAGATGATTGGTATAGTCATTGTAGATGATTGGTATAGTCATTGTAGATGATTGGTATAGTCATTGTAGATGATTGGTATAGTCATTGTAGATGATTGGTATAGTCATTGTAGATGATTGGTATAGTCATTGTAGATGATTGGTATAGTCATTGTAGATGATTGGAATAGTCATTGTAGATGACATCGTCGGAAATGCACGACTGATCACACTGCGATACTATCCCCTCTCAGGATGTGTGTAGATGGCTGCAGTTGACATAGCAACATAATGTGCATTCATTTTTTGCTATTTTTATGTTATCTACTAGTATTGTGAGGTTGTGTCCTTTACTAAATATTTTTCATCTTCACTGTACTCCCCTGGTCAGTCATCAATGATATATAAATAACACCTATTGTCGATGCTGTGGGATACCTCTACTCCAAAGGGGCGTCCGCTAGTTGTACGCGCTCCACGGGAATTGTAAGATTATGCAACAAACATGCACACGTCATAATTATGTTTCATTCAAGGGACGATCCGGATAGCATTAAAATGAGGGGAAGTAAATCTGCAGGGTTATTTATCGTTTGTTTATATCTGTATTGCTTGTTGAGATCCAATTATAAAGAGGACAGGGCTTGTATCTCATTAACCAGTTTAATTCCTCCACATATTTGTGTCTGTCCCAAGCCAGGCATTTATTTCTGACGTCACATTCCTTTCTTTTTTTTATGTTAAATGACTTGAGGTTAGCGGCGATTGTTCGTTTTGTTGACATTGATAGAATCATTGACCATCACTGCTCAAACTATCTTTCCATAAAACTATATTGAATATCTTTTTTTTTCTTTTGAAGTTGATTTTCATCCATTAATTACAAATTACAATATTCTTTCCATGAACCAAACGCTTCATCAATTGAATATAAAGTCATTATCGTTCCAATATTATCTCTAGGCTGTACATCTCCAATGATATATTTTTCTGATATGTCAGTAACTGGTTAGTATCGTGTTGCGTTCCACTGAAAACTTTATCCCTGGAGTTCTGGCAGGAATGAATGAAATCACAATTGTTTTCTCTGAGAATACGTATGTCAATATTGCTGCACTTTGATACTCATGGTACCTATCAAATAATTAGCATCAATTTTATGTTTGTCTTTAGTCAAATATATACCTTGTCCTGATGTATTAAGGATTACATAGATTAGCACAAATCAGAACATATGATTTTTGTTCATTTTATCGCTCAAATTTGAATGATGGCTGCGGAGTCCAGTTTTCAAACCTTGAAGATGAAACCTTCTTCATCGGAAAAAACTACGTTTTCAAATAAGGTGGAGCAGAGGGCCGTTATAACATTTTGTGTCGACATAGGAAAAACGCCAACTGAAATGCATAAATTCATCAAACGGTCAGTAACACATTCCAATGTTAGTCGCTCGTTAGTGTTTAAGTGGCATAAGAGATTTTCTAACGGTAGAGGTAGTTTAATGGACGATAAACGCGAGAGGAGACCGTCTTTTAAGACTTCAGATGTTTGTGAAAAATGAAGTACGCGACGTTATTGACGGTGACAGACGTTTAGCTGTGCGTGAAGTTGCGGACAAGTGCGCTATATCAAAGACAACGGTACATGAAATTTTAGTTCAAGAACTACACATGAATCGCATTTGGGTACCCAGAATGTTATCAGAAGAAAATATGACAAACAGAACTGAGGCATCAAGACAATTTCTTAGAAAGTTTAGCCAGAGTGGAATTGGATTTCTGGATAGAATAATAACCACATATGAAACATGATTTCACTACTATGACCCGAAACAAAGCAACAATCAAGTCAATGGAAAAATGTCGACTCTCCTCGGCCAAAGAAAAGCAAAAGTGACAAAATCTTTAGAAAAAAATATGTACAGCCCGGACTTAGCGCCAATGGACTTTGCAGTTTTCCCCTACATCAAATCCTTCTTACGTGGAATGAGGTTTGACAATTTAAGTGAATTAAGACAAGCCGTAATGAATGTAATATTTCACATGAAAACTGATCAGTTTGTGCAAATTTTTGATGACTGGGTAAGACGACACAAGAAATGTGTGGAACTTAAAGGTGACTACGTCGAAAAAAGTTAAATTGGTTTGAGCGTTTGACGTCGCTTAACGTCATAAACTGTTACCGCTGTGCTCCGGGTGTGAGTATGCTTATCTATAAGATCGAGAAAAATTCATATTTGTAGTTCATTTTTATTTACAAAATTTTGTTCACTTATCGAGTAAACTCTACTATGAATGAAAATTGCAATTTCTTTTTTTCAACAAATTAAATAACAAAATTACAGAGATTGTCCACGAACTTAACGAACAGCCCTCGTATACCATAACATACATTGATACATCACATAGCGAAATGTAAGCGTTTCGGAAAATGGTATTTGGTATTAAAAGAAACCTAATGCAAACTGACTGCCGAATACAAATATTTCAAAATTTTGAATCAAGGTCTAATGATGTACACTCACATGTTTTGCTATTGAGGGTACGGTGGCTTAAGCGACGTTGAACAATATATGGTGGCTGTCAGATTCATCGGTGAAAGAAACCGGAATACCCGGAGAAAACTACCGACCTGCCGAACGGCACTGATAAACTTTATCACCTAATGTTGTTACCAGTAGACCTCGCCAGGAAGGGACAACGACATTTGGCTGCCATTAATTAGTCTTAGCAATTATGGGAGCAAGCAAACCAACAAGCCTAAACAGGATAGTCAACATTTTCTAGGAATGGACGAGGGAGATGAACCAGACTCCTATTAATAATTAAATTATTTAGGAAATGTAAATTCCAATAATAAATATATCCACAACAACGAAACAACTAATAATACCATATGATATTAACAAAAAAGCATAAAGACAAATAATTTATAAACAATATTATATTACATATGACAACAATAAACTTACCTGTTTTCTTGCTCTGAGAATGTCGTTGTTGTTTTTATGAAGGACGTTACATTTTTTGACCCCACTATTTACACCGTGATATGTTTGTCTCATTGCTATTCTTTCAACTGAAGGATTTGATGTTCTACTAATAGAAATGGTTGTTTATGATGTATTACAAATACAAATAGAAAGAAAGATATATACCCATTACATACATAGTGTGGTGGTACAGTACTTTGCATCAGGTCTAGCCTGTTGTGTGAACCAGTCTCAATACGAGTCGTGATAGCGACGAGTTGTGATGCGCTTTGTTCACGCAATAGGCAAGACCTGATATAAAGTATTGTACCAACACACTATGTATGTAATAAGTTTATCTAACATTTCAATAAAAACGAATTTTAAACAAATAGCAAGGATTGAATTAAAATGTGAACAATACTCTGAGGGAGAATACATTTCATGTATGACGTCACGTTATTTTTTCCGTTCATTCACCAACGTCACTGGCTTTTGTCTCACATTCCAATGGTATGACATCATGTCAAAATAGTTCGGCAGAGAACGTTTCGTGCAACGTCGCGCCATTCTTTTATCACCACAGTGTGGTGATACAACATCTTGTATCAGACACCTTGTATCGGACAGGCGACTTTCGTTAATTTCAAAGGAAAACGTACATAATGTGAGATAAGTATATATATATAGTTACTAGTATCTTCCGTTTTAGCCTACTTGACCCCACATCCATCTTCCTTGTTGTTAAATAAACGTTTAATTGCATTGGAGACTTTTCAAACACGTTATCTTAATTCCGAGCCAACTGGTATTTGCTCATTTAAGCAGCGTGCTTTGTGAAAAAACTGCTGATACCAATTGCATAGTTTTTGGTATATTACGGCCGGGAATCGAACTCACGATCTTCTACACCACTGAGTCGTACAAAGATTTATTTATCATTGACGGTTAGCCTGTTCCGTCTGATGCATTTATATCATATTGTCTGGACCAGCAATATTGACGAAAATATGCACTTGAAATGTATAAATGAGGTTGGTTTCTACATGTACCATAATATTGCATGCAGCTATATGTAGTCAATACTTTGATTAAAGGTATATTAATGTAGCAATGTATCTTTGTTTCCCCGCGATGTACCCTTACTTCAAGAATGAGGACTTCACTACAACAGAACTGCTGAACTATTTTAAAACACATGATCGTAATCTTTGTATCATTGAGAGTTCAGATTTGACTAGCTTTCATGGTTTTTGAAAGATTGAGAAAATAAAAAAGGGGCAAACTCCAGATATCGTTTTTATTTTTAGCTTAAGTCCTGTGTTATTGGCTTAAAATTTAACATTGTGAGAATATATAAAATAGAGCGATATATGCTCGAGAGAGCATCTAATTTCATTTTGCAATCTAAATTCTCACCCATGTGCCCACCACAAAGCCACTTATTTAACTACGAGATTACATGTTTGTTAACCTGTTCTCTTTATTAGTGTAGCTGAAATACTGCTCAATTGACAACCAAATATAACATTAGAAACCCCTCTGTATACAAGTTATATCTAGACATAGCTTCTCTTCCCTGATGCATAGGTGACCTTAGTGGATTGGTCTATCATATTCAAGCCCTTTGGTTTTATTGCTCCCAAAACTTTAAATTAATTGGTTTTCCAATCTTTCGATTTTGAGCTTACCTGATGAAGGTTATTCCAGAAACACGCCGTGGACACTAAATTTGATATCTACGTTTTTATTTGATAGAAGATAAAGCATCCTCTATTTCTTATGATACCCCCATTATCACCTATGACTTAATTTCTCACCTGCGACTTGGAATAAGCTGTGTCAACTGTTTTGAACTAATCCACAACGAGTATACAACAGCACTATAACATATAGTCATGATTAATGTCGGCAAGGCAAACATTATAAATAGTTTATAGACAGAGAAAATTAACTTTGATGAATCGTTTTCTGTTACATAAGAACAAATACTGAGAGCGACCACTGTATCATTCTTGTAAAATAAAGAAAATTCTGTATCCTACAAAAGAAGAAAGAAAATTACATAAGAACTACAAGAGTCAAGATGAAATACAATATGTAGATGGTTATAAATTCATTCATGTACATATATATAATAGTAACACACTTCTAATATTTCTGACGGTAGTGGTGGACAATGATAAAAGACTTCACAAATTATCCAATGAAATTATTAGAATTTCAGAAATAGGGAACATCGCATGTTAAAAATTTTATAAATTCGAACATTATCAAAACAATATGATAAACAATATTACTAGAAATTTACCATCAATAATCAAACTCTTCAAATAATCTCTATCGTGTATATTTAATATAAACACCAACTATTTTATATGGATTACCTTGAGTCGTTTTGTATACAGTTGCCGTTATATTTGGGCGCCACGTTTCCGTAGTTTTATAGTGTGTGGAATGTTGTGGGTGCGAACCACATTGGTTCAAAAAATATCTTATAATAACATTCTTATTTTCTGCATCTATTTTATGCGGACACCAGAAAACAATTTCAGAGTATGATTGGAAGGCTCGAAGTTAGGGTATCGTAGTGTTCCCTCTAATACATCATTGTAGTGTCTGTACCAAGTGATCATGTATTTGTGTGTTGATGGTAACGATTTTTTTACGATTGTATTTTGGAACTGCTGCGACAGAGTGGTATTATTTGTTTATCATTTTCTAGCGTAAAAGGCAACAATGGGGATAGACTTATGCATGGATTTGTGATGGCCGTAAATAAATGAAAATATTTAAAGGATAGGAAAGTGTGACTTGGAACCATTCCCCACAAACCATTGGTTTTTAGAAATCACTGCCTTTGTCATGTTTTAAAGAACATCCCATTCGAAAACATTATGTGTATTATTTATTCCCCACATTCATCAGACGATCATTTTGGTTGTGTTAGTGTGGTTCGTGTAACGAGATCTTCAGTTATATATGTATGTTTTGTAGATCGCTATGTGTCCTTTTGTACTTTTTTCTTTTAGCCATTGAGTTGTCTGTTCTTTTTCAATTTACGGATTCTGATTACTTCTTTGGTATCTTCAAACTCTTCTTGAAAGGACTTTTGAAATTATCATCAACCAATGTTTTGGAGACTCATTGTTGTGACCGTATGATAGCTGGTTGCTCTTGTGCGAAGTTGCTTGTTCATTATTCTGTATTATTACGAAATAGAATGTCAGGAAGGCGACAAGATCCTATAATTTTAAATAACTACTTGCAATTGTATATACTTGACACAACAGATATCATCAGGTTTACTCATTATTAGACTGAAACGTTATAGTTTATTTTTCCATTAATGATTACCCAGTTTCAAGTAATAATATCCCGCACCCCATGTGGTATCTACATATTACAATCAATGATATTCTAGGAAGAAACGTGTGAGGACATCAAGTGGTCGTATATTGTAAGACAGACAATACAATGGATAAATGAAAAAGCACAAAAAGACAAACAAGACACTGCACAGAAATCTAAAGACAACAGCACGAACCCCACTAAACCTAGCGGTATTACTTATGTTACAATAAAAACGTAGATACACATGTACCTAATTTGGAACGCACGTCGCGTTACTAGAGTAAACCGTTGTACTTATAGTCAAATGATTGTACGGCTATTTAATTTAAGTCTTTGGGAGGAAGTAAACCAAAGAGCGTAAACAGGATAGACCAACTCGGCTAAGGTTCAGTAGCTTCCTTGTTAACAGCTATCCCGTGACAAAAAATTGTAAAAATTAAATAATTGTAAAACTTGACAACAGACAAAGTATAAATAATGACGTTTGGAGAGGAACACAAGATAAAAAGAAAATAAAAACAAAAATATAGACGCAAAATGGTGTTACTCGGAAACCATATATGTGCAGTCAATGTTCTAAGTGTCAAGTATATGGGTTTATCTATAGATGAGACGTGGTTAAATAAGCATCGTGGTAGTCATGTGGTTTAGTGTCTATGTACAGCCAGTGGTCATCTTTCTTAATTGATATATAGATCAAAAATAATACAGAAAAAGCAACGAAACCGCTGGCTTCCCTATATTGATAATTATTTCCAATAAGTCGGTAATAAAAACAACAGGACACTTGTATCAATATATTGGTAATATCTTTAAAAACGATAGAACAATTATGTTTTACAGTAACCACCTGAAATACTGGTTTTTGCCAAAGCTATGAATCAATAATGTAAAAATCTATTACAACTACACATTTGACTAAAAACCAGCTTCCCACAAATAAGACATATAAAAACAAAAAAACATTTGACAACACATGAATGATACGTAAATAGATATTTTACAACCCACGAATTAAATAGAAAACACAAAAAAACTACACTGTCGAAATGATTATATTATACATAAATATATATTTAACAACCCACGAATTAAATACGGAAGAAAAACTCATAATTTCGGTATTGTGTTGTAATGTTTTCTCAAAAACCTTAAAATGCAATCTGAATTTCTCTCGGTAACACATCCCTTCCCAGTTAGTAAACATAATAATCATAAACCTTATGAGCTAGAATATGATATGTGTTCCATTTTCTTTAAGCGAATTATCACATGAAATATATCAATAAGCTTCAGTTGCGCTGCGCTATATTAACAAATGAGAAAAATTAATAAAACGGAGGTTTTCATTTACAGTGATATAATACAATGATCGTCTTAATTGTTGGAAACACGATTACAACTTAAGCAATATGCTATCTAACACATGGCACATACTAGGAGGAATTCCTGTGAATAGGACATTAATAGATATATACAGAGGAAATTACTATAGTATTTATAAGACTTTGGAGTAGTGTTCTCAATTGATACAAATCCATTTATATTTCTAACACAAGTCGTGAGACGAGTTTGACTACCACTCAGAAGCCATTTTAAAATCTACGTTGTTTTAAAGGACAAATTGCCTCAAGAATGTGTTTATCTGTCCAGAAATAGAATCACAGTGACCTTTTGGTGACAAGGTGTCTGCATAGCAAACTGGCTGAGACACATATGGTCACGATCGTGAAAAGATAAGAAGATTCATGAAGCTAGAGCCTTTAATTTCACATACAGGTATATCAATGACGCTTTATCTATCAATAATTCTAGATTTGCAGAATTTCTTCCATTGATATATCCTCCAGAGCTGGAAGCTAAAGAGACCACAGATACAGCTTTGTCCGCATCATTTTTGGACATATAACTCGAATTTGACGACAGTGGTCAACTCAGTACTAAAATTTATGATAAACGGGACGACTTCAATTTTAAAATCATAATTTTTTTCAAATATGTGCAGCAATATACCAGCTTCTCCTGCATATGGTGTTTACATCTCGCAATTGATTCGCTATGCAAGGGCCAGTAGCAATTATTCTGATTTCCTGAAACGTCATCTTCATCTGAGAAACAGGCTACTGAACCAGGGCTATTAAAAGATTCGCCTTATTCGATCTCTTAAAAAGTTTATATTTCGATACCAAGATCTTGTCGAAATATATTCCGTCTCTGCAGAGACGATAATAAATGATGCATTTGCAAATAGTGAAAATGTATAAAGATAAGGAAGTCAACAAAAATGTCAAAAATATGTTTTTATCAATGTGTGACGTAAAATTGTTTTTGACCATTTACTTCACTGAATTTGGTACTGTTTTGACAACTATTTTACCTATTTTGTTCCAGTATTGTTATAAATACTGCTATAGTGACAGCCGGAACCTTTGAGCCGTAATGAAAGCGGGAAGTTTGGCGCTTTAAAATCTGTTTCAACCCACCATTTCTTTAGAAATGCCTTTACCAAGTCAGGGTCATTACGGTTTTCACAGTTTTCCGATTGTTGACTGATTTTGTCTGTTTATATACTTATGAGTTTTGACTTTCCCTTTGTAAGATTGTTCGGAGTTCGGTAATTTTGTTATTACCCTTATCGACTGAGATTTCGTTTCGCTACCAAGGGACACCATTTTAAATGAACACAAATAAATATAGTCTCTAAAGATTACCTTATCCAATTTGTGCATTTGAAGAGAATACCTACATTTTAACCGGGAAAAACAAATCCAATTTAACATATCCCGTAAGACATATCATACGACTCATTAGGACAAATCATTTAGGTTTTATATTTGATTTCTTTTGTGATAACAGCAGCCAATGTATGTGGATTGATAAAATAACTTTAAAACAAGTGAAGCGATCAAAGGAGCACTCCTTCCTTCCAAGTCAGAAAAAGTATGTAGTATCTTCGCTGAGCCAAAGTTAATGATAAAGTTTGCCCTGATTTCACGGACGATTTTGCTAGCTCAGGGTAGATGTTGCCCTGATTTCACGGACGATTTTGCCAGCTCAGGGTAGATGTTGCCCTGATTTCACGGACGATTTTGCCAGTTCAAGGTAGATATTGCCCTCATTTCACATAATAGTTTGCCAGTCCAGGGTAGATATTGCCCTCATTTCACGAGATATTTTGCCAGTTCAGGGTAGATGTTGCCCTGATTTCACGGAAGATTTTGCCAGTTTATGGTAGATGTTGCCATGATTCACGATATATTTTCTTTCATTTCCATCACTTCCAGGTCATTTCATACTAAACATGTTGACAAATAAAGAAATATTTACCAAAATTTTGAATGTAGGTGATGATAATGCAATTGCAACAATCCACACTGCTATCAGAATCTTTTTAGTATTCCCAACAGTACACCATCTTCTTGATTTCATAGGCAAAACAATCACTATAAATCTGAAATGACACATAATTGAGAATATAGAAGGGCATATCTTAACATCAGGACTAATTTGATTTAAGACTGAAAATTACTGTCATAATTAAATTAAAAAGAAATAAATGCTATTATCAACTGAGGAAAAACTTTCCAGGGATGTTATAATTTGCGCTAGACTTACGAATGGTACATAAGAACAAATGACAGTTAACACCATCCACTAATTTGTGAATAGTGGAAATAGGAAAACATTGTCTACGCTTATTTATCTATACGTGCTAGAAAACATCTTCATATTTCCACACGTTGTCCACTTACACTTTCTGACAAAAGACCAGTCCGATATTAATTGTTTTCACATTCACGAAATAAAGTGCTTAAAGCTCAAAACTATTCAGCTGTGGATATTAGGATATTGTGAGAATAAAAATTGATAATATATTCGCTTGCTAGGAAAGTTTTTTTTTAATGATATACGTTTCAAATAAAGTTGATGGGTCCCAATAAGGGAGAATGTTTGATATTTTAACTATTTTGTTTGGAACAAACCGTTTTCTACTTCTACTTTTACCAAATACTAACCGTCTTCAAAAGGTTGAACACTGTGTCAAAGGTTGCACATGACATTTAAAATGTTAAAACTATTTACAGGTTTCATGACATTGGTATTTGAAAACGAATACAGAAGTACTACATATCGTAACTACAGGATATGACAGTCGGTACAATCATCTATCGTACAAGGAAAACAATAGTCTTGTGTTAATTCAGCTCTATTGGAGGTATGTGTCATGATTGTCTCAAGAGTGGCTTAGTCCGTAATTTTAGGAAGAGTAGCTTTAATGACATCGTGTTAAATACATGCAACTTGACAACATTCAATTTGTCAGTTCCATGCTAGGTTTGTAGATTTCTCCTCCCATATTACATAATTAAAATGCATGGTAAATTGTTGTAAAACATCAAGTACATGTCGCAATGTCATCATAGTAAAACGTCAAACAATATTTTAATTTCAATTTTCATCAGGATATGCAATTCTTCTTTTATTAGATAGACAGAGTAATATTAAGGCTACACATTGGTAGTCTGATTTTGCATGATGGATATGGTTAAGCATAAATCAATCGTATACTCAATATATCATTAATGATTGATAATCTAACTATGAACACAGCATATAATTGTGGCAAGCACATGATTGTATACTACACATTGCAAAATATTGTTTTATATGTGTTTTGTAATTTATTTCTTCCACAACAATTTCATAGAAAGGAAAGTTACTTTTTGTAAGTAATTTTTTGCCTACTTATATTTATATATATAAAGTGTATAATAATATAAATAAAATCCCTGCTATGAATTTAAAAATTAAAAGATGTAGGACAAGCTTCAGTTGTACCTACCAAGCCCTACTGGGATACCTTTGTATTAAGCGAACTATTGTTTACTTACAACAGAAATGCTTGCTCACAGTTGAATTTTTAATGTCATATATCATGGGATGACAATAGTGTTGTCTAGACTTATATTGAGTTTATTCTGAGATTATTGTACATAGTATTATTGTTTCATGTCTATTGATCTATAGAAAGGCTTTGACACTTAACACAAATATCCATTTTCAAGATTGTTTAAAGGGTATGTTTTACATAGTAATCGATTATATCATTTGTGCAGGTGAACTATGATAAAGATTTATTGAGGTAAACTGATAGATGGTTATTACCTGATTGTGTGTCATACTGGGTTCAAAATGCGACTTTTCGTTAAAACGTATTGCGTTTTCTGAGTAATACAATTGTCAATGGTATGATGTATACCATCTTAATATACACCATGACCATGTAAAACAAAATATAATATAGGTTGTCAATATATAATACAGGTTGTCAATTGATTAATTCTTGTTCGCAGCAGTTTTGTAACGATATTAATAACCAGGACTAGATTATAAACAATATGCCCATTATAGGTAAAAATGTGATATTATGCAAATTACTTTGATTTCAACATGCAAAACGTGAGATAAAACAAAGGATTCCAAGATGTAGGACTGATAATGGGGCGCAAGCGATCATTCCATTCCATAAAAAGTGGCTTCCTTGGGAACGGGACCTAGTTTCTCTAATGCATGTACGATCCCTTCTGTCATCCTTTATATAGGTCAAACACTGCTCCTGCCTTTATATAGGTGAAACACTGCTCCTCCACTAAAATTGATTGATCAGTTGTTTTTTTATACATCACGTGTCCAGTATTCCAGTATTAGTCATGACGAGAAGGATTTTACAAATAATAAAGCATGACTATTTAACATTGATGATCTAAGGATCAATGTTTTGATTACCACTGGGGAATGTTGCTTTTTAACGAGCCACCAGCAACCCCTCCAACCCCACTAGCGGACGTTCTTTTGTACATCGGAATCGAAAAACTAGGTCCTTGTTGGGTGGGATACATGCTGTACCTCTTTTTAATCTCCAGTGGTTTTTTTTCGTTTTGTTTTGTTTGTCATCGTTCGGTGTAATGTGCCTAATGCTGCCGCTTTCGGTTTCCCTAGCTTTTATTTTTATAGCCTGAACCTTTGGTACCCTTGGGGAGTTTTCAATCAGACGCATTGTCCGTATTTCGAAACGACTGGTATTTCTTTCTGTTCATTAATGTAGCGTGCTTAGCGGTGAAGCGACACATACCTATTTAACAGTCTTCAGTGTCCACCGAGCGTAGATCTACCCCACGCCAATGCCAGACTGGTTGCTCTTAAATTTGATGACCATTAGTAATAAGGCAAATTTGGGCGTAAAGCAATGAAATTATATGAACATATAAAACAATGATTTAATCATAAATTCACTTTGGTCGTTTATGTATTTATATTGTAATATACACATTATTTAAAAAAAAACACTAATAATTGTGTCGTATGCGACATTTGTACAAATAATCAGATACAGTGTTAATGCTGTACAATGTTTTTCAACCATCAACATCATCATCAGAGTTGATTAAACCATACCTTAGTGAATAATTGAAGTTACACGGAATACATTCCGGTCGTTGCTCTTTATTTAATGAATATGTATATGGAAGTCTACTATGTCCAACGCGACACTTGGTCAATACAATTTGTTGCTTGGCAAGAGTTGTCCTGCCAACAAGGAAATACTTCCGTGCAATTGTTTATCAATAGGGGTACCCCCACTGTTCTATATGGACGAATGTCATTGGGCATTAATAATTTTGCCGTAAAACGCTGACTTCCAGGGGAATACCGAATTTGAATAGCCGTAGTCATACATTCTGTATTTATGGGTCATATAATAATCCCTCCTATCGTACAAGGAAAACAATAGTCTTGTGTTAATTCAGCTCTATTGGAGGTATGTGTCATGATTGTCTCAAGAGTGGCTTAGTCCGTAATTTTAGGAAGAGTAGCTTTAATGACATCGTGTTAAATACATGCAACTTGACAACATTCAATTTGTCAGTTCCATGCTAGGTTTGTAGATTTCTCCTCCCATATTACATAATTAAAATGCATGGTAAATTGTTGTAAAACATCAAGTACATGTCGCAATGTCATCATAGTAAAACGTCAAACAATATTTTAATTTCAATTTTCAGCAGGATATGCAATTCTTCTTTTATTAGATAGACAGAGTAATATTAAGGCTACACATTGGTAGTCTGATTTTGCATGATGGATATGGTTAAGCATAAATCAATCGTATACTCAATATATCATTAATGATTGATAATCTAACTATGAACACAGCATATAATTGTGGCAAGCACATGATTGTATATTACACATAGCAAAATATTGTTTTATATGTGTTTGTAATTTATTTCTTCCACAACAATTTCATAGAAAGGAAACTAACTTTTTGTAAGTCATTTTTTGCTTACTTATATTTATATATATAAAGTGTATAATAATATAAATAAAATCCCTGTTATGAATTTAAAAATTAAAAGATGTAGGACAAGGTTCAGTTGTACCTACCAAGCCCTACTGGGATACCTTTGTATTAAGCGAACTATTGTTTACTTACAACAGCAATGCTTGCTCACAGTTGAATTTTTAATGTCATATATCATGGGATGACAATAGTGTTGTCTAGACTTATATTGAGTTTATTCTGAGATTATTGTACATATTATTTTTGTTTCATGTCTATTGATCTATAGAAAGGCTTTGACACTTAACACAAATATCCATTTTCAAGATTGTTTAAAGGGTATGTTTTACATAGTAATCGATTATATCATTTGTGCAGGTGAACTATGATAAAGATTTATTGAGGTAAACTGATAGATGGTTATTACCTGATGGTGTGTCATACTGGGTTCAAAATGCGACTTTTCGTTAAAACGTATTGCGTTTTCTGAGTAATACAATTGTCATTTGTAAGATGTATACCATCTTAATATAAACCATGACCATGTAAAACAAAATATAATATAGGTTGTCAATATATAATACAGGTTGTCAATATATAATACAGGTTGTCAATATATAATACAGGTTGTCAATATATAATACAGGTTGTCAATTGATTAATTCTTGTTCGCAGCAGTTTTGTAACGATATTAATAACCAGGACTAGATTATAAACAATATGCCCATTATAGGTAAAAATGTGATATTATGCAAATTACTTTGATTTCAACATGCAAAACGTGAGATAAAACAAAGGATTCCAAGATGTAGGACTGATAATGGGGCGCAAGCGATCATTCCATTCCATAAAAAGTGGCTTCCTTGGGAACGGGACCTAGTTTCTCTAATGCATGTACGATCCCTTCTGTCATCCTTTATATAGGTCAAACACTGCTCCTGCCTTTATATAGGTGAAACACTGCTCCTCCACTAAAATTGATTGATCAGTTGTTTTTTTATACATCACGTGTCCAGTATTCCAGTATTAGTCATGACGAGAAGGATTTTACAAATAATAAAGCATGACTATTTAACATTGATGATCTAAGGATCAATGTTTTGATTACCACTGGGGAATGTTGCTTTTTAACGAGCCACCAGCAACCCCTCCAACCCCACTAGCGGACGTTCTTTTGTACATCGGAATCGAAAAACTAGGTCCTTGTTGGGTGGGATACATGCTGTACCTCTTTTTAATCTCCAGTGGTTTTTTTTCGTTTTGTTTTGTTTGTCATCGTTCGGTGTAATGTGCCTAATGCTGCCGCTTTCGGTTTCCCTAGCTTTTATTTTTATAGCCTGAACCTTTGGTACCCTTGGGGAGTTTTCAATCAGACGCATTGTCCGTATTTCGAAACGACTGGTATTTCTTTCTGTTCATTAATGTAGCGTGCTTAGCGGTGAAGCGACACATACCTATTTAACAGTCTTCAGTGTCCACCGAGCGTAGATCTAACCCACGCCAATGCCAGACTGGTTGCTCTTAAATTTGATGACCATTAGGAATAAGGCAAATTTGGGCGTAAAGCAATGAAATTATATGAACATATAAAACAATGATTTAATCATAAATTCACTATGGTCGTTTATGTATTTATATTGTAATATACACATTATATAAAAAAAATACACTAATAATTGTGTCGTATGCGACATTTGTACAAATAATCAGATACAGTGTTAATGCTGTACAATGTTTTTCAACCATCAACATCATCATCAGAGTTGATTAAATCATACCTTAGTGAATAATTGAAGTTACACGGAATACATTCCGGTCGTTGCTCTTTATTTAATGAATATGTATATGGAAGTCTACTATGTCCAACGCGACACTTGGTCAATACAATTTGTTGCTTGGCAAGAGTTGTCCTGCCAACAAGGAAATACTTCCGTGCAATTGTTTATCAATAGGGGTACCCCCACTGTTCTATATGGACGAATCTCATTGGGCATTAATAATGTTGCCGTAAAACGCTGACTTCCAGGGGAATACCGAATTTGAATAGCCGTAGTCATACATTCTGTATTTATGGGTCATATAATAATCCCTCCATACGATATTGAAAAGAACAACTAAATATTGTTGCAATTTGGCACATTACAATCAAATATCATCCTTCAATTTTATCTACACCATTTCATGAAATATTATGTAAACTACAACCAATAGAATGCACCTGTCCTGGATCAACGGTTTAGCACATTTAAACTCACTGATGAGTAGTGTTTCGAAGACAATAGTAAGCGAACAAGTATGAACACATAGTACACAAGTAAGCCAATGTCAAATACCTTCTACTTCTCTAATAGTGAGCACGACGACTGTTAGATCGGAAGAACCTTCACCTTCAGCCAGGTCTAGCTAGAGTAAGGACAAAAACAGGGAAAAGATACGAAAATGAAAGCCGTAGGAAAATCAGTTATTGAGTTTATCTTTAATTTTATTCGATGTTATCAAAAACAAAACCCAATAATCTATAAATAACCCAATAAAAGTATATCGTGGAAATAATTTCCCAATTTAACAGACTTCGTTTTCACGGACTGGCGTACATATGTTGTTGTCGTATGTATGTCTACCAAATCTGAGAGTGACAATGAAGAGACACTACAGCATATGTTTATCCTAGTTTTTTTTTCCATTTGTTACACTGTACGTTACAATAGAGTCACATTAAGAAAATCTAGATGCAGATAAATGTATGATAAAACATTGTACACACGGTTGTATTAAATTATGCTGCCCCACACATGACGTCTTCACCTTTATGAATCCTTCAGTTATAAGACAATAACTTTTACGGTTAATTTTTCATTTATATTCGTGATTTAATATGTTGTCAAACCATACTTAGTGCTTTGTCCGGACACATAATATATAATCCATTATTCCATTAACTTGTCAAATTTTTCCACAACAAACTTAAATTTAATTTCTAACATTAATAGATTTACAGAATATTAACCTGCTGTTAGTCCTGTTAATGTATGTTTTTGTAGTGATTTCTGGCTTTTAACATGTCACCTGAGATCAAATGTGTACTGATTAACGAAGGTCATCAAATGTGTCTTTTTTCTCAAATTCGCTGTATGTATTCCCATAAGAATAATATAACGTATCAATAGACCATATTTAAGTTCTGGTAATTCGTGCTATTATTTCTATTTCGAATTTTAATCAACCAAAGAAAAACGTATTTGAGTGAGCCGCCATATTGAACTCTTAAAATCCAACATGTTGATAAATACAATATAATATAATATCCGAACATCACTTAGCGGTTTAAGGAGTAATAGCAACAATCATAGGAATGGTGTTATTGAAATCTTCTTTAAGGACATCAAAAGTGTTTTATATAAATAAACGTTAGACAATCAAAAATGGACAATACAGAGAAACTGGCAACATAGGGTACACAAGACGAAGAAACCCAAAACAAAAACACAACATATAGATATCTAATTTAGCTCACACGACGCATTGCTAACCTAATCTTCACCAGGTATGCTCATTATCAAACGAATGTTTGGTCTAATGTTTGTTAATAAGAGTAATAAAATTGGAGGATATATTAAAATGATGAAAGTGGCATAACTAAATGAAAATAATCCGCATGGGAGGATTGGGTTAATCGAAACAACCGGTCTTAATGCATAATAGCTATAACGAGCTGACTCTGTGGGTAATTATCTGCAAATCTGAACATTTTAGGAAGCTCTTGAGACAAAGACCAACGTCACTGATGTTAGATTAGTGTTCTGAAGTCAACGACCTCAACCACTCGTCTAGACATGCCACAGTTCACATCACGCATCACTACTAGACCGATCTACAATATTTGCATTTGTTCAAACCCTAAATATTTATTTACTTCTGACTTTTTTGAAGTGTCAGGTCTATCTTATGTTTGACTTGACACCACAACTGTTGTTAGCAGATTTGTCTTAGAGTACATGAGAAGTCAAGTATTGTGTATGCATTAACCGTTCCTAGCGGAGTTAGCACTAGTATGTAGGGTATGTCTTAAAAACAATGATCTGTAAAACTCGAAAAACATGATATAGACATTCAAAGTATAATGCTTACAATAAAGTATATTTGGTCTATTATTCAGATATTCTGTTAATATCTAATAAATATCGTTTAGAATATGGGAATTAGATTAATGTGTCAAAAGATCTAGTTATCGGTAAATAAGGAATATTAGGAGTCATCCGCATGGTTAGTTCGTACAACTAACAACATGTGGTATAAAATATATTTCCTGTGAAAATGAATATATTACTTAATTACACCTTATATCAGAATGCTGTCTTCTGAATGGTTGATGAAAGGGGTATTTTTTTTTTGCCAATTCTTAGTTTTTTCAGCTTTTCCGCCATTGCCGAGGTATTTGCCTAATAATTATCCTTCACCGAGACACTTGTAACAAAATTTGTAAAACGTTATCAGTTGTGCGTTTTATGTAACATCATTCGGTAGAATTAAACCTATACATCATGTTAGGTCCTGAAAACGACAAACAAAAGGTATTATTTATTTAGCCAGTGTTCTAAATAATATTCGGTGTAATTAAACAGATATATCATGTTTGGGAGGGGTATTTGCGAAAAATACCAGTCTTGAGACCAAATTTCCCTCGCCATTTGGCTCGGGAAATTGTTCGTCTCTCGACTGGTATTTTTCGCAAATACCCCTTCCTAACATGATATATCTGTATAGCATACCATTTCTTTAAATGTGTATGACTAATTTCAATTGTCATGTAGAACCTCTGACATAATCTTCAATTTGTTGAAGGTGGTCAGTATTTGATAAAAACTGTTAACTACGATCATCCATTGACCCTGCTATTGTACTGCCCATGTTTATGTTGTCATTTATTTTTGTGATCCTTTTTGGTGGATTCTGTTTATGTTTGATCGTTTCTAAGTGTGTTCTCGTCATGACCTTAGTTGAGATACTGTTCAGTTGACGTTAAACAGCAATTAATAAATCTGTCAAATCAATATTACCATTCCCTTCACCTTTCCTCGTGACCGTCTGTAATTATCCAGATAGTAAATGTTATTATTGTGGATTTTCGTGCTATTGTGATGTGAATTAAGAATACTTGACTCGCACATAATCACGAGAAGGAATGTCGAATAGCATTATAATGAATAACTGACAGATAAAACACTAAATATTAATTCTATATCTATTAAAGTCACATTTTACTACAGTAATACACTTGTTTACATTCTCGATAGACTTAAAGAGAAATAATAGATAGTTCAACGTTAGGGACAGGCTATCAAAAAAGAGAAATAAATACAAAATACTGGTATCTTCCTCACGCTCGTTAGAACTCATTTTTAATGTATTGGATGGAAATCGCATTTATTTTTAAATAATTAGCTCAGTGGACATGTGGGTTAATCCCCAATGTTCTAGGGAAAACAGTGGATCATATATATCCATCTTATCATTAGATATATTCAGTATTTCAATGCATTGAACAAATTTCACGACAGCAAAAATGAAAAATGATTTTCGTAAAACTGTTTAAGATCAGTTTCTGTGAGCACGGGTACCGATGAAGGTTGTTTCAGAGAGGCTTCGTGCTTAGATATATTGTTTGTATAACTGTCACTGGATGGAGGTCTCTACTGGTGAACTTTCAGTCTCCGGGTTAATCATTCAACGAGTGGTCAATCCTGTGGTATGGTATAATAGAGATATCTATTATTCACATTTACAGTTTCTAAGCAATGGCATTATTGTTAAAGCTATGATTCATCTTTCTCAGACATAAATCACATTAACTGAATTTAGTTATTTTATTAAGGTTTTTGGTTGTCTTGCTACCAAAGTCTTTTAAATTATCTAGCTGTCCAATATTTTCACTTTGAGGGTACATGATGAAGATTATTCCAGAAACGCATCGTTTCCACTAAATTGGATATAGTCGTTTATATTACTAATGCAAGCCGTTAACAAATACAAAACTTTCCATTGTGAAACTGAACACAAATAAACAATCAATCATTTAAGTCATTCTTGATAGCATCGCCAACAAACACGTAACACAGTTTTAAAGATATGGTACACATTTACCTTTGTCACATTATTAATATACATGTGGCATTTTTTATTATTTCTTATGTAGTAGATCTATATTTTGAGGTGGTACTATGTTTGTTGCAGAACTCATTTGTAGCACTATTTGTTTTACATTAATATACCGATAATGATTCTTAAATACCGTTAGAGAATACCGAAAGGGCAATCAAAAATGGACAATCCAGGCAAACTGGAAGCATAGGGTACACAAGATGAAGAAAACCAAAACAAGAACAAACACAATATGTGTTAGACACCACTATACGTAAACAAACACAAATAACGTAAGCACGTTTGCCGAAGTAAACATAAACATCATCGAGCAAAACAAACGTTGACAGCATAATACATGTCCTACACAATATTTATTACGGTTTGTGCCACTAAAAAGACTTACACTCGTTATATCTTAACATGTCCGTATCCAGACATTTTGAAAGGGGGGTTCGTTTAATATTAGTCTAAGGGGGTGTGAATCTGAGAACAAATGGATTTTAGCTCATTTTGCCTAGGAATTGAACATATTTCTGAGATAAAGTGGAGTGCGAACGCACCCCTCGCACCCCTCTTGCGTACGGGCCTGCTTAATCACATCTAGATTTACAGGACGATTAGAGCTTTACCCATTGAAAGGTTTGTAAGACAGGGTGGTGTCCAACGTAAACAAGTTGGAACTATAGATGCAATCGAGCATAAAATCGTAAAGACGAACTTCAACAAAATATTTGATACTCTTTATTATAATTAACGCCACTTTAATTCATATATTTTTATCCCAAAGTAGAATACATGATTTTATTTTGATTTTATTTTTGGTGTGTAACGCCACTTTCAGCAATATTTCAGCTAAATCATGGCGAACAGATTTAGTGGTGGAAGAAGCCAGAGTACCCGGAGAGAACCACCGACTATGGGCAAGCAACTGATAAACGTTATTACTTCCAGCTGTGAGTCGAGTGCACCCTTTTTTTGTAATTTACAAAGCCGGGCGCGAGCCCACGCTGTATTGGTGATAGGCTTGTATGAGTTGTTACCTAACTCATTGAGCCACCTGGGCTCACAAAGTAGAATATAAAACAGAATATAAAACGAATGTACGTAATAAATTAATCCATTCCATAGTACATGTAGGAATTTTGCCATGCATACATTGCAGCAGTTATAGAACGAAAAACAAACTGATGTCGAGTAACATCATATATTTCTGAAAGAAACCTAGCTTCGATAATTTTCTCTTTTACAAAATTCATATAATATATGTTGCTAGCTTGCTTTAACAAAAACGGAAAATTGATATGTTCAATTGTCTTTACCGGGTACTTAAATTTTAATCAAGGGAAAGAATTAATCTTTTTAATCTTGAGGAAGATAGTTTTATAGGGTTATTTCCCATAAAGTTCTTCACAAGATGTGTTTTTCATATATCAATAATATACAGTGATTGACTGGGAGCGAAGACATCTGTTTTGTTAGAACTGCCGAGGCCAACAGTTTAGTCTGTGTGTCAAATCAAACAGCTGTCCGGGAACTGCTATGACTTACAATGCTGTTTTATTATAGAGAGATAACGTGGAGATTATCTATATGCCAATTAATGCACTTGTATCTATTTGTAAACGAAAGGAAAACAAAGTTGTGTAAGCTAATCCAATGTTCAATTATGTTCAGTAATGAGTCAACATATCCCCCATAGCATTCTCTATATCAGTGACCCTGGAACACATCATCTCTGATTACTGATTACTGTTTAAGATATGACACAAATGATGTTGGTAACCCCTGAAGTTCGACTAGACGGTCAATAGTTCAGTGACGGGCAATAGCCTTCGCATAATATAAAAAAAAACAGTAAAAAAAATGAATATTCGTTATAATACAATTATATAGTAATGTAATAAAACAGCAAATACCACACTGTCGGAACACCCAGAGGCGGGTGGTATATTATGTCGGAACACCAAGGAGCGGTTGATATATTATGTCGGAACACCCAGAGGCGGGTGGTATATTATGTCGGAACACCAAGGAGCGGTTGATATATTATGTCGGAACACCCAGAGGCGGGTGGTATATTATGTCGGAACACCAAGGAGCGGTTGATATATTATGTCGGAACACCCAGAGGCGGGTGGTATATTATGTCGGAACACCAAGGAGCGGTTGATATATTATGTCGGAACACCCAGAGGCGGGTGGTATATTATGTCGGAACACCAAGGAGCGGTTGATATATTATGTCGGAACACCCAGAGGCGGTTGGTATATTATGTCGGAACACCAAGGAGCGGTTGATATATTATGTCGGAACACCCATGAACGGTTGGTATATTATGTCGGAACATAAAGGAACGGTTGGTATAGTATGTCGAAACACACAGGAACGGTTGATATATTATATCGGAACATACAGGAACGGCTGGCATATTATGTCGGAACATACAGGAACGCTTGATATATTATGTCGGAACACCCAGGAGCGGTTGGTATATTATGTCGGAACACCCAGGAGTGGTTGGTATATTATGTCGGAACACCCAGGAGCGGTTGTTTTATTATGTCAGAAAACCCAGGAGCGGTTGGTATATTATGTCGGAACACCCAGGAACGGTTGGTATATTATGTCGTAACACCCAGGACCGGTTTGTATATTATTTCGGAACACACAGGAGCGTAGGTATATTATGTCGGAACAGCCAGGAGCGGATGGTATATTATATCGGAACACTCAGGAGCGGTTGGTATATTATGTTGTAACACCCAGGATCCGTTGGTATATTATGTCGGAACACCAATGAGGGTTGGTATATTATGTCGGAACACCCAGGGGCGGTTGGTATATTATGTCAGAACATCCAGGGGCGGTTGGTATATTATGTCAGAACATCTAGAAGTGGATGGTATATTATGTAGGAACACCCAGGAGCGGTTGGTATATTATATCGGAACACCCAGGAGCGGTTGGTATATTATGTTGGAACCCCCAGGATCCGTTGGTATATTATGTCGGAACCCCAATGAGCGGTTGGTATATTATGTCGGAACACCTAGGAGCGGATGGTATATTATGTTGGAACACCCAGGAGCGGTTGGTATATTATGTCGGAACACCAAGGAGCGGTTGGTATAGTATGTCGGAACACACAGGAGCGGTTGGTATATTATGTCAGAACACCTAGGAGCGGATGGTATATTACTATCAAGGTGTGGAAATTTTATTTCAACTGATTTCAAATCGAAGGTAAATGTCAGCAAAGTTTAGATTATCAATTTACAGAGCATCATCGATATACCTGATTCAGTTATTATTTACAGAGCATCACCGATATACCTGATTCAGTTATTATTTGCATAGCATCACCGATATACCTGATTCAGTTATTATTTACAGAGCATCACCGATATACCTGATTCAGTTATTATTTTTGTAATTATAAACTGCTCCATAGGAATAAAGGAACATATCGGCAAGGAGTAAAATATGAAAGTTGAACAGTACACAAACATTTAGTTATAAAATGGTTCCAAGATTTTGCATCGTCACCTTGTATAAACAGAAGAAACACTCAGATATGGGTGGACAGTTATTGTGTTTATAACGCCACTTTCAACACTATTTAAGTGGCGGTCAGTTTAATTGGTGGAGGAAACCGGAGTACCCGGAGAAAACCACCGACCTGTCGCAAGTCACTGACAAACATTTTCGCAAAATGTTGCATCGAGTATATCTCGCCATGCACGGGGTTCGAACACACAACTTTAGTGGTGATAGGCACTGATTACACAGGTAGTTTTAAATCACATAACGACGGTATTTATGTCGTTTTAGAAGAAAGAGGTTTACATTTTTGTAACTCTTGGCTTTGAACGATATTTAACTCTCTGATACTTACTAGACCACAAGGTCAATACCTAAATTCTGAATACACAATTGAAATATGTTGGACAGCAATGCTTAATAGTTATATCTGAAATATCTTAACTGTAATTACAAATCATACAACTGCGAGGCTTTTATTGAACTTTTCAAAATGACATTATAAGTACCAGAAGGATTTCACGTTCAAATATATTAGTATTGGTTTTTGGATTTATGTTTGTCTTGTTTATATATTAGTTATATTAAAAGCCATTGGTTAACTTCGTACAAAAACATTGGTAACATGGAGCCGTGTATAGATTTGTAATTAGTTTTCTTCAAGAATTCTCGTCATATTTCCAATATATACTAATACATATAATACTTGCTCTAAATCTGTATTTTTCTAAGTGTAAGATAAAAGAAACTGATTTATGTTCCTTTTGTAATGAAGCAAATGCAACACACATAAACATTTCTTTTGAGACTGTAATGTGACAAAATAAGTTCTGGTTTTCAGTAATGGGTATCCATATATAGATGGAAGCAATGTAAGAAAGGTTTAAAGATATCAAAGGGGTGAAAATTGGACCCCAAAGATATTATGTTAGGAAATGTACAGTTTGAAAGTAATTTACTTTTTTACAAAATGCTAATCTTCAAATATTACTAGTATATGTGTAAGTTAAAGGATTTTCAACCAAACTTGAATGTGGGGTTATAATTTATGAATTCCAAAATACAAATGGAAAAGCATTATGCACATCTCTTCCCCCGTAATTGTTGTGCGCACGACGTATTTCTTGAATAACCTTCATCGAGTATGCTCAAGGTCAAAAGATTGGAGCAAGGAAACCAACTGGATATCAAAGCATATGCTAAGGCAAAAGGAAATGTCTAGTTTTATGGACCCACACCTTATCTCCTAATGGAATGATACGGGTATGGAAGTGATTTCCCCTTGTGGGTACAATACCGCCACTAACATATGTTGGCAGCGTTGTTGAACAGTATGTTGAGTATTAATAATAAACACATATTTTATCACATTATTTCATGTGTTTGTCCGATGTTTTTTTATTGGGTAATTTAATAATGTCACCATCTGTAATAAGTTCAGAATATTTTGTGTGATTAGAAGTGTTCAAAAAACAATTTATCAAATGTTTATTGCTTTACCGCCACATTTTATGTTACAAAAAACAGATAGAACATTATAAATATATAATTTACTATATATTAAATCTCAAAAATCAGGAGAAAGTGATGAATTATTAAATAAATGTTTATAGCGGTATAATGTTATCTTCTCAAATTTCAACAATATGTCGATTTTTTGTCACCTAGTACACAATCATATTGATATCAGTGGAAAGATAATATTATCAACAACCTAACGTACTTTAAACACTACCATCATCAAACACAGAAACCACAAAATGAAAACGTGTAACATTGTTTATTTCTTCATTGTGACGAACAAAATAAATAACAGTACGAGCGAGATATAAAAATAAAAATGAATATAGTATATTTCAAAATATATTTTTGAGTTTGTTGATTGATGTTTAACGTCAATTGGATCATTGGACGGAACCTTAGATTTGTACAAGAACAGGAGCACATACTGGTTCAGGTCGAGAACTTGCAATCGGAAACCTACGATCACAATCTGATATTGCTTGATAGGGACTATACCTTTAAGTAATTTGTCTTTTACATGGACTGAACATATCAGTAGACAGATTGAGGTTAGCTATACAATAAGCCAATGTGTATGGACACGTGTCCAACAGACTAACAAGTCTTAAAGGGAGACAAGTCTTAAAGGGAGGCAAGACAGTGGCAAACATAACAGTACTATAACCCTTCAAAACCATCAAATCATCTTGCCAACAAAAAGGAAACCAGATGTCATTTCGTTGATCTTGCTCATGTTACAGCTCTCGGATTTGAGGTCGACAAAATCAACCAAAGGCATGTAAGAGTTGACAGAAAAGTCTAATCTTTCACATGTTGAATTACGAACGATAATTTGTGTAGATGTGTGATTCGTCTGAGAAGAAATGGGCATACTGATGCTTGAATAGTTGCCATTCTCTGACATTTCAACTTATTGTATTGTTTTCAGAATCACTGACTCATTGTTGAAAACAGGCAATTTAGTGTGTTCGTTTTTGACAATAAAGCTTGTTAGAATCGCTTGGTATTATTGAAAAATTTTTTCCATACCACAATGAGTAACATTTTCAAATTTTGCTATAAATTTATTTTTTCATCATTTACTGTTTTCTGATTATTTGGTTTATCTATTCCAATGTATTTCTTTTTGTGCATTTTTAGAAGAAGAATACGTTTCATATTAATAACAATTGTGGTTTGTACTCGAGGTTGTTCTAAGAATAGACACTAACAATGCATATCTTTTCTAGTAAATAGGTTTTATATTATTGTCAATGTAAGTCTGTACATTTTGTGTACAATGGATTATCTAGGTTTAATATAAATGACAACATAGACCTGTACAAGGTGTTGAATTAGGCTGGATATTAATGTCAATACAGATTTGTACAAGGATTTGTGGTTAGGCCTCATATCAGTCAATTCTAATATGCAATATGTAAGAAATAATTCTCCCATGTCATGTTTTAGGCTCACTCATGTTAACATGGGGAGGCATTATAGTGTGTGCACTAACTTAGATATCTACGTTTTTATTATCGTGCGCATTTAATTAGATATCTACGTTTTTATTATCGTGCACACTAAATTAGATATCTATTTTTTTTAATTAATCAGGACAGACGTCGTTCAATAAAATCGAAAAACAAAACAAAAGACTTCATTTTCGGAACAATTCCAAAATCAAATATCGAAATTGTAGAATAATGAATGCAAAATCGATTCATCTAACACAAATACATGACCGCCCACTTTCCTGGCTTGGTACAGTCACTTCTATTAAAGGTGGCGGGGTTAAACTAGTACATGACATTCAGTTTCATTTGACGGTATTGATAATAATCGTTTACTTGAGAAGATAGTTGGAAAAAAGGATATTCTGACATTGTAAAACAAAAAATGAAGAAAAATATCATATACCAGTAGGAAATTCTTAAATACAAATTCGAAACTCCTTAGATAAAGCATAACCATTGACTCTCTTGGTTTGGTACAAGCGGGTCAATAGAAAGGGGTAGGGTCAAACCAATTTCCGTAGCATCTTATTTTACTTCCAGGTTTTAGTGGGGATCTTTAATTATTTGTGTAATGTTTTGTAGATTGTTGCTTGTCCAGTTGTAGTTTTTCTTTTGGCCATTGTGTTGTCTGTCCTTCTTCGACTTAGGGCTTCTGGTTACCCCTTTGGTATCTTCAAACTTTTCGCATTGGCACAAAACTCCCATCTTACATGCAGTTAAATGATTCTGATACTGAAACTAAGAATCTTGCTTTTTTTCTACCTAAGTTAAAATATAGTAGATATCGACCCTACTTTTGTTTGAATCTGTTGTTTTTGTTGCGCCATCATTCTGTTGTTGTTTGGTTTCATCAGTGACATATGATATACTTACTATCACACTAGGTCTTCCTAACCTTTCAAATAAATTACTTTATTATGAATAATACAAAACAACATTATCAAATATAACTTATTATTGTCGGTGAGTCAAAATTAATTAAATGGTAAACAACTAAAGCAAATGTTGTTCTCACGAACCATGATCCTTATTTACAAACACATAATTCCAATTAATATTGCGTCATCAATTGGCAAACCAAAGTACACCAAAGGTCGCAGTTAATACATTTTATTATAGGCATTTTGCTATGAGATATAATGATGAGTTAGCTGTCCAATAATACTCCAAGAAATTTAGATTCTTTTATTATTTGTAAAAGGAGGTTTGTTTTAATGTATTCCTGTAGTTTTATAGATGGATAGACATTATAAAACTATTCTTCATAGGATGTTGTTTTTCTATTTTGTTATGACATAGTTGTAATTGTTTTATATATTATATTTTTCATCTTGGGAATAATTATCCTAGAAAAATATCAATACTATCTTTTAGAAGTTTGTCTTAGTTATTTATCTTAATGTTAAATACTGTTGCAGAAAAGCTGAGTTTACACTTAATTAGACTGTTTTGTCAATTAATAAAATAGAAATAAAATCGACTAGTCTACCTCCCCCATTTCTGAGATATCTTGAAATTCATTTTCGATGTTGGGACATGATGCTTTTCAAGGTGGAAAAAATGTGTTATGTCCAGTTTTACCAAAATCATTACCATTCATAATAATGTGTAGAATCACCAACGTTCGTCAAATTATTCCAGCATTATCTGAATACAAAATGATTGTGAGACAAACACAATTAGATTAAAAAACTATGCAAGTAACATGTCAATGGTTTTAGAGACGCAATGTTTGAGAGCAATAGGACCATTGATTGATTGTAGACGGCAACATTTTGCCGGTTTTGGAATATATATTTCGTTAACTCTCCAAAACATGGCAAATTGCTTTAGCAAGGGCCCTATTCAAAGCTGACTAGATTGTTTCTAATGAGAATTATTTGCTATATTCCCCAAAATCTTTAAATTCAAATCTGGTCTTGCTTTTAAATACTCCGAAAACCTTGTTGATATTTTGTAACTTGTGTAAGCTAAGGATATACGTGTTGTATTTTTAGTGTATTTTTCTGTTGTCAACATGTCCTGATCATCTTTTAAATGAACATTGATCATATTCTTCTTTAACTTTTGCATCATATCCAAAACTTTATTCATACATATCTGGTAATTTGTATTAGTAACAAAAGATCGTCGAAAAGTATGATTTTTTTCCCCTGTACTCTTTGAGCTTTGGCGTTTATTTGCCAATTAGAACGATATATATATATGCGGATTGTTGTTTCAGTTAGCTAGAAATATAAAAAAAAATCTATCTCGGCATGTTCGACTAGTATATCACTTAGTGTCTCGTCTCATTACAAAATAAATCGATCTCGCCATGATGCAGCTACACAATTATGTAGCGGATATGTTTCAACTGTTTATTCAAATATACACTCAGCCGCACCTAACTGCATACCAGGAGCGATACATACATACATGGGATATATATCAGGACACTGGGAAACTATTAATTCGATATTTTATGTAATCAAGAAAACAATGTCAATGTTAGTTATCTAAATAAAGCCCAGCCAATAAACTGTTCATAACAAACTTTTATTTTCCACAACTAAGAGTTTTGTGTATTGACCTCTTTAGTTAATCTATAAGGTCAGGGCTCCGAAGGACAGATTATGGACACTTTACCCTTGCCTCAAAAAGATGATAAAACATTATCACAGTGGTCAAAACTGTTAGACGTGATGATATATTAATTACTATTATCTAATTAATATATGTACAGTTTAAATAGTGTATATGATAGATTCAGATCAGCGTCATTATTTCAAATCACGGTCCGATTTAAGGGTAATCTCAAAATCGGCGTCCTTTCCAAATTATCAGATCTATGGACGCTTTAATGGTTATGGTTAGTGCATACGTTAGTGACGTCATTGTACGTCGATTTGAGAAAATGGGAAACGGCCATAGATTTCAGAATTAGACGCCGATTTGAGAATTTGAAAAAGGACGTAAATTTGAAAATTGGACGCCGATTTGGGAATTTGAAAAAAGGACATAGATCTGTATGTGACGTAGAAATAGAACATGGGTTTAAGGAATGGACGTCGATTAGAGGCTGGACGTCGATTAGAGGCTGGACGTCGATTAGAGGCTGGACGTCGATCTGAGTCTTCCATATATGTTATTACCGACATAATAGTATGTTAGAAATGCAAAACAAAATGTGGGTTAAAAGCAAAAATGTCGTTTGATTTAAATAACATCTGTCTAAAACAGGGAAAATATAACACGCATAACAGTACGTTATTGTATTAAAGCATCATCAAATGTCGTGATTAGTTTGAAGAACAATCCGTAATGTGTATCTGTACTTTTATATGATAACATCAAAGAATAACCTGACATGGTGGATCATTAACGCTACTTGGTGTTTCCGTTTTCTAAATATTATAGTCAATCAACCATTAATCAAACTATCTAATCACTTTTTGTTTTCTTAAAAACTTTTATTTAGAAACATATATCAAAGAATTACTGTAATAAAAGCTTCAGAATAAATGTGTCGTCGTCTATAAACCATACGACAGTAAAGAGACATTACTTGGATGCCATTATGACTTCCGAGGACGTTTCATTTCCATTCTTTATCAGATATATGGAAGTCAATATATACAAAGTAATGTTGAAATAGTAAGAGACATAATCCTTGTTTGTTTTCTATAATCAAATATTGTGTATGTATTTTTTTTTAAATAGCAAAACCATGTTTTGATAGGATCATATAAGACTTTCTCGACCATGTTTTGATAGGATCATATAAGACTTTCTCGACCATGTTTTGATAGGATCAGATAAGACTTTCTCGACCATGTTTTGATAGGATCAGATAAGACTTTCTCGACCATGTTTTGATAAGATCGGATAAGACTTTCTTATAAATAGATTTCATATAACCAAATATCATGGAACACAAATAAATCTTTGCAATCTCCAATGTCGGATGACATTTTCATGATTGACTGGCTGTTGACTGCTTCAAGTCTAACGGCAAATCTGTCGTGCATATACCACAATTGATAAAATCTATGTAATAATGAGAGAGGGGTGAAACAACTGGGCCAACGACTTGTGATTGCCACTGATAAAGTACAGAAAGTTGAGCTAGGACAACAATGTACATTTGTAGAAGCATAGCATGAATGTCTTTAACGTGCAGTGAGGGTGATACTCCAAATAAGGTTGCCCACTATGGTCCACTATCAGGTTTTCCGTATTATAACCGGACAAACATCATCCTAAGGACCTAATCGCAAAACACGCTGGGACGTTCTGTGAATTGAACCATTAAAATTTTCATCACCAACCAGGAAATATTTTTGAAATGTAAGTCTAACTTCGGGAATGAAAAAAATAAGAATTTCTCCGCTGTTGGATACAATCCTTCTGAAGGAGATTTCGCTAGATGTGGGGTCTTTATGAAAAAAAAATCATTCCCTTACAGTTTTCGCTAGCTTAAAATATTCATACAAATCTACTACAGCTACCACAGAACACCAGTGATATTTCATTGGTACAAGCTTAAGTGACAATTTGGGTACACGAAAATATGTTCTGCTTCAATAATCTTCTTGCTGGTCACCATTGGTGAAATAGTTATCGATATGCGTGTCTGATCTGTATACATTCATCGATACAAAAATAATGTATCGGTTTGGTCTAAACACCATAAACCAAATCGATGCATTTGTTTTAATCGGGCAGAAAAAACATAGAAATAGTTATCGATATACGTATCTATCTATTACGTGCATTTTGATATTCTCGGTCAGGAACAGAACAGATGTATGCGATGTCTAGATTTGAATACAGTTTGGGATTTCTGTTGCTTTTCTTAATCTATATTAGATATAAGACGTTATTCCCATCCTTACTATTATCAGCCTTTGCTTGCACTATTTACGGCCGTACCTTTATATAGCGGATACACGTATTAGTATTTGATGAAGTATTATAATATTATCTTAGTCCTAGGGAGTGATATTATCTGTAATTCTTAGATAACTGTGCAATACTTTTCCTCGAATAAGTAGGTCATTATATGCGTTTTATTAATATATGGTATACTATATATTTTACCACGCATGCTTATCATGTTGCATATACAGATATCGAGACCTAGAATAGTTTTCCATTCATGCAAGTCTTCAAATTGATAATGATATTACCCAAGATTCAGATAGATTGATTGCATACTTCTTATGGGCTAATATCGCATCAACAATTATTTGATTATCGCAAGTTATAGATAATGTAATTCAGAAATAAGGGAATTATAAAATGTAAAATGTGTTTATGTATTTCACCGTGGAACCAGACAATGGGTAAAATGAAATAAATGAGTATAACTGCTAATCTATATTGTCATATAGGCACCTTATTTAAGATAAATGTACTTCATATATGTGTAAATACACGTTAGAGAATACCGAAGGGACAACCAAAAATGGACAATGCAGAAAAACGGGCACCATAGGCTACACAAGACGAAGAAAAACAACTACATACAACTGTAAAGCTGATGTTTGGACACAGATGGGAATAGAGTTCGTACACAGGTCATTAAAGAGTAAAAAAATGACAAGGTCATTACAGGAAATTATAATGCTAACATGTATCTCTGCATAACAAGTAAGTCACATTGTTTACGTCAGGGAATATAATCTGTATGTTTAATGACGCATTTAAACAGGCATGCAACTACAATTCCCAATATAATTTGAACAATAAATAATATAATGATAATATGATTAAAATAATGGTGTGTTTCTAGTATAAGGTCATCAAGATCGAATCTGAAGGTAGTGAATTCATACATAAAATAATTGTGCAAGTAGCTTAGAAATACGTCATCCATAAATGTAACACATGAATTTATCATAAGCACATTATCACTGAGCAGCATTTTCAATTTCAATTAATTCGACTTGAAAACAATTGTTTATATTTTTCATCTTGGACTTGATGTATATTCTTAAAAGGCTGCAGAATACTTTTTTCCTGTAACCTACTTGTGAATAAATCATCTGGTTTTATCTAACAATCATGGTATACCTACTATAATATCATTTACTTTGTTTACTCAAGAGAGAGTATCACCATATTATCATGATCCTTTGTCTCGTGAGTTGCAATTATTTATTAACATTTGCGGAATTCAAAGTGAAGATTAAAAGCGTAAACATCTAATTTAGTATGCACGATGTATTTCTGAAATAACCTTTGTTAGTTACAATCAAAATCAAAAGATTGGAAAGCTTAGCAGTCTTTAGGAACAAGACAACTAAAGGATCTAAAGTCTTTAGGAACAAGACAACTAAAGGACGTAAAGTCTTTAGGAACAAGTCAACTAAAGGCCCTAAAGTCTTTAGGAACAAGAAAACTAAAGGCCCTAAAGTCTTTAGGAACAAGAAAACTAAAGGACCTAAAGTCTTTAGGAACAAGACAACTAAAGGCCCTAAAGTCTTTAGGAACAAGAAAACTAAAGGCCCTAAAGTCTTTAGGAACAAGAAAACTAAAGGCCCTAAAGTCTTTAGGAACAAGAAAACTAAAGGCCCTAAAGTCTTTAGGAACAAGAACACTAAAGGACCTAAAGTATTTAGGAACAAGACAACTAAAGGACATAAAGTCTTTAGGAACAAGACAACTAAAGGACTTAAAGTCTTTAGGAACAAGACAACAAAAGGACCTAAAGTCTTTAGGAACAAGAAAACTAAAGGACCTAAAGTCTTTAGGAACAAGAAAACTAAAGGACCTATAGTCTTTAGGAACAAGAAAACTAAAGGACCTAAAGTCTTTAGGAACAAGACAACTACAGGACCTAAAGTCTTTAGGAACAAGAAAACTAAAGGACCTAAAGTCTTTAGGAACAAGAAAACTAAAGGACCTAAAGTATTTAGGAACAAGACAACTAAAGGACCTAAAGTCTTTAGGAACAAGAAAACTAAAGGACCTAAAGTCTTTAGGAACAAGACAACTAAAGGACCTAAAGTCTTTAGGAACAAGAACACTAAAGGACCTAAAGTCTTTAGGAACAAGACAACTAAAGGACCTAAAGTCTTTATGAACAAGAAAACTAAAGGACCTAAAGTCTTTAGGAACAAGAAAACTAAAGGACCTAAAGTCTTTAGGAACAAGAACACTAAAGGCCCTAAAGTCTTTAGGAACAAGAACACTAAAGGACCTAAAGTCTTTAGGAACAAGACAACTAAAGGCCCTAAAGTCTTTAGGAACAAGAAAACTAAAGGACCTAAAGTCTTTAGGAACAAGAAAACTAAAGGCCCTAAAGTCTTTAGGAACAAGAAAACTAAAGGACCTAAAGTCTTTAGGAACAAGACAACTAAAGGATCTAAAGTATTTAGGAACAAGACAACTAAAGGCCCTAAAGTCTTTAGGAACAAGAACACTAAAGGACCTAAAGTCTTTAGGAACAAGAAAACTAAAGGACCTAAAGTCTTTAGGAACAAGACAACTAAAGGCCCTAAAGTCTTTAGGAACAAGAACACTAAAGGCCCTAAAGTCTTTAGGAACAAGAAAACTAAAGGACCTAAAGTCTTTAGGAACAAGACAACTAAAGGACCTAAAGTCTTTAGGAACAAGAACACTAAAGGCCCTAAAGTCTTTAGGAACAAGAACACTAAAGGATCTAAATCTTTAGGAACAAGACAACTAAAAGACCTAAAGTCTTTAGGAACAAGAACACTAAAGGACCTAAAGTCTTTAGGAACAAGAAAACTAAAGGCCCTAAATCTTTAGGAACAAGAAAACTAAAGGACCTAAAGTCTTTAGGAACAAGAACACTAAAGGCCCTAAAGTCTTTAGGAACAAGAACACTAAAGGACCTAAAGTCTTTAGGAACAAGAAAACTAAAGGACCTAAAGTCTTTAGGAACAAGACAACAAAAGGCCCTAAAGTCTTTAGGAACAAGACAACTAAAGAACCTAAAGTCTTTAGGAACAAGACAACTAAAGGCCCTAAAGTCTTTAGGAACAAGAAAACTAAAGGACCTAAAGTCTTTAGGAACAAGACAACTAAAGGCCCTAAAGTCTTTAGGAACAAGAAAACTAAAGGACCTAAAGTCTTTAGGAACAAGACAACTAAAGGCCCTAAAGTCTTTAGGAACAAGACAACTAAAGGCCCTAAAGTCTTTAGGAACAAGACAACTAAAGGACCTAAAGTCTTTAGGAACAAGAAAACTAAAGGACCTAAAGTCTTTAGGAACAAGAAAACTAAAGGACCTAAAGTATTTAGGAACAAGAACACTAAAGGACCTAAAGTCTTTAGGAACAAGACAACTAAAGGACCTAAAGTCTTTAGGAACAAGAACACTAAAGGCCCTAAAGTCTTTAGGAACAAGAACACTAAAGGACCTAAAGTCTTTAGGAACAAGACAACTAAAGGCCCTAAAGTCTTTAGGAACAAGACAACTAAAGGACCTAAAGTCTTTAGGAACAAGAAAACTAAAGGCCCTAAAGTCTTTAGGAACAAGAACACTAAAGGATCTAAATCTTTAGGAACAAGACAACTAAAGGCCCTAAAGTCTTTAGGAACAAGAAAACTAAAGGCCCTAAAGTCTTTAGGAACAAGAAAACTAAAGGACCTAAAGTCTTTAGGAACAAGACAACTAAAGGCCCTAAAGTCTTTAGGAACAAGAAAACTAAAGGCCCTAAAGTCTTTAGGAACAAGACAACTAAAGGACCTAAAGTCTTTAGGAACAAGAAAACTAAAGGCCCTAAAGTCTTTAGGAACAAGAACACTAAAGGACCTAAAGTCTTTAGGAACAAGACAACTAAAGGACCTAAAGTCTTTAGGAACAAGACAACTAAAGGACCTAAAGTCTTTAGGAACAAGAAAACTAAAGGACCTAAAGTCTTTAGGAACAAGACAACTAAAGGACCTAAAGTCTTTAGGAACAAGAAAACTAAAGGACCTAAAGTATTTAGGAACAAGACAACTAAAGAACCTAAAGTCTTTAGGAACAAGAACACTAAAGGCCCTAAAGTCTTTAGGAACAAGAACACTAAAGGACCTAAAGTCTTTAGGAACAAGAAAACTAAAGGCCCTAAAGTCTTTAGGAACAAGACAACTAAAGAACCTAAAGTCTTTAGGAACAAGAAAACTAAAGGACCTAAAGTCTTTAGGAACAAGAACACTAAAGGACCTAAAGTCTTTAGGAACAAGAACACTAAAGGACCTAAAGTCTTTAGGAACAAGAAAACTAAAGGACCTAAAATCTTTAGGAACAAGACAACTAAAGGACCTAAAGTCTTTAGGAACAAGAAAACTAAAGGACCTAAAGTATTTAGGAACAAGACAACTAAAGAACCTAAAGTCTTTAGGAACAAGAACACTAAAGGCCCTAAAGTATTTAGGAACAAGAAAACTAAAGGACCTAAAGTATTTAGGAACAAGACAACTAAAGGACCTAAAGTCTTTAGGAACAAGAACACTAAAGGCCCTAAAGTATTTAGGAACAAGAAAACTAAAGGACCTAAAGTCTTTAGGAACAAGAACACTAAAGGACTTAAAGTCTTTAGGAATGAGACAACTAAAGGCCCTAAAGTCTTTAGGAACAAGAAAACTAAAGGACCTAAAGTCTTTAGGAACAAGAAAACTAAAGGACTTAAAGTCTTTAGGAATGAGACAACTAAAGGACTTAAAGTCTTTAGGAACAAGAAAACTAAAGGATCTAAAGTCTTTAGGAACAAGAAAACTAAAGGACCTAAAGTCTTTAGGAACAAGAAAACTAAAGGACTTAAAGTCTTTAGGAACGAGACAACTAAAGGACTTAAAGTCTTTAGGAACAAGACAGCTAAAGGATCTAAAGTCTTTAGGAACAAGAAAACTAAAGGACCTAAAGTCTTTAGGAACAAAACAACTAAAGGATCTAAAGTCTTTAGGAACAAGACAACTAAAGGACTTAAAGTCTTTAGGAACAAGACAACTAAAGGACCTAAAGTCTTTAGGAACAAGAAAACTAAAGGAACTAAAGTCTTTAGGAACAAGAAAACTAAAGGATCTAAAGTCTTTAGGAACAAGACAACTAAAGGACTTAGTCTTTAGGAACAAGACAACTAAAGGACCTAAAGTATTTAGGAACAAGACAACTAAAGGACTTAAAGTCTTTAGGAACAAGAAAACTAATGGATCTAAAGTCTTTAGGAACAAGACAACTAAAGGACTTAAAGTCTTCAGGAACAAGAAAACTAAAGGAACTAAAGTCTTTAGGAACAAGAAAACTAAAGGAACTAAAGTATTTAGGAACAAGAAAACTAAAGGACCTAAAGTCTTTAGGAACAAGACAACTAAAGGCCCTAAAGTCTTTAGGAACAAGACAACTAAAGGCCCTAAAATCTTTAGGAACAAGAAAACTAAAGGATCTAAATCTTTAGGAACAAGAAAACTAAAGGACCTAAAGTCTTTAGGAACAAGACAACTAAAGGACCTAAAGTCTTTAGGAACAAGAAAACTAAAGGAACTAAAGTATTTAGGAACAAGACAACTAAAGGACCTAAAGTCTTTAGGAACAAGAACACTAAAGGCCCTAAAGTCTTTAGGAACAAGACAACTAAAGGCCCTAAAGTCTTTAGGAACAAGACAACTAAAGGACCTAAAGTCTTTAGGAACAAGACAACTAAAGGATCTAAAGTCTTTAGGAACAAGAAAACTAAAGGACCTAAAGTCTTTAGGAACAAGACAACTAAAGGACCTAAAGTCTTTAGGAACAAGACAACTAAAGGCCCTAAAGTCTTTAGGAACAAGACAACTAAAGGATCTAAATCTTTAGGAACAAGAAAACAAAAGGACCTAAAGTCTTTAGGAACAAGACAACTAAAGGATCTAAATCTTTAGGAACAAGAACACTAAAGGCCCTAAAGTCTTTAGGAACAAGAAAACTAAAGGAACTAAAGTATTTAGGAACAAGAAAACTAAAGGAACTAAAGTATTTAGGAACAAGACAACTAAAGGATATAAAGTCTTTAGGAACAAGAACACTAAAGGCCCTAAAGTCTTTAGGAACAAGACAACTAAAGGCCCTAAAGTCTTTAGGAACAAGACAACTAAAGGACCTAAAGTCTTTAGGAACAAGACAACTAAAGGATCTAAAGTCTTTAGGAACAAGACAACTAAAGGACCTAAAGTCTTTAGGAACAAGACAACTAAAGGATCTAAAGTCTTTAGGAACAAGAAAACTAAAGGACCTAAAGTCTTTAGGAACAAGAAAACTAAATGACCTAAAGTCTTTAGGAACAAGACAACTAAAGGATCTAAAGTCTTTAGGAACAAGAAAACTAAAGGAACTAAAGTATCTAGGAACAAGACAACTAAAGGACCTAAAGTCTTTAGGAACAAGAACACTAAAGGCCCTAAAGTCTTTAGGAACAAGACAACTAAAGGATCTAAATCTTTAGGAACAAGAAAACTAAAGGACTTAAAGTCTTTAGGAACAAGAACACTAAAGGATCTAAATCTTTAGGAACAAGAAAACTAAAGGACCTAAAGTCTTTAGGAACAAGACAACTAAAGGATCTAAGTCTTTAGGAACAAGAAAACTAAAGGACCTAAAGTATTTAGGAACAAGACAATTAAAGGATCTAAAGTATTTAGGAACAAGACAACTAAAGGACCTAAAGTCTTTAGGAACAAGAAAACTAAAGGATCTAAATCTTTAGGAACAAGAAAACTAAAGGACTTAAAGTCTTTAGGAACAAGAACACTAAAGGATCTAAATCTTTAGGAACAAGAAAACTAAAGGACCTAAAGTATTTAGGAACAAGAAAACTAAAGGACCTAAAGTCTTTAGGAACAAGAACACTAAAGGCCCTAACGTCTTTAGGAACAAGAACACTAAAGGACCTAAAGTCTTTAGGAACAAGAACACTAAAGGACCTAAAGTCTTTAGGAACAAGAAAACTAAAGGACCTAAAGTCTTTAGGAACAAGAAAACTAAAGAACCTAAAGTCTTTAGGAACAAGAAAACTAAAGGACCTAAAGTCTTTAGGAACAAGAACACTAAAGGCCCTAAAGTCTTTAGGAACAAGAACACTAAAGGACCTAAAGTCTTTAGGAACAAGAAAACTAAAGGACCTAAAGTCTTTAGGAACAAGAAAACTAAAGGACCTAAAGTCTTTAGGAACAAGAACACTAAAGGCCCTAAAGTCTTTAGGAACAAGAACACTAAAGGACCTAAAGTCTTTAGGAACAAGAACACTAAAGGACCTAAAGTCTTTAGGAACAAGAAAACTAAAGGCCCTAAAGTCTTTAGGAACAAGAAAACTAAAGGACCTAAAGTCTTTAGGAACAAGAACACTAAAGGCCCTAAAGTCTTTAGGAACAAGAACACTAAAGGACCTAAAGTCTTTAGGAACAAGAAAACTAAAGGACCTAAAGTCTTTAGGAACAAGAAAACTAAAGGACCTAAAGTCTTTAGGAAGAAGACAACTAAAGAACCTAAAGTCTTTAGGAACAAGAACACTAAAGGCCCTAAAGTCTTTAGGAACAAGACAACTAAAGGACCTAAAGTCTTTAGGAACAAGACAACTAAAGGCCCTAAAGTCTTTAGGAACAAGACAACTAAAGGCCCTAAAGTCTTTAGGAACAAGAACACTAAAGGACCTAAAGTCTTTAGGAACAAGACAACTAAAGGCCCTAAAGTCTTTAGGAACAAGAAAACTAAAGGCCCTAAAGTCTTTAGGAACAAGACAACTAAAGGATCTAAATCTTTAGGAACAAGAAAACTAAAGGCCCTAAAGTCTTTAGGAACAAGAAAACTAAAGGCCCTAAAGTCTTTAGGAACAAGACAACTAAAGAACCTAAAGTCTTTAGGAACAAGACAACTAAAGGACCTATAGTCTTTAGGAACAAGAACACTAAAGGATCTAAAGTCTTTAGGAACAAGACAACTAAAGAACCTAAAGTCTTTAGGAACAAGACAACTAAAGGCCCTAAAGTCTTTAGGAACAAGACAACTAAAGAACCTAAAGTCTTTAGGAACAAGACAACTAAAGGCCCTAAAGTCTTTAGGAACAAGAACACTAAAGGCCCTAAAGTCTTTAGGAACAAGACAACTAAAGAACCTAAAGTCTTTAGGAACAAGACAACTAAAGGCCCTAAAGTCTTTAGGAACAAGAACACTAAAGGATCTAAATCTTTAGGAACAAGAAAACTAAAGGCCCTAAAGTATTTAGGAACAAGAACACTAAAGGACTTAAAGTCTTTAGGAACAAGAAAACTAAAGGACCTAAAGTCTTTAGGAACAAGAACACTAAAGGCCCTAAAGTCTTTAGGAACAAGAACACTAAAGGCCCTAAAGTCTTTAGGAACAAGAACACTAAAGGACCTAAAGTCTTTAGGAACAAGACAACTAAAGGCCCTAAAGTCTTTAGGAACAAGAACACTAAAGGACCTAAAGTCTTTAGGAACAAGACAACTAAAGGACCTAAAGTCTTTAGGAACAAGAACACTAAAGGCCCTAAAGTCTTTAGGAACAAGAACACTAAAGGACTTAAAGTCTTTAGGAACAAGACAACTAAAGGCCCTAAAGTCTTTAGGAACAAGAACACTAAAGGCCCTAAAGTCTTTAGGAACAAGACAACTAAAGAACCTAAAGTCTTTAGGAACAAGACAACTAAAGGCCCTAAAGTCTTTAGGAACAAGAACACTAAAGGATCTAAATCTTTAGGAACAAGAAAACTAAAGGCCCTAAAGTATTTAGGAACAAGAACACTAAAGGACTTAAAGTCTTTAGGAACAAGAACACTAAAGGATCTAAGTCTTTAGGAACAAGAACACTAAAGGACCTAAAGTCTTTAGGAACAAGAACACTAAAGGACTTAAAGTCTTTAGGAACAAGAAAACTAAAGGACCTAAAGTCTTTAGGAACAAGACAACTAAAGGATCTAAATCTTTAGGAACAAGAAAACTAAAGGACCTAAAGTCTTTAGGAACAAGAACACTAAAGGATCTAAATCTTTAGGAACAAGAAAACTAAAGGCCCTAAAGTCTTTAGGAACAAGAAAACTAAAGGATCTAAATCTTTAGGAACAAGAAAACTAAAGGACCTAAGTCTTTAGGAACAAGAAAACTAAAGGCCCTAAAGTCTTTAGGAACAAGACAACTAAAGGATCTAAAGTATTTAGGAACAAGAAAACTAAAGGACCTAAAGTCTTTAGGAACAAGAACACTAAAGGCCCTAAAGTCTTTAGGAACAAGAACACTAAAGGACCTAAAGTCTTTAGGAACAAGACAACTAAAGGACCTAAAGTCTTTAGGAACAAGAAAACTAAAGGACCTAAAGTCTTTAGGAACAAGAACACTAAAGGACCTAAAGTCTTTAGGAACAAGAACACTAAAGGACCTAAAGTCTTTAGGAACAAGACAACTAAAGGACCTAAAGTCTTTAGGAACAAGAAAACTAAAGGACCTAAAGTCTTTAGGAACAAGACAACTAAAGGACCTAAAGTCTTTAGGAACAAGAACACTAAAGGACCTAAAGTCTTTAGGAACAAGACAACAAAAGGACCTAAAGTCTTTAGGAACAAGAACACTAAAGGACTTAAAGTCTTTAGGAACAAGAACACTAAAGGATCTAAATCTTTAGGAACAAGAAAACTAAAGGATCTAAAGTATTTAGGAACAAGACAACTAAAGGATCTAAGTCTTTAGGAACAAGAAAACTAAAGGCCCTAAAGTCTTTAGGAACAAGAAAACTAAAGGCCCTAAAGTCTTTAGGAACAAGAACACTAAAGGACCTAAAGTCTTTAGGAACAAGAACACTAAAGGACCTAAAGTCTTTAGGAACAAGACAACTAAAGGCCCTAAAGTCTTTAGGAACAAGACAACTAAAGGCCCTAAAGTCTTTAGGAACAAGACAACTAAAGGCCCTAAAGTCTTTAGGAACAAGAAAACTAAAGGCCCTAAAGTCTTTAGGAACAAGACAACTAAAGGCCCTAAAGTCTTTAGGAACAAGAACACTAAAGGACCTAAAGTCTTTAGGAACAAGAAAACTAAAGGACCTAAAGTCTTTAGGAACAAGACAACTAAAGGCCCTAAAGTCTTTAGGAACAAGACAACTAAAGGCCCTAAAGTCTTTAGGAACAAGACAACTAAAGGCCCTAAAGTCTTTAGGAACAAGAACACTAAAGGACCTAAAGTCTTTAGGAACAAGACAACTAAAGGATCTAAAGTCTTTAGGAACAAGAAAACTAAAGGCCCTAAAGTCTTTAGGAACAAGAAAACTAAAGGATCTAAATCTTTAGGAACAAGAAAACTAAAGGATCTAAAGTATTTAGGAACAAGACAACTAAAGGATCTAAACCGTGTTAAGTCACCTATCCATGGGGTAGGACAAACATTCTTTTAAATAATAGTTACATTATTTATGGACTGTAAATTTCAATAATAAATATATTTAATAAACAATGTCAGTACCGATAAACATCAGGATGTCAATATCGCAGTATGAAATTGGGTCGATAAACTATGATTATAATAGATAGAACATGCTACGTAAAGAGTATACAACTAGGTAAGGTTAATTGTTTCGTTTGTAATGACATCAATGATGTAAGACGTAACCTTTAAGTACTATTGTACTATTGTAATATACACAAATCATGTACATGATTACCTCTCCAAGTAAATACAATCATAATAGATGGGTTTCTTTGGCAGGTCAAAATGTTCCATGTGTTTTCACAGATACTGTAGAGGAACATCTTCAAAATGTTGGCCTAGGTTGAATGAAGCATCTTAATTAATAAATGATTGCTAACCATACATATAATTTGTCTTCAGTTTACTTTTTTGACAGGTTAACTTGGTTCAACCTAAAATCAACAATAACTAGATTCTATATTTCTATATAGAAATAGAAAATTTATTTCCTAAGGAACTGAAATACCAATAAAAAAAAAAAAAATTGGGATTTTCATATTAATGAATGATAATACAGATCTGCATTGTTTGTAGATATAAGGTAGATTTTGTATTTGTATTGAAATGACGTAGATATATGATATTTGCTCTGAAGTGTCTATGCGTGTTAATTCGCATAGCCATGTGACGTACTTTATACAAATTACCATTTCATGAGTCTAGATTTGCTATATTTGGACATTTCATACGTAGATAAACGTCAATACTGATGAACACTTACATTTTACAAGTATTTTTTGTGAAGAAAAAACAATTATGGTCCTGGTTTGAAGTGGACACCTAGAGCTAGATGTCTGCATGTACCTCAAATAAAGGTAATCATTGTTTATAATTCTATTTTCGATCAGTAACAACGATTTATTTTAACTCTTGTGCAGGAGGTTGTAAGAAACACCTAATTACTAGAAGACAAAAACTTCTATAGCTGCCAACTCTGAATCCTGATCAATGCATCACGGCACATTCAACTCGTCTACACAAACAACGATAGCTCATTACTGAAGGCTAGGTTCAGATGTATTACTGTAGATACAATAGAGCCATAGCAAATTTGGTAGCTTTTAGTCTATTTCATATAATCTTCTCGTAATGCCTTCATCGTTGGACTTTCTTGAAATCACATTTTCCTCGAGTTCCTGACCGTCAGATTAGACGTCCATTGTTGACGTGTTGTGTTGACGAACAACATAGTTATCTCCATGGAGGGGACAAATGGGGATGTTGAGGGGTTAACAACAAGGTTATTAATCGAAAAAATACTTATTTCATTTAAGTGGTAGTATTTTCATTCAATGACAGTATTTAACAAAATAATAGTTGTTGTCTTAATAACAGGAAATAAAGCAAAAGTTGGTGGAAAGTGATTCCAAGAACTTATAGAATAGAGCACCCATTGCCATTAAATTAGTTCTCTAATATGTGCCTAAAATGTTTGCTTACTACAATAAAAATTCATAATCAGCCAATGAAGTATATAATTCGACATTGGAGATACTATGACTTCCTGACACTATACCAGCTTCAATATGAGTATAAAGAAAAGGACTCATTGACTCATAAAATTGATATTTGGTTCGTCTTTATCTCCAGTTGTTTGTCTTAATTACGATATTTGTGTTTGTTTGTGCATAGTGGTGTTCAACACATATTGTTTTGTGTTTGTGTTTTGTTTTTATTCGTTTTTTTCGTCTATGTTCCCCATTTCACTGAATTTTCCTTTTTTGTATTGCCCTCCGGTATTCTCTAGCGTTTATTTTATATGTTACTGACTGGACCATCTGATGTTGTCCTGTAATTGAACAAGAAACCATTAACACGTGAAGTCAATAACTACCTAATTTCATTATTCGAAAGTTCATGTCATTTCAACATTAAGCTTATATACAATAAAACAAGTATTAATGAAATCCACCCCTTACAGTACCAATATACCTAAATAATGATAATAGCAAAATTACCGAACTCCGAACAATCTTCCAAGGGGAAAGTCAAAACTCCTAAGTATGTAAACAGACAAAATCAGTCAACAACCGGAAAACTGTGAAAACCGTAATGACCCTGACTTGGTACAGGCATTTCTAAAGAAATGGTGGATTGAATCAGATTTTGAAGCGCCAAACCTCCCGCTTTCATTACGGCTCAAAGGATTAGTGTTTTGTTACAGACAGCTGTAATAAAACATCACAATCAAGTGTATCAAACACTACAGTTATTGGATTTTAAAAACGACATGTAATCACAAGAAAACTTCAAGATGTCAAATGCATTGTTTTATGATACATGTACAATGTACCACATAAGATTACGTAGCTCACTTTGAGCACTTAGTACATCTCTAGTGATATTAGTCTGTATGCTGAGGCAATCCATAATGACAAAGCGTCATAATCAAGAATGTGTCAGTTATCTATTATCCAAAATGACCAATATGACTGATTAGGCATGTCTGGTGATTTCCAGCATTATCTTAAGTTTCTGTTCTGCTGTCCGAGTTAACTACTACTTAAAAACGACATTTTGAATGATAAAACACAGGTCAAGTTTGTTTTGTATAGTTATCTGACTTAATTGTGTGTACAATGATGTTTGTATCGTTATTATTGTTACTAATATTACATTTAGATGGATACAAGACAGGCCTCCTGTTTTTATGGGAAAATGATGACGTGTTTGTTTCGTATGTTATCGTAAGACCTGTTATAGATTAACAAATGTTAGCTGTCTTTCAATATATGACATAGAGGTCAAGTCTCGACTTATGTCCGGTGACCTTGCATATCATCCAAGATTGATTGGTTCACAATTGGATACCTTTTAAAATGTTCAGAATCACTGGATGGAATGACACGAAATTTGTTTAAAAAAGTCTTGAGTGAATACATTGTAAAATATGTTCGTTGACCGTCTCGATGGGTACTACTTAGTAATATTGTCGTTACCTGTGCGCTAAGACTTCTGGTGGGCGACTACAGATATATGCCATATATAATTTGTTCATTGTAAATTATTCAGACTTTTATGCTTAACTACTTTGGAAGCTGCTCCAGTTTTGGAAATATTTTATTAAATAGCACCATAAAGCGAATATTATCAGTTGCTAATGGAAAAAAGGATGTCTGTTTAGCTTTAAAAGACTAATGCAATCAGTCATATTTTATCTAAAACAGTCATATTTTTAAGCATAGTCGTATAAAGTCAATATGCTTCTAATTTCAATCAATGGTCTAAATATATTTAATTTTTTAAATAGTAAATATTTTTCAAATAATTCGTCTGTAATCCTTTATAGATTAATTTGCTAAACGAATAAATGGTATGACGCTATGAATGCTACCAATTTTGTGTAATCAAGTGACCATATTCTATTTCGTAATCTATCTTTCTTTATTTGTTTAAAAACATCATTAGTCAATCAACATGTGCAATAACTGAATACCTAATCAGTATGTGTGTTAAAGATAAAATAATACTGTTTCGACATACATGTAGTCAGAAGGTTAAAGAGATGACATTGGCGACATTGATTGTTTTTGTCGATAGTTCCGGTTGCTTGGCCAATCAACACCCGACTAACATTTACCAAGAGTATTGTTTATTGATGTATGTATTTAGATAAAAATAAATACACATAGACACCACACTGGAAGAAACATCGTTATCACGTATTATACCCTCGCGTCAGCATAATACAACATTTCAAAGATTGTCGTGTAAATACCGATAAAAATATAATTCCCAGAATAATACCGAATGTTTTAATAAAACATTAGATAATTTGCAGCTTTTGGTTAACTGATATTCGGCTTTAAAGTCGATTCAAAATTATGTTAATATTTGGAAGACGATTCAAAGTGTTGATCATCTTTGGAAGTCGATATACATATACAAAAACTTATCTTTGCCACTCATCAACGAGGAAATATACATTTTTCATATCTTGACGTATTTATGAATGCCTTTTGAAGTCAGTTACCTCACGGAAATGATACTGATGTGATCGTATTCACTCCATATATAACCTTGGTAGACTCTCTCGTCATTAGATTATGTGTATTTTTCAGCTATGTCTTGCCAGTCAGTTTTTATTAGTGGATGCAAGTAACTGATAACCTTTGTCAAACAATGTTGTATCAAGTACATTTCGATATGAACGGGAGATCAACTCATACATTTAGTTGTAGTAGGAACTAATTGCATAGGTACATAGATGTGCATGTAAACTAAATGTTATACTGTCAAAACCAATATACCCTCGAATGATAAAAACTAAATATTAATTAGAAGGAACAGGACATATATCACAATTAGAAGAGGGAAAGCAACACTAGTGGACTTTCACTCGTGAATAAATACAATAATAAAGGATGGTATTACACGAACATCACACATCCAAGAGTGAAACCAAATGGTTTGTCATCTGATACTGGTTGTATATAATACCGACATGCATATCAGTGTAGGTATGGCCGTTGATTTATATCATTATTGCCATTGTAGATCCAATTATTAAGAGGGAAGAGTCAGGATCCCATTCAGCGGTTTAACTTCAGCCACATGTTTCTGCCTTCCCGAGCCAGGACTTTAGTCGTAGGTTTTTTGGTTTCGGTTTTGTATTTTTTTTCATAAAATTTATGTTCAATTATTTGAGGTGATTGATCCATATGTTGATATCGATGGAATAGCCGACTATCACTCTTTGAACTTTCTTTTCTTTATGTGCATGTCCACATCATGTCTACACATACACCGTGGTTGGCATGGTAATTGAGTAACATATCTCATTTTGTCAATTCTAATAAGCGATATGTCTCTACAGTTTGACTGTTAGGGTGATCAGACTACAATAACGTTATATATTTGACATTCCTCAACTTTTAAGTATTCAGATCAAATTTCTACAAAGAGCAAGCTCCTGGTCATGTGAGAACAATGGACACTTTCCATGCGGATATTACACTTTGTGGCATAATATCATGTAGAATAACTTGTTGTATTTTTCTGATTTGAGGCAGAATTTATTCCGCTCTTTTGGCTTAGCCATTTACATTGGAATTATACAATTAGTTTTATTGCTGGTACTTTAAAACTAAATAGCCTAAAATGTATTCAGTGACAACTCGTTAAAACATAAATCCTAATGTTTCAATACTTTTGAAGCCATCATGTTGTTTAATGGTAACAAGATTCTGCAGATTATTGCTTGATGAACACCTAGACGTATTGTATTTCTATAACGTTTCACTAAATATCTGTAATACATTCCAATGGTGTACAGATTATATTTCACAACAATAAATTCCAATATCACTTGATGAACGAACCTGTTAATAGTAGTACAACGGTGATGTTATTTGATCTTAATGAAACGTCGAATATATCATGTCTTTAATCAAATTCGATGTCAAATATGTATTTCCTCATATTTGCCTGAATATTGGATGAATGCTATAACATGAGCAAGGACAGGACAAAACATGAAGCTGTTATCAGCGATGTTATTTTGGATATGAAACCTCTAAGATTATCTACTAAATCTAGCAAGTATTGCTGTAATTCGTTCCACTTCCTCAATACTTTAATTGCATTCTATTACTGCTTTTTTTCGATATAACTGGCAAATCTTATTGATTAACTTAATCCAATTTCCGATCAAAGACATGGATTTTTCTATTAACTATAGCGATCAATGAAATTTTGTTGACCACGAGTTACAAATATCCAACACGGACTGAATATTATTTTGACAGGAACAATAGAAACAGCGAAATTTTGTAATTTGAACGAACATTTAGGCATTGACATCATAATTGAAATAGCCAGTTTTACCTCTACATGGCTTTGAGAAATACAAATGAAATACCAGGCAAAGTTAACTACTTCATGTTTACAAGTAAAGCATGTAATGTCTGTTACATTATTCAGACACTATTGCTAAGAAGAAGGGTTTCAGTTCTGACGTATTGTCGAGATCTTGAATTACATCATTGATACCTTTGTTAAATCTAAGGATAATATTTATTGTTCAATAATAATATGTTTGTTTGTTTGTTTGTTTGTTTGGTGACACTTAACGCCATCTTCAACAATATTTCAGTTATATCGTGGCGGTCGGTTTTATTGGTGGAGGAAATCGGATGACCCGGTGAAAACCACTGACCTGTCACAAGTCAATGACAAATAATATTTGACTGTAAAACCGACAGGTATACCTAGTTGTATTGTAGTTTTATTAATTGAGTATTATTCTATTTTATTCCGAATGATGTTATATTCTATGTAAACAGTAACAGAACACGGATAAAGCTTTCGTGTCGGTATGTTTATCATTGAGAATACAACATTTTCTAGATGTTTTCCGTAATTGATCATGCAATTGTCATTCATTGTTTTTAATTTCTGTCGAGGAATTACAGAGTGAAGATGGAAAGTATGTATTTTATACTTTGTACAACGTTTTCGCTATCAGTCTAAATTATTTATTTTGTCACAATAGTAGTAAATAAGGGTAATAACAAAATTACCGAACACCGAGCAATCTTCCAAAGGGAGAGGCAAAACTCATAAGTCAAAAAAGAGACAAAATCAGTCAACAACCGGAAAACTGGGAAAACCACAATGGCCCTGACTTGGTACAGGCATTTCTAAAGAAATGGTGGGATGAATCAGAATTTACGGCGCCAAACCTCCCGCTTCCATTACGGTTAAAAGGTTCCAGTTGTCACTATAACAGCATTTTTAACAATACTTGGGACAAATTAGGTATAATAGTAGTTGTTAAAATAAAATGTAAATTGTACATTTATTTAAGTTATAATTAAGCTATTATATATGGCCATTTTGGTTAATCTAAAGTGTAATGATTGGAGTACGCATAGAGCTTTGATTTTAACGTCTGGTTAGTTAGGACATTTGTATTTACGCTTACGGCGCCAAACCTTTCTATTTTCTTTGCCGTCCGTATTATCACGTTATGTCTTATGACGTTTAAGTTGTTTACGGCAGTTTCATTTTGTAATTGGTTTTCGGACACACACGATTGTTTTATAAAGATCATAGTCGGTAAGCATATTGTTTGTGTATTCAACATGTTTTAACATTTGTTATTGTTCAAGAATGGTAACATTTTTGTAACTTTTTATTGAATTAATTTTATCTACGCAACTTTTATATTGACTGCAAATATTTATTGGTTTCAATTATTATTGAATGAGAGAGAGAAATTGAATATATGCCTACTTTCTTCTGTTTAACGGAATTATTATTCATTGTTATTTATGATTTGTATTTATGTATTTCAGATAATCGTAGCGTAACGTGGGGTATTGCATGGTATCTTATCCCATCGTATTAAAAATCCAGATTACGCATACTTGACTTTGAGTTTGAATTTCTATATTGTGTGGTCCGAACAATTCTCGACTTCTCACCAGAAAGATGGATAGTGAAGCACAGGCGGAAGAAGATGATCGTAAAGAATTTAGTGTAGTTCGGCGAATCCGAACAAGTAACCTGGCACAGATGAACAAGTTGTACAATGAACTTGAGGAGAAAATGGTTCCCCGAGAGAACACAGAAATTGTAAAGAATTTATATGTAAAACTTTGTGACCGCTTTGAACATTTTAAGACAGCACACATGGAGTGTTTGGATATTTGCGCTGACCTAGATATAGTCGAAGCTTTAGAGATGAACTGTGATAGCTGCAAGAAAAACCTTATGGAGTTCCGGAAAGATTTTCCGAATGGATAAAGGGAAAAGTGACCGATGACGAGGAGGTATGTAGCCGTTTAAGTTCTACCACGATAAGTTATATTTCATCAAAAGCCAAATTGAGGACAGCGAGGGCGAACCGATTGAAAGCGGAACATCAGCTGCAGAAAACGGAAGAAAAACTAAAGTTGGAGCGCGAAAGAAGGGAATTGGAAATGAAGGAACAATTGTTAGAAAAACAAAGTGAACTCGAAGAAGCAAAATTGGAAGAATTAGTGTGGCAAGAAATATTTAATGAAGACAATGAAGCTATAAGCGCAAATCAAAATGAAGGCACAAGAACAGAGGTGGCCATGTGCTCAAACAGGAACAATAATTTGAAAAACAGTGACATTAATATTCAAGGTATACCGGCGACGGTAGTGAGGAAAGATTCGGAAGCGAAGTGCGAGTTCACAGCCGGAAGTTCACAGTCCAACATCAGCAGTATTGATTCAGCATTCCATCGACTATTCTACAAGAGGGGTTTAATCTACCAAAAACCGGAACTGTTGACATTTGATGGTAAACCAATAGACTATTGTAAATTTATAAAGAATTTTGAAACCAATATTGAAAGTAGAGTGAGTGATGATAAAATGAGGTTAAGTTATTTAATACAGTATTGTAAAGGGGAAGCAAAGTCTTCTATTGAAGACTGTGTATTGTTAGAACCAACAGATGGTTATAATCATGCTATATTGCATTCTCGTTATGGTAGATCACACATAATAGCTAGATCTTAGATAGAAAAACTGGTCTATGGTACACAGATAAATACATATGATTTAGAATCACTGTCAAAATTAGCACTTGACATGTGAAATTACTTTATCACAGTTGGGTTTTGTTTCTGATATTGATAATTCAGGTAATTTGAGAAAAATTGTAAAAAGGTTACCAATGTATTTAAGAGTAAAATGAGTAGATGAACCACGTTTTGCTGATTTGACCAAATGTATTGATCAGAAATCTCGCATAGCTGCGTCTAAGTATCGTCTTGATCTTGCTAAAGAAAAGTCTTATAACAAAGGTTCAAGTAACATGACTAGGAAGCAGCATGATATTGTCAGAGAAAAAGTCTCGACATTTGCCACAAATATTTTACATACAGGTGAAAATGTCAAACATGAGCATAACTGTTTTTGTTGTAATGGTACATGTAGGTACATAGAAAATTGTGAGAAGTTTAAGACAATGACCTTAGAAGATAGACTCAGACTTGTGAGTAAATTGCAATTATGTTACAATTGTTTAAAGGGTAAACATTTTTCTAAAGATTGTAGAAAACCTAAAGCATGCACTGTTTCAGATTGTGAGCACAAGTATCATATTTTGCTACATCATTGGGTTATGTACACTGATCACACAGCTACGATTGTAAGCGTCAATTGTTCATCAACCGGAACCGTTATTAAGAATTGTTTAGGAATAATAACAGTAATTGCCAGAGGAGCGAACGGGAACACTTACGCATTAGTAGACGACGGAGCAGATAAAACACTGTGCGACGAACGCTTAGCACAAATGCTACGAACAGAGAGTAGGCCGGTCACGTTTCAAATGACTACCGCGACTTCAAAGAAGGTCCGACAGGAAGGGCGATAGGTTGATATGCAGGTGCAGTCAATGAAAGGGGACAATATAGTTGATCGAAATAGGACATGGTCAGTAAAATGTCTACCAATCTCAACACAATCAGCTGTTAAAAGCTCAGATCTCGATAAATTTTCGTATTTGTCTGATATTCGTATTCCCAACATAAACAACAACGACGTTCTCCTATTGATAGGAACTGATGTACCAGCGGCCCATATTCCGATTGACATGCGTTTTGGAGAGGCCCTGGATCCGTATGCTATACGTACACATCTGGGGTGGATTGTAAGGGGACCTATAAGCTCTACAAGAACAACAGATGAGATTGTTGTTAATTTTAAACAATCTAGCAACGAAGTTACAGCACCAGTTGGAACGTCTTTGGACAACTGATGTTGGAGACAAGTCTGACGTAGAGAAAACATGTGTGTAAGTTGAGGATAAGCGTGCGTTAGAAACTATGGAATCAACGATTGTTTACGATGATGGACATTATAAACTTGGATTACCATTGCGAGAGGAAAATACAAGACTACCGAATAATTTACCGCTAGCACAGGCCCTATTACAGCATTTGCATAGTAAATTGTCACGTGACTCTAAACTTCACGAAAGGTACACCGCAACTGTAAATGATTACATACAGAAAGGATATGCCAGAGAAGTAACTGACATTGGGAAAGAATCAAGTCGTGTATGGTACCTTCCGCATCACCCAGTAACGAATGAACACAAACCTAGAAAAGTACGTGTTGTATTTGATTGTGCTGCCAAATACAATGGTGTATCGTTAAACAACCAATTGCTGCAGGGACCAGATCTGATGAATAGTTTGGTTGATGTTATTATACGATTTCGACAAGACCACATTGCTTTAGCCACTGATATTGAGGCTATGTTTCACCAAGTCCGTGTAAAAGATGACGACTGCGACGCTTTCCGCTTCTTGTGGTGGCCAAATGGAGAATTAGGTAAACAGCCGAAATGTTACCAGATGCAGGTCCATCTGTTCGGTGGGACATCATCGTCTAGTTGTGTTGCATATGCGTTGAAAAGAACTGCTATTGATAATGAGGATTTATTTGAACCGGAAGTTGCTGCAACCGGACAGAGGAACTTTTATGTGGACGATCTTCTAAAATCTGTCGAGACAGAGGATAGAGCTATTGAGATTGCGTCGAATTTACAGAAAATGCTGAAAATGGGAGGATTCCGTTAGACGAAATGGTTGAGTAATAGCAAAATTGTTCTACAAAATATACCTGAATCGGAAATAGGGCCATCCGTTGTAAGCATGGAACTGAATACATCTTTGCCTACTGATCGAGCTTTAGGGATTATTTGGGATGTAAACGAAGACAAAATAAAGTTCAAAGTAAAGCTAGATGAGCAACCAGTGACCAGACGCGGCATCACTTCTACTATAAGTTCAATATTTTACCGACTTGGACTAGTATCACCAATAACTCTTAGAGCGAACATTATGTTGCAAGACCTATGTCGACAGTCTAAGCTTGGATGGGACGATACAAATTCACTCGAAAAACAGGAGGAATGGTTGAATTGGAAAGCATCACTTCCGGAAATCGAAAAAATGTCGGTACCGAGATGTTATAAATCTAGAGACATATTAGCATCAGATGCTCAGCTTCATCTATTTAGTAACGGCTCAGAACTAGAATACGGAGCATGCGTTTATTTACGTCTTGTTGACACAGAAGGAAATGTTAACTGCTCCCTTGTACTTGCAAAGTCATGTTTAGCACCTTTAAAACAAACAACGATCCCGAGACTGTAGTCATCAGGTGTCGTAGTTGCCTGTCGTCTGTATGAAATAATTAGAGATGAGCTAGAAATTAAGCTTAACAGCGTTACATTTTGGACTGACTCGATGATTGTTCTTGGGTATATAAGAAATATATCTCGTCCATTCAAGACTTTTGTTGCAAACAAATTGAGCATAATACAGGAATTTAGTACAGCTGACCAATGGAGGCATATTGATACCAAAACGAATCCGGCAGACGTGGCGTTCAGAAGTATACGTGCTGAGGAGAACAAACGTATGAGTATGTTGCTCAATGGATCAGATTTTTTATGGAAATGTGCATCCGAATGGCCCAACCAGATATCAGTACCATCTATCAACAAAGATGACTCCGAAATCAAGAAAGAGATAACTATAAACACAACTACAATTGACCCTATAAATGGTCTGATGACATATTTTCCGATTGGAATGCATTAGAGAGCCGTAGCGTGGCTTATTAGATTCAAAACTTATTGTAAGAATCGCTTCTTACGGTACGAAGAAGAAGATAGCAAAGGAAGCTTGACCGTGAATGAGTTACAAGAGTCAACAAAGATTATCATGAACCACATATAGCAAGAAACATTCCAATGTGAAATTGACGACATATTGCATGGAAAGTCAGCTAAGAAGGATAGTCGTTTAGCATCCTTAAATCCTGTTCTACATGATGGTTTACTTCGCGTGAAGGGACGTCTGGACTTGTCATTAGAAACATGCACTATTATCTTGCCTAATTCTCACCACGTGATAGCTTTAACAATCATGTCATGTCATGAAAGGAACGGACATACAGGAATGTCGCAGGTATTATCATCACTACGCGAGAAGTTCTGGATCCTGAAAGGCCCAAGTACCGTCCGTAAAGTCTTGAGACAATGTGTAGTATGTAAATGATATCAATGACCTCTTTGTAGTCAACAGATGGCACCACTTATTGAAGATCAAAAGTCACCTGACAGACCAACGTTTACATATGTTGGAGTCGACTACTCCGATCCATTCAATGTGAAGATTGGACGATCAACCGTAAAGCGATATGACTGTATATTCACGTGTCTTACGACTAGATCAGTACATTTACGTTAACAACAAACTCATTTATTGCTGCATTTCAACGTTTCACAAGCAGGCGCGAAATACCTGAAAAGGTTTACAGTGACAATGGTACAAACCTTGTTAGCGGTGAACTAGAGCTTCGGAAAGCAATGGAGCAATGGAATCAAGCAAATATGGCAAGATATATGTCACACAGAGATATTACATGGACTTTTAATCCGCCTTACGCAAGTCATCGTGGTGGAGTTTGGGAAAGAATGATCCGTAAAACACGCAAAATATTGAAAGCGATAGCCAATGAACAATTACTTTCAGAATAACAGTTAGTTACATTTATGGTAGAAGCCGAACGCATCATCAATGACCGACCAATTGCTTCAGTGAGTAATGATCCAAGAGACCCGCTTGCTCTTACTCCAATCATGTTGTTACTGATGAAGAGTAACGTATAGATATCTCCTGGTGTATTTGACCAAAAGGATAATTATGCCCGAAGATGGTGGAATACCTAGCTGACATATTTTGGAGAAGATGGATACGAGAATACTTACCAACATTACAACAAAGAAACAAATGGCAAGCAAAACGAGAAGATATCAAAATCAACGACATAGTTATAATTGCAGATGACAATATTCTAAGAGGACAATGGCCAATAGGGTGAGTTATTGATGTTGCAAAGAGCCGCGACGGACATGTCCGTAGCTGTCTGGTTAAAACTAGTCAGTCACAAGTAGTTCGTCCTAATACTAAACTTTGCTTACTTGAATGTTCAGTCTAGATATTTATGAAACTTTTGGGAGAAGATTTCATAGTGGGGAGTGTTAGAATAGCATGTAAATTGTACATTTATTTAAGTTATAATTAAGCTATTATACATGGTCATTTTGGTTAATTTAAAGAGTAATGATTGGAGTACGCTTAGAGCTTTGATTTTAGCGTCCGTGTAGTCAGGACATTTGTATTTACGCTTACGGCGCCAAACCTTTCTATTTTCTTTACCGTCCGTATTATCACGTTATGTCTTATGACGTTTAAGTTGTTTACGGCAGTTTCATTTTGTAATTGGCTTTCGGACACACACGATTGTTTTATTAAGATCATAGTCGGTAAGCATATTGTTTGTGTATTCAACATGTTTTAACATTTTGTATTGTACAAGAATTGTAACATTTTTGTAACTTTTTATTGAATTAATTTTATCTGCGCAAATTGTATATTGACTGCAAATATTTATCGGTTTCAATTATTATTGAACGAGAGAGAGAAATTGAGTATATGCCTACTTTCTTATGTTTAACGAAATTATTATTCATTGTTATTTATGATTTTTATTTACGTATTTCAGAGAATCGTAGCGTAACGTAGTGCATTGCATGGTATCTTATCGCATCGTATTAAAAATCCAGATTACGCATGCTTGACTTTGAGTTTGAATTTCAATATTGTGTGGTCCGAACAGTAGTCAACGCAGTACTTTATGAAAATCCATTGTTTATTATCGTCTCTGCAGAACGATTTAACTAAACGGTCATCTTCTTACCCAATTTAATTTCAAATGAGATGTTGAATGACGTCATGTCTAAACCACGATTACTTAATCCTTATCTTTATACATTTTCCATAATTACTGTATGAAAATTCATCGTTTATTATCGTCTCTGCAGAGACGGAATATTTTTCGACAAGATCTTGGTATCGGAATATAACTTTATAAGAGATCGAATAAGGTGAATCTTTTGATAACCCTGGTCCAGTAGCCTGTTTCTCAGATAAAGATGACGTTTCAAGAAATCAGAATAATTGCTACTGGCCCTTGCATAGCGAATCAATTGCAAGATGTAAACACCATATGCAGGAGAAGCTGGTATATTGCTGCACATATTTGGAAAATTTATGATTTTAAAATTGAAGTCATCCCGTTTATCATAAATTTTAGTACTGAGTTGACCACTGTCGTCAAATTCGAGGTATAAGTCCACAAATGATGCGGACGAAGCTGTATCTGTGGTCTCTTTAACTTCCAGCTCTGGAGGATATATCAATGGAAGAAATTCTGTAAATCTAGGATTATTGATAGATAAAGCGTCATCAATATACCTGTATGTGAAATTAAAGGCTCTAGCTTCATGAATCTTCTTATCTTTTACAAGATTTTGAAGAAACTCCGACTCATATGAGTATACAAATAAATCGGCTAGAAAAGGGGCACAATTCCTACCCATTGGTATGCCGACGACCTGCTGAAACAGTGCCCTCCAAAGGAGACAAATATGTTATCGATGAGGAACTCCAGCATACTGATCACTTGTTCCTCCGAGTAGCATGTTTTACCTTTTCGAATTTTGTTTGAAAAATATGTGGAATTGTAGCCTAATACAACAAATGTTGAGCCATCGTTTCTATGACTGAAAGCTTTGTGAATGGTTTCTTTTAAGCGGGTTTGTAATTGGTCATGCGGTAGGGTGGTATACAGAGTTGAAAAGTCAAAAGTTTTAATGGAGGATACCTGAGAGAAAGATCTTGATTTCAGGTTATCCAAAAGATCTTTAGAGTTTTTTCAAAATCCACATGTGATTTATGTCACTACGTAAGTCAACAGTTTCACAATATTTATGTTGTCCCTCTTTGACTGCAGACAGAATCTTTTGTCAGGTGAATAGACAATGCTTTCGTCGAACAAGTTGATGATCCCGCTATGGACCTTTGTTTGTGTGGTGTCTTATGGAGTTTAGGTATCCAATACAAATAAGGTAAATCCTCAGACTCTTTACCAGAGGGAATGTTTAAAGAGGTCATGAAGGATCTGTGGTTAGCTAGGATTTCATCTTTGTCGAACGAACTTGGTTTGTATGTGGTATTACCAGAGGTGTTGTTATTATGCCGAATATTTTAAAAAATCAATTAAATATTCACAAAGTCGTGAATTTGAAATAGAAGTACTTTTTTCCTAGATAGGACAAAACTATAACAGATCGATGATTCTGAGGCTCAACTTAACAACTTTTGTTCTTACAAATATGTTTAACGTTACCAATCAGCCATGCCTAATGTTAAGTGAATCCTTCATCAACAACAATGATGAATAAACCTACAATAAATATTAATTATAAAATCAACAGTCCAGACAGTATAGTTTATATTTGTTACTAATTTCATTATATCATCAGTTATTATTTTTAATATTCCGTACTTATTTTAAAGCTTCTTCGGCGGCTGTCATTAATTTATTTGACATAGAGTTAGACGTTCATTAATATTAATGTCACATACAATAAACTGTATTTTTAACATTAACAAAATTCTCGCAGATATTTAAATCGCAAGTTCCATATTTACTACATAAGCGAATGCCATTTTTACTTCTTTTGAAATATATTTTTCTGATGAATATCAATGTATGATATGTTCAGATTCTGTCTCTTCCAGTAGTAGGAATCCATGGAAACAGAGTCGTTGACCAGAAAACCAAAGATGCACTTGACGACCCGGTTTCTAATTAGTATATATCATATACTGTTTATAAACCTTTTATATTGAAATATATTTTAAAACAGTTGGGACCAGCAAATTGATAAATTGCGCAAAATACCTTCCTTCGTTGGCAATACTCCTTGTTCCTGCGGTAAAATTTGATCTTGACCAGATGTCGTATTGTTCAGAGTAGATTTACACTAGTTATATATTAAATACTGAGTGACGACCGGACTGTATTCCGTGTTATTGTAATTATTCACTAAAGCATATCTTAATTGACTTCGTAGATATTTTTGACGTTTGGCAAACATTCAAGAACAATTTGTATGATTTATTTACAAATTTCGCAGGCACAGCAAGTTTGAAAGTTTTAATATAAACTATTATATGCTCCGTAACATTATAAATTACATCAGTTCTGAATATAACTGTGTGATCCTTCTTTTGTGTATATGTACCTTGATTATTTTATTCATATATTTCTCGTGTTTCTGTGGGTTTCATAATTGTTAAATAAATGGACACCAACAAAACAAGCTCTGTCAGAACCAAATGTAATCGATAGATCGTTTGAAATTGATTTTTGTATAATTTGTTCGCACCGCGATGTGCTGTTGGAGTTGGCGTGAAACAGTCAGCAATCATCCTAATAATCCAATGATATCTGTTTTACACAAACTTCAGCAGTATTTTAGCTATGTTGTGGCGAGAGCAAATTATAATAATTATCTTCCATAGGTGAAGGTTCCTTGGCCCCCTCCATAACACTTATGTAGGTTCGCCCTTTCTTTAATTTGAATCTGTTTTTTCTGGGAAAATCTCTAATGTTGTATAAAAGAACATATGTAATATCCTTCATTATATCGTCAATAAGGGTTTTATCGATTGTATTAATTGTTTTACTTTTCGACAATGCATTAAAGAAAGTTTCTTGAACCTGTTGCTTTTGTAAATTGGAATGTTTTCGTGATCCAATTTACCTGTAAAATCAGTGTAATTAACATTAATATTTGACACATGTGTTTCATCTTTATTTAAGTGATTTTGTTTACAGGTGAATCGTACATCATTGATCAAATGTGACTAAATAATTAAATGTATTTACTACACAATTTTGTGGGTGCTACCAGAGCTAATATATTTTAACTCTGGTCAGTAAATGTATAATAAGGTCGTTCACTTTTGATCACAATCTTCATAACACTTATGTAGGTTCGCCCCCTCGATACCCCCTGTTAAGGTGTTCAGATACCTACACATGTCCGATATTTTCACCTGTCAATTCATTATGACCGTCCAGACTTTCCTCCCCATTAAGTTTGATAGTCACTATATAGATTTAAGAGAAGTAATCGTACGGTAGTTGGATTTACAACTACCTATGCAACCAGTGCCTATCACCACTAAAGATGTGATTTCGAACCCCGTTCATGGCGAGGTGTACTCGATAGAACATTATGTTAGCAAGTTTGTCAATGACTTGTGGTAGGTTGGTGGTTTTCTCTGGGTACTCCGGTTTTCTCCACCTCTAAAGCTGGCCTCCACGATATAACTGAAATATTGTTGAAAGTGGCATTATTTCAATATACCTTTTTGATTGTATACCTATTGATCATCCTTCCCTCTTGCTATATCTACCTGCTGACTCCATAAGCAATACTCGTATCAAAGGTCGCTTGAGCTGAGCAGGACTTATCAACAGTCAGCAGGTGTTATCACCAAATTCTCCCAACATTTAAAAGATAATTCCTGTGAAGATGACAAAAGTAAATAAAATTCATCAACGCCATTAGCTAGTTAACGTTTCATAAATTAAATTAGGAACTGTCGTCTCAGCAATATCAATAAACATCGTCATACGAAAATGTATTTGACACCATTCCTGATAACATCTGCTGATAATCGAGGTCGTGACTTGTGTGCTATCTAAACCGGAATGTAATTGATAAACAAAACCGCTAATGAAAATGAGTGAATCTTGTTGCCGACTATAATGTTTGCAATAAAAAAAAAACCAATGAATATGAACTATGCTTTGTTTTGTTAAGGGGAGTTTACACAGCATGATTTTGTTATTCATTACTTGACATGCATAGCAAATAATGCCATGTAAACAGCTTAAGTCAGAGTAATAAGAAATATGTGTTACTGACATGCAGGTTAGAACTTGTTCTATTCCTCATGTCAAGTCATGGCATTTTGATCAATCAAAACAAAGATAAACACATCATCATCAACATCACCACATGGAGTTCCAAAACATAAGAATCAACATTTGCAGTTTAGAATTGAAATTATGCCCAAAAAAGAGGAATTATACTTGAGCAAAATGCAGATTCAGCGGTTATGTGAACTATATTAAGAAGAAAAACATTTGTGGAACATTCAGTCTCCACATTATTTAAAAAAAAATCCCTTGTATCCATTCTTAGAAAGCTTCTGAAACCTTGAGGGTCCTCATCTGATAATTCCTTTACCAAGACATGGTGAGCTCCATGTTTCCTGCTCTGAATCCAGGCACGTACCCATTTTTTTCTCTGGCGTTTTTTTTCTTTGTATTCTTTGAAGAACACTTGCAATTATTATTATGCACAAAGAAATAATTATTTTATCTTCCAGGTCATACATTTTGTGTACACAATGACAGGAAAATAGCGGGAAATGAAATTGCTCATGATTTTGATATGCCATGTAAACAAGGAAACATGCGTGACTAAATCATGCATGATTTTGTTATGCATGAGTTGAAAGGTTGTGTAAATCCCCTTTAAATGTACATCAAGCTATAAAATCCACCATTCACTGTAATAAAGAATGGTATATTTGTAAGCTACTTACTACTTACAAACTATGTTTTGAAGCGTATTTTGCATAAAGGAGTGATTGCAATGAATATTTCGAATCATGTGATGTTTCCCGCGAAAATAAAGAAACCTTTAGATGTACCATATATCCGTGTTTATGTTTGATTTAAGGATGATAAACATGTCATCTGAATGTGAATATGATTGATACTGAAAAATATTAGCATGCTCGACAGAATATGAAGTTTGCGACTCGTTCGCTTGGCTCACTCACCAACATCAAAATAACATATACATTTCTTACAACTAAGTATTAATCTATGCATATTCCACGTGCCTTTTAAATTCTAATTGTATGCTATTGTATGCTGTCATAATTATAGCATTATAGCCAGGTAAAACTTGTAATACTTGTTTGCCGCACTGTGTATGATTTATTAGTCGAAGCAAGCGTATGCATTGCTATTACAAATTACGTAATTTCATATCATAAAAATTTCCTTTTCAGTCATAAATATTTTACAGAACAGCAATGAAGATTGTACAACTCAATGCTGATAGCTTAGTATTACTGTGGTTAAATATTGCTTTGTAGAACATCATTTGTAACATTTAGCGACAAAGAGTGCTAAAATCGCAATGAACGTTAAAAGGCTATCTTAGTTTTCATTTTATTGGTTTTATATGAATTTGAACAAAACTTATTTTGGTATGACTAGTACTCTTCATTATATACTTATTGTGTTGTCTACCTGATTTAACAATAAAAAAAGACATAGGAGCTTTATTGGGATACGTTTGTTATTTTTTTTTATTGAAAAGGCAATTATTGTAAAAAAAAAAAGCACTCATCCTTCAACAATTTATTGACCGTCTAAAAAATCCTAGTCGGTCACTAGGGAGCTTAGAACTTATAATACTTGCCAAGTTTGGCATTTATGGAGTTGCTAACTTCACAATGAGAGAATTCTTACATTAAACAGTTATCATGTGATGGAAATAGAGATTGTAAAGAAATTCCAAAAACAAAACTTAATTGTGTGGCTAAATATCATGATTAAAAACAATTCAAAACACACAATCTGTAAAAAGCCATTTGTCGAAGCATGACTTTAAGATAATATCTGCTATTTCCCAAGGGTTATTGCTCCATTATAGCAATTTGTTTTACATAATGGAAGTACCGAATTAGTTAACACAGAATTTAAAAAAGTGGTTCAATTATTTGATCTGTGACTTTTAGTGTTCTTCAGCCAAGCCTGACGTATAGTGAAAAGATACTTAATGGATGAAATACAAATTCATCTATACATTATAAAAACGGTCAGCAGCAATTTATTTCTGAAAGCGAAAACATAATGTCATCATATACTACTAACTATTAATGTATATATGTTCATTAAGAATGTAGTGTAATGTACCATTATGTTTGTTTGATGGTGCTTAACGCCAATTTCAACAATATTTCAGTCATATCGTGGCGGTCAGTTTTATTGGTGGAGAACCCGGAGAAAACCATCGACCTGTCGCAAGTCACTGACAAATTTTATCACATAATGTTGTACACCTCGCCCTGATCAAGATTCAGTGGTGATAAGCACTAATTCCATAGGTAGTTGTAAATCCAACTACCAAACTATCCGATCACGGTCACGACGGCCCCCTGTTCTATTATGATGTGTTCAGATTTTACTTAATGTTCAATATGTGACTTGTATGTACAAAATATCTGATGATTCCTAATACATAATAACATGAATAGGACCTAGTCTCTCTGCTGATGTGACTTGTATGTACTAAGTATATATTGACTCCTAATACATAATAACATGAATAGGACCTAGTCTCTCTGCCGCGGTGTACCCCCCCCCCCCCCCCCCCCCCCCCCCTCCTCCAAAAGAGTGTTTGCTAGTTATGCAGATGAATCAAATAAAAAGTGCACCTACAGAACGGGATGAGGGCTCGTTTATGGAGAAATTCAGGATTCTCCCACGTAGCCTATACGTCACAATCAAGAACAAGTTGAGTTAATGAAATGGTTCTATCATTAATTAAGGGTAATAACAAAATTACCGAACTCCGAACAATCTTCCAAAGGGAAAGTCAAAACTCATAATCATATAAACAGACAAAATCAGTCAACAACCGGAAAACTGTGAAAACCGTAATGACCCTGACTTGGTACAGGCATTTCTAAAGATATGGTGGGTTGAATCAGATTCTAAGGCGCCAAACCTCCCGCTCTCATTACGGTTCAAAGGTTCCGGCTGTCACTATAACAGTATTTAAATACAGGAACAAAATAGGTAAAATAGTTGTCAAAGCAGTACCATATTTGGTGACGTAAATGTCAAAAATATCTTTACGTCACACATTGACAAAAAAAATATCCTTGACATTTTTTGACTTCTTTATCTTTATACATTTTCACTATATGAAAATGCATCGCTTATAATTTTTTTCTGCAGAGACGGAATATATTTCGACAAGATCTTGGTATCGGAATATAAACTTTTTAAGAGATCGGATAAGGCGAATCTTGGTATAGCCCTGGTCCAGTAGCCTGTTTCTCAGATGAAGATGACGTTTCAGGAAATCAGAATAATTGCTACTGGCCATTGCATAGCGAATCAATTGCGAGATGTAAACACCATATGCAGGAGAAGCTGGTATATTGCTGCACATGTTTGGAAAATTTATGATTTTAAAATTGAAGTCGTTCCGCTTATCATAAATTTTAGTACTGAGTTGACCACTGTCGTCAAATTCGAGGTATAAGTCCAAAAATGATGCGGACGAAGCTGTATCGGTGGTCTCTTTAACTTCCAGCTCTGGAGGATATATCAATGGAAGAAATTCTGCAAATCTAGAATTATTGATAGATAAAACGTCATCAATATACCTGTATGTGAAATTAAAGGCTCTAGCCTCATGAATCTTCTTATCTTTTACAAGATTTTGAAGAAACTCCGACTCATATGAGTATAAAAATAAATCGGCTAGAAAAGGGGCACAATTCGTACCCATTGGTATGCCGACGACCTGCTGAAACAGTGTCCCTCCAAAGGAGACAAATATGTTATCGATGAGGAACTCCAGCATACTGATCACTTGTTCCTCCGAGTAGCATATTTTACCTTTTTGAATTTTGTTTGAAAAATATGTGGAATTGTAGCCTAACACAACACATTTTGAGCCATAGTTTCTATGACTAAAAGCTTTATGAATTGTTTCTTTTAAGCGGGTTTTTAATTTGTCATGCGGTAGGGTGGTATATAGAGTTGAAAAATCAAAAGTTTTGATGGAGGATACCTGAGAGAAAGATCTTGATTTCAGGTTATCCAAAAGATCTTTAAAGATGAAAAATGACAAGTTATCAAAAATGATGTTTGTTGGTTTTTGAGGTCATTATTTTTTTGTTTTTTTTATTAATTTCCCGTTATGACAACTTAACAGTTTTGAGCAGAACTTATTAACTAATGTAATGATATTGTTATATAATAAAACGTCTCGGGTTCAAAAGTGTGTCCTTAATCTTCCTTGCTACTGACATCTTCCATCAAATTATTATTTACTTCTCCCGGTGTTGTTTTCTTGAAAAATTAAACAAAACGTAAATTTATTGATTACTAGTTGATCATGACAGGCTTTGACACTCAAATTGGTTTTTTTTTTTCTCTTAAGGAGAGAGAGTTGTCATTATTGTATTTGTTTTAATTGTTGTTCTTTGATTGTTTGTTTTTCTGTTTACATTTGGTTGGTCCTTTATACAACTAATTTCGTGAAATTTGTCTTCGGAAAACTTGTGAATATATTCTGCCCCACGAAAGGACAAACAATGCTCTAGTAGAGAAGTATTTTTTTAATAACAACAGTCTGCTGAAAAACCTTTCCACCAAGATTTAAAAATATATTGTGTGTCGTCGTTATTAATTAGATTGGACCGATTGGTACCGAATTGTTGCAGTGAAAAACGAATTCGGTTAATGTACAACGATGGACTATTTATATTGTAAGCTTCACTTGTTTAATGATATAAAGACCCTACCTTTTAGTGGTTGGAATTATAACAGTCGATTCGTTCATGTTTAAATGTTTATTACAAATATAGGAAGCAATGCTCACAGATGAGTCGTAATAAAGACCCTTCAACGTGTATATGCAGATTAAGTCATGTCATTCTAATATTATTTATATATATTCAACCGCAAAAGAAACATTTTTTTTTTTCAAACGTTGAAAAAAATATTCAATATAGATACGAAATTCATTTATTTATCATAGAATATGTATTTTGTCTTTATTGTGAATAACTATGTGGTTTGTTTTTTTTACTGTTAACTGCGTATTTAAACTTTAAATGATTTATTGAGAGGGTCCCTGAACACGTTTAAAATTCAAATAACTGAAATCTTAGTTCAAGTCGTGTTTAACCTAAAAACAACCTGGAAGGTTCATGACATGTCAGTACTGTTTTAATACAGCAGGACAACGTTCTGAGCAGATTAATTGTACTAAGATTTCTGGATTGTATTTGGTTTTCGTCAATAAAAAATATTTAATCTACACATTATGTTATCGTTGAAAGTCTGAAGTAAATATATACAGCAATCAAACAATTTACAAATATAATGAACAAATGGATTCAGAAATATCTGTCTTAGCAACAATTTTAGGGGGAAATGTTAAAAACATTTTCCATGACGATCTTGTTTTTAAATTTAAATGTCATTTGTAAAAACTTACAGGAATATGTATTAGATGTATCAGGACATCAATCATATTCACAGAATGGAATTTGAAAGTGTGTTTGTATAACCGCTATAAAATGAAGTATTTGGCAGACGACAGATATAAATGGATGATGTTGTAATAGATGGTGGTTATAACAATGGTAAAGTCCAGTGTTGCAATAGAAGATTATACGTCCTCTGATAGAATTATATTTATCACTTTTCTTTGAACATTAATCTCCAGTTCAACATCAACAATGTTATTGCTATGCATTCCTCCAATTATTTAGTATATCTGTGACAGACATATGTCATTATGTACCATTGAGAAGGATTTTGATTTGACGCTCCCTGTATAACTGTCGAGACATTAATGATTGTATTTTCTTCAATTCAATAAGAATGTGTAAAATGACTTCAAAAGTTAATAATAAGGTTATGTATTATATTTCTTTACAAACCAGTGTTTTCCCAAGCATTCTGTTTGTTTTCATAGTTTGAAAGATAGAATGATAATTTATGCAAATCATTTTGATAACCTATTCATATCATTAAACGACATTTGTAAAATTCCCATAACGTTTATACTATTGACCTATTATTATACAGTGTATAATAACCTATTATTCCTGGCAACAAGTGGAGATTGTCACGAAGGTTTCATTCCACGAATAATAACTGGTGTTAATGTTTGAAATGAACGCCCACTGGGATCGATCCTTAAAACAATCATGCCAAAGCTTTGTAATTAATGCTTTTACTTCCGTCTTTGCCAGACGACAGTCGATTTAAACAATTCTGAAGAAAAAAAATTCAGTATAATTAAAAAAAAAAGAAAGAAAAAAGAAAGACATACCGCCCCTGAAGTGGATATCAAAATATAATAAAACGTTCACTATGACGATTTAAATTTATAGCGTATGCCATTAACTGATACGATTTAAATGTGTAACTAGTATGATTAAATCATACGATTTGGATTTATGACTATTTATTATAAGAAAGTTTATTAATATCTATCAACATTTCCACCAATACCAACAAACTGAACAACTACCATTGACAACAAAACCGACCACCACACATGCCGATGGCAACCCATGTCATCCATTGCGACAGGCACAAAAACAAGGCAGGGTTAAATCGAAAAATTTGACCGCAATCTCCTTTTGATAATTGAATCTCCAAGAACAATACAGATATACATTAAATGCATACACATAATTGATACAGATCCAATCTCTGCGTGTAGAAGCATGATATTATCTAGTTCTAATAATACAACCCTAAATGCTCGCTTACTCGCAAGGGTTTTAACGGAATGCCATTACACGTAATGGAGCAGCCGCAGAGATTTTTTGCGCTCGCTTACAGAGTTTCTGACGCCTGCATTTATCAATAATAAGACATAACCTTTCCTTTTGTCCACTATCATAACAAGTTTTGATCACCTATCAGTATTTTAGAATGTAATTCCTACAAAATAAAAATCAGTGTTTACTTTCTCTCTGGACATTTTGAATTTCGTCATTTGTGGTCATTTTCGGTCAAAGCTTCACTTTGGTATTTTTCTTATTTGGATGTCGATACCATATTTGGCGATTTGAGGCGTGAATGTTTACCTGCGAAAACATCAGCCGTAGTAAACATCGTAGTAAGAAATACCATATTTAGAAAAGCTCCGCCTTCCGTAGTTTCCGGTTATGTCACATAATACACATTATGGCGAACGATCGATCAATTTGAACAAGGTTGTTGCTACCTTTGAAAAGCATGCATTTCTCAGCCAAACCGATTTAGCAAGACTGGGATCATCAGTAATAGTTATAATGAAATGTTTGAAGCGTAAATAGTGAGCTTTTATGCTTCAACTGCAATTTATTGCTTTGCTCCATTGTGACGAATGGGACATCTTTGTGGCTCCTCCGAGACACGAGTTTATCACAGGAGCTACATTATTGCAGCTAGATATTATCAGATGTGATTTAAACTTACTTTTATCTTGAATGAATAAAAAAAAAATAATAATAATTTGTAAGATCCTGAATTGATCGCAATCGAATTTTCTATATCGAGTAATAACATTTTGAAAAACCCATCTAAAACCCATTTAATATATTCATATTAATTTGAACAAATTCATCTTAAAACACTTATTTCTCTGAGACTGGACTATATTGAACGTGACCTATATGACTGTATATAAATGTAAACGGCTTACACGCGAAGTAAATGTAAACACGATCCTATTCATCATTTTACATAGTAAAACATGTCTAATTTTGCTCAACAACTTCAAAGGTAATTGAAATCAATAATTGAATCAAACCTATGTTTTCCATATTTAAGAAAACAGAAATATTTACAAGGCAATAGTTTGTAATATAATTATATTCAATATTTGTAGACTTGCAAGTTTTGAATTATATATTTTATCAATATATGAACATATTGTTTGTCATTGTTTTACTTAGTACATACTTCTGTGAGGAGAAACATACATTATTAATTTAAGTTCCGTTTAAACTAGGAACATAACACTCATACATAGCGACATTAACATAATGAAGGTTTGTAATCTTTGGAGCAAGAATGACAGGAAACAATAATATGCATATAATTTTGCAACAGACTGATTATTTTAACAAACCAGAGGTTCAAAGGGACATGTTCGCTCAAATGACTTCTATTTTTTTTTTTACATAAAAGGTTATGCCATATGTTAATTAAGTTGATTCCAGGTTATAATGAAGCATTTTCGCCATATAAAGAATCTTGTTTTAGTGATTTTTGTCATCTTGTATGAATGGCTGTCATACACAATTTTAGTGGTTTCTATGTGGACGATTTAAATGTGATTTCTTTTATCAAAATATGCATAATTTGCATGGCCATTATAAATCGACTGAACAAAAATATGCACAAAACAAAACGGAAGATATGTTGAACCTCTCATTGTCATACTGCTGCAGTTTAAATTTGAACATATATTGCCAAAAAAATCGCCACCATGTCCTGGTCAGCTGTTGCGGAAATCTGCGAATGACCACTGATATATTCCGATTGTAATGAACATGATCAAGGTTCTTTCCTCATTCCTGACTTGTCGCCTCGTTTGTTGCAAAGGTAACACGACGTGTGTCACATGGGGAGTAAGCTATGCACACTCTTCCGAAACACATGAGTTCAACCCGATTTGTTGTACAGTTTGTGTTGCTCGGTCTTTAGTTTTCTGTGCAGTGTTTTATATATCACTGTTTGTCCTTTTGTCTTTTATTTTGGTCATTGTGTTGTCTATCCTTCCTCGATTTACTTCTGGTTACCCCTTTATTATCTTATAAACGTATACTACATAATCGTTATGTATCAACCTAGAGTTAATGAGTGAGCAAAGGTTATCAGAAATAAAGATATATATAGTGAGTGAATGTTGTCTTAGCGCCACGTAAGCATATTTACAGATATATCATGATTATTACAGTGTTATATATTACTGGAACAACATTATATGGGTAAATATTTCGATCTACTAGGACACATGATCCTAAACCAACCTTTCTGTGCGCCTCTGTTTCATAATGCGCGTTTAGAAAAAAAACAGTAAATACCATTTTATATTCGTTGGTTTGCCTTGACTGATCTCGAATTCACCATATAACGGACCACTCGAACCGAGTACGCTAACTATTATATCATCGATTTGGTTAAATTGGCCGAGAGAAGAGAAAATCATGGAAACTATATGTGGTATTAGAGAAGGTTTCAAATAATATTTTGTTAAAATCACCTTAGTTTGAATATATTCGTAAAAATTTGACAGAACACGTAACATAATGTAACTACTATTTAAATCTCAGCTCATCTGTTTTATTAGTCCTCTATTAGATACGATAACATAACCCTCAGTCCGCTTTTGCTCCCAGCGAAGGTTACGAATCGGTCCCATTCAACGTAATGGAACAAATTAAAATTTTCGTTCCGTGAATATTTCAAATTTCTTTTTGCATATGTGGTCATAACTTATTATTCTCTACAATCTTTAAGTAATGGTGATACGAAATAAGTGTTACAATACCTGTTTCTACCTTCACGATCGATTTCGTATTCGAAAATTGTTTCTTGTCCGCCATGACACCTTACGTAGACTCTCGTGATGGGCGGAGCCTATCCATATATGGATCTGAATGCCAAATATGGAAACTTTTACTACGATATGTACGCCAATCGATCCAAATAAGGTTATCTCCAAAACGAGGCAAGTGCACGTGAAATAGCAACTTGTACACAAAATGTGGGACAGAAAGAAGATCTCATGCAATCAAATTTTCAGATGTATATAAGTCTACCATGGATTGATCCAGCGTTTACTTAACACCTCAAGCTTTATCTAAATATATTTATCTTTCACCTCTGTTAATTTTTCCAACCACTTCAACGGAATTAGGACAACAAACCGCCCGGTGTGAATCACTCCGGGAGCTGCTCCATTACGTTGAATGGGACCGAATCGTAACCCTCGCTGGGAGCAAAAGCGGACTGAGGGTTACGTTATCGTATCTAGTCCTCTACGTGTGGTTACCACCTTCAGTTATATTTATAGCAAGAACGGCGGCTCATCGGAAACAATTTAAAAGCAGACACTATACTTTATATTGGACCAGTTATTACAGAACGGAATTTTTATTATAAAGTTAACGACGACGAAGGTCCAACTGATTGGAAATGAACAAAAAACATTAACATTTATTTCTCATTATCAAAGTCCCAAAATCATTTAAATTTATTTTAAATGAGTGGAATGTGACTAAAATGTACTTCGTAAATCTTAACCAACTCTGTCAAATAGCAACGTCAATGTATATGAACCTTCTTACGTGCGTCAAATTAGTACACTCTAAGTTCTACTTTATCTTACAATAGATCTTCAAACCGAGACATTTAGGACATTAATAACTCGTAATCAATATGCTGTAGCTAAACTCATTTCTTCAGTACGATTTAATATGGAAACTATTCCTATTTAATGTAATAAATACTCTTTAATAAATTGTTTTACACTTTAATACAAGTTTTTTCAAAAAGGAAAGTTGCGAAAATTTTAGACTTCAAAATACATCTATAATTGTTTTATCATTTGATATCCAGCGAATCAATATATTAAGAATTGCTATAGACAATAGACTGCATGATATTATGTTGATAAAGATACGTACAAATCGTTAGGATAATTAAAAAGACATTGTTTAATTTACGAGATTATGACTCACCAGCACTGTTCTCATCGACCGATTTCAATTTGTCATGTAATTAGTTCACATATGAATATTTTGCACACATTTTTAACAGGACAGAACACCACTGATAGAAGAATAAAGTTCAAACCAAAGATACACACAAGACTCACTTTGTCATACATACTTACTTGTTTATTGTAGTGCATATAATAATAAACTGGCTGTATTAGTGTGGCTCAATCATTAGTTTTCTGTATTTTATCAACCATTGTTTGTCCATCTCATACCCATTGTATTATATGTACGTCTTCGAATGACGGCTTCTGATCCATTGTTTGTCCGTCTCTTACCCATTGTATTGTCTGTACGTTTTCGAATGACGGCTTCTGATCATTGTTTGTCCGTCTCTTACCCATTGTATTGTCTGTACGTCTTCGAATGACGGCTTCTGATCCATTGTTTGTCCGTCTCTTACCCATTGTATTGTCTGTACGTCTTCGAATGACGGCTTCTGATCCATTGTTTGTCCGTCTCTTACCCATTGTATTGTCTGTACGTCTTCGAATGACGGCTTCTGATCCATTGTTTGTCCGTCTCTTACCCATTGTATTGTCAGTACGTCTTCGAATGACGGCTTCTGATCCATTGTTTGTCCGTCTCTTACCCATTGTATTGTCTGTACTTCTTCGAATGACGGCTTCTGATGCATTGTTTATCCGTTTCATACCCATTGTATTGTCTGTACCTCTTCGAATAACGGCTTCTGATCCATTGTTTGTCCGTCTCTTACCCATTGTATTGTCTGTACGTTTTCGAATGACGGCTTCTGATCCATTGTTTGTCCGTCTCTTACCCATTGTATTGTCTGTACGTCTTCGAATGACGGCTTCTAATCCATTGTTTGTTTTTCTTTTACACATTGTATTGTCTGTACGTCTTCGAATGACGGCTTCTGATCCATTGTTTGTCCGTCTCTTACCCATTTTATTGTCTGTACTTCTTCGAATGACGGCTTCTGATGCATTGTTTGTCCGTCTCTTACCCATTGTATTCTTTGTACGTCTCCGAATGACGGCTTCTGATCCATTGTTTGTCCGTCTCTTACCCATTTTTTTTCTGTACGTCTTCGAATGACGGCTTCTCATGCATTGTTTGTCCGTCTCTTACCCATTGTATTGTCTGTAACTCTTTGAATGACGGCTTCTGATCTATTGTTTGTCCGTCTCTTGCACATTGCATTGTCTGTACGTCTTCGAATGACGGCTTCTGATCCATTGTTTATCCGTCTCTTACCCATTGTATTGTCTGTACGTCTCCGAATGATGGCTTCTGATCCATTGTTTGTCGTCTCTTACCCATTGTATTGTCTGCACGTCTTCGAATGACGGCTTCTGATCCATTGTTTGTCCGTCTCTTACCCATTGTATTGTCTGTAACTCTTTGAATGACGGCTTCTGATCTATTGTTTGTCCGTCTCTTGCACATTGCATTGTCTGTACGTCTTCGAATGACGGCTTCTGATCCATTGTTTATCCGTCTCTTACCCATTGTATTGTCTGTACGTCTCCGAATGATGGCTTCTGATCCATTGTTTGTCGTCTCTTACCCATTGTATTGTCTGCACGTCTTCGAATGACGGCTTCTGATCCATTGTTTGTCCGTCTCTTACCCATTGTATTGTCTGTACGTCTTCGAATGACGGCTTCTGATCCATTGTTTGTCCGTCTCTTACCCATTGTATTGTCTGTACGTTTCCGAATGACGGCTTCTGATCGATTGTTTGTCCGTCTCATACCCATTGTATTGTCTGCACGTCTTCGAATGACGGCTTCTGATCCATTGTTTGTCCGTCTCTTACCCATTGTATTGTCTGTACGTCTTCGAATGACGGCTTCTGATCCATTGTTTGTCCGTCTCTTACCCATTGTATTGTCTGTACGTTTCCGAATGACGGCTTCTGATCGATTGTTTGTCCGTCTCATACCCATTGTATTGTCTGTACGTCTTCGAATGACGGCGTCTGATGCATTGTTTGTCCGTCTCTTACCCATTGTATTGTCTTTACGTCTTCGAATGACGGCTTCTGATCTATTGTTTGTTCGTCTCTTATCCATTGTATTGTCTGTACGTCTTCGAATGACGGCTTCTGATCCATTGTTTGTTCATCTTTTGCCCATTGTATTGTCTGTACGTCTTCGAATGACGGCTTCTGATCCATTGTTTGTCCGTCTCTTACCCATTGTATTGTCTGTACTTCTTCGAATGACGGCTTCTGATGCATTGTTTGTCCGTCTCTTACCCATTGTATTCTTTGTACGTCTCCGAATGACGGCTTCTGATCCATTGTTTCTCCGTCTCTTACCCATTTTTTTTCTGTACGTCTTCGAATGACGGCTTCTCATGCATTGTTTGTCCGTCTCTTACCCATTGTATTGTCTGTAACTCTTTGAATGACGGCTTCTGATCTATTGTTTGTCCGTCTCTTGCACATTGCATTGTCTGTACGTCTTCGAATGACGGCTTCTGATCCATTGTTTATCCGTCTCTTACCCATTGTATTGTCTGTACGTCTCCGAATGATGGCTTCTGATCCATTGTTTGTCGTCTCTTACCCATTGAATTGTCTGCACGTCTTCGAATGACGGCTTCTGATCCATTGTGTGTCCGTCTCTTACCCATTGTATTGTCTGTATGTCTTCGAATGACGCTTCTGATCCATTGTTTGTCCGTCTGTTACCCATTGTATTGTCTGTACGTTTCCGAATGACGGCTTCTGATCGATTGTTTGTCCGTCTCATACCCATTGTATTGTCTGTACGTCTTCGAATGACGGCGTCTGATGCATTGTTTGTCCGTCTCTTACCCATTGCATTGTCTTTACGTCTTCGAATGACGGCTTCTGATCTATTGTTTGTTCGTCTCTTATCCATTGTATTGTCTGTACGTCTTCGAATGACGGCTTCTGATCCATTGTTTGTTCATCTTTTGCCCATTGTATTGTCTGTACGTCTTCGAATGACGGCTTCTGATCCATTGTTTGTCCGTCTCTTACCCATTTTTTTTCTGTACGTCTTCGAATGACGGCTTCTCATCCATTGTTTTTCCGTCTCTTACCCATTGTATTGTCTGTAACTCTTTGAATGACGGCTTCTGATCCATTGTTTGCCCGTCTCTTGCACATTGCATTGTCTGTACGTCTTCGAATGACGGCTTCTGATCCATTGTTTATCCGTCTCTTACCCATTGTATTGTCTGTACGTCTCCGAATGATGGCTTCTGATCCATTGTTTGTCCGTCTCGTACCCATTGTATTGTCTGCACGTCTTCGAATGACGGCTTCTGATCTATTGTTTGTCCGTCTCTTATCCATTGTATTGTCTGTACGTCTTCGAATGACGGCTTCTGATCCATTGTTTGTTCGTATTTTGCCCATTGTATTGTCTGTACGTCTTCGAATGACGGCTTCTGATCCATTGTTTGTCCGTCTCTTACCCATTGTGTTGTCTGTGCTTATTCGAATGACGCTTCTGATGCATTGTTTGTCCGTCTCTTACCCATTGTATTGTCTGTGCGTCTTCGAATGACGGTTTCTGATCCATTGTTTGTCAGTCTCATGCCCATTGTATTGTCTGTGCGTCTTCGAATGACGGCTTCTGATCCATTGTTTGTCAGTCTCATGCCCATTGTATTGTCTGTGCGTCTTCGAATGACGGCTTCTGATCCATTGTTTGTCCGTCTCTTACCCATTGCATTGTCTGTACGTCTCCGAATGACGGCGTCTGATGCATTGTTTGTCCGTCTCTTACCCATTGTATTGTCTTTACGTCTTCGAATGACGGCTTCTGATCTATTGTTTGTTCGTCTCTTATCCATTGTATTGTCTGTACGTCTTCGAATGACGGCTTCTGATCCATTGTTTGTTCATCTTTTGCCCATTGTATTGTCTGTACGTCTTCGAATGACGGCTTCTGATCCATTGTTTGTCCGTCTCTTACCCATTGTGTTGTCTGTACTTATTCGAATGACGGCTTCTGATCCATTGTTTGTCCGTCTCTTACCCATTGTATTGTCTGTATGTCTTCGAATGACGGCTTCTGATCCATTGTTTGTCCGTCTCTTGTCCATTGTATTGTCTGTACGTCTTCGAATGACGGTTTCTGATCCATTGTTTGTCCGTCTTTTGCCCATTGTATTGTCTGTACGTCTTCGAATGATGGCTTCTGATCCATTGTTTGTCCGTCTCTTATCCATTGTATTATCTGTACGTCTTCGAATGACGGCTTCTGATCCATTGTTTTTCCGTCTCTTACCCATTGTCTTATCTGTGCGTCTTCGAATGACGGCTTCTGATCCATTGTTTCTCTGTCTCTTACCCATTGTATTATCTGTGCGTCTTCGAATGACGACTTCTGATCCATTGTTTGTCCGTCTGTTACCCATTGTATTGTCTGTACGTCTTCGAATGACGCTTCTGATCCATTGTTTGTCCGTTTCTTACCCATTGAATTGTCTATACGTCTTCGGATGACGGGTTCTGATCCATTGTTTGTTCGTCTCTTACCCATTGTATTGTCTGTAAGTCTTCGAATGACGGCTTCTGATCCATTGTTTGTCCGTCTCTTACCCATTGTATTGTCTGTGCGTCTTCGAATGACGGTTTCTGATCCATTGTTTGTCCAACTCTTACCCATTGTATTGTCTGTACGTTTTCGAATGACGGCTTCTGATCCATTGTTTGTCCGTCTCTTACCCATTGTATTTTCTGTACGTCTCCGAATGACGGCTTCTGATCCATTGTTTGTCCGTCTTGTGCCCATTGTATTGTCTGTACGTCTTCGAATGACGGTTTCTGATCCATTGTTTGTCCGTCTCTTACCCATTGTATTGTCTGTACGTCTTCGAATGACGGCTTCTGATCCATTGTTTGTCCGTCTCTTACCCATTGTATTTTCTGTACGTCTCCGAATGACGGCTTCTGGTCCATTGTTTGCCCGTCTCGTACCGATTGTATTGTCTGTACGTCTTCGAATGACGGCTTCTGATCCATTGTTTATCCGTCTCTTACCCATTGTATTGCCTGTACTTATTCGAATGACAGCTTCTGATCCATTGTTTGTCAGTCTCATGCCCATTGTATTGTCTGTGCGTCTTCGAATGACGGCTTCTGATCCATTGTTTGTCCGTCTCTTACCCATTGTATTATCTGTACGTCTTCGAATGACGGTTTCTGATCCATTGTTTGTTCGCCTCTTACCCATTGCATTGTCTGTACGTCTTCGAATGACGGCTTCTGATCCATTGTTTGTCCGTCTCTTACCCATTGTATTGTCTGTATGTCTTCGAATGACGGTTTCTGATCCATTGTTTGTCCGTCTCATACCCATTGTATTGTCTGTATGTCTTCGAATGATGGCTTCTGATCCATTGTTTGTCCGTCTCTTACCCATTATATTGTTTGTACGTCTTCGAATGACGGCTTCTTATCCATTGTTTGTCCGTCTCGTACCCATTGTATTATCTGCACGTCTTCGAATGACGGCTTCTGATCCATTGTTTGTCCGTCTCTTACCCATTTTTTTTCTGTACGTCTTCGAATGACGGCTTCTCATCCATTGTTTTTCCGTCTCTTACCCATTGTATTGTCTGTAACTCTTTGAATGACGGCTTCTGATCCATTGTTTGTCCGTCTCTTGCACATTGCATTGTCTGTACGTCTTCGAATGACGGCTTCTGATCCATTGTTTATCCGTCTCTTACCCATTGTATTGTCTGTACGTCTCCGAATGATGGCTTCTGATCCATTGTTTGTCAGTCTCGTACCCATTGTATTGTCTGCACGTCTTCGAATGACGGCTTCTGATCTATTGTTTGTCCGTCTCTTATCCATTGTATTGTCTGTACGTCTTCGAATGACGGCTTCTGATCCATTGTTTGTTCGTATTTTGCCCATTGTATTGTCTGTACGTCTTCGAATGACGGCTTCTGATCCATTGTTTGTCCGTCTCTTACCCATTGTGTTGTCTGTGCTTATTCGAATGACGCTTCTGATGCATTGTTTGTCCGTCTCTTACCCATTGTATTGTCTGTGCGTCTTCGAATGACGGTTTCTGATCCATTGTTTGTCCAACTCTTACCCATTGTATTGTCTGTACGTTTTCGAATGACGGCTTCTGATCCATTGTTTGTCCGTCTCTTACCCATTGTATTTTATGTACGTCTCCGAATGACGGCTTCTGATCCATTGTTTGTCCGTCTTGTGCCCATTGTATTGTCTGTACGTCTTCGAATGACGGTTTCTGATCCATTGTTTGCCGTCTCTTACCCATTGTATTTTCTGTACGTCTCCGAATGACGGCTTCTGATCCATTGTTTGTCCGTCTCTTACCCATTGTATTGTCTGTACGTCTTCGAATGACGGCTTCTGATCCATTGTTTGCCGTCTCTTACCCATTGTATTTTCTGTACGTCTCCGAATGACGGCTTCTGATCCATTGTTTGCCCGTCTCGTACCGATTGTATTGTCTGTACGTCTTCGAATGATGGCTTCTGATCCATTGTTTGTCCGTCTCTTACCCATTGCATTGCCTGTATTTATTCGAATGACAGCTTCTGATCCATTGTTTGTCCGTCTCATGCCCATTGTATTGTCTGTACGTCTTCGAATGACGGCTTCTGATCCATTGTTTGTCCGTCTCTTACCCATTGTATTATCTGTACGTCTTCGAATGACGGTTTCTGATGCATTGTTTGTTCGTCTCTTACCCATTGCATTGTCTGTACGTCTTCGAATGACGGCTTCTGATCCATTGTTTGTCCGTCTCTTACCCATTGTATTGTCTGTATGTCTTCGAATGACGGTTTCTGATCCATTGTTTGTCCGTCTCATACCCATTGTATTGTCTGTATGTCTTCGAATGATGGCTTCTGATCCATTGTTTGTCCGTCTCTTACCCATTATATTGTTTGTACGTCTTCGAATGACGGCTTCTTATCCATTGTTTGTCCGTCTCGTACCCATTGTATTGTCTGCACGTCTTCGAATGACGGCTTCTGATCCATTGTTTGTCCGTCTCTTACCCATTTTTTTTCTGTACGTCTTCGAATGACGGCTTCTCATGCATTGTTTGTCCGTCTCTTACCCATTGTATTGTCTGTAACTCTTTGAATGACGGCTTCTGATCCATTGTTTGTCCGTCTCTTGCACATTGCATTGTCTGTACGTCTTCGAATGACGGCTTCTGATCCATTGTTTATCCGTCTCTTACCCATTGTATTGTCTGTACGTCTCCGAATGATGGCTTCTGATCCATTGTTTGTCCGTCTCGTACCCATTGTATTGTCTGCACGTCTTCGAATGACGGCTTCTGATCCATTGTTTGTCCGTCTCATACCCATTGTATTGTCTGTACGTCTTCGAATGACGGCGTCTGATGCATTGTTTGTCCGTCTCTTACCCATTGTATTGTCTTTACGTCTTCGAATGACGGCTTCTGATCTATTGTTTGTCCGTCTCTTATCCATTGTATTGTCTGTACGTCTTCGAATGACGGCTTCTGATCCATTGTTTGTTCGTCTTTTGCCCATTGTGTTGTCTGTGCTTATTCGAATGACGCTTCTGATGCATTGTTTGTCTGTCTCTTACTCATTGTATTGTCTGTACGTCTTCGAATGACTGCTTCTGATCCATTGTTTGTCCGTCTCTTATCCATTGTATTGTCTGTACGTCTTCGAATGACGGCTTCTGATCCATTGTTTTTCCGTCTCGTACCCATTGTATTATCTGTGCGTCTTCGAATGACGGCTTCTGATCCATTGTTTGTCCGTCTGTTACCCATTGTATTGTCTGTACGTCTTCGAATGACGGCTTCTGATCCATTGTTTGTCCGTTTCTTACCCATTGAATTGTCTGTACGTCTTCGGATGACGGGTTCTGATCCATTGTTTGTCCGTCTCTTACCCATTGTATTGTCTGTAAGTCTTCGAATGACGGCTTCTGATCCATTGTTTGTTCGTCTCTTACCCATTGTATTGTCTGTACTTCTTCAAATGACGGCTTCTGATGCATTATTTGTCCATTTCTTACCCATTGTATTGTCTGTAAGTCTTCGAATGACGGCTTCTGATCCATTGTTTGTCCGTCTCTTACCCATTGTATTGTCTGTACTTCTTCAAATGACGGCTTCTGATGCATTGTTTGTCCGTTTCTTACCCATTGTATTTTCTGTACGTCTCCGAATGACGGCTTCTGATTCATTGTTTGTCCGTCTCTTACCCATTGTATTTTCTGTACGTCTCCGAATGACGGCTTCTCATCCATTGTTTGTTCGTCTCTTACCCATTGTATTGTCTGTACCTCTTTGAATGACGGCTTCTGAGCCATTGTTTGTCCGTCCCTTGCCCATTGTATTGTCTACGTCTTCGAATGACGGCTTCTGATCCATTTTTTGTCCGTCTTTTACCCATTGTATTGTCTGTACGTCTTCGAATGACGGCTTCTGATCCATTGTTTGTCCGTCTCTTACCCACTGTATTGTCTGTACATCTTCGAATGACGGCTTCTGATGCATTGTTTGTCCGTCCCTTACCCATTGTATTATCTGTACGTCTTCGAATGACGGCTTCTGATCCATTGTTTGTCCGTCTCTTACTCATTGTATTTTCTGTACGTCGCCGAATGACGGCTTCTGATCATTTGTTTGTCCGTCTCGTACCCATTGTATTGTCTGTACGTCTTCGAATGACAGCTTCTGATCCATTGTTTGTCCGTCTCTTACCCATTGTATTTTCTGTACGTCTCCGAATGACGGCTTCTGATCCATTGTTTGTCCGTCTCGTACCCATTGTATTGTCTGTACGTCTTCGAATGACGGCTTCTGATCCATTGTTTGTCCGTCTCTTACCCATTGTATTGTTTGTGCGTCTTCGAATGACGGTTTCTGATCCATTGTTTGTTCAACTCTTACCCATTGTATTTTCTGTACGTTTTCGAATGACGGCTTCTGATCCATTGTTTGTCCGTCTTTTACCCATTGTATTTTCTGTACGTCACCGAATGACGGCTTCTGATCCATTGGTTGTCCGTCTTGTACCCATTGTATTGTCTGTACGTCTTCGAATGACGGTTTCTGATCCATTGTTTGTCCGTCTCTTACCCATTGTATTGTCTGTAAGTCTTCGAATGACGGCTTCTGATCCATTGTTTGTCCGTCTCTTACCCATTGTATTGTCTGTACTTCTTCAAATGACGGCTTCTGATGCATTATTTGTCCATTTCTTACCCATTGTATTGTCTACGTCTTCGAATGATGGCTTCTGATCCATTGTTTGTCCGTCTTTTACCCATTGTATTGTCTGTACGTCTTCGAATGACGGCTTCTGATCCATTGTTTGTCCGTTTCTTACCCATTGTATTTTCTGTACGTCTCCGAATGACGGCTACTGATTCATTGTTTGTCCGTCTCTTACCCATTGTATTTTCTGTACGTCTCCGAATGACGGCTTCTCATCCATTGTTTGTCCGTCTCTTACCCATTGTATTGTCTGTACGTCTTTGAATGACGGCTTCTGAGCCATTGTTTGTCCGTCCCTTGCCCATTGTATTGTCTACGTCTTCGAATGACGGCTTCTGATCCATTGTTTGTCCGTCTTTTACCCATTGTATTGTCTGTACGTCTTCGAATGACGGCTTCTGATCCATTGTTTGTCCGTCTCTTACCCACTGTATTGTCTGTACATCTTCGAATGACGGCTTCTGATCCATTGTTTGTCCGTCTCTTACCCATTGTATTTTCTGTACGTCGCCGAATGACGGCTTCTGATCCATTGTTTGTCCGTCTCGTACCCATTGTATTGTCTGTACGTCTTCGAATGACGGCTTCTGATCCATTGTTTGTCCGTCTCTTACCCATTGTATTTTCTGTACGTCTCCGAATGACGGCTTCTGATCCATTGTTTGTCCGTCTCGTACCCATTGTATTGTCTGTACGTCTTCGAATGACGGCTTCTGATCCATTGTTTGTCCGTCTCTTACCCATTGTATTGTTTGTGCGTCTTCGAATGACGGTTTCTGATCCATTGTTTGTTCAACTCTTACCCATTGTATTGTCTGTACGTTTTCGAATGACGGCTTCTGATCCATTGTTTGTCCGTCTCTTACCCATTGTATTATCTTTATGTCTTCGAATGACGGCTTCTGATTGACTCTTTGTATCTTCCAACTTTTCTTTGGAATATATGATGCCAAATATCGTACATACCAGTTACAAAGTTATTCCGCATCTGCTATCAAACAGAGGTTTAAGACACAAATTATAATTTCAGACCCTGATTGATTGGTCGATTAGCGTTTAACGCCAACTTTAGCAATATTTCACCTATATCATGGCGTGAACAAATTTTATTATTAACTTAGACACCTACATGACCCTTAGAAATACAACATGTTTGCCTATAAAACAATCGGATTGTATGTACAAATAAAAAAACAATACAAATATATAACCATATACATATGTATTTAGAACGTATGTTATAACTATATTTGTGTATATAAATTAATTTCTTTAAACAAATTCAAAATTGTGTCGCCTGCGACATTTGTAAATAAATCATATAAATTGTCGACATTTAAGAATGTCTGGCGAATGTAAGCAACATCTACGCAGTCAATTAAAACATGTTTAAGTGAATAATTGGAATTTACACGAAAGACATTCCGGTCGCTCTTCATTATTTAATAGATAATTATGTGTTAATCTACTACCAGTATCTCCGATACGACATCTGGTCAAGATTACTTGTTGAAATGTTTATACATCAATATGAAAAATAACCACATACAAAAACATTCAACGACGAAAACGAGTTATTGTATTTACACATATTCATGTACCAAACAATGGAGTTCATTTTCTGTTTCTAGCAAACGAGAGATAAATTTTCCAAAATTTCACGTACCATTCATTGCTTATAAACTTCTCAGATGGTATGTAATGGAATGACTGACTGATATAATGTACATGGTGGTTGATATTTGCTTCATTCCAGGATCAGATATGCCAGCTTCATTCACACAGCTATGTCATGGTGATTGTTTCCTTTGCTACGAAATAAGCTATGTCATGGTGATTGTTTCCTTTGTACTCATATAAACTATGTCATGGTGATTGTTTCTATTGCTCTGATATAGTCTATGTCATGGTGATTGCTTCCATTACTCCAATGTCAGCAATGTCATGGTGACTGTTTCCATTACTCCAGTATCAGCTATGTCATAGGGATTGCTTCCTTTGCTCCGGTATACGCTATGTCATGGTGATTATTGCCATTACTCCAACGTCAGCTATGGCATGGTGAGTGATGTGTGTTTCACTCCAACGTCAGCTATGTCATGGTATTTGATGTGTTTCACTCCAATGTCAGCTATGCCATTGTGATTGATGTGTGTATCACTTCAACGTCAGCTATGTCATTGTGATTGATGTGTTTCACTCCAATGTCAGCTATGTCATGGTGATTTATTTGTGTTTCACCCAAGTGTCAGCCATGTCATATTGATTGATGTGTGTTTCACCCAAATGTCAGCTATGTCATGGAGATTGATGTGTGTTTCACTTCAATGTCAGATATGTCATGGTGATTGTTTCCATTCCTGCAATGTCAGTTATGCCATGGTAATTATGTGTGTTTCACTCCAGTGTCAGCTATGTCATTGTGATTAATGTGTGTTTCACTACAATGTCAGCTATGTCATGGTGATTGATGTGTGTTTCACCCAAATGTCAGCTATGTCATTGTTATTGATGTGTGTTTCACCCAAGTGTCAGCTATGTCATGGTGATTGATGTGTGTTTCACTCCAATGTCAGCTATGCCATTGTGATTGATGTGTGTATCACTCCAATGTCAGCTATGTCATTGTGATTGATGTGTTTCACTCCAATGTCAGCTATGTCATGGTGATTGATTTGTGTTTCACCCAAGTGTCAGCTATGTCATATTGATTGATGTGTGTTTCACCCAAATGTCAGCTATGTCATGGAGATTGATGTGTGTTTCACTTCAATGTCAGATATGTCATGGTGATTGTTTCCATTCCTGCAATGTCAGTTATGCCATGGTAATTATGTGTGTTTCACTCCAGTGTCAGCTATGTCATTGTGATTAATGTGTGTTTCACTACAATGTCAGCTATGTCATGGTGATTGATGTGTGTTTCACCCAAATGTCAGCTATGTCATTGTTATTGATGTGTGTTTCACCCAAGTGTCAGCTATGTCATGGTGATTGATGTGTGTTTCACTCCAACGTCAGCTATGTCATGGTAATTGATGTGTGTTTCACTCCAATGCCAGCTATGTCATGGTGATTGATGTGTGATCACTCCAATGTCAGCTATGTCATGGTGATCAATGTGTGTTTCACTCCAACGCCATGATGTGTGCTTCACTCCAATGTCAGCTATGTCATTGTGATTGATGTGTTTCACTCCTATGTTAGCTATGTCATGGTGATTGACTTGTGCTTCACCCCAATGTCAGCGATGTCATGGTGATTGATGTGGGTTTCACTCCAAAGTCAGCTATGTCATGGTAATTGATGTGGGTTTCACTACAATGTCAGCTATGTCATATTGATTGATGTGTGTTTCACCCAAATGTCAGCTATGTCATGGAGATTGATGTGTGTTTCACTTCAATGTCAGATATGTCATTGTGATTGTTTCCATTCCTGCAATGTCAGTTATGCCATGGTAATTATGTGTGTTTCACTCTAATGTCAGCTATGTCATTGTGATTAATGTGTGTTTCACTACAATGTCAGCTATGTCATGGTGATTGATGTGTGTTTCACCCAAATGTCAGCTATGTCATTGTTATTGATGTGTGTTTCACCCAAGTGTCAGCTATGGCATGGTGATTGATGTGTGTTTCACTCCAATGTCAGCTATGTCATGGTGTTTGATGTGTGTTTCACTCCAACGTCAGCTATGTCATGGTAATTGATGTGTGTTTCACTCCAATGCCAGCTATGTCATGGTGATTGATGTGTGATCACTCCAATGTCAGCTATGTCATGGTGATCAATGTGTGTTTCACTCCAACGCCATGATGTGTGCTTCACTCCAATGTCAGCTATGTCATTGTGATTGATGTGTTTCACTCCTATGTTAGCTATGTCATGGTGATTGATTTGTGCTTCACCCCAATGTCAGCGATGTCATGGTGATTGATGTGGGTTTCACTCCAAAGTCAGCTATGTCATGGTAATTGATGTGGGTTTCACTACAATGTCAGCTATGTCATATTGATTGATGTGTGTTTCACCCAAATGTCAGCTATGTCATGGAGATTGATGTGTGTTTCACTTCAATGTCAGATATGTCATGGTGATTGTTTCCATTCCTGCAATGTCAGTTATGCCATGGTAATTATGTGTGTTTCACTCTAATGTCAGCTATGTCATTGTGATTAATGTGTGTTTCACTACAATGTCAGCTATGTCATGGTGATTGATGTGTGTTTCACCCAAATGTCAGCTATGTCATTGTTATTGATGTGTGTTTCACCCAAGTGTCAGCTATGTCATGGTGATTGATGTGTGTTTCACTCCAATGTCAGCTATGTCATGGTGATTGATGTGTGTTTCACACCAACGTCAGCTATGTCATGGTAATTGATGTGTGTTTCACTCCAATGCCAGCTATGTCATGGTGATTGAGGTGTGATCACTCCAATGTCAGCTATGTCATGGTGATCAATGTGTGTTTCACTCCAACGCCATGATGTGTGTTTCACTCCAATGTCAGCTATGTCATTGTGATTGATGTGTTTCACTCCTATGTTAGCTATGTCATGGTGATTGATTTGTGTTTCACCCCAATGTCAGCGATGCCATGGTGATTGATGTGGGTTTCACTCCAAAGTCAGCTATGTCATGGTAATTGATGTGAGTTTCACTACAATGTCAGCTATGTTATGGTGATTGATGTGTGTTTCACCCAAATGTCAGCTATGTCATGGTGATTGATTTGTGTTTCACCCAAATGGCAGCTATGTCATGGAGATTGATGTGTGTTTCACTTCAATGTCAAATATGTCATGGTGATTGTTTCCATTCCTGTAATGTCAGTTATGCCATGATAATTATATGTGTTTCACTCCAACGTCAGCTATGTCATGGTGATTGCTGTGTATTTCGCTCCAATGATTGGTGATTATGTTTGGCTTACTCCAATGTCAGCGATGCCATAGGTGATTGCGGTTTATTTACTCCAATGTTAGCTGTGTCCTGATGGTTAATTGTGTTTGGTTTACTCCAATGTCAGCTATGCCATGGTGATTGATTGTGTTTGGTTTACTCCCATGTCAGCTATGTTATAGTTGATAGTGGTTGGCTTACTCCAATGTCAGCTGAGTCATGATGGTTGATTGTGTTTGGTGTACTCCAATGTCAGCTATGTCATAGTTGATTGTGGTTGGTTTACTCCAGTGCTATTTCTGCCATGATGGTTGGTTTACTCCAGTGCTAGCTCTACCATGATGGTTGATCGTGGTTGGTTTACTCCGATGTCATCTATGTCATGGTGCCTGACATGGGTTGTTGAGGAGAATAGAATATGTGGAAGAAAGTATCAACGTTCTTTAATTCTAAATTACCGAAAAATGTCACCATAAAATGACAGTTTATTTCTCCATTTGTGTGTTAATTTATCTGTTTATTGAATTATCTACCAGACAACAGACATAAGTGTACAAAAGGGATGTCGACTTTGCTATGATAATGTCGTGGCTTTAGACAATAACAAGGCAGATAAGTTAATATTTAACAAGTCCTTGTTATCAATTTATTTGATATACTTTTTATGAGAAGATCGTAGGCCTCATATGTGAACATGGTAATTGTCAAGTTAATATTCTCTGACCTATTGCTAGTATAGTGACGACGTTAGTAATCTGTGTTGCTTCTGGAGAACAAACAATGTCAATGAACGAGATGAGCAGTGTCATCACAATATTGCTCCTTGAAAATTAAAAAAAAATGCTCGGAGGGGAACTTTTGGAGGGAGCGAAAGTGCTATCTTAATTTGACAAATAAGATATTGAAAGATAACATATATGTTGGGATAGTCATATATTGTTTCAACACAAATATCAAATCAGATCAACCACTAAGTGCCCTATGATATAATGTCTTTGTCTACTTATATAATCTATTGTATAATAAACCGCTTCATTTTAGGACATACTAATTAATCGGTAAGCTACGTACTGCTGATCAATGACAATTGACCTGTGTTATCAGTTTTTTTATACTGAACAGGATAACAATTATTGGTGATTGGGATTCGATTGATGGAGATGCTATCTATACACATCTATAACTAGCATAATGAAGTGTAAATTGGATATTATGGTAAAGTATATCGCTGGTATATGCTATTTTACTGGCGAATTAAGGAGCAGTCAGGTATTTGCATAATCACAGCTTGCTCATGTAAATAATTGACCTCTTTTAATTATCTGACTATTACATGGGACAATCTGGTATATTATAGTATTAATACTAGTATACAATTGACTGGTAATCAGGTATCAGTACAACTACAGTTGATTATATATACATATTTGGGTTTTTTTTCTTTCGCTTTGCTTTCATCTAATCATTCACGATTTAGTCTGATCGTTAATTTTTTTGGATAATGACCGCATAGGTCTTTGGATTCAAAACAGTAAATATACGTTTAAATACTGGTAATTACAGTAGTGAACATGCTTTTACATGATGTTGGATAATGGTAGCTACCTGAGGCAACACACCTTAACATTAAGATAGATAATGGTAGCTACCTGCGTCAACATACATTATAATTAAGTTAGATAATGGTAGTTATCTACGTCAACATACATTATTATTAAGTTAGATAATGGTAGTTACCTACGTCAACATACATTAACATGAAGTTCGATAATGGTAGTCACCTGCGTCAGCATACTCTAACATGAAGCTAGATAATGATATTTACCTGCGTCAACATACGCTAATATGAAGTTAGATAATGGTAGTTAGTTGAGTCAACAGAAACTAACATGAAATTAGATAATGGTAGTTACCTGCGTCAACAAACATTAACATTAAGTTAGATAATGGTAGTTAGTTGAGTCAACAGACTTTAACATGTAGTTGGATAATGGTAGTTAGTTGGGTCAACATTCTTTAACATGGAGTTGGATAATGGTAGTTAGTTGGGTCAACAGTCTTTAACATGGAGTTGGATAATGGTAGCTAGCTGAGTTAGCATATTAACATGTAGCTTGATAATGGTAGTTACCTGAGTCAACAGACTTTAACATGTAGCTTGATAAGAGCAGTTACCCTAGTCGACATATATTAACGTGAAGTTAGATACAATGAAGTTGACGTTTAATATTGTCATTTGAAGCGGTAATGTCAATGATAAACGGAGGACCCGGGTGGTTCAATGAGTTAGGTAGTTGGATTACCTAGCAACTCATACAAGCCTATCACAAATACGGCGTGGGTTCGCACCCGGCTTTGTAAAGTACAAAAAAGGGTACACTCGACTCGCAGCCGCAAGTGATAACGTTTACCAGTTCCTTGCCCATGGTCTGTGGTTCTCTCCGGGTACTCCGGCTTCTTCCACCACTAAAACTGGTCGCCATGGTATAGCGGAAATATTGCTGAAAGTGGCGTTAAACACCAAAGATCAATCAATGATACACGTAGGAGATATTAGCCGGAGGATATACGTAGGATATATTAGCCGGAGGAGTTCGTGTTTTTTTATTTCCTTTTTTTTAAATATTTCATCGCTATATGTATGTCTACCCGGATGTTGTCTACTGTTTTTAATTACATATAATAGGTATTTAACTTTATCTTAATTAAAAAAAATCCCACTAATATTATTGACTGATTTCGTCGACTTAGCCAACAAAACAGACTATTAGATATAAAATATCAAACGGTAGCCTTAATATCATTAAGATTAAGATCGAACACCGATTACAGAATCAACGGACAAAACACCACAAGCCAATCTTAGTCATGTATTCAAGATATTCTAACCATTTGATATTTGGAATGAACGAAGAAGCAATAATATGACAAATGTAGCGCCATGCTTAGAGGTTCAGGCTACAGAACATACTCTATACTATCAAATGGGATACTTAAATTCCAAGCGCGGATCCAGGCGGGGGCGCACCCGGCGCGCGCCTCCCCCTAAGAAAAAAAAAGAAAAAAAAAAAAGGATTGGCGTGACTGGACTGACAATCGCTTGATGTTAAATACGTGATATTAACATTTTGTTCTTTCGGCTCATCTCTCCATTGCAATGAATATTCTTACATGTCTTTGAATATTTTTCACCTGTTCTTTTCCATTCTGTTTGAGACATGTCCATATCCCCCTTCCTAATACTATTTCAAACATACGAATTAGTTATTTCTCTTTTGAGCGAAGGTATATAGGGTAATGTGCATTGAACAAAATCACACATATTTTCCTGTAACAAGCAAAAGCCTTTGATTGATGTTCTTCATATTGACGTCGTAACAAGGCCTTACGTCATGAGTAAAATATCATACTTCATTGTACGTACCTTCGATGTGAAGCATCATGCCGCACATGGTACAATTTTAATCAATTTCTGTTCAGAAAAGAGGTTCTATATTTTCTAATTCCCAGGAACTTCCGCTGCACTGAATCCGCTTGAGACTTAGGCGGTCCCCAGACCCATTGCCAAGAAGTGTGCCCTCTAACGTAAAATCCTGGATCCGCGCCTGGATTCCATATGCGCGGCGACATTGGTGTTACTAGAACCAAACGGGAAATTTCCAACAGGAGAACTCAAATAATAAAATGTAATAAATGTTTAGAAAAAACCTAGAACTCAATTTGACTCTTTGTGTCACAGAAACGAAAGTATGAAACGAACCAAAAGCTGTCTATTCTCTGTTCCATATGAACTTATTTTTCAAAATATGATATTTATTTTTATTTGCCGATTCCCTACCAGTTTGAATTAGAAATTCAATACAACATTATATTCAATCCACAGGTAAATAGTCCATGCTTTAGATTCTTCCCTGATGATGTGGATGAATGAATACGTCCTTGATATTACCTACGTATTAGCCACATGTATGTCCTCGAGATTTTTACCTCGCTTGATATTACCTTCACATTTCTGTTATGTTTAGGATTATCTCAGGTTTGTTTGTGAAAATGTTGTTGAAATAACAAAGTTGTCTAACGACGTCAACTTATGTTGTTGGTTTTACTACCGATTCACATCAAGAAGAAATCCGGAGACATGTAATGCATTGCTCCCAGTTCACACTTCCGGTAAAACAATAACTGAAAACCTAATGTTAAATACACAGATACACATGACTACAACTCCTATATGCAAAACGACTCGTGTGAAATATACGTCTTTGTTGAATTTACGTTGCACAGATTCAATCTTTCAATTCAACTTCAGAACGGTTTTGGTATATATTTGAAGAAACATTATGACCACATAGATGGCCATAGGTCAACACAGGACCCTACTTTGAAAAACTGTTGTTAAACATTCGTATTTCACAGACAATTCCCAACCGACAAATACATTGTAGATCAGTGACCATCGTATGGTCGATCAAGATAGGATTCACTTCTATATCAAAAATGTTATATAGCTGTCATTACTATATATAGTTAAATGTAAGATTCTGAAGGAAAAGTCAAACAAAATCTCCTTCTTAAAGATTGGGTAACTGATTTTCATTAATGACCTTTACTAATTAATTGCATGGAATTTTTTTTTTTAGGATTTATTTTCTTCCAATGCAGATTGATAACCAGGTATTTTATACAGGGTCCTATGAGACCCTGGTTTAAATTAAAGTGGTGGTACCTACAAATTTCGTCTATTTCAATTCATGTTTTGTTGTGAAACGATAATTCAAATGTCGAAAAGATGAACACAATGTTTACGACGTGTATTATTTAATAATCATGTCATAAGGTATGTCATTCTGTGTTATCGACCGAAATATATGACATAAGTTTAAGAAACTCTGCAAACAATTGCCATGCAAAGAAAATGTACGGAATGCGGTTAATTGTCTATAAATATTGATCTAAGAACCCCAAGATTGTGATTTCTATTATTTTATATCTTAACCAAACTTTTTTCGTGTTCCTTTAATTGCCGATCCGTTAAACTTCACGTGCGACCTATAGTTTTGTCATCCTTCGCATTTTTCCAAATAAACAACAAAGGTACGCACGTGCAAAGAAAGAGAAGGCGTCTCAAAATATGGATTATAATTTTATTATGTTGTTATGACAACGATTTTCGGGTGATGTTTTCACAAAATAAATAGACAAAATGTTGAATTTAAATTTTTATAGCAGTCTATTTAAAGTGGCATTATCTGCCAGAATCGTACATTTTTGTTACCCATAAAAACTATCAGATATGATTGATGCCTTATTAAAAACGTGTTTCTGTAATTTATAAATGTTATGAAATGTACGCGCATCGGGGAAAAAAGGTGCAACTGTTCTTGTTTTGAGATCGATCAAGAAATGGACGCCATCTTATTAATTATCGGCATTGTTTATGGAGTTTACCGAATCGTCATTAAATCAGTACAACAATGCACTTATTTCTTATTTTCTGTTAATCTGCTTTTAGCTAGCGTTAATTACGGACAAAGAACAATGCAAGTTTGCAGTTAATAAGCGACAAAATACAAATTATTCGTTTTTACCTGTCACTAGTAAGGTCAGTTGCATACGGAGAAAGCGAGGTCAAATAATAAATCGATGGTAATTTTCGTTCTCAAAAGGCGAAAAGTGGTACGATAAGCTGTTTAATGTGAAATATTTACCTTTATTTCCTCATTTTAAAGCTATTTACCAATTTCCAAAACATATAATTTTTTGGTCAAAATCGTAGCTAATGCCGCTTTAATGTTTATTTACTCACATGCATACACTTTATGTCTACGTTATCTGATCAATCCTTGATACTGTTAATTTAATGCGTTGTGAATATAAATACTGCATTCTAACATGACTTCCTTCTTTCGCTTTGTAGACAAATGACCGATTTATCTATTGGTATAATCTCATTAGCGCATGCTACGATGCATGTGACTGTCTTTTCCGTCGTAAATGTACATGTTGATGAATTATCGACTGGAGCTCGAACTTGGCAGCATAAATTGTGGGAGACATTTTCCGCAAGCGTAAATATAAATTACCGTCTTCCAATCAAAGTAGACTGCCGTATGTGTACTCTTAGATTTGTAAGAATCGAAATCAATCATGAAAGCCAGAATGTGCTTTGAGTTTTAACATAGGTTGGCGGATATTAGTAAATTGTATCCTTCGCCAGAGTTTGTGGTTCCCTTTGGTAAAGTTGAAGTCATCACTTCGAAAATTTTACGATCGCTATGGAATATCTGTGTCACAAATGACCACGGATATGTTCCACTTGTCGTAAGCACTTCCCTGTCCTTTCCTAATTCACGACATATTAACGGATTTTTAACTAAATTAACACGATGGGTTCCACTAGTGGAGTATGAACTGCCTACCCTTCCGAAGCACCTGAGTTCACCCCCGATTTTAGTGGGGATCGTGTTACTCGATCTTTAGTTTTATATGTATATTTTATAGATCGTTGTTTGTTCTTTTGTACTTTTTTCTTTTGGCCATTGTGTTGTCTATTCTTCTTCGATATACGGATTCTGATTTCCCGTTTGGTATATTCAAACTCTTCTTGCTAATGAACACATACCCATTAAAATACAAATTCAAAGTTGACCATTGCGACCTCTCTCATAATTTAAAACGGTTAGACCCATTCGTAATGTGTGGGCAAATTACAAAAAAAATATATACAAACAATGTATATATCGTCGTGTCAATCTTATAATGATACATGTCCATTTTTTGTAGAAATGGAGATATCAGAGGTCAAAGTTTGGGCAGTTGAATAAAAATATTGGAGATATAACATTATAACACTTCTCAAATTGTCTTAAACCAGTATATTTCGTTATATGGCTTATATAGGGAGAGACACCATTGACAATTAAAGTCACTGATACCCATAAGTCATATTGTCAAAAAAAATGGACATGTATCATTATAAGATTGACACGACGATATGTCAGTTTTAATAAATAAAAACTGGATGTTTTGATTAGCACTAGGGAAAAATACGATGTGTTCATTTACGTGAGATGATAAGAACAAGTTTTGTATTTGATCGTCCCACGGCAGAAAACTACATTTTATATCAATTCTCGACAGTAGTAGGGAGTGATCAGTTTTATTCACCCCAAAAACCCGTGGCGTTGTGGCGTCACCATATAAGGCCATAGACACTCATTTCCCATATATGGGCATAGTCCCACTCCTTTTGTCTGACGTCACAAAAATTTTAAAAGTCAAAAAAATACCAAAAAATTTAAGAAATAAAAAATACAAAAATACAAAATTTCGACTCGATGACTCACCCGTACCTTCAGTGATATGTCTATGACTCACCCCGGACGTGATCTGGTCATATTTGGTCATGCAACATGAATCACACCAGAAATGTGACGAGACTCGTTCGTTGACGTGCACCGGGACGTGTTCCGACCCTATTTGGTCATCGAGAGAACGATGACTCAGCCCTGACGTAACGACCGTGAACGTTTAAACGTTAGATGAGTCATATTACGCCAACATATAGAATAATTGAAGAGTGTAATTACGTAGATGCTTTTATTGATAAATGTCTTTAATTGTGTGCTAATTAATGATTATATACTATAAGTAATAAATACTTTTTAGAATAATAACGCGTAAAAACAGAGCTTGACCTTAGAAAACTCTCTGACTTCTAATAAGGCTATACGTTTCAGCATCGTCTGCATTGAGGATTAAATTTCAATTGATCTGACCTCGAGGAACCCCTTGATCGCTATGTGTTACTGATAAACCACTCGAGTTAATTGATTCCATGAATGTGTCTGTAGGATCGACAGGCTAAGAGGTCCGGGTGTTCCTCTTGTTCTTCCTCCTCTACATCCTCCTCCACCTCCGCCTTGTCCTCCTCCTACTCCTCCACATCCTCATCCTACCCTTCCCTCCTCTACGTCCTCCTCCTGCACAACCTCCTCCTCCTCCTGTACATCATCCTCCTCCAAGTCCTCCACCTCCTCCTCCTCCGCCTTTTCCTCCTCCTCTGGACCTCTTAGCTTGTCGACCCTGCTGACTCGTATTCGCTCACGCGTGGGGTTTGAAAGATCACCAGATACGTGGAAGTCCCGATACGCTAGAAGACGATATTCTTCAGCGGGAGCGGTGGCAGTTGCGGCGGCGGTGGCGCCGGCGGTGGTGGCGGCAGTGGGAGAGAGCTGTTTAAAGGACTCTCCCAAGACCGTGTGCTGCGCCGACGAGTTACCGTACGTTCATCGTCAATATGGACACGTGCGACCGCAGAGGAAGTCACTGGGTGGCGTTTCACTTTCCAGTTCAACCCGAGGACGACGACACCTGTGAACTCTATTGCATTCACTTCGTCAACTACAGAATTAGGCACTTTACTCGTGAATGAATTCTCCGCTCGAGACCCAAAGACGATCGAGGCCGAATTGAAAGACATTTAATTACGAATGAATGTTGTGTACAACAATATATATAGTGAATAAAAAGAATATATAGATTATTAAAAAGAAACCCCGGTGATATTTATCGTTTTAATGCACTCATCAGACAATTTTATCGGTTTGGTCGACATGACTTTCCCCAGTGATGTTCATTTCTTATCAGATGAAATCCAATACAACCAATTGATCCATAAATGCAGACGATATAAATCCAATTTATGTAATTGATCTCCCTTCGATAACAATTAAAGAAAGGTCGTGTCTATCTTGTTTGCTTTGCATCAGACACATTCATGGAATCAAGTAACTCGAGTGATTTATCAGTAACACATAACAATCAAGGGGTTCCTCGAGGTCAGATCAATTGAAATTTAATCCTCAATGCAGACGATGCTGAAACGTATAGCCTTATCAGAAGTCAAAGGGTTTTCTAAGGTCAAGCTCTGTTTTTACGCGTTATTATTCTAAAAAGTATTTATTACTTATAGTATATAATCATTAATTAGCACACAATTAAAGACATTTATCAATAAAAACATCTACGTAATTACGCTCTTCAATTATTCTATATGTTGACGTAATATGACTCATCTAACGTTTAAACGTTCACGGTCGTTACGTCAGGGCTGAGTCATCGTTCTCTCTCGTCACGTTTCTGGAGTGATTCAAGTTGCATGACCAAATATGATCATATAGCGTTCGGGGTGAGCCATATATCTATCACTGAAGTTGCGGGTGAGCTATCGAGTCGAAATTAAAAGAAAAATGATTTTTTTTTTCTTTTGATTTTTTTTCTTTTTTAGTTAAAATTTTTTGAATTATTTGATTTTTTTTTTAATTTTTAAATTTTTGTGACGTCAGACAAAGGGGGTGGGGCTATGCCCATATATGGTAAATGGGTGTGTCTATGGCCTTATATGGGGACGCCACAACGCCACGGATTTTTGGGGTGACTAAAACTGATCACTCCCTACTACTCTCGACTTTTGAAAAAAAATATTATAAAACACAAATACTTATGTTTATTTTCAACTGAATTCAAAAAGTTTGACTTTTTAGATTATCATTAAAATTAACATTCGAAGGATCAAAAGATATTAAATACCAGCCAGAAACTTCCAGCCTCTTACCAGTTGTAAAGGTTATCATATACCAATAGCAGTTTAGTGTTTCCTGACACAAATGTAAATAATTGGATTGCTGAACTGGTGTGATGTACCCGATTAATGCCATGAAATAAAGATCATTTAACAGAAGACAACTTAATAAACAAATAGGTATTTGAACAACAATAGGACATACTTTGGTGATATTAATGAACAATAGGACACATATCATACACATGTCATTTAATGTAAAACTTTATTGCATTGTATCCTTATAAGACAACAGATCTCAAATCAAATATATAAAGAAAATACCGTTCATTGTATTTCTCTTCTATTATAGAATATTATTTTCACTATTTAAAGTATATTAATAGAATCGCAGTCAACCACGTGTAGCGAATTAATATATATATCACCATCACATAAACAGAGATGTGTACCAAGTGTACCGTGATCGTATTACGATCCATCTGTGTAGTTAATTATTTATATATACACATTAAGTTATTAGTGAAATTGGACTCTGAAGTAAAAATGTAACAAGATATTTACTAAATAAAATCTGTCATATTGATAAAAAAAAAAAAAAAAAGTTATTAGTGAAATTATTGTTTTTAGATTATTCCTGACCACTATAGAACAAAGATATTCTAAATTGTTCCTGGCCACTATAACACAAACATGTTTTAAATTGTTCCTGGCCACTATAAAACCTAAAGCATATTTTAAATCGTTCCTGTCCACGATAAAACAAACATATTTTAAATTGTTCCTCATCACTATAGAATAAAGATATTTTAAGTTGTTCCTGTCCACGATAAAACAAACATATTTTAAATTAAACCTGGCCACTATAACACAAACATATTTTAAATCCTTCCTGGCCACTATAAAACAAACATATTTTAAATCGTTCCTGGCCACTATAAAACAAACATATTATAAATCGTTCCTGGCCACTATCAAACAAACATATCTTAAATTGTTCCTGGTCAGTATAAAACAAACATATTTTATATTGTTCCTGGCCAGTATAAAGCAAACATATCTTAAATCGTTCCTGGTCACTATAAAACAGACATATTTTAAATCGTTCCTGGCCATTATAAAACAAACATATTTTAAATTGACCCTGACCACTATAAAACAAACATATTTTAAATCGTTCCTGGCCACTATAAAACAAACATGTTATAAATCGTTCCTGGCCACTATAAAATAAACATATTTTAATTCGTTCCTGACCACTATAAAACAAACATATTTTAAATCGTTCCTGGCCACTATAAAACAAACATATCTTAAATTGTTCCTGGTCGGTATAAAACAAACATATTTTATATTGTTCCTGGCCAGTATAAAACAAATATATTTTAAATCATTCCTGGCCACTATAAAACAGACATATTTTACATCGTTCCTGGCCACTATAAAACAAACATATTTTAAATTGAACCTGACCACTATAAAACAAACATATTTTAAATCGTTCCTGGCCACTATAAAACAAACATATTTTAAATTGAACCTGACCACTATAAAACAAACATATTTTAAATCGTTCCTGGCCACTATAAAACAAACATATTTTACATTGAACCTGACCACTATAAAACAAACATATTTCAAATCGTTTCTGGCCATTATAAAACAAACATATTTTAAATCGTTCCTGGCCACTATAACACGAACATATTTGAAATCGTGCCTGGTCACTATAAAACAAGCATATTTTAAATCGTTCCTGTCCACTATCAAACAAACATATTTTAAATCGTTCCTGGCCACTATAAAACGAACATATTTGAAATCGTTCCTGGCCACTATAAAACAAACATATTTTAAATTGAACCTGACCACTATAAAACAAACATATTTTGAATCGTTCCTGCCACTATAAAACAAACATATTTTAAATTGAACCTGACCACTATAAAACAAACATATTTTAAATCGTTCCTGGCCACTATAAAACAAACATATTTTAAATCGTTCCTGGCCACTATAAAACGAACATATTTGAAATCGTTCCTGGCCACTATAAAACCAGCATATTTTAAATTGCTCCTGGCCACTATAAAACAAACATATTTAAAAACATTCCTGCCACTATAAAACAAACATATTTTAAATTGAACCTGACCACTATAAAACAAACATATTTTATATTGTTCCTGGCCACTATAAAGCCAACATATTTGAAATCGTTCCTGGCCGATATAAAACAAACATATTTTAAATCGTTCCTGGCCACTATAAAACAAACATATTTTACATTGAACCTGACCACTATAAAACAAACATATTTTAAATCGTTCCTGGCCACTATAAAACAAGCATATTTAAAATTGAACCTGACCACTATAAAACAAACATATTTTAAATCGTTCCTGGCCACTATAAAACAAACATATTTTACATTGAACCTGACCACTATAAAACAAACATATTTCAAATCGTTTCTGGCCACTATAAAACAAACATATTTAAAATCGTTCCTCGCCACTATAACACGAACATATTTGAAATCGTGCCTGGTCACCATAAAACAAGCATATTTTAAATCGTTCCTGGCCACTATAAAACGAACATATTTGAAATCGTTCCTGGCCACTATAAAACAAACATATTTTAAGTCGTTCCTGGCCACTATAAAACAAACATATTTTAAATTGAACCTGACCACTATAAAACAAACATATTTTGAATCGTTCCTGCCACTATAAAACAAACATATTTTAAATTGAACCTGACCACTATAAAACAAACATATTTTAAATCGTTCCTGGCCACTATAAAACCAGCATATTTTAAATCGTTCCTGGCCACTATAAAACAAACATGTTATAAATCGTTCCTGGCCACTATAAAATAAACATATTTTAAGTCGTTCCTGACCACTATAAAACAAACATATTTTAAATCGTTCCTGGCCACTATAAAACAAACATATCTTAAATTGTTCCTGGTCGGTATAAAACAAACATATTTTATATTGTTCCTGGCCAGTATAAAACAAACATATTTTAAATCATTCCTGGCCACTATAAAACAGATATATTTTACATCGTTCCTGGCCACTATAAAACAAACATATTTTAAATTGAACCTGACCACTATAAAACAAACATATTTTAAATCGTTCCTGGCCACTATAAAACAAACATATTTTAAATTGAACCTGACCACTATAAAACAAACATATTTTAAATCGTTCCTGGCCACTATAAAACAAACATATTTTACATTGAACCTGACCACTATAAAACAAACATATTTCAAATCGTTTCTGGCCATTATAAAACAAACATATTTTAAATCGTTCCTGGCCACTATAACACGAACATATTTGAAATCGTGCCTGGTCACTATAAAACAAGCATATTTTAAATCGTTCCTGTCCACTATAAAACAAACATATTTTAAATCGTTCCTGGCCACTATAAAACGAACATATTTGAAATCGTTCCTGGCCACTATAAAACAAACATATTTTAAGTCGTTCCTGGCCACTATAAAACAAACATATTTTAAATTGAACCTGACCACTATAAAACAAACATATTTTGAATCGTTCCTGCCACTATAAAACAAACATATTTTAAATTGAACCTGACCACTATAAAACAAACATATTTTAAATCGTTCCTGGCCACTATAAAACAAACATATTTTAAATCGTTCCTGGCCACTATAAAACGAACATATTTGAAATCGTTCCTGGCCACTATAAAACCAGCATATTTTAAATTGTTCCTGGCCACTATAAAACAAACATATTTAAAAACATTCCTGCTACTATAAAACAAACATATTTTAAATTGAACCTGACCACTATAAAACAAACATATTTTATATTGTTCCTGGCCACTATAAAGCGAACATATTTGAAATCGTTCCTGGCCGCTATAAAACAAACATATTTTAAATTGAACCTGACCACTATAAAACAAACATATTTTAAATCGTTCCTGGCCACTATAAAACAAGCATATTTAAAATTGAACCGGACCACTATAAAACAAACATATTTTAAATCGTTCCTGGCCACTATAAAACAAACATATTTTACATTGAACCTGACCACTATAAAACAAACATATTTCAAATCGTTTCTGGCCACTATAAAACAAACATATTTAAAATCGTTCCTGGCCACTATAACACGAACATATTTGAAATCGTGCCTGGTCACTATAAAACAAGCATATTTTAAATCGTTCCTGGCCACTATAAAACGAACATATTTGAAATCGTTCCTGGCCACTATAAAACAAACATATTTTAAGTCGTTCCTGGCCACTATAAAACAAACATATTTTAAATTGAACCTGACCACTATAAAACAAACATATTTTGAATCGTTCCTGCCACTATAAAACAAACATATTTTAAATTGAACCTGACCACTATAAAACAAACATATTTTAAATCGTTCCTGGCCACTATAAAACCAGCATATTTTAAATCGTTCCTGGCCACTATAAAACAAACATATTTAAAAACGTTCCTGCCACTATAAAACAAACATATTTTAAATTGAACCTGACCACTATAAAACAAACATATTTTATATTGTTCCTGGCCACTATAAAGCGAACATATTTGAAATCGTTCCTGGCCGCTATAAAACAAACATATTTTAAATCGTTCCTGGCCACTATAAAACAAACATATTTTAAATTGAACCTGACCACTATAAAACAAACATATTTTAAATCGTTCCTGGCCACTATAAAACAAGCATATTTAAAATTGAACCTGACCACTATAAAACAAACATATTTTAAATCGTTCCTGGCCACTATAAAACAAACATATTTAAAATCGTTCCTGACCACTATAACACGAACATATTTGAAATCGTGCCTGGTCACTATAAAACGAACATATTTGAAATCGTTCCTGGCCACTATAAAACGAACATATTTGAAATCGTTCCTGGCCACTATAAAACAAACATATTTTAAGTCGTTCCTGGCCACTATAAAACAAACATATTTTAAATTGAACCTGACCACTATAAAACAAACATATTTTGAATCGTTCCTGCCACTATAAAACAAACATATTTTAAATTGAACCTGACCACTATAAAACAAACATATTTTAAATCGTTCCTGGCCACTATAAAACCAGCATATTTTAAATCGTTCCTGGCCACTATAAAACAAACATATTTAAAAACGTTCCTGCCACTATAAAACAAACATATTTTAAATTGAACCTGACCACTATAAAACAAACATATTTTTATTGTTCCTGGCCACTATAAAACAAACATATTTTACATCGTTCCTGGCCACTATAAAGCGAACATATTTGAAATCGTTCCTGGCCACTATAAAACAAACATATTTTAAATCGTTCCTGGCCACTATAAAACAAACATATTTTAAATTAAACCCGACCACTATAAAACAAGCATATTTTAAATCGTTCCTGGCCACTATAGAACGAGCATATTTGAAATCGTTCCTGGCCACTATAGAGCAAGCATATTTTAAATCGTTCCTGGCCACTATAACACAAACATATTTTAAATCGAACCTGACCATTATAAAACAAACATATTATAAATCGATCCTTGCCACTATAAAACAAACATATTTTAAATCGTTCCTGACCACTATAAAACAAACATATTATAAATCGTTCCTGGCCACTATAAAACAAACATATTTTAAATCGTTCCTGGCCACTATAAAACAAACATATTTTTAATTGAACCCGACCACTATAAAACAAACATATTTTAAATCGTTCCTGGCCGCTATAAAACGAACATATTTGAAATCGTTCCTGGCCACTATAAAACAAACATATTTTAAATTGAACCTGGCCATCATAAAACAAATATATTTTAAATTGTTCCTGGCCACTATAAAACAAACATATTTTAAAATCAGATACACATTATGAATTAATAAAGTAACAGCTTTGTCAATATAACTATTGAAAGGACTTGCTTAACTGAAATTATATATGATAGTATTACTTTTAAAGATTAACCTGTTAAAATGAAATAGAAGACATTTCCATTGATTTATAAATATAATGCTTTGTAAGTTTAACAATAAAATCAAAGTACTGACCTTTCTACGCTAACCGATGACAAATTTAGAATAGACGCAACAGCTGTAAGCATTTCCACAAATCCAAATATTTTGCACATGGCCGATCCTAGAGACCAGTTACTTATTGTATATCCTACAGTTTGGTAAGGCACACACACAAGTAGAAATAAAATGTCAGCAACAGCCAAACTAACCATAAAGTTTTTTGTTACACTTCTTGATTTTCTATCTCCAAATACAGCAAATATAACGAGGGAATTTCCAATAATTCCAACTAAAAATGCCAAACTATAAATAGTAACAGTAGGTATAAAGTGAGAGTTTCGTACCCATGGTTTCTTCAGATTTTCAATATCACCATAATAAAAATACATGTTTTCTGAATAATTATTATGTCCGTAATCATCTCCGGAAGAATTAGCCATTGTTATCATACACTTTCTTAACAACTGATAATGTGATTTAAAACAACATATTAGTTTTAAAACATTTTTTTATCATTACAAAATAAGTTATTATCATGAATTGACTGTTCTGTTGCTTGTAACAACTAGCCATCTGATAACTATGTAGAAACTGACTGTAGTAATGACGCTATTGATTTCTTATACTAGATAGTTTAAAAGCAAAATAAAGCATAGCTGAGGATCTGATACCTTTATAGCTTATTTTCTACTGTCTCATGGAATACTGTTTTTACTATTAGTATTAATGTGAAATCATAAAAGCTTTCCAATTAACACAGCAAAATCATATTTTCTGAAAAGAATACCATTTATATAGTATCCCTTTTAACTTTTTTTGTCGCAACACTTTTCAAGTCGGTTTCCCAAAAATATTTCTCCATTCAGTTTTTCATTTATTTTGTCTTATCTTCAAATAGAAAGAAAATTAATTGATTTTCAGAATATCAAGAGCTTGATAAATGAGAATTTATATTAGTATCTTGTTTTAATTTGACATTACCTAGTATATGGAATTTATCCTAGACTTAATGACAAAAAAAGACCAATGGTATTCCCTTACAACCAACAAAGATAACACTGGTATTACTGTACAACCAAAAATATATAACATTAATATTACTGTACAACCAAAAATATATAACATTGGTATTACTGTACAACCAAAAATATATAACATTAGTATTACTGTACAACCAAAAATATATAACATTGGTATTACTGTACAACCAAAAATATATAACATTAGTATTACTGTACAGCCAAAAATATATAACATTAGTAGTACTGTTCAACCAAACATATATAACATTAGTATTACTGCACGACCAAAAATATATAACGTTGGTATTACTGTACAACCAAAAATATATAACATTAGTATTACTGTACAGCCAAAAATATATAACATTAGTAGTACTGTTCAACCAAACATATATAACATTAGTATTACTGCACGACCAAAAATATATAACGTTGGTATTACTGTACAACCAAAAATATATAACATTAGTATTACTGCACGACCAAAAATATATAACATTGGTATTACTGTACAACCAAAAATATATAACATTAGTATTACTGTACAACCAAAAATATATAACATTAGTATTACTGCACAACCAAAAATATATAACATTAGTATTACTGCACAACCAAAAATATATAACACTGGTATTACTGTACAACCAAACATATATAACATTAGTATTACTGTACAGCCAAAAATATATAACATTAGTAGTACTGTACAACCAAACATATATAACATTAGTATTACTGTACAACCAAAAATATATAACATTAGTATTACTGCACGACCAAAAATATATAACATTGGTATTACTGTACAACCAAAAATATATAACATTAGTATTACTGCACGACCAAAAATTTATAACATTGGTATTACTGTGCAATCAAAAATATATAACATTAGTATTACTGCACAACCAAAAATATATAACATTGGTATTACTGTACAACCAAAAATATATAACATTAGTATTACTGTACAACCAAAAATATATAACATTAGTATTACTGCACAACCAAAAATGTATAACATTAGTATTACTGCACAACCAAAAATATATAACATTAGTATTACTGTACAACCAAAAATATATAACATTAGTATTACTGTACAACCAAAAATATATAACATTAGTATTACTGTACAACCAAAAATATATAACATTAGTATTACTGTACAACCAAAAATATATAACATTTGTATTACCATTCAACCATCAAAGATAACATTGGTATTCCCATACAACCAAAAAAGATAACATTAGTATTCCCGTACAGCCAACAAAGATAGCATTGGTATTCCCTAACAGCCAACAAAGATAACATTTGTATTCCCGTACAGCCAACAAAGATAGCATTGGTATTCCCATACAACCAACAAAGATAACATTGGTATTCGCGTAGAGCCAACAAAGATAACATTGATATTCCCGTACAGCCAACAAAGATAACATTTGTATTCTCATTCAACCAAAAAAGATATCATTTGTATTATCATTCAATCAAAAAAGATAACATTTGTATTCCCATTCAACCAACAAATATAACATTGGTATTCCCATTCAACCAAGTAAGATAACATTTGTATTCCCATTCAATCAACAAAGATAACATTGGTATTCCCATTCAACCAACAAAGATAACATTGGTATTCCCATTCAACCAACAACGATAACATTGGTATTCCCATCCAACCAAAATTATAACATTGGTATTCCCATTCAACCAACAAATATAACATTGGTATTCCAATTCAACCAACAAATATAACATTGATATTCCAACTCAGCCAACAAAGATAACATTTGTATTCCCATTCAACCATAAAAGACAAAATTGGTATTCCCATTCAATCAACAAAGATATCATTGGTATTACAATTCAACCAACAAAGATAGCATTGGTATTACCAATCAACCAACAAAGATAACATTTGTATTCCCATTCAACCACAAAAGATAACATTTGTATTCCCATTCAACCAACAAAGATAACATTGGTATTACAATTCAACCAACAAAGATAGCAATGGTATTACCAGTCAACCAACAAAGATAGCATTAATCTTTCCATTCAACCAACAAAGATAACATTTGTATTCCCAGTCAACCAACAAATTGAACATTGATATTTCCATTCAACCAACAACGATAACATTTGTATTCCCATTCAACCATAAAAGATAACATTTGTATTCCCATTCAACCAACAAACATAACATTGGTATTACAATTCAACCAACAAAGATAGCATTGATATTACCAGTCAACAAACAAAGATAACATTGATATTTCCATTCAACCAACAAAGATAACATTGGTATTCCCATTCAATCAACAAAGATAGCATTGGTATTACAATTCAACCAACCAAGATAGCATTGGTATTACCAGTCAACCAACAAAGTTAACAATTGTATCCCCATTTAACCACAAAAGATAACATGTGTATTCCCATTCAACCAACAATGATAACATTGATATTTCCATTCAACCAACAAAAATAACATTGGCATTACCATTCAACCAACAAAGATAACATTGGTATTCCCATTCAACCAACAATGATAACATTGATATTTCCATTCAACCAACAAAGATAACATTGGTATTCCAATTCAACCAACAAAGATAACATTGATATTTCCATTCAACCAACAAAGATAACATTTGCATTACCATTCAACCAAAAATATAGCATTGGTATTCCCATTCAACCACTACATATAACATTGGTATTACCATTCAACCAACAAAAATAACATTGATATTTGAATTCAACCAACAAAGATAACATTGGTATTTCAATTCAACCAACAAAGATAACATAGGTATTCCCATAAAACAAAATAAAGATAATATTGGTATTCCAACTCAGCCAACAAAGATAACATTTGTATTCCCATTCAACCATAAAAGACAAAATTGGTATTACCATTCAATCAACAAAGACATCATTGGTATTACAATTCAACCAACAAAGATAGCATTGGTATTACCAGTCAACCAACAAAGATAACATTTGTATTCCCATTCAACCACAAAAGATAACATTGGTATTCCCATTCAACCAACAAAGATAGAATTGGTATTACAAATCAACCAACAAAGATAGCAATGGTATTACCAGTCAACCAACAAAGATAGCATTGATATTTGCATTCAACCAACAAAGATAACATTTGTATTCCCAGTCAACCAACAAATCTAACATTGATATTTCCATTCAACCAACAACGATAACATTTGCATTCCGATTCAACAATAAAAGATAACATTTGTATTCCCATTCAACCAACAAAGATAACATTGGTATTACAATTCAACCAACAAAGACAGCATTGGTATTACCAGTCAACCAACAAAGATAACATTGATACTTCCATTCAACCAACAAAGATAACATTTGTATTCCCAGTCAACCAACAAATTTAACATTGATATTTCCATTCAACCAACAACGATAACATTTGTATTCCCATTCAACCATAAAAGATAGCATTTGCATTCCCATTCAACCAACAAAGATAACATTGGTATTACAATTCAACCAACAAAGATAGCATTGATATTACCAATCAACCAGCAAAAATAACATTGATATTTCCATTCAACCAACAAAGATAACATTGGTATTCCCATTCAATCAACAAAGATAGCATTGGTATTACAATTCAACCAACAAAGATATTATTGGTATTCCAATTCAACCAACAAAGATAACATTGATATTTCCATTCAACCAACAAAGATAACATTGGCATTACCATTCAACCAACAAAGATAACATTGATATTTTCATTCAACCAACAAAGAAAACATCGGTATTACCAGTCAACCAACAAAGTTAACAATTGTATCCCCATTTAACCACAAAAGATAACATGTGTATTCCCATTCAACCAACAATGATAACATTGATATTTCCATTCAACCAACAAAGATAACATTGGTATTCCAATTCAACCAACAAAGATAACATTGATATTTCCATTCAACCAACAAAGATAACATTGGCATTACCATTCAACCAACAAAGATAACATTGGTATTCCCATTCAGCTAGAAAATATAACATTGATATTCCTATTCAATCAATAAAGATAGCATTGGTATTTCCATACAAACGACAAAGATAGCATTAGTATTCCCCTCCAACTATAGATATAGCATTGGTATTCCCATGCAACCGCAAAATATAACATTGGTATTCCCATACAACGAAAAGGATAACATTGGTATTCCTCTTCAACCAAAAAAGATAACATTGGTATTCCCCTTCAATCAATATGATAGCATTGGTATTCACCTTCAAGCAAAAAAGATAACATTGGTATTCACCTTCAACCAAAAAAGATAACATTAGTGTTCCCATACAAACAAAAAAGATAACATTGGTATCCCCATTCAACCAAAAAGATAATATTGGTATTCCCGTACAACCAAACAAGATAACATTGGTATTACCATTCAACCCAAAAATATATAATTGGTATTCCCGTACAGTCAAAAAGATAACATTGGTATTCCCGGTATTCCCGTACAGTCAAAAAGATAACATTGGTATTCCCATACAACCAAAAAAGATAACATTGGTATTCCCATTCAACCAAAAAAGATAACATTGGTATTCCCATTCAACCAAAAAAGAAAACATTGGTATTCCCATTCAACCAAAAAAGATAACATTGGTATTAGCATTCAACCAACAAAGATAACATTGTTATTCCCATACAGTCAACAAGATAACATTGGTATTCCCGGTATTCCCGTACAGTCAAAAAGATAACATTGGTATTCCCATACAACCAAAAAATATAACATTGGTATTCCCATACAGTCAAAAAAGATAGCAATGGTATTCCCATACAATAAAAAAAGATAACATTGGTATTCCCATTCAACCAAAAAAGATAACATTGGTATTCCCATACAGCCAAAAAAGATAACATTGGTATTCCCATTCAACCAAGAAAGATAACATTCGTATTCCCGTACAACCAAAAATATAACATTGGTATTCCCATAGTCAAAAAAGATAACATTGGTATTCCCATACAACCAAAAAAGATACCATTGGTATTCCCATACAGTTAACAAGGATAACATTGGGTTCCCATTCAATAAAAAAGATAACTTTGGTATTCCCATACAATAACAAAAATGAAACATTTGCAATCTAATTCAGCCAAAACAGATAACATTGGTATTCCCATGCAATAACAAAAATATATAAAATTGCCATTCCCATAGTCAAAAAATATAACATTGGTATTCCTACACAGCCAAAAAAGATAGCATCTAATTCCACCAAAAAATATGTTCATGGATACCAGCTATGCATTAGTAGGCCATTTTTCCTTACTACTACTTGACCTTTTGTTATTGTCGCAAGTTTATTACCTGTATATCGAGGACCACATTTTCTGAAAAGAGATGAACAATTCAACTTTCTGTACTAATAAGTGGTTGTTGGTTTTATTAATTACGGAAACGTTGTGTCGGTAACAACACGTGAGACAATATTAGTGTGTAAGCCAAATTGATTTCTAAAGTATCAGGATCAATGCACTTCATTTTGTTCAGTACGATAAACTAACATCCACACAGAGGATCACACTGAACGGCATTCTAATCTAAGCATACAATCTTTCTTATAACATATATATTTATTCTGGGTATTACTCTATAATTACTATTTATTGCCATGAAACACAGTTATTTACTTAATTACTAAATATTACAGAAAACCATGCATTTTAGTTACCCTAGATACTCCAATATATTTGCATACTCTAAGTATTGCTCTATAATTACTATGTATTGTCACAAAGCACACTTATTTACTTTAGTAATAGCCATACCATTACTATTTATTGCAGAAACGGAAGCATTTTATTTACCATAGGTACTACATTGTATTATGTATTGCACCAAAGTATATATTTGTCTACTCTAAATATTAAGATAACCTGACCTATCTATTGACACATTTAGATGTATTCATTTTACGTATTATATATAACGTTTACTTATTGCATCAAAGTTTACATTTATTTCATTCAGATATTACAATACAATGATTCAGATATTACAATGCAATTATTCAGATATTACAATGCAATGATTCAGATATTACAATACAATGATTCAGATATTACAATACAATGATTCAGATATTACAATGCAATGATTCAGATATTACAATACAATGATTCAGATATTACAATGCAATGATTCAGATATTACAATACAATGATTCAGATATTACAATACAATGATTCAGATTTTACAATGCAATGATTCAGATATTACAATGCAATGATTCAGATATTACAATACAATGATTCAGATATTACAATACAATGATTCAGATATTACAATACAATGATTCAGATATTACAATACAATAATTCAGATATTACAATGCAATGATTCAGATATTACAATGCAATGATTCAGATATTACAATACAATGATTCAGATATTACAATACAATGATTATGAACAGAAAGTGAAGGCCAACAATTCTTCCAATATTAAAAAGCGAATCATCACCTCTCATCTTTACTGTTCACAACAAGATCACCACATGTGGCGTAGGAAATCCAGGTCCTGACATGATACAGGAACAAATATGTGGATCACACCTCTCTTGATAACTGGATCTCCAAAGGCAATATATATATATATATATCAGCAAATCATTAAAAACTGCACAGATTCGCTTCCACTCAACAATACTACATATCGTCATAAAACATTAAAAAGAAAATAAAAACGTGGCCAGTGTAATAGCTGACTCAGTGAATGGTCGTAGTTAACTGACTACTGGCTAGGAAGGTATAATCTGCTTAAGACCATGACTCGTAGCCCAACAAATCATTACTGGTAGTTATAACACATTTGCTATCAATTAGTCATGAACGTCAAAAGAAAGTAATGGTTTTCATGGGAAACCAGAATAAATAGGCTATCAAATTGCTGGAATCAAATATTGAACAGAAAATAATAATATAATAATAATGAAATATAAATGTACTATTTTAATTACTAGTTCGTCTTACTAGATGTACAAGTATATTGTCTATAAAAAAGTATGTTTTCTGTTGTCACGGGATTACGGTCATTGAAGTCAGAAACATTATTACAAATACGTGCAAAACTAACTAACAGAGAAATGTAAACGCCATATGAAGGGGCGAAGAGAACGTCATCATCCACAATAGGAAAATGAACAGGGAACAAAAAAGGGTAATAACAAAATTACCGAACTCCGAACAATCTTACAAAGGGAAAGTCAAAACTCATAAGTGTATAGACAGACAAAATCAGTCAACAACCGGAAAACTGTGAAAACCGTAATGACCCTGACTTGGTACAGGCATTTCTAAAGAAATGGTGGGTTGAATCAGATTTTAAAGCGCCAAACCTCCCGCTTTCATTACGGCTCAAAGTTTCCGGCTCTCACTATAACAGTATTTATAACAATACGTGAACAAAACAGGTAAAACAGTTGTCAAAACAGCACCAAACTCAGTGAAGTAAATGACAAAGACACTTTTACGTCACACATTGATAAAAAAATATTTTTGACATTTTTGTTGACTTCTTTATCTTTATATATTTTCACTATAATCTTTTCTGCAGAGACGGAATATATTTCAACAAGATCTTGGTATCGGAATATAAACTTTTTAAGAGATCAAATAAGGCGAATCTTTTGATAGCCCTGGTCCAATAGCCTGTCCCTCAGATGAAGATGACGTTTCAGGAAATCAGAATAATTGCTACTGGCCCTTGTATAGCGAATCAATTGTGAGATGTAAACACCATATGCAGGAGAAGCTGTTATGTTGCTGCACATATTTGGAAAATGTATGATCTTAAAATTGAAGTCGTCCCGTTTATCATAAATTTTAGTACAGAGTTGACCTCTGTCGTCAAATTCGAGGTATAAGTCCAAAAATGATGCGGACGAAGCATCAAATTGAGCTAAACCTCGACGATATGTGTTCATAGTGCTTGGGGCTACTGAATGTTCAATCAATTGACTGGCTATAGAACAGAGATGATGTCCAAAAATTACTGGGGTATTTCCATTGGGCATAGCGCTGCAGTTGGGACTAGACTTCTGAATCTCTTCATCTGAAATAGAGATAAGGCATCTGAAATTTCATTATGGATACCCTCAATGTGCAAAGCTTTCAACTGTATGTTGTATTGCATAGTGAGTAAAACAAGAGGTCTAATCAATTTCATTATCTGTTTATTCTTTGATGTCCTTTTATTTATAATACTAACCAAAGCTGAGTTGTCTATTCTTAACAAAATACGTTTATTCTGTAGCAACTGTGCCCACACAGACAAGGCCAGTGATTTGATCATTGAAATTGCACCCAATACCCGACAAAATATGCCCCACACCCTAAATTTGGATTGCCTGAATTATCCGTAAATAACTGTAACGCATCATTAGCAACCCAATACTTATCTGGAAAATAACATTGCCCATTGAAATCTTCTAAAAATTGTAACCATAGAGCAACATCAGTTCTTGCGTCATGATTCAATCTTACCAAATAATAAGGCTTCTTACATTTTAGGCCAGCAAGAAGATCATCAAATCTCCTTAGAAATGCGCTAATAAACCAATGACAGATTATAAATCCTTGACCGAAATCTTTTTTTGAATTTAACATAGGCACAAGATAATCTTTCAGCTATATTATTTTATCTTCTGGTATCACAACTATCCTTTTTTCAGTGTCAATAACAAAACCTAAAAATGTCAAAACAGTTACTGGCCTTACAGTTTTGTACTCTGCAATTGGAATGTATAATTCCTAGAATAGATTTTGAAAACTGGACATCAAATTCAAACAATCTTCAGAAGAATCAGCCCCCATGAAAATGAAGTCATCTAAATAATGATCTATGGTATCTAGCCCTGTTCTGAACTGAACTACCCAATGAAGAAACGTAGAAAACTTTTCGAACAACAAGAAACAGAGCACCCCATAGACAGGCATTTATCAATGTAAAATGTTCCATTATAAAAAATCCCCAACAAATCAAAATCAGCAGGGTTATTAATAATAGCCTAAAAGCAGATTTGATGACAATCTTGCCAAGAAGAGCTCCTTTGCCTAGATCATATAATTTATCATGTATATGGTATAGGGATGAATAGCATACTTTGGAATATTTTTCATCAATGTCAGAATTTATACTGTCATTAATTGGATGGGATAGATTAGTAACTAACTTCCAAGTACCATCTGGTTTTGGTATCACCCCTATGGGGGATATATGCAAAGTCAAGATTGGAATATTAGTTAATGGTCCCAAAATTCTACCACTTGAAACCTCTTTATTCAGTTTTGCCAGAGTTTCAGCTTGAAATTATGTGGCAGAAACTAGGTGTTTGGACGTAACGTGTCTCCTTGGGCCAGTATACATCAGACGAAAACCCTCTGAAAATTCAACTGTAGTGTTTCGGTATGATGAAAGTAACTGTAATAACTTAATAACATTGATTGGTGTATGTCCTTTGTCCCACAAACGAGGTAGAAACACGTGGTCTAAATTGCCTGCGAGTAAAAGTAGTTGGTGGATTTAATAGTGGTCTCTGTGAGGTATTTGGAAATCTAGGAAATGACTTCTGATTAATATTATTTTGAGTTGGTTTTGATGAACATCTTATTAACGGGTGGTTCCCTGAACAGTCTAAACATATGTGGTGATAGCTACCATTGTACCTGACACAAGACCCTGAATAATTGAATGAATAGCACTTCAAGTTAGGTCTAGTGCTTGGTAAATTATTCTGTTGTGATGCATGCATATTCAAATGACTGGAGGGAAACATATAAACAAGCCAAAGCTCGGCATCAACACATGCCCAAGAACTGGATGGGTTCTGAGCCTTTCTTAAACGGTATTGTTCGTCATGCAATTTCCATGTTAAGCTAGTAGGTATGGATGCTGCTCGTCTAACTGTATGCACATACTATAACAGCTCTTGAAAGCGACTTGCATGTACCTTGCGAAATATTCTGATAAATACTATAAAGGCAGATGTCCACTGATCTATATTATCTATTTTTACTTTGTTTTGAATTTTTTGTAAAACTAATTCTCCCTGATAAATAGTTAGTTTTTGAGAATTTTCTATGTGTATGCTGTTGGGTAGCAAAGAACCTATATCTATATATTCGCTTTTGACAATTTTTTCTTTGATGTTATGAGATACTCCCATTGATATATCAGATGAAATGCTGTCAGTAGGCATAGGTGTACTATTATTTGTCATAGAAACATTTGCTATACCTGTAGTTAGCCGATCATTCAAATCGAATGATGGCTGAGCCACTGTTTCAGTCGGTACTGTGCATGTCTGATACACCAGAGAATTCCCCACCGAGACATAACTGGTAGGCATTGAACCTGACAACGGTGTAGTCGAAACATAACTGGTAGACCTGGGACCTGACAAAGGTGTACTCGCTTGTGTAGTGCCGTCAGTTGTGGTGACGGTTAACGCAACACCTGGGGATGAAGTTCTAATAGGTCCATATGTGGCCCTCTGCCTGGTCGACACAGCTTGCTTTAATGCCATCAGGGCTGATGGGGTTCATTTCCTCTGTGAACGTCTCAACATGACTGAAACTCAAAACAAAAATGTAGGAATGCATTATGTGAACTTTATTACTTTAAACACTACCTGGTTACCAGAATGTGATAGTAACTGTAATGCTTGTTGTGTATTTTTATTTTTTTATTTTAGATTATGCATTTTTTTGTACCTTATATAAATTCGTACTATATATACATGTTTTTTCAGTGTGAATTGTGACGTCAATATGCCTTCATAATAGCACTAAACCAACAACTCTATACCATACTTTATTACCAATGCAACTAGCAGCGTATTTAACTATTGAATATATATGTTGACTGGCCTAAGTGAAAGTTGAATTATGTACTAAACGAAATGTAGTCTTCCCTTTTTTACCAGCTCGAATATTCTATCACCGAACCGACATAACTGATGCAATCAATCAACGGACCGAGCAATTTTATCCAAATATATTTGACATCGAACGACATTCACCTTGTAAGTCTATGTAAACACCTAGATTAATATTAAAACAAACCTGCATTACAAATTCGTATGGAGACTAAAATAGAACAAACAAGCAGGCGATAAGACAAAGAGAAAATTCGTAAAAATACCTCGATTCAAGCACAAATTGTTCAATAAATCTAAAGATAAAGATATATAAACGTTTTGCTGACGTAAAAATGCGAATATATTTAAAATAAAAACCGGATTATTAACGATGTTTTTGTGAGAAAATTTGTGTGCGTACCTTGCTGCTGACAATTCTTTGAAAAAGGAAGTACAGAATTCAAGTCACGTGATTGCGTAACAAAGAGTCTGAATAAAAGAAAGATTAAATCGACCCGTACGATAACCGAATTTAAGCTACATTTACCTTAGATTATATTATGTGTAAGTCTACTGTGGCCAATACGTCATCTGGTAAATGCCACCTGTTCCTTGTGGTTTTTATCCTACTTTTTGGAAACTAAGGAAAGTATTTCGTGTAATGTATTATTAAGCTTCTGGTCACAACTGGCCTGCCATGATATTTTATTGTAATAGGCTTAATAAAGACGTAGATTTAACATTAAATGTTTATTTTGAATACCCCAGTTGGATGTTGAATCATGCAATTAGTCCTTGGCTTTGTGGTCAATGACTGAGTTGCCATGGATACATGTGCATATTTGACTGGGAATCATGTGAACAATACGATAGTTAATACAAACCCTTTATACATTTCAGTTATCTTTAAGATAAAGGTTTCAGGTCTTACACAAACCCTGTATACATTTCAGCTATCTTTAAGATAAAGGTTTCAGGTCTTACACAAACTCTTTATATATTTCAGTTATCTTTAAGAGGGTTTCAGGTTTTACAATAAAACGCTCAATTTCCAAAACGCAAGACACACATAATTAAACTGGTCGATGGTAATAGAAGAGAAGTAACCTGCTAAAGTAAACAGCTGCTGGTAATATCCTATCGCCATCCTTTTGAACCTTCCGTATAAATTATGCAGTATTTAGATGATAGTGATTTAATTTAATCAAAACGCTGTTGAATAAGAAAAAGGATTTACTTCAGATATTTGGTATTTTCGAAGATAAGAGTTAAAGAATTTAATCATAAGCGTGATTTTATTCGAAGGCAACTGATTTAATTGTATTGTCTTCTTTATCATAACAATTTGTATATAAAGATTAAAAACACAGTCGTTAGAAGAATTTGAAGATAAGCATTGACCTTTGATACATCTGTTTTCTAGTGACGGATCGTTTCCTTCTCCGAACATCCTCTCAACTGGAGATATTATGAAGTCCGAGCCGTATTCCTCGACGATGAATTATATTAAGCAGTTTGCTATACGATTTACAGACTTGTCCGTAAACTATACAACCGTTATCTAATTTAAAACCGGTATCCGCACACCAGTCGTTACTGGTCATAAATTTGAATTTATTAACTTAATAAGTTTCTTCAGTTACTTATTTTTAAGCATTTTGATAAATAAGGGAAATAACAAAATTACCGAACTCCGAGCAATCTTACAAAGGGAAAGTCAAAACTCATAAGTATATAAACAGACAAGATCAGTGAACATGAGGTAGAAAGGTACGTTAACTATAAAATAAAATAGCACCTACATATTTTATTTCTTTAACTATATTAATAGGAGAATTTTACAATTTTAAGTACGGTTTTTTTTCTTTTATTTCAAAACCATATACAAACAGTTATTGAGCTATATAATTAGATGTAATTTGTCATTAGTAATAAAGGATATGCATGTAAATGAGCAAGTTAAAGTCAATGAACAGGAAGTGAAAACGCATATAGTGACATTATGATGTATACATAGGTGAATCACACATGGCAGAAACGTATCTGCGTGCGCCGGGTATGTTGCATATTTTTAGTTTGTATATTTTGTGTTTCTTTGTTTTGAATGACAAAAAGGAACCCTAAATATCAAATTTAGAGTGAACGACGCCGTGTCTGTATTAAAATTCATCGGGAATACCAAAGGGCCTAACAGAATAGCCAAAACTGGTTAAGGTCACCTGTACCTGTGGCTGAAAATCATTAGTTTTAATAATTACATTATTTAGGAGCTGTAAATTTCAACAATAAATATTTCTAATAAGCATATTTAATATTGTGTCTGTTTGCTTGATATAAAAAAAGGAATGCGGCCATCTGAGGTGAACTTCAATGATTGTCAACCTGCGACGTGTTGGTTTACCCCAGGATAAAGTTATTGGGATAACAATCCTCCTCGGTTTGATAATTATTGATATCCTCTTTCTAAGAAAGTCGTAATTCTACTTTGTTTGTACATATTTAATATACGATACCTCGTGCAAAAAATTACTGTTTAAGTAACCAATTAGAAATGCCCATATAGGCTTTGCTAAGTTCAACAGGTTTGTAATGGTATTAAAATGAGAGTACACGTATGTCAAGTACATATTTAGTAAACTAATATAATTTAATGTGATAAGAATTAAATTCATTTATTGAATTAACAGCTACAGGTGTTTATGATGTAATCGAGTTCACTGTCGTCAAAGAACTCCGGTCGGAAATGCTCTGTCATCTTCCTGTACAAGTCAATTAGGCATGTTTGACATACAGGCGACGACAAAATGTAAGTAGTATGATCATATAGTATTATTATATCTTGAATCCAGAAGATTTCGTTATCGGTCGATTATTTTTGCTTGTTTTTACCTATATATTACTGTAGTTATCTTCATCGATTACTCAGATATAGATAAAATGATGGACATAAACAATGAAAAATGCTAATAATGAGATTGAAATCATCAAATAAAGCTATAAAAAGTAGTTTATATGTGTAATTAAAGTACACAAACCCTTTGTAATGCTTATATACATGATAGTTTGCACTGGTGTGCCACCATGAATAGTTTTAGATTTACTACAGTGAAAAACACAATGCTTATTTACGTACATTCGTTCCGGCTCTGTCAGCCACTACTTTCCGTTTGGGTCGCAAAAATTGTGTTTCAGTAGAACCGGTTTGTCTATGTAAAAAATTGAAAGAATAACGAAAACAGCTCAATATCACAATTATGTTTCCTTTCTGTAATTTATTTAAGGTTCATTATAACACTTGTCAAGGGTATGTTCGACTTGCAAATTGATAGAAAAAAAATTTCTTCAATGAATAAAAATTGTGATAAAAAAAAAAACCAACAGCGCATAGTCAAAATATGTTACATGTGGATGTTTTGTATACCATTAAAAGGAAGAAATACAAAACGGTTTGTGCAGAATTGGCATTCACCAAGTCACCTTCGACAGAATGGTCATGATTTTGCATAAAACTTATAATTCGTTTTCTTTATTTGCTAGACAGTTGGATTATTGCATATTCAAAGAGTGTTTGATCAAAAGTAGGAACTCTCACTGTTTATATAGATATCAAGTAACTCTTATTGTTTTGGATTAATTTTTGTTTTCAAATAATATATTGAAGGACAATAAGAAATTTTGATTAAAACAATAAATAAAAATTAAATAAAAATAGGGAACCGCATTGGTAGCGTAATGGCTAGCGTGCTCGCCTCGAGTGCGATAGAGTGTGGGTACGAGCCGCGGTCTTGTCAAACAAAAGAATATAAAATTGGTATTTGTTGCTTCTCCGCTAAGAACGCAGCATTAAGGAGAAAGAGCAAAGACTGGTTGGCTCGGAATCAGAATAATGTGTCAAGAGTGGAGCGACATATCTACCAAATGACTGTTGTTAGCTCACCTTGCCAAAGGCAACGTGAGCTTTTACCATCACTTGACGCCCGTCGTCCGTCGTCTTTCGTTCGTCGTCTGTCGTCCATTGACTATTCACATTTTAATCTTCTCCTCTGAAACGCCTCAACCAAATGAAGTGAAACTTAGTAGGAAGCATCTATGGAAGGTCCTCTGTAACGATTACTCATTTCGTCACGATCCGTTAACAAACATGGTCGCCACAAGCGATTCTTGTTTCTAATTGGCCGATTCTATCAAATATTCTGCTCTCAAACTGCTAAGTCAAATGAATATGGGTAATAACAAAATTACCGAACTCCGAACAATATTCCAAAGGGAAAGTCAAAACGCATAAGTATATAAACAGACAAAATCTGTACACATTATTTCACTAAAGCCAGATACAAGAAAAACCGAAACTTGGTAGGAAGCAACTATGGAAGGTCTTCTATAAAGATTGCTCATTTCATCCCTATCCGTTGACAAACATGGTCGCCACGGACAATTTTTGTTTCTGATTGGCCGATTTCTAACAATCGTCTTCTCTGAAACTGCTCACTCACTCACTCACTCACTCACTCACTCACTCACTCACTCACTCGCTCGCTCACTCACTCACTCACTCACTCACTCACAGCTACTTAAAGTGAGTGTAGCGTATTGAGCACCAACCGTGATGCCAGTGCCACAAAAAGCATAACAAAATCAAGTGTTCGCGACAGTAGCAATTTAACAATAGTAATAACGATTTTTTTTTATTGTACAAAGTAGCTGAAATTAGCAGCCATGGCGAATATTCATACTATGGATCAGTATTGTCGCCTTTGAGATATTTCCTAATCACAACTTTTGTTAAATTGCAATATAATGCTCAATAACAATAAGATCAGTGGTGTTTACATACTGACAGACCCGGTTTTTAATAAATGACACAACCGGTTTCTATACATGTTTACATTTTGACCAAACCGGATTTCAAAAACATCTGTTGACATCATGTTTTAGGGTATAATTAGTTACTAATTGACTTTTCATCAACAAAATGATAGTTTTAAGTAAAATCAATCATTCACCAATATTTTTTTCTTTTTGGGCAACATTTAATTCATTCGTAAATGCAAGATATAGCGATATTTCAGTTGATTGTAATGATTTTGAAGCCGGATTCCTTATAACGTATAGAAAAATCTAATTTTACACTGCAAAAATAAATTATATTTGGACAAAAAATGAAATTAATAATAATAACAATCATAAAGCATCATAATTCAAAACATTATATACACAGTATATTTATAAATACTTACGATAATTATCCGTGTCTGCTTTAAAAATACCGCTTTAAAATATCCCGGATGTTGACCAAACATTTTCGATCGGAGCTCTTTGACGACAGTGGAGTTGTCCTTTAATAGAAATTTGGTATTGATATGTTAATGTGTTCATGTGACTATGTAGTCCGTGCGAACCCCGTTCTTTAATTTGAAGACCTCATTTCTCACCTGGATTTTGAACCATAACATAGGGCAAAGTTTTAACCCACCCTCCCTAGTACCCTTAGTTACAGAAGTTTGTTCGCTGCTTTCTTTCTTCTGTTTTTTTTCGATTGATTGCTAAGCCTGGATATCTTATCGTCATGACAACACATGGAAACTGAGAAAGATGATGGCGAAATTTACTTGATCCTTACGCTGCTATGGATCGCCCAGCAGCTGTTTGTGACATTAGCTATTTACTTACTGACAGGACCGCCCTTCAGTAATTATTTCAAATCGTCATCAAGAGTTACTTGACTGACAAGTTTGTTGTTTATCATGTTGTTATTAAATTGTTGTCATGAAAATTCAACAGCCAAAACATAAACAATATTTTAGTATAAGCTATTATCTAATGTGAAACTCTGGAAGTTTAATGCAGGAAACGCTTACATGTCCCTTGGTGCCACCACTGATATATTCAATAAGTGTTACGTTATTAACAGAAGATGGTCCATTATATAAATACCTTTAATGAAACTAAACCCTTTTAAAACTAAACCCTTTTAAAGATAAGAAATGTTGTATTGCCATGTACGGCGTATTCCCCATATAGCTCTAACAGTATCATCATAAAATATCAAAGTTAATTGGCAACAGGTGTATTGAATATTGATAAGACAGGATGATAGCGGTTTGTTAGCTATAACATAGACGTGTCGTAATTGACAAATTCTTTATTTCACGCTTGATATTTATAGCAATATTAACTATACATTAGCGCTGTAAATCGTAAAAAGGAAAGCTATTCTTTTTAAAATGCACTGTCTGTACCATAGAAGGCAGGCATAATTAACTTATGCCAATTAAAACTGTCTGAAACATTACGTTACTATTACTGTTATGATATACCGGTATGTTAGGCGAAAATCTCTTTGCTAAAAGTGTGATGTATATATTGCAAACCCACACTTAGTAGAAGTAACACATTATACACATGTAAATATGAGACAGAAGGTAGGCCTCTACTCCATACATGACCAAAATATTGTGCCGACGAAATGTTTTAGCTTTAGTATTATTTTTGGTGCATATACCCTTTTCGGTTTATCAAATATTAGCCTATCCAGATGGGGTTTTTTTTCTGTCCAACATTTTTGTATATTTATCAAAATGCATACCTGACATGTTTACACGTGGACTGATTATGCTCGGGCGTAGTTTGTTTAAGCATTTCTTTGATCAACACTCTTGTGTTTTACGAAACCCTAATCAAACATTATCGGATGTGATACATTGTGATACAATTGTCGGACGAGTGGATTCACAAACAGGCAACCAAAACATTTCAGTCACAAGCTAATCTTATAACAATTGTTTGTCAAATAAAGCAACATTCGTCGAGTTGTAAGTCTGTTTACATTCTGGTGTGTGGCTCTCAGGCATCCGTGTGTGAGTTGTAAGTCTGTTTACATTCTGGTGTTTGGCTCTCAGGCATCCGTGTGTTATTCATCGTCTATTATACAAAGTTGTTATTTTCCTTTTATCTTCTAAGACCTTTGATCTTTATTAACTTTGGTCAGGAAATGTAAATTAAATAACGGTTTATAGAGATACTTCTGAGAAAAATAAAATATTTCATTAATTTATATAGAAATTCAGATATTAAATAACAATGAGAAAAGGGAAAGGGGTTACAACAAATATCTAATGTTTAAAAGATGTGGAGTCAATTTATTCTTTTTTATTTCTCAAATGTGTTGCCATTTGAAATATCAAAGTTCTAAACACTAACAATTCGTCTAGTTTTAGATGAATATAAGATATGTATTACCTCTTTGGGATCTGTAAATTTCCTTATCATTTTTTAGAAGAAAATAAAAAAAAAATACTAATAGAGAAAAATTTCTTGAGCCGTTAGTCGAGGGAAATTTAGTCTCAAGACTGACATTTATTTACTACATGTACCCATATCACACATGGTATGACGGTTTGATTACACATAGTATATATTTAGACTAGAATCGTGTATTTTATTGTTTTTCTGTATATTTTCTGGGATAAATATTTTTTTTTCAGTTTCTGTGCATTTGTTTTCTAATTTTCAATTATTCATATGGGTATATAATTCATGGTTCATTTAGTATTAGCTTTTTCAATTGATGAACCGGCAACCTGCATATTGTTATTATTCGGAACACTTCTAATTGTAGTACTTAAAGAGTTATGATAACCTGATTTTCACCTAAAATTGCTTGCAATTAAAACACTGAATTGATCACGATAACCAAGCGCATGTACGAAGATAAAACAAACATAAACATTTGATTAATTAATGAAATAAAAAGAAAATTATTACGGAATGTATAACAAATGCCAAGACTGACATGCCATATTTTATCACAAATTAACACATGTTCGCTTCATGTACCTTCACAAACACACATCGCATTCTAATAATGTCCTGACATACACGTTATTACTGGCATAGCTTACAGATTTGCTATCCTGGGTTGGTTTATTTGCTCCCAAAGACATTTATCTTATTTGGCTTTCCATTCATTTGACTATGAGTATGAAGGTTATTTCTGAAACGCGTCGTGCCCACTAAATTAGATATCTACGTTTTTACTACGTGACAATATAAGTGTAAGATGTAAATATATTCACCATAGGTCCATTAGTTGGAAAAGTAATTCTATATTATTGACAGACTCCGTTTATATACTATGCAATGGAATGAACAAAAAAAGGAAATGTCGACGTTGATATCCTTTTAGAACGGATAAAACAATTATTCCACTCCTACAGATTTGTCACAGTAAATTTACTTTGTCATCAAGTAGACTAACTTTATAACATATATATGTACTTTGCTATCCATGTTACACTATGCTAAAACATCTTCTATATTTATTTAAAGGGGCATTACATGCCAAAATCGTAAATTTTTGTTACCCATAAAAACTATCAGATATGATTGATGCCTTAATAAAACGTGTTTCTGTAACTTATAAATGTTATGAAATGTACGCGCATCGGGTGAAAACGGTGCAACTGCTCTTGTTTTGAGATCGATCAAGAAATGGACACCATCTTATTAATTATTGACATTGTTTACGGGATTTGCCGAATCGTCATTAAATCAGTACAACAATGCACTTATTTCTTATTCTCTGTGAATCTGCTTTTAGTCGGCGTTAATTACGGACAAAGAACCATGCAAGTTTGCAGTTAATAAGCGACAAAATACAAATTATTATTTTTTACCTGTCCTTAGGAAGGTCAGTTGCATACGGAGAAAGCGATGCCAAATTATTTGCTTGCAAGGAAATAATAAATCGATGGTAATTTTCGTTCTCAAAAGGCGAAAAGTGGTACGATAAAGCTATTTACCAATTTCCAAAACATATAATTTTTTTGGTAAAAATCGTAGCTAATGCCTCTTCAAGTGATTAATAAAAGAAATTGCCATAGTACTTATCACCCTTATGTGGCTAGCTAAAGAAGGGATTGACAGATACTATGGACAATCCTACCCGGAAAATGTCGAAATTCAGATGAAAATTGAAATATTTTAAAGTTCTTGAAATTTTGTCAAGAGGGTTTTTTCCACACTCTACACCTCAATATATAGTGGTATGTTACTACCGACCGAGTATGAAAAGTTAGTACACGGTTATTTTTGTTTTACTTTGACATAATAAACATAACACACATCTACTTGATACGGATTTGGATATAGACATTCCAAAAATATATAACTTGATACAGTCAGTGATGTTAAAAACATATAAAGCCTTGTTTTTACATATGAATGACAAATGTATTATGTGAGTAGATTAAATAAACCAAATCAACATCTTTTACGTTTTGGTTATTTAAGTATTGCCGATGCAGATTAAATGATAAAGAGGAAAGGGTTGGGTTTCCATTAACCGGTTTAATATTCTCACCCCCTTTCAACACACACACACACACACACACACACACACACATGTTTGTGCCTGTTACAAGCCAGGGTATAGATTCCCAACGTCATATGTCGTGGTCATTTCTATTTTCAACGATAACTGATTGTTAGCTATGTTTTAATATATTGGTGGAATTGTAGGCAATTGTATTTAACCTTGCATTTAACCTTTCATTTATCAATTGTGTATTTTATTATTTTATTTACAAGAAAACGTGTTTATTAATCATGATAAAGTCCCAAAACTGAAATTATTTATTGCGTGTTGCTGAATGTAAAGTGTGTTGTATTTTCATTATTTCTCAAACACAAGTTAACAGTAAATAAAGTATGATCCTATGACGTATGTATGATAGCGGAAATCGTTAGGTTGAAAGCAGTTTTTTAACAGGCCACCAAAATCCAATAATGACATTGTATTGCTCATTGGCAGCTCCCAACAATTGTCTTTAGCGTGGAAGCAGCCGAATTTTCAAATTAAAAAACACTCAATTACGTGCCGTCCTTAGGGTGCATTTGTATTTGTATTTGATACGTGCAACACAACCAGCATACGTTTTTTGGCATCACCGTGTCACTATGTGGGAAAGAAATACAGACGATACCTAATCTTCATTCAATTTGAAAAGACAGAAACGTGGCCTAAATAATAAAATAGGATAATCAACGTAAACAACCATAGCACATCAGCAAGAAAGGATCTGTTCAAAAATAGAGAGTGCATTCAGGTGTTCTGAAAGGGTATGCAGATCATTCTCCATATGTGGTGCCCACCGTGTTACTCATGATATCCACGTACAGTAAATTCCGTTTACGTGGTAAACGGAAAGAAGTTATGACACTGTAAACAGATTCCAGTCATAAATGAAACAAACACTACGTTGTGATAAATTACTTATTATGACAACTGTAAAACATTCGAAGTGAAGACTTGCATTCAAAGTAGCATGAATCCCTGCATAAACAGTTTTCTCGTAAGCAGTAACCCTGTGAAAATAGGTATGATCCACAAGCCCTGAATATATAAACTCCGTTTGCAGGCGGTGCTAGAATGTTGCTACAATGTGAAAAATAAAAAATATCTCGTTTATCGTACAATTTGGATCTCAATCGGTCCTCTTCGTCAATTTATATGGCAAGGCAAAGGAGAGAAGCGGACTTTATAGAGTGTTTGTGGTATCCTTAATTTCAAGTTTATTGATACGATGCAACAATTCACTACAACTAACATTATATACATACGATGCAACAATTCACTACAACAAACAATATATACATACGATGCAACAATTAACTACAACTAACAATATATACATCTAGAAACTGAACCTTAAGGATTGAGTCAATGGTCAATGTCTTCTTTCTCTGGTGTAATCTCTGTATGACACCCATCGTACAAACATAGGAGCAAGTCTGCTAGTAAAAGAGCACAATTAGTACCCATTGGTGTATCAACTGTCTTGAAAAACAAGGTTACTAAACACAACAATAAAGTTTTCGACCAAACAGTTCAGCATATTTACAATGTTAGTATCAAGGTACGTTATGTTAGAATCAGAGGTTATTTTTCCATAAGGTAAGATTTGTCCGTGTCTAAGCAAGCTACTGATATCTACGTTGTCCAGTTACAACGAAGAAACAGCGTTGACTGATAAGTGGCATACGCCAATCTTAGCAGTATTTTATCTTTATGTGTACAAAACAATCATGCTATTTTATATACAAATAAATCAGATAAAAAGGTTAAAATCATATATTCAGAAATAATGTTATCTATTGGCATATATTCCATTTAAAGTTTCGAACTAGTGTGGCCTGCGACCTCCTGACTGTTTTTGTCTCTTGTCACAATTCGCCATTCAAATAGAATCCCGCTGCCCACGTCATTATGAGGGATTTGAGCAACATAGACTATGTGAATCTCAGTAAAATCCTTACTAAAGGTCCAAAATAGTGTGAGCCACAGTCCATAAATTGGAAATACAACTTCAAACTTCTGATGGACTCTGTGGAGTACTATGTCAGAAAATAGACAAAACGAGAAGAAGGGGAGGTTGATACCCTCAGAATGGGTGAAAGTTGTTGGGTCGTTGATTCTAATTCTAATCGGAAAACTCAGAAGGTCAATGAGCACAAAAGAAACATCTGTATTCAAAGATCATGAGGTTGCATAAACCCTGTCCACTTTTCACGACAAATATGGTGTAGTTCCTGCAGATAACATCGTTCTTATCTGCAAAAAGCATTACATGGATTGTTTATAGATAAAATTGAGCTTGGGTCGTTCACACGGTAATCCTATAGGAGCTGCCAAATGTTCTACCAAGTCTCTTTCAAAAAATTTAACTTCTATTTTTACAGCTGTCAAAACGGGTCTCCAGAAATGCTGATACCTGCTTTGAGAAGTGGTGTTAATCAAATGTGGATATTAAAAAACTCAAAAGACTTGCTGGAGATTTGATTTTGAACTATTGATCTCATTATGTTTGTAACAGCATTAAAACATTTGATTTCTTCAACTTATATATCACCATCCAACATAGGCAACTAAAATCTAGAATTAAAGAAATGATTCAGCGTTGCTTCCCAAACAAGAACGCAGAGCAAAGGTATCAGTATCTTGTTACTTGTAGAGACAAATCTTACTTTGAAAATCTAGTAATAAATATAAACAGGACGAGATCATTCAAATATTAGATTTTTTTAATCGACAACATATTTGTCCTGTTTGATGGACGGGAGCTTCAACAAACGATTGGGTACGAAATTTGCTCCGCTACTCCCCGATTTGTTTCTACATGCTCATGAGGCAGACTGCCTTTAATGGCTTCTCAAGAATAAAGATAGGAAATTAGCACAGACCTTTAATTCCAGCGTCCGCTGTATAGATGATGTGCTGTCACTGAACAATTCTCGATTTGGTGATTATCTACATCGCATCTATCCAAAGAAGCTTGAAGTTAAGGATACTATTTATACTCAAAAGTATGCTTCTTACCTTGACCTTCACTTTGAAATCGACAACGAAGGACGATTAAAAACAAAATCTACGACAAACGCGATTACTTCACTTTTCCAATAGTTAACTTCCCTTTCATCAGTAGCAATATTCCAGCATCACCAGCGTATTTTCACAACTCATTCGTTATTATAGGGCTTGCTCATAGTACAGAGATTTTCAGGACAGAGCTCAGTTCCTGACGCAAGACTTTCTCACAAAAGGCCACATTGCTCCTTGGTGGAAGTCATCGCTACACAATTTGTACTGCCGTCATCACAATCTGGTTGCCTCTTACGAAATATCTCAAATGACAATGGATCTTTTACTATTTATGTAGATGTTTTCTTTCTTCTATCACTGCCACGACTTACCGGATTTGACTGTATATATGAGTAGCACGGCGATGTCTTATAAGCAGAAACTGCTTATTCTTCGCGAGCACCTGAGTTCATCCCCGGTTTTGTGTTGGGGTCCTTGTTGCTCATCTCTTTAGTTTGTTGTGTTGTCCTATTGTGTGTAATTGAGTTCTGTATTCCGTGTTGTTTTTATTTCGTTTCTCTTTCTTAATCTTGTGTGCCATATGTTTCCAGTTTCTCTGGATTGTCCATTTTTGATTGCGCCTGTGGTATTCTCTAAAGTTTATATAGAAATAAATAAAAGATTTCACAGTATAACATCAATGCCATCTGCGCAATCAGATCAAATGACATTTGAATGGAAAACAAACAGATCATTCCTCATTATTCAAATATAGCTATGAAAACTATGAGTCAGTCTCGAGTGTCCAATACAATATCTGGCTCATACGAACACTTCTTAGTTGTGTCTACCAATAGAACAACATGTACTGCCAATTAATGGCTTAATGCGTGTAATGTATTGCTTACTTGCAGGTCACAATTTTCCTTGCAAAAGTTTAAAAATGTTTTTACAAAATATCAGGTTTAAAATCAATATATGGTAGAGATCAATTAGTACCCGCGTCTTCACGTGTATACCTTGCTTCCTGGTCAATGACTGGTTCCATTGATCCATATATGACTAGAAATCCACTTAATAACATTTTTATCTAAATGAACAAGATTTTTTTTAAATCCAGAATAAGCGGGGTTTAGTTCCACAGTATACAACCCCCAATTACCAAAAAGCAAGATAGATAATTTGTATAAACACGTAGATATCAAACTTAGTGCGCACGACGCGTTTCTGCAATAACCTTATATCAGGTACGCTCAAAATGGAAAGATTTGAAAGCCAAATAACTTAAAGTTGTGTGAGCAATAAAATCAAAGGTACTACACAGGATAGACAAAATCGGTTAAGGTCATCTATGTCTGAGGGAGGAGAACATTAGTTTTATTAATAATTACATTATTTAGGAACTGTAAATTTCAGAACATCTAATAAATTTAGTCTTATTTGAAGACGTATCGCACTTCAAAGACACTTTATGCTGCAAGTTCTCTTACGTGCAAGAAACGCAGCTTTCTTGATGCTCGAGACACTTGTTTGTGTCCCATCTTACTAGGGTGTTGCGTTTTCGGTCAGCGATGAAAATAATTCACACACCTCGCAATTCCAATGGTGTTCTGAATTGCATTTGTATTCTTCGGGTTTTTTTTTTTTTTTTTTTTTTTTTTTTTTTATTTATTTTTCTTTAATTTATTTTTACCCTCATTTGGAGTAGCATGGAGTATTAAGGAAAATTACGGAAGAATTTTCGTTGGTTCTCTTCCAATGATTGATTGTTGATTACGCCAAATGAACAACCGCATCGGTGGTGTAATGGTTATTGTGCTCGCCTCGAGTGCGGTAGATATTGGGTTCGAGCCGTGGTCGGGTCAAACCAAAGACTATGAAATTGGTATTTGTTGCTTCGCTAAGCAGTAAGAGTAAGGGGTAAGAGCAAAATCTGGTTGGCTCGGAATCAGAATAATGTGTCCGAGTGGAGCGACATGTCTATCCGAGGACTGTTGTTTCAGTGAGCTATCACTATAAAAATCCAAATCAGCCTGTTGGTCTAGAACAAAGCAGACTCCATCATCATCTCATTGAACATTAACTTGTTCTCGTGATGATATAGCTGCAAAATTCCTGAGTTGGTGTTAAACAAACAATCACTCACTCACTCACCCCCAAATGAGCAATTTGTCAGCTATGTCATGGCTAGCAAGTCACTATGGCCTTCCTCAACACAGAAAAGACAGACTTGGGACAGGAAAACATTAGGAACATGATCATGAAGTAAAGTCGTGAGATATCGACAGAAAAGGTATACCACAGGGTGCTTTGTTATTCTATAATGATCGATCGTTTTCTGACTATACCAGTTGTTTGAGAAGGACTCATAAAATATCGGATTTCCGTTAGAACAGCGTAAGCAAGTTTTGTCACTTTCAGTGTAGACACTTCGATCTTGACATTGTGAATTGTGAACTTTTTTGTGGTCTGTCGATTGACTGTACAACACGACCTACATGCAGAAGTAAAAGATTACCCTTTTGAAACACATTGTCTCTTTTCTCCCATTCTATTTCATTCAGGTATAAATTTAACACTAAAATTGGCTGCCACATTATGAACATCAATCACTCCGGAGTGATTCCATTTATATAGAACTATGGTACATGAAAATCTAAAAAGGCTCGTTTTGTTCCTTAACATATTAACCTTTTTCCGGAAAAAATACTAAAGATAGCCATTTATCGACTTTCACTTTTGTAAATTGTCGTCTTCCGGTTACGTAGTTTCCGTGGAACGCTGTTACATTGAAACATGCTGGCTACTGATTTATTTTACGATTTTTGTTTACTACTTTACTTGCAAGTAGCTTAAATCAAAATGCCATCAAATTGGCAATTGTCAGTAACTTTATAGCAACAAAGTGTATGTATCTATAATAGAAAGATAAAACACGATTGTATACATAAAGGTTAGGGGATTTTGTTATGACATGCAATTTTAATACCAACTTTCACTTAAAAAAGTTACATTTTTCCTATCAGAATCGATGTAAGTCATCGAAGCCATAGTGTGTATGGTACGAAAGCCCAGAAGGATCATTAGAGATTCGAAATTCAGTATCCTAAAGGTTTAGATATTGAATTTCGAATCTCGAATTTCAGATATTGAAATTCGAGATTCGAAATTCAATATCAAAAACAACCAATCAAGAGTAAGCTTTTAAAATAAGAATTGTTTATGGCCAATGGAATGTCTTTTAACATAATTCCATACAAACCAAACTAGAAGGAGAGAGAAACAAACAAAACTGTTTTCACTATATGAAATAAATTAATTCATAAACCTAAATAAAAGAACAAACTAAAATTAATAATAGATAAATGAAAACAACGATTAGGTTTGTTTGTTTATAAACTGCACTAGTTCATGGCAGTCGAGAATGCTTGAATGCATGGATTGGAACTTTTATGACATTTAATTAGGATAGGTTAATTATACCCATCAATACACAACTCATTTATAGCCAATCAACGGATTGAAGTGAAACTTACACAACATATGATTTGTGCAATGTAGTTGTGCATTTTATTCTGCAATCAGTACATTTGCTGTACAAATATGCTATACGAATAAATGTTTGCTTTATTCGTACTAGACGAATAAACTTTTCAGCCTACGAATAAGCTTTCCTGGTACCCTGTAGCTATGTACAGCGGAGGGCGAAGACAAGTATGAAACTGGTACTAATGTAACGCGGACCACGAAGAAGACACCCTTGACAACATTTATGAAAGGCGAGGAATGACGCTTGTTTCTGTCCTTTTTGTTTAAATCTGACAAGTTTTCCGACTTTTTTGACATTGCAGGATAAACACAATATACGTACATTGTCGTTAAATATAAAATTCATTTGTACTCGCTGCAAAACAGGCCTGAAAAGCTCGCCGAAGGCTCGCTATTCTGCCTGTTTCTAAAGCTCGTACAAATAAATTTTATATTTACCGACAATGTACGTATATTGTATATATGCTTTTTCAAATGGTTATTTATTTTGGGGGTCCAAAGTAGTCATATGAGAAATTAACGACCTGTAATCGGCATCCAAGCTTTTATCATGTCCACTGTGTGCAAGGTAGTTTTCTATTAAATATTATTTACTGCATTGAGAGTCTGTAAGAGGGGTATCCTAGTTATCCACATAACATTATTATAGGGTTGTGCCCTGCAATCCACATCTCCTCTACAATGAATTAATACATTGTTATTCTAGACAGATTTCGTTGGCTAGAGGTGGGTCCAAGTTACAAAAACTCATAATATAATTGCTCTTAAGCAATAAAGAAATTAAGAGGCTGACCATAAGTGTGTACATGTGATTCAGGTACCGAGAATACTACAATTGAGGAACTACAAGTACTTTTCCATGCTCTAAGTGATCATGAACTTCGTAATAAATGCATCATTAATGGTAAGAGTATTTCTAATCAGAGAATTGAAGCCTGGTGGAGTATACTATTTGTCACATGTGCCAAATTATATTTAGAAATAGGTTCGAACTACAGTATAATATGTAATCTAGATCGTGTCGGTCAGTTTTATTGGTGGAGGAAACCGGAGTACCCGGAGAAAACTACAGACCTGTCACAAGTCACTGACAAACTTTATCACATAATATTGTATCGAGCACACGTAGCCATGAGCAGGATTGGAACTCACAACGTTAGTGGTGATAGGCAGATTGCATAGGTAGTTGTAAATCCAACTACCATACGATCAAGACCACGACCTCCCCTATTTTATCTGGAGATATCTTATTTCACTCGTAGATATTATTTTACACTCCTGCCAAGTTTATTGGAATGTTAGGTTATTTACAAAGAGGACGAATAGAGAGGAGTCAAAAGTGGGGGGGGGGGGGGGGGGGGGGGACTACGTTTGCTCCCACTTTTTAGTTTTTTTGGTTACAATTTAGAGAAAAAAAAACAGAATTCTTACCATGTAAGTAAAACATGTTCAGTAAAAATAGGTATAAATAAGAGTATGCTTCAAAGCCAAGAATTACTTTTTTCTTGCTTGTTGATTTCTGTTCATTTCTTGAAACTCCCCCCTCACACTTTTAGCCCACTTCTAAAGGTTGCTCCGCACACTTTTTAGCCCACTTCTAAAGGTTGCCCCGCACACTTGCAGGTCCGTTCATATGCCTCTGGATGATTCCTTTATTCACCACCATGAAAAATGTCGACTAAGCATGGGAAGTTACCATCAAATTTATTTTTTTACCAATCATAGCGGCCTACAAGAAAGGAGTTAGTAGAGTAACACATGGAGAAAAGGATAATGGTTAAGTACAAGTGTACACGACAAAAGATTATCAATGTACAACATGAATAGAAATAAAAACAAGATGCATTGTACAGTACATTACATGTTACACTGTTTCTACAAAATATATAGAATTCTTACTTAGGTATTTCTTGGCATTGAAAAAAATAAAATTTACGGGATATATTATTAATAATGTATCTGATGATTTAATAGGTGCTAAAAGACGTGTAGCTTCATATAAAAGATAAACTTGTATTTGATTTGATTTGATTTATAAAATCGAGAAATTTATCTAATGTCAATAAGCATTCGTCTTTCACTGAATGTCGGACAAAATGTCAGTGAAACGGTCCTTATGTGTGCATACTACTTTACTCTTTTCTTGAATTGGGGAAATCCGAAAAATACCCATCTTGAGATAAATTTACCTCGTCTTTCGGTCCGGGAATTTTTTTCTTCTCTAGACGTGTATTTTTCGCAAATACCAATCCCAAAAATGTAACATAAGTTAAAAACATTTTTTGCAATTCATTTCCTATTCCGAATTTTTTTTATCAACAGAAGCAAATTTAAATAATTATTTTCCCTTGTTAAAATGATGCAGAATCATTTATTATTTTAATTGATATATAAAATTACAAGATTCAAGGACATCGGTGGTCTTCTAATACAGTGACCGTAGACATATTTTTCAGTTGATATTCCAGAGTCTTTCTATCAAGTATAGAAATCAAATCAATAAAAAAAAGGGCTAATGTTGAGGCGACAATTCGTCACTGATTAACATTTGACTTAATTTATCATGAAATTCAAGTCGTCACTTTACGTTCGCAATCATACACCTGGTTAACAATTATGAACAGTCGTTCATCGTTTGTCTTCTTAACCGTTTTATTTTGGTCATTGCATTTCATTTACGACTTCTTATACGAGGTAATCTGGTAATGAAAGATTACTTCAATTTCGATGTGAGAATTGTCTTAGAACAATTGAAATAAGGTATGTATCGGTGATGAAATACCAGACATTCATATTTCAATGAAATTCTGAAAAACCTGCAATATTTATTAAAGAAGACTATATTTATCAATGGGTTGAAGGATATACTAAAATGCTTGGTATGGAGAATTATATAGCATAGCTATGCTTGTTTCTAAAATATTTGTGTTGTTCGTGCAATTTGCATCTTATATTCTGTATGCTTGAGAAATGAAATATATTTTTATCTTCACACCATCTTTTGATGATAGCTAACAATCTCAACTTTAGGAGGTGGGATCTGTTTTAATTTTTTCGCAATTATATCGAGGTAACACTTAAATAAACTCATAATATTATAACTGAATGTTATTTCTAGCACATTGTCATATCAAACACTTTTGAGGATGATCATTGGTTTATTAAACAGTAAAAGCTGTCCGCAGAGTTCTGAAAGACAAATCAAATTTAGTAGATATTTTGTTTACGATAGATATATTTTAAAAAGGGTATATAAATGCACGGAATTAAAATACAACAAACGTACACATCTCTCATCTATGGTTCTGATAATATACATAATGCTTGTTTCAAATACAAATATGAATTTATGTTAATAATCACTTCCATTTGCGAATATATTAATGCAAAGCAAATACTGTTGAGTTGCTATGTATGACACTACTTAATCCGGGGTGGTGTGAAACGGAAGTCGATTCTATGCATATTTGAAAGATCTTATTTACACCTAAGTTCATTATTCTCATGAAAAAGTATTAAACCTTTTGACATGTTCAACCACAATACAAATATTCCACAGTCTAAACTAGCAGAGTGTAAAACTGTTAGTTCAACGTTGTTTCATAATAAAGATGGCCAACGTAGATATAAATCTGATTTTGTTCAAAGTAGAATACTTTGATTTTAGCAACAAGTTCCCTGAAACTGATACCATCAAATTAATCGAATGTGTTATTAACATATATGTTTGGTGAACATGTGTTCAACAGACAGTCAGCATGGGTGCCAACTGTGATCCTCTTCTCGCTGACTTCTTGCTTTATTCAAATGAAGCAGAATTCATCCACGGGCTACTTACGAAAATCGAAAAGAAGCTAGTGCGGTCTTTTAAAATCACGTTCTGCTATAGACATGTAGATGATGTTCTATCACTAACAACAATTCCGAATGTAGTGATTATGTTAAGCGCATCCATCCCACTGAACTTGATATAAAGGGCACCACTGATAGAGCTTAATCTGATGCATGCTTTGAGATATGCCTAGAAATTGACAGGAAGTCCTGGTATGAAAGAGGTTTTTCTACAAAAAATATGTTTGCATTATGTACTTTCCATTTTTATTTCACAACATTCCAGCAGTACCTACATATAGAGTATATATTTTCCAGTTGATATTCCAGAGTTTTCCTATCAAGTATAGAAATCAAATCAATAAAGAAAAAGGACTAATGTTGAGGCGACAATTCGTGACTGATTAACATTTGACTTAATTTATCATTAAATTCAAGTCGTCACTTTACGTTCGCAATCATGACCTGATTAACAGTTACGGACACTTGTTCATCGTTTGTGCTTTAGACCTTTTTCTTTTGGCCATTGTATTTCAAGTCCATCCCGCCTTCGTTTTACGACTTTTGATTACCCATCTGGGGAATGTTTGTACACTGACCATGTAACAGGTAATGGCAGACACATCTTCACCAAGTTATATACAGCTGTGCATGATGATGAAGAAGGAAATTGGACCAAGTAATCTGGTATTGAAAGACTACTTCCATTTCGATGTGAGAATTATCTTAGACGAATTGGAATAAGGTATGTATCGGTGATCAAATACCAGACATTCATATTTCTTTCTTAGCTTTTCTTAATAATATTCCATATTTTTCCTGTTCATTGCTTCCGTTTCCTGCCTTCAACAATTATTATTTCCTTTATCTTTTTTTAATTGCTATTAAAATGCATGTCACCATTGAACATCATTTTTAAGGCACTGATTATTTTATTCACGGAAATTCTGAAATATTAATTAAAGAAGATCGTATTTATCAATGGATTGAAACATATACCGAACTGTTAGTGAGATATATTTATATAGCATAGCCTATGCTTGTTTCTGGATCCTTCGTGCTGTTCATGTTATTTGTATCTTATATTAAGTATGATTATATCGAGGTAACACATAAATAGATTCACAATATAATAACTGAATGTTATTTCTGGCAGATTGTCAATTCGAATGCTTTTGGGGATGATCATTGGTTTATTAAATATTACAAAGCGACCCGCGGATTTATTAAAAGGAAATTGTGTTGATGATACAAAAAATATGTTAATGGTGTATAAATGCACGGAATGAAAGTTTCAGTGTGCTTCCTGATATTTGTAATTCTACAAAGGTACATATGAAAAAAAACATATATCAAAGAAATATTCTCAATGGTTATGAAGTCAATAGTTTTATTGTTGTCAGACAATCAAGACTGAACACTTGGTTTTTTGTTAGATTGCACCAACAGCAAATTACTATGCCTCAAGTGACATCTAATTTTAAAGCTGGACAGAATGAAGATCTAAAAGATTTACAGAGATATATTCTCACAACTGAGTACATTTTGTTAACATATCATCGGCATGAAAGTCGTGAAATGTAAAGACATCAAACTGCAGTAATTAATAAAACGCTTAACAGATAATAAAATATTATGCACCAACACGTTTCTTTTTCATATCTGTTGACTCCGATTTGATTCAAATATGATTCTAGTTGTTATACACTGCTTTTTCTATATAAAAAACAAATGATATAAAGCACATTATACTTACTGGTCTATAATTACCAACATCTGTTCTATTACTTATTTTTAATAACGGGTTGACACGTGTTGATTTTATTTGATCCGGAACTATACCACTCATTATACATAGATTTACAATGTAGTTGATTGGCTTTGTTAGAACTGTAGTCCTATATTTAGCAAACCGCATCGGGATGTTGTCTAACTTTGCACCTATAAATGAATTCAGATGACACACTTCCTTATATATCATAAATTCTTCCGATACATTACACTACTGTAAAACTGTTATAAACAAACGTGTAGGGGTGACATGGAATAGAACTGAGGATGGATGTAACTTTTCCAAAACAAGCATCGCTGCTATAGTTGTTAACATAATTAATGTTGGAAAGATTCGCAATGACATTTAAATTATGACAAATTTGACGATCAACTTTTAGAACAACACTACCACTGACTTGCTTAAATAATTTAGTTGTTCCATCATTTTAGGAGTATTTTTTATTTTCAGCAAATTTGTTAGACATATATACTTTTTTTTACATTTCTTTGTACCAAGTTTCGCAATTTGAGTAAGTGTCCAAATATAAATATTTGCTTCTTGATCATTTGTATGATAATAAGTAGAATGATTTGATTTGAATTTTGGTGTTTTAACGCCACTTTCAGCAATATTTCAGCTATATCATGGCGGACCAGTATTAGTTTTGGAAGAAGCCGAAGTATCCGGAGAAAACCACCGACCATGAGCAAGCAACTGGTAAACTTTATCACCTTTTTGTAATTTACAAAGCCGGGTGCGAAACCCCTGCCGTATTGGTGATATGCTTGTACGAGTTGTTAGGTAATCCAACTACCTAGCTCATTGAGCCACCCGGGCCCTATATGTTGAATGAAGAGTTTGAAGATACCGAAGAGGTAATCAGAATCCGAATATCGAAGAAGAACAAACAACACAATGGCCAAATGAAAAAGTACAAAAAGACAAACAACGATCTACAAAACATACATATAAAATTAAAGATCGAGTAACACGAACCCCACTAAAAACTGGGGGTGAACTCAGGTGCTCCGGAAGGGTAAGAAGTTCCTGCTCCACTAGTGACACCCGTTGTGTTAATCTAGATGCAAACCCGGTGATAAGTCATGAATGAGGAAAGGACCGGGAAGTGCTTACGACAAGTGGAACATATCCGTGGTCATTTGTGACACATATATTCCATAGCGTCAACCAAGTCATGGTGGCGACCGTAAAACTTTCGATATGATGACTTCAACTTAACTAAGAGGAAGCCTTGGTTCAGTATCTTCCTTGTTAGCAGCAACCCTCTATCAAGGAAATCCTGATGGGAACCACAAGTAGGCGTCATGTTTTCTAATATTATCTGAACTGTCTGAAGTCACCCGAAGTTCTTAATTTCCTTTACTTTTTATATCTTTGTCCGGGGCTACAGAATTTAAAGTGGAATGAAATAATTGTCTATAAATGTCCCATGCATTTCTACACAGGATTTCGACCAGTCATCTTGTTCGAGTTTTAAATTTATCTTTTGAATAATACTTGAGCGAATTAATTCGAACCATGATATGTTTGTTTACCTTCTATATCTGCTTTAGTTGTTTTTCCCTCCTAAAATGTGTAATAAAAATGATCACTTACGCTAGCTTCAGTGTCACTGGGTTAGCCAATAAGTTCACTAGTATTACATAAAATGTGGTGTATTGATGAACGAGAGGACTTTTAGTTAGAACATGTTGAGAATATTTATATAATAAGGATTTTTTTTATTTTGTATATCATACAAATATTAAAATCGCTGAGATTTAGTTTCACAGTCAGGTTTTATTTTGTTGAGAGTAAGGTCACACAGTTCTAGAAAGTGGTTTTGCATTACTAAATTGTAGCTTTGCATGCTATAATTTTAATTCCTTTATTTTTGAGAGCAATGATCTTGCATTTAAGGAATAAAGTGAAGACCGAAAAAAAACGTGAATTGATAGATCTTGTATTGATATTGCCGGTTCAGAATTAACTTGTTCAACAGATTGACGTTTGTCTTCTTTTAAAATACGTTTATCTTCATGGAAGGGAAGTGATTTGACGGAGCATTGATCGCAAAAAAATAAAAAGAATAATTGACGTTATAAGATTGATCAAAACATGAGCAACAATTTAAAAAACAATTATTTCATACCCATTTATTAGTTTTAAGGGCTAAACAATGACATGTGAATTTTATATAATCTGACGGATGAATTATAAATTATGAATGTCAGGTGATTTGCGTCTTTAATGGAAAGTTAAATGTTGATTGATAGAGAAAAGAACGATGTTGACTGCATCAAAGACCAGACAATACGATGTAAATACTATATGCTAATTTTACATGTACAGCGTTCAAGGCTATATGGAAAGGTTGTATATTTAAGTAAATCTTAATTCGCTTTTAATTTCATGTATTCATTTTCAGTAGAATGTATTGTTATGCTTACAATAAAAAAGATGCCTATTTTTATCATTGATATTTCCATTTAATGTTAAATATTAGAGTTATACAATATTCACATGTTTCTATCATTGATGGTTAACAATTAATTGAGATTGACAGTAAAACTGTTCTGACAGACATTACATTTACGGTATTTGAAGTATTAACATATATGGAGAACTGATATACTAATATGCATAGTTATGTATTAGATTGATTGATTTATTTATTGTGTTTAACGCCACGTTCAGCAATATTTCAGCTATATATCATGACGACTAGTTTTAGTGGTGGAAGATACCGGAGTACCCGGAGAGAACCACCGACCATGGGCAAGCAACAGCTAAACTTTATCACTTGCGGCTGCGAGTCGAGTGCCTACTTTTTGTAATTTGCAAAGCTGGGCGCGAACCGACGCTGTATTGGTGATAGGCTTGTATGAGTTGTTAGGTAATCCAACTACCTATCTGATTGAGCCAGATCAAGTCGAGATTGTTGTGTTAACCAGTATCACTACCAGTCGCGATAGCGATGAGTTGTGATGCGGTTTGGTCAGACAACAGGTACAAGTCCAAATTTGTAAGCTAAGGTCAAGGTCACATTCATTTTGTATACAGTCTATTTTACAGTCGCATGTGTTAAGGTATTCTAGTATTGTTCATTTCGTATAAATTATAAAATGTGATGTTTTATCTCTACATATACCAGAATACAATAAAAGAATCCAGCAAAAACATAGCAGAAATTCAATAAGATTTTTATATCGTTTTCATATAAATTAATTATCATTTCATGACATTCCAACGAAAGATCAAACAAAAATGAACGAATTTTATATTTTATGCAATCTGTTATTAGAAGTAGAAATATACAGTTATTAATAAAGTTATAAAATGTCAGGAACAAAACAAATCATCCTTGTTTATGTCTCTAACAGTTTAATGCTTAAATTGAATATGACAATGAAGATAGTGTATCAAAGACTTGTACACTATGTCTTTTTAGAGAAAATACATTTGTACTGGACAAGTATAAAGTACATTTGTACTGGACAAGTATAAAGTACATTTGTACTGGACAAGTATAAAGTACATTTGTACTGGACAAGTATAAAGTACATTGGTACTGGACAAGTATAAAGTACATTGGTACTGGACAAGTATAAAGTACATTTGTACTGGACAAGTATAAAGTACATTTGTACTGGACAAGTATAAAGTACATTGGTACTGGACAAGTATAAAGTACATTGGTACTGGACAAGTATAAAGTACATTTGTACTGGACAAGTATAAAGTACATTTGTACTGGACAAGTATAAAGTACATTGGTACTGGACAAGTATTAAGTACATTGGTACTGGATTCGACAACAGCAAGCAATCTTAACATTTGGTAGATATAAAGTACATTTGTACCGGACTGGACAAGGACAATCTTGATGTTCCCATTTGGCAAGTATAAAGTACAGTTGTACGGGACTCCACAACTATAATTAGTCTTCCGATTTTGCATGTATAAAGATTAACTATATTATGTATAATTTTCAAGATTATAGCGTTCTTTATAATAATGTTGTCTCCCTGGTTATATGCGAGGGATGGCATTTGACTAAGATGTGGAAAGTACTTGCATGACCGCATTATTTCAGTAAAAGGGGAGTTTATAACATAATAGGGTATACAGTAAGTAAAACTCAACGACAAGCCCATCTGAAGGACAGAAAACACAATGACCAAAGGAAAATGCACAAAAGGACAAGCAACGATCTACAAAACATACACTTAAAACTAAAGATCGAGTAACACGAATCCCACTAAAATCCGGGAGTGAGTTTAGGTCATCCGGAAGGGTAAGCAGTTCTTGCCCCACTAGTGGCACCCGTGGTAATCATCAATAAGAAAACGACTGGGAAGTGTTTACGACAAGTGGATCATATCCATGGTTATTTGTGACACAGATATTCCATAACGGTCACCCTAGTCATGGTGGTGACAATAACACTTTCGAAGTAATGACTTCAACTTACGCAATTTATTCTGATCATTTAACCCATATTATTTTGAAAATATTTACATGATTTAGGGTCCATTTTCCAGTCAATCAACGATGTCATTTTCAATTAAATCTAATTATTTTATCCCTCCTTTCAAAGGTCCCCCTTTATGTGGAATGACACTTGGAATACTGAAACATTCCATACAATTGTATCTAACGTTATAGTGATCTAAACAGTCCTCATATCTAATCAAATAAACGTTGGAGAAAACCGAAGAGGGAAATCAATCTAGATTGGATATACAAGAGCCGTAGGCAACAGTGGACAAAATACATAGAACTAAGACAAAACAAAATATAAAAAACAACACAGAAAGCTAAAAAGATGAACAACATAGACCCACCACGAAAAACCGAAGAGGAACCGATGTACGTACTGGCGAAGACTAAGCAGTGCTTATTTCTTATAAGACATTCGTCATGTTACACTATTTTCACAACATTTTACATTCATACATATATTACTACCTATATGGTTAACCTTATAGACTGGCTTAAGACAGTCTGAATATTTGTAAATTTCTCCCTTTTCCTGTTTCAGATCCAGAAAGTAAAAAAAAAAAACATCTTTCCGAAACGATTTAACTTTTTCTGCAATACTTTCTAGACCCCATTTACTCAAGTATAATAAATTACCTCTTACATTTGATAATCCAACACAAAGTGCGGGATGTACCCCGGAGCGGAAACACTATGTCCTCTTTTTACACTCCGGAGTTTCCATAACATGACAACCCCAGCGCGTTGTCATGTCGCGAATAGGGGTTGAACTCTCCATTGGAGTTAAAAGATGGAAGTCCTACCGCGGACCTTTGTTGGTGGCGTATATGACAAATGCTACATCCCTGCACATTAAAATCTCTTTTGTAGATTTATAAGCGTAGGTGCATTGTAATAGCCGCCAGAAAAAGACTAAACAAATGTCCCTTATCCAAACGTCGTTGCCATGGCTGTTTCATTCTTCCATCAGTTCTGTTTCATTTTTATGTATTGCTGAACTTTACGACGAAAGAGATGATTTAAATTGTCCATTTATATGTAACAACATTCCAGCAGCACCTGCATGTGCATTATATCTCTCGCAATGGTTCATATTGGATAAGTTGACGTCATCGCATTTTACGGCGCTCCATGATTTGGTTAACGGATAGTTTCAACTTGTCTAAGCACTTCCCTATCCGTCCTTTTTTCATTCATGACTTATATGGTTTGTAACTAGAATAAAACGACGTTTGCCACTAGTGGAACAGGAACTCCTACCCTTCCGGAGCATCTGAGTTCACTCCCGGTTTTAAGTGAGGTTCGTGTTGCTCGGTCTTTTGTTTTCTGTGTAGTGTTTTGTAGATCGCTATTCTCCTTTTTTATCCTTTTCATCTTGGCCATTGTGTCGTCTGTCCTTGTGCGATTTACCGATTCTGATTACCCCTTTAAGCAATAAACAATCTATCAATCTTGTATAAGAGTGGACGGTGCTAATGAGTGATCTGTTTCCGGGCATGTCCTGGACGGTGCTAATGAGTGATCTGTTTCCGGGCATCTCCTCATACAGGTTGTTGTTAGATGTTAGTGTATCGCCAAGAAAATCTTCATAGCCCCGAGTTTCCCTCGTGGGATAGTGAACGGAATAAAAACAGTTGTATGATATGTACTCTAGACGTTGGACATTATTAAAATGAAATGAGTTCTTCTCAAGTGACTAATAAGACATCTGAGCAAAATTATTAGTTCATTATGATATCTACCATAAAAATACTGATGATTGGATTTATATAAATTGCTTATTTTGTTGAAGCTTCAAAGACCTCGAAGGTATTAATTCGGTATTTGCCATAGAACAATTATATATTGGGTAGTTCTTGATGGTGAGGTTTCTAGTCAAATGCCTGTTGTCCGTGGTGTTCCTCAGAGGTCGGTCATTGGGCCGCTGCTCTTCCTTGTGTTCATTAATGACTTACCAGCATCCGTCTCATCTAAAACACGCTTATTTGCAGATGATTGTATCTTGAATCAAACAATAGAAAACCACCAAGACTGTGTCACTCTGCAAATGGACTTTAATAACCTAGCACTCTGGGAATCAACATTGGGTATGCTGTATCATCCGCAAAAATGTAATTATATAAGTGTAACAAGATCACACACACCGCATGCATTCAATTATACACTCAAAGGTCACGTACTCGAGCCAGTAAATACTGCAAAATATTTAGGTATCACTTTGTCAAGCAATATGTCATGGGACACACACATCAATAACATTACTGCAAAAGCTAATAAGATCCTAAGCTTTTTGCGTAGAAACTTGCAGATCAAACAGGAAGAAACCAAAAGATTGGCATACAAATCCATGGTAAGATCAAACCTGGTGTACTGTTCTTCAATTTGGGCACCTCATACTAAACAACACATTGACAAAATAGAAAGCGTACAAAGAAGAACAGCCCTATATGTAACAAAAGGGTATCACAACACAAGCAGTGTTACATCTATGCTTAACCACCTAAATTGGAACACACTTGAAAACAGAAAAAAATCATCAATAGAGTGACTATGTTGTAAAAGATCACACACAACTTAGTAGCAATAGATCCTAACCTCTACCTTGTAAAACAACCCATCATGCACACCAGGAATTCTAACATTTTACAGTACCAACTTTTCAACACTAGAACAAATTATTTCAGGTACAGTTTTTCCCACACACAGTTGTCTTATGGAATTCTCTGTCACATGCAACACTCATGACATCCACTTTGGACCAATTTAAATCATTGGTCCAAAGTCATTACAACAAAACAACAAACATCAGTATGTAACTACATTTTTTATATAATTTTATCTTGTCACTGTTTATATGATCTGCACTCTTTTTAGAAATGGTTTTTCTGTTCGCGCTGCGCCCGACAAGTAATCATTACCATTGATGGATTGTCGTACAATGTAGATGTATTAAAGACATCGCTTGCCCAATTGTCAACGACTGTGTGTTTCCATAGATACCTACATGACTATGAATCCAGAAGTAAATCATACGAGATTTCCTGTGAAATTCGATAATATACACCATATTTTAGTTTTATCCCTTTCAACTGCCAATAGACATGCCAGAGAATTTAAATATTTATTTATCAGAGAGGGTGATAAGCTTGTCATAATTGTTTTCTTGTATTAATTAAGACACAATTCGGAATTATCCTCATTTGCATGAAATGTTTTGAACGTGTTGTCCGAGCTTTTTGTTGTTTTGTCATTATGTATGTACTGTTGAATTTCTGTATCACTGTTCATTCAACCTTACAGGTGAGCGCCAATGCACGTCTATGAAATTCTTTTATTGTTTTATAACTGTTATTGTTAGTTGGTTATCTCCATCTCGAGCAATATTACATATATATTATATTTACACATACGTATGCTTTAAGACATGTGTTTATGCTTAGTGTTAAAATGTCTAATAAATGAAAAACAATCAAAAATATCGCAACGTTAGCAGTTCCAAAATCCAATCGAGAAATCGTAGACATAGGACAAATCGATACTCCGAGCACATATACAAGCAAAAGGTGTTAATGTATGGGAGAAATCGATATACAATTAAAACGAGTGTAGATAGTACTATGCATCTAGTAAGTATATAAAATTATTAACTGCCTATGATTTCCAAATTATTAATTTTACATGACAAGCTGTGTGTTTGTAAAGTCCCTCAGAGAAATCGAACGCGCTTTTTAAACAGAACACAACAACAGAGAAACTGACATATTTCTGTATTTAGGGGAGTAATGGTTTTATCACACCTTTCACAGCTGTGGAAGGCCATATCTTTCAAAATATTACAAACACCATCAGAAAAAATCTGTATGAATTAATTCTTAATTCATTGGTTGAAAGTGAACACATGGATACCGTGTATATTCCATAGACGGTCAGTAGGCATCTGGTATTTATAATACACGGTTAGTAGATTTATCTCCCCTTTTTCTTTTTGTTTTCTTTCAAAACAAAGATGGCGTTGAACAACGAGACGCCGAAGCGGTTCGCCCAGAAAATAGACTATGCAATTATTAAATTACATCTAAATCCCTCATTCAGTGGTAATCAGTAAGATATATTCGTTACACAGCGCGCCAGTGACCTAATACGATTGTAGAGGGTCATGTGACAACACTGAAAGTTGTTGTGTTTACAAGAACAAAAAGGACACCGTTTTTTAAGGTACATTTCTATTTGGGAATCATTAGTCATTAAAGTTGTTCATACAATACAGGCGAAAATGTTCAACCTACACAAATAATAAACCAACGGAGAAGACCGATAGAATTGGCAATCGACTGGATGCAATTAACACGATAAACCTATTTATCTTTTCAAACTATATATAAATGAAATGTGATCATGTTGATAAAATCACTATAAGCCTTTGTAAAAGTCTATCCTTTATTGCTATATATATTATTTATTGGACAGTATATGTATTATTGAGAGGTTAATCTTATCGGGACATTGGAACACCTCACGCTGAGTACATATTAAGGACAATTTGCAGCGACTCCTAGTGAGCAATAGTTTGTTAGTAGTTACCTATCCTATCATATATCTGCTTTTTTGTTACTGTAGTAGTCAAGTGAGTTCGTGGTTGTTTTTTAACACCAAATGAGCAATTTGTCAGTTATATCTGAAACAACAGTCCACGGGTAGACATGTCGCTCCACCCGTACACATTATCCTAATTCAGAGCTAATGCTGCTTACATAGCGGAGAAGCAGCAAATACCAATTGCATAGTCTTTCGCTTGGCCTGATCGTTTCGCGAACTCACGATCTACCGCACTCGAGCCGAGCACGCCAATCACTCCACCACCGATACGGTTCGAAGTCAATTAAAATATACCTTAGTGAATAATTGCAATAACACAGAATACATTCCGGTCGGAACTCAGTATTAAGTAAATAACTATGTGTAAATCTACTCTGAACAATACGGCATCTGGTCAAGATCACTATTACCGCAGGAACAAGGAGTCTTACCAACGAAGGAAGGTATTGTGTGCAATTTATCAATTTGTTGGTCCCAACCGTTTTAAAATATATTTCAATATTTAAGGTTAAAAAACAGTATATGATATATACTAATTAGAGACATGGTCGTTAAGGGCATCTTTGGTTTCCTGGTCAACGACTGTGTTTCCATGGATTCCTATGACTGGAAGAGAGAAAATCTGAACATATCACACATTGATATTTATCAGGAAAAGCAACATATATCAAAAGAAGTAAAATAACATTCGCTTCTGTAGTACATATAGAACACTAGCAGATGATAAACGAACAGTATCAACTGGCTATCAGAAGACATGAACAGCCGATACAATCTCATAATCAAATAAATCTAAAGAGGGTAGCATCAGCCCTGTAGCGAGTGCCTCCTTATTGCCGTGTGCTTACTGCAGAAGCAACAAATACCAATTATAGTACTTGGGGCTCAAACCCAGAATCTACCGCACTAGAGGCTAGCACTCTAACCATTTCACCACCTCTACATTTAGAGAAGATGGTGCATGTGTTCTATTATTTGCGGTGACGTTACATAATGTATTTATTTGAAGATCCATATTTAATATACATTAAAGTGGACCTCACTTATTAAAAGACGGTTCCTTCAAAGGACGATTGCATGTATTATATATATAGCATCTGGTAACATGTTGATCTTCAATAAAATATCTGTCATTTGTTGGTTCGAATTGGAATATTCATATCTCATAATGCTGATTCATGCAAAATACAATTGCATTTACATGTCGGATTGTACAGGAGATTCTTAACTTTACCCCATTTGTATTGTATTCTTTGTCAATCATTTGACCACAGAGCCTGAACCACAACATGATCTAGGTGAAAACTACATTTTGCATATTCAGAAAAGGTCGAAGATAGCACAGCTGCCCTAATTTGAAGGCCAGACAATACAATGACCAAAGGAAGAAGAGTTTGAAGATACCAAAGGGGCAATCAAAATCCGTATATCGAAGAACAGACAAATCAATGGTACAAAAGGACAAACAACTATCTACAAATCATTACATAGAAAACTAACGATTGAGCGAACCCCACTAAAATCGGGGAGTGAACCCAGGTGCCCCAGAGCGAAAAGCAGTTCCTGATTCACGCATGGCACTGGTCGTTATATTGTTGATTTTCATATTCACGCTATACGTGTATATAAACATGATACAATTAGATAAATATACTAGTCAACAAAAGAAACGATAGAAGGGTTTGATGTTCAATATTTTTTACATAGAGAACAAAAATCGTATAATTTAAATTCATATGGGCATAACAAATATGGCAATATCAACAAAATTTCTCAACATCATTATCAGAACAAATCATGGACAGACAGAAAGTGTCCTGCAGTATGCAGGTTTGCGAAGTTGCAGCAACGACATATTCGCATATACGACGCATAGAACCAATCGATCGTTGGATAAAGGCTTGTGGGATGTTGTTCCACTCGTACATAAGTGCGTCACGCAGCTCCTGTAGTGTTTCCGCTGGATTTTGACGGTGGCGAGTTCATCCCATAAATGTTCAATTGGTGACAGATCCGGTGATAATGCCGACTAAGGAAGAACACGGATGTGATTCTGGTTCAGAAAGTCTTGACAAACACGAGCCACGTGACATCTTGTATTGTCATGTTGAAAGACGTGATCAACGTTTCGCTGTTGCAGAAAGTACAGAACGATAGGATCAAGACTATCATCTCTGTATTTTACGGCATTCATTGTTCCTTGAACAATTTTGAGCTGAGTGTGACCATTATGACAAATTCCAGCCCAGACCATAACACTTCCGTCTCCAAGACGGTCGGACTCGTACACACACTGGTCTGTAAAATTTTCCCCACACATGCGGTACACACGATAACATCCATGGTTAAAACGAAGTGAAAATCGGAATTCCTCACTAAAAAGGATATGTTGCCAGGTGTGAATTAGCCTCCAACGACGGCGTGCACGAGCCCCGGCTAGTCTCGAGGTCTTATGGCGTTGCTTAAGGATTGGTCTTACCACCGGACGCCTAGCTCCTCGGAGTCCAAATTCACGTAGTCTTCTGCGAACAGTCTGACCCGAAATTCGGACGTTTGACAGATCAAGTGTCCTACGGGCAGTGTCCTCAGACGTTATCATACGGTTCTGGAGCTGAGTAAGGCGCAAATGTCTGTCTTGACGGTGTGACGTCACACGCGGCCTGTCGTTACGGGGTCTGTCCTACCTGTTTGTCGAAGACGAATCAATTACCTTGAAATGGCTATTCTAGACACATTAAAGTGGTTTGCAACCGACTGGTGAGTCATTCCAGCCTGAACCATACCCATCGCTCGCTCACGGTCATTTTGAGGATAATGAATAGCGTGGGACAATTTACTTTGTTACTGACTATTAACAACCACACCTGCCAAGCTATTGCTCACCCGGGGATGTTGAATAGTACGTGTGTTAAATCACGTATCTTCTTGTTTTAATAATGATGTGTCACTCGTATTATGGTTGTATTTATTTTAATTAAAACACTACAATATAACACTTATTGTAGGATTCGGAAAAAAGCTAAGTATGGCTTGTATTAATCTGTCTCATTAAGACTAAGGCTTTGTCAATACTTTCAGATTGACGGGGGATAATCTGTCCACAAATGATTGATGAATACCGGTACTGCCTCAATGATCCGTCAAACAAGTTTCACAAAGTACATGTACTTTTAGAATATTACGATACTCATAGAAGCTGTTTATAAAAAAGTAGATTCTTTATGTACATTTTGTATAACTGTCCATGTTATACAGGCGATCATTAACAACCTACATCAGTAATAAAACGACGGTGCGGACCAGTAAAATTAGCCATCGAGTCACCGTTAAACCAGTAATACGAAGATTTTTTTCTAAAAAGATACAACATGATTACTCTTGCCATTTATACAAGTGTTGGGTTTCTTCAAAAACATCCTTTATCACCAATATATACTACCCCATTTCCATGGTTGGATGGAAAATGATGAATTTACGATTTATTATTCCAATTAATTTCTTCAAGGTTGTGTAGTAAATGATGTGTTTCTTTAGCATACTTAGCTACGTTATCTGAAGTTTAACCTATCAAACCTACATGTTATGAAAAGTACATGATTCATCTACGTGCTGCCAGAAAATTATGGCACCTATGAAAACTAGCAGTGCAGTCGTAGATACTACTACATTAATTATAGCTCAATAGTCCCCTTCTGTATTTACAAGCCATGCATAATGGTACAAAATATATTAAAATACAATTAAATCAAATCAAATTTGGGCTTAAAATATTATTCCATTAGATATTGTCATATTAATGTTATATACCCAATTTTGTTTACGTCATTCCATTTAATATTTTTCAAAATACATGAAAGTGAAAGAACCTCTTCTGTTAAGAAGAAACTACCTTTATACATGTTCTATGATGTTATTGGTTGAAGTCGTATTTGCATACCTCTATTCTGATCCGTTATTTAACCTCCTGTTGCTAATTTAACCCCGCCACGTTCTAATGAAATGCCTGCACCAAGCCGGGAAAATGCATGTGCATTATTGAGTATCGATTTTGTGTGTCTACATTTAACAAAAATTTACATCAACTGTGTAGTATATCAACTACTACGAGCGACCATCAACAATTCCAAAGAAACAGTTGTTCGTTATATATCTGTCAAATATGAAATAGTGAGGGGTATCACACTTTACAAATAATTTAATTCTTCACAAAACTATGTTATAATATCCCTCACGTATTGAACGAAATCTATTAATGTTAAAATGATTTTGCAAATAACGTTACTATAAATCGGTTGACATAGAAACATCATTGTTGAATAAAATTGTTATGCTCAATTGTTAATGAACGATTTAAAATTGTCTAAATTAGCTTTCAAGATGACAAACGGCGTTTTGATATTGATGTGGGTTTCTTCGTCATACACAACATATAATTGTTAAATGTCGCCTTTTTGTAGGAATTTACAATTTATTTTATATTGATAGGTTTGACATTGATTATGTCAATGACTTACGCTCATCGGATAATAGTCATTATTCGTTCAGTTAAATTGTCATCTTTGCGATAAAGATAATCTAATTCAAGTGAAGTGAATTAATCGGAAAACAATTGCATGGATAATTATTCACGTATTATACTACTGAACATCTTCCCAGCCAAAATAGTCGATAGGCTATCTCGTTTGAAGGTATTTTGTGAGGGACAATGAGGTTTTTTAACTGGACGTTGTTTAATGTCAACAGTTTCTTAACTTTTCCTCTAGGAACAACCACTATCTATCGCCACTCGATGACTCGATGGGAAAATGTAGGTGTGTGCATACAGTATGTGAAAAAAAATACGTTTCTACATAATGTAATTATAATAAAATATAAGGATCTGCTCCCTCAGTTATATGTGACCTCAGCTGATATTCACTATTATGCTTAGGCCTTTAATTTTCTTGCTCCGAAACACTTTTAACTTTCAACTCTCAGCTTACCTCGTGAAGTCTACTCCAGAAACACGTCCTCAGCTTACCTCGTGAAGTCTACTCCAGAAACACGTCCTCAGCTTACCTCGTGATGTGTACTCCAGAGACACGTCCTCAGCTTACCTCGTGAAGTCTACTCCAGAAACACGTCCTCAGCTTTCCTCGTGAAGTCTACTCCAGAAACACATCCTCAGCTTACTTCGTGAAGTGTACTCCATAAACACGTCCTCAGTTTACCTCGTGAAGTCTACTCCAGAAACACGTCCTCAGCTTACCTCGTGAAGTCTACTCCAGAAACACGTCCTCAGCTTACCTCGTGAAGTGTACTCCAGAAACACGTCCTCAGCTTACCTCGTGAAGTGTACTCCAGAAACACGTCCTCAGCTTACCTCGTGAAGTCTACTCCAGAAACACGTCTTCAGCTTACCTCGTGAAGTATACTCCAGAAACACGTCCTCAGCTTACCTCGTGAAGTGTATTCCAGAAACACGTCCTCGGCTTACCTCGTGAAGTGTACTCCAGAAACACGTCCCCAGCTTACCTCGTTAAGTCTACTCCAGAAACACGTCGTGCGGACTCAGCTTACCTTGTGAAGTGTACTCCAGGAACACGTCGTGCGGACTCAGCTTACCTCGTGAAGTGTACTCCAGAAACACGTCGTGCGGACTCAGCTTACCTTGTGAAGTGTACTCAAGAAACACGTGGTGCGGACTCAGCTTACCTCGTGAAGTGTACTCCAGAAACACGTGGTGCGGACTCAGCTTACCTCGTGAAGTGTACTCCAGCAACACGTCGTGCGGACTCAGCTTACCTCGTGAAGTGTACTCCAGAAACACGTCGTGCGGACTCAGTTTACCTCGTGAAGTGTACTCCAGAAACACGTCGTGCGGACTCAGCTTACTTCGTGAAGTGTACTCCAGAAACACGTCGTGCGGACTCAGCTTACCTCGTGAAGTGTACTCCAGAAACACGTCGTGCGGACTCAGCTTACCTCGTGAAGTGTACTCCAGAAACACGTCGTGCGGACTCAGCTTACCTCGTGAAGTGTACTCCAGAAACACGTCGTGCGGACTCAGCTTACCTCGTGAAGTGTACTCCAGAAACACGTCGTGCGGACTCAGTTTACCTCGTGAAGTGTACTCCAGAAACACGTCGTGCGGACTCAGCTTACCTCGTGAAGTGTACTCCAGAAACACGTCGTGCGGACTCAGCTTACCTCGTGAAGTGTACTCCAGAAACACGTCGTGCGGACTCAGCTTACCTCGTGAAGTGTACTCCAGAAACACGTCGTGCGGACTCAGCTTACCTCGTGAAGTGTACTCCAGAAACACGTCGTGCGGACTCAGCTTACCTCGTGAAGTGTACTCCAGAAACACGTCGTGCGGACTCAGCTTACCTCGTGAAGTGTACTCCAGAAACACGTCGTGCCGACTCAGTTTACCTCGTGAAGTGTACTCCAGAAACACGTCGTGCGGACTCAGCTTACCTCGTGAAGTGTACTCCAGAAACACGTCGTGCGGACTCAGCTTACCTCGTGAAGTGTACTCCAGAAACACGTCGTGCCGACTCAGTTTACCTCGTGAAGTGTACTCCAGAAACACGTCGTGCGGACTCAGCTTACCTCGTGAAGTGTACCCCAGAAACACGTCGTGCGGACTCAGCTTACCTCGTGAAGTGTACTCCAGAAACACGTCGTGCGGACTCAGCTTGCCTCGCGAAGTGTACTCCAGAAACACGTCGTGCGGACTCAGCTTACCTCGTGAAGTGTACTCCAGAAACACGTCGTGCGGACTCAGCTTACCTCGTGAAGTGTACTCCAGAAACACGTCGTGCGAACTCAGCTTACCTCGTGAAGTCTACTCCAGAAACACGTCGTGCGGACTCAGCTTACCTTGTGAAGTGTACTCCAGAAACACGTCGTGCGGACTCAGCTTACCTCGTGAAGTCTACTCCAGAAACACGTCGTGCGGACTCAGCTTACCTCGTGAAGTGTACTGCAGAAACACGTCGTGCGGACTCAGCTTACCTCGTGAAGTCTACTCCAGAAACACGTCGTGCGGACTCAGCTTACCTTGTGAAGTGTACTCCAGAAACACGTCGTGCGGACTCAGCTTACCTCGTGAAGTGTACTCCAGAAACACGTCGTGCGGACTCAGCTTACCTTGTGAAGTCTACTCCAGAAACACGTCGTGCGGACTCAGCTTACCTCGTGAAGTGTACTCCAGAAACACGTCGCGTGGACTCAGCTTACCTTGTGAAGTATACTCCAGAAACACGTCGTGCGGACTCAGCTTACCTTGTGAAGTGTACTCCAGAAACACGTCGTGCGGACTCAGCTTACCTCGTGAAGTCTACTCCAGAAACACGTTATGCGGACTCAGCTTACCTTGTGAAGTCTACTTCAGAAACACGTCGTGCGGACTCAGCTTACCTCGTGAAGTGTACTCCAGAAACACGTCGTGCGGACTCAGTTTACCTTGTGAAGTGTACTCCAGAAACACGTCGTGCGGACTCAGCTTACCTTGTGAAGTCTACTCCAGAAACACGTCGTGCGGACTCAGCTTACCTCGTGAAGTGTTCTCCAGAAACACGTCGTGCGGACTCAATTAGATATATATTTTTCTTTATTGGTCACTCACACCAACTTAGGCAAAACTACAGTTATTATGAGATTATATATATATATATATGATGTCTAATCTTTCACTATAAACCATCAAGTAATTAGGAGATAAGACACCAAAATATTTTTAATAAAAATTAAATATTAGAAAATATACCATTAGACTATATTTTCCCGTGCAACAGTAATTTCCGTTAAAAAAATATAATGCTATCTGTGGCGTCATTCATAAATAAATCTATTGTAAGAGTTGTCAGTATGGTATGTTCGCCAGAAATCACAAACATCTATACTGGTTAGTTTCGTCGTTAATGAGATTTTACCCTACTATTGTTAACTAATTGTTCCGAGGTTATAATACAAGATCTACTGTGTCATTAATTAATTGATTGACGTATTTGTAGTAATGGTAGACGATGAACGTGACAGGTCATTACACTGACATCCACCTAACTGATATCAATTGTTTCTGACTGCTCAAACATTGAAAGTAAAACAGCTAGGAATTTGAATGATTACAGAAAAGTCAGGCATCTATTACACGTATTCAATGCTGTCTGGCACCCCCATAGGGGGTTTTGGGGTTATAGTGTTTAACGCCACTTTCAACAATATTTCAGTTATATCGTGGCGGTACACTCAAATAGTTTATACTTATGTATTAATAAAATGAAAAACATAAAATACCACACTGTCGGAATGGCTCCAGAATCTAATAGAAAATACCACACTGTCGGAATGGCTCCAGAATTTAATAGAAAATACCACACTGTCGGAATGGCTCCAGAATTTAATTGAAAATACCACACTGTCTGAATGGCTCCAGAATCTAATAGAAAATACCACACTGTCGGAATGGCTCCAGAATCTAATAGAAAATACCACACTGTCGGAATGGTTCCAGAATTTAATAGCAATACCACACTGTCGGAATGGCTCCAGAGTTTAATAGAAAATACCACACTGTCGGAATGGCTCCAGAATTTAATAGAAAATACCACACTGTCGGAATGGCTCCAGAATCTAATAGAAAATACCACACTGTCGGAATGGCTCCAGAATATAATAGAAAATACCACACTATCGGAATGGCTCCAGAATTTAATAGAAAATACCACACTGTCGGAATGGCTCCAGAATTTAATAGAAAATACCACACTGTCGGAATGGCTCCAGAAATTAACAGAAAATACCACACTGTCGGAATGGCTCCAGAATTTAATAGAAAATACCACACTGTCGGAATGGCTCCAGAATTTAATAGAAAATACCACACTGTCGGAATGGTTCCAGAAACTAATAGAAAAATACTACACTGTCGGAATGGCTCCAGAATTTAACAGAAAATACCACACTGTCGGAATGGCTCCAGAATCTAATAGAAAATACCACACTGTCGGAATAGCTCCAGAATTTAATAGAAAATACCACACTGTCGGAATGGCTCCAGAATCTAATAGAAAAATACCACACTGTCGGAATGGCTCCAGAATCTAATAGAAAAATACCACACTGTCGGAATGGCTCCAGAATCTAATAGAAAAATACCACACTGTCGGAATTGCTCCAGAATCTAATAGAAAAATACCACACTGTCTGAATGGCTCCAGAATCTAATAGAAAAACATAAAATACCACACTGTCGGAATGGCTCCAGAATCTAATAGAAAATAGACACCCATAACACTCAAATACATGATGTCGCATTTTCCTGGATTGACACAGGCATTTCAATAACAAGTGGCGGATTTAAACTGACTTAATAGGCCCAAACCTCAAAAGAACTTAAAACGCACTCTATGAAATATAATTAGATTTTTACTGGGATTCCCCATTGTGATGGTCATGAAGAAGATACTGATGTGATATTGCGTGATTTTTTTAATTTCGAGCTCGGGATTTCTGATGCCAACGACCTACCGTTTCAAAACGTTCATCGACTGGGCACGCGACCGGACGAAAGGAAAGAAGTATAATTGCCAGATTCACCCGTTATAATGACTATGAGAGGGTACGAAAGGTAGCCTCAGAAAACTCATGCACAAACCAACATTTGTTTGTCTATCAGCACTATCCACGTGAAAATTATAGCATGCGGAAACTGCTCATACCAAAAATAAAAGAACTTCAAAGACAAAAAACGCAAAGTCAAATTAATTTACGAGAAAAATGAATGAATTTATACCCCACCAGTCGCCCCTGTCACACATACCTGTGCAAAGGAACCGAGTACACAAAGGAAAATAGGACAACACAGCAGGCAATAATATAGGTCAAACACGTGACAATTGTAGCCAATTACAAATCACTTTTCTCAATGTGTGTGGTATTACATCCATATTGTTAAATCCGATTTTGAACTGCTGAAGCAACAAGTAATCCACATTCATAACAAATTGAACTTTAGGAAAACAAATATTATAGTGTTATTAAATGGGTATTTTCATATAAAGCCTGTATCATGTCCGAGGCAGTCGTATTGGGTCGAGGTCAGCTGCATAGGCCCGAGGCAACGCCGAGGGCCTATACAGCTGATCGAGGCCCAATACGACTACGAGGACATAATAAGGCTTTATATGAAAATACACATTTTATGACACCTTTATTAACCAATGACTTAAAATTACAGTATTTTTCTTTTTTTTCCGTTGTGGTCATAACTATATAGCTGATCAAGACCTGATACGACTGCATGATGACTTAATACAGGTTTTATTAATCCTAACAGGTCCATATATAACATATTGACACAGTAAAACGTCCTTATTTTTTATATTACATATGTTTTTCAATATTAATATTTAAATATTAAAATTTTGAAATTTTATGAAAATTGAAATTTTTGAAATTTATTGAAAATTTATAAATCTTGTGAAAATTTTGAAATGTTTTGAATTTTTTGAAAATTTCAAAATTTTAAACTTTAAAAAAAAAAAAAAAATTTTAAGTTCAGTCAAGTTTGCATATATAGTCTTATTTCAGGAGCCGGAATTTTACAATACAAATTAATACAGGGCATATACCCTGTATCAATCTTTATACAGGGCACATGCCCTACTGGTGTTAAACTGATGTCCGTAACTGGAGTTACCTACATCCCAGCATGGCGGACACGGAAAATGGTAAATTAGAATATACTTGTTTTCTCTTTGTTTTTAGTTTATTTTCAAATATTGTCATTTCAAATGTATAGATATTTTAACAATTAACTGTAGTTGATATGCTTAAATCAACGGTAAATTCTCCTGTGTGGTGCAACACTTACATTAAGAAATACAAATGATGTAAGTAACAATAGAATTATTTTTGAACGATGTTCGTAACTTTCAAATATGATGTTGGTAACTTTAAAGTTTGGTGTTTCTAAAATCATGTTTAAAACCTTTAAAAAACCAACGCTTTTACAATAAATATAATTTGAAAACAAAGAAAAACATCCCTGAAGTGATAGAGAGGGTAATAAAAGGTGGGAGAGAGAAAAAATACAGAGCTGAGGATGAGAGGGTTATGAATGAGTGAGATGAACGAAAGATGAGGGTAGCGGGAGAAGAACATCTTGCCCAACGCTCGTTTCCAATTAGCAATAATAAACACGTGGCTTTGCGTTTCCTGTAATCTTTTGTAATCTTACAGCGATGGATATCGAGAATGACCAGATAATCAATAGTGCTGAGGCCGATGCGGCAGTCGATTCAACATACAGTATGTAGTTGTAAATATTATATTGATATTTCTATTTAGTCTTGGACTGTGTGTTCTAGAAGGATCTTTCTTAAACTACAACCTTGCAATAGGGCGTTTTGACTTCCGACCTTTGGGTGCTTAGGACATCCCATGGATGGCGATCTCCGACATCATCATTAAATTTGATGAGAGCCATTCTGGGTTTCATATATAAATTCTAACAAAGTATATTTGTATGTAGATTAACAGTTCTATGTGTAAATATGTCGTGAATTATTACCAAATTAATTGTCCTTTGTGTTTTTTGCTTATTTTAATAAAAATGGATACACCAGATCCAGTATTTTAAGAATGACACTAAACAATTATTGCCTTCAATGGATGTAAACATCCAGAATTGTTAACACGATGGGGGTTGTTTTCCCGAGGGCTTTAGCCCGAGGGAAACAAACCCTTGAGGGTTAACAATCCTGATGTCTACAATCCATTGAAGGCAATAACTGTTGTATTATACCGAACAACAGACAAAGGATTGGGCATTTAAATAAATACATGTATTTAAGCAAAATGTGTGTTTTTGAAAAAAATTTAACGAATGTTAAACTATTTCATGTTTATATTAAAGTTCACAACACAACCAGTGATATAGGGCACAAACCGGCCATCAGTAATATGTTCAACAGATTTAAAATGTGTGTTTAATAACTTCAAAAATTGCCTTGGGTCAATACAACCTTCCTTGAGCCATTATGAGTAACTTGGACATATAACCGGTTCATTATGAAAACACCCATTTCTTAATACTTTTATTAACCAGTCAATTTCAATTTTAGGTAATCTTCATTCTTTTTGAAGAAGGCAATAGTATTGACCGAAATGGTAGGCTATAATATAGTATTATTACGTGATGTTTTTCATATTGGCCTAGTAATAGGTCCGAGGCCTGTTGCATTGGCCTGAGGCGCAGCCGAAGGCCAATACATCAGACCGAGGATCTATAACTAGGCCAATATGAAAAACATCACGTAATAATACCTTTATTAATTAACCAGTTCAATATATCTCGGTACTTTTCCTTTCGATTGTCGAAACGTCTAACGGATTCCGATCTAGCTGTTATTGGACTGACTGGAATCGGGCCAATACGGAAAATATCCGTATTGGACTGGTTTTTGCCGTATTGGCCCAATGAAAGTTTTTATATTGTATTGACAAATTTCATCATATAAAGGCTAATAAATAAAAGTTAATTAATAATTATTTAATCAATTTTAAATATTATTATTATTTAAAATATTATTTAAGATATTAAAATTTTGAAATTTTATGAAAACTGAAATTTTTTAAACTTTTTTAAAATTTTGAAATGTTGAAATTTGTTTAAAGATTTTGTTATCTTATGAAAATTTTTAATTTTTTTTTAATTTTTGAAATCTTTTTATTTTTTTAAATTTTTGAAATATTAAAATTTTGAACTAACTTTTCTTATTGATTTTAGAATTTTGAAATTTTGAAATTTTGAAATTTTGAAATTTTACGAAAAGAGTTGCTTCCCTTTTCAGGCACGCAATGTGTTAATTTTCACCAAACATTAAAATTGTTTCAGGTCATGTGATTTAATTTAAGCCAATGAGAAGTTAGTGAGGTATAATAAATCGAATTATTTCCCTTTAATGCTGAAACCAGATTAATTTATTATTTATTAGTTAGACTATTGTACTAAATACAGATAAATAAAGTTTTATAATACTTTTTAACGAATCTATAATTTGTAAGTATTAAAATTGGATTAAAGCTGTTTTCGAAAAGTTCATTTGTTTATATCATACCATTTCAAGTTTTACAAATACATATGTATTTATAAATATGCATTGGAATTGAACAGTCTTGGTGGTATATAAACGAATTAGTTTAATATCAATAGTTTTTTAAATCAGGATCGCATACATGAATTTCCTTAACCTATGCTAAATATAATAATACACATAGATTTCCTACAAGTCCCTTATCTATATTCTTGTATACTTTAGTAAATATGTTGCTATAAATAACATATCTCTACCGACAATATTTATGCAGTACAGATACATTTGGTACTTCTTTGACAACTATTTTACCTATTTTGTTCCAGTATTGTTGTAGATACGGTTATAGTGACAGTCGGAACCTTTGAGCCGTAATGAAAGCGGGAGCTTTGGCGCTTAAATATCTGATTCAACCCACCATTTCTTTAGAAATGCCTGTACTAAGTCAGGGTCATTACGGTTTTCACAGTTTTCCGATTGTTGACTGATTTTGTTTGTTTATATACTTACGAGTTTTCACTTTCCCTCTGGAAGATTTATAGGAGTTCGGTAATTTTGTTATTACCCTTATTCAGCAGCAAACTTATTAAAGGGGTACGCACAATATACAAATAGGTTAGAAAGGGACTTATTGTAGCAAGTCTATAATTGTTTACATTTACATGATTACGATGCTTCATGAATCAACAAGTCTTCAACTGTCAATAAGTCGCATGTGACGCTAAAACAAATCAACATCCTAAAAATGTGAGAAAGGTAGAATACTGTACTATGTGCAATAATGAAAATATATTCTTGTAATCGAACGAACAGACATTGGTTTGATGTAGACGACACTAAAACATACACCACAAACTATTGCATATTTGATCACGAGAGAGGACCAATAAAATCTACTCAAAACCAGTACTAAAAATAAAATGTATGAAAAACCATTATTTGATCAGTCATGCAGCAACTAGTTTCAATCTCTCAAACTGTTTCTTAGCGAGCAATTAAACACGTTCTTATTATTTAACAGCTATTGATATCTGCAGTTACGGACATCTCTTTAAATATCTTTCTAACGTTGCGAACATCACTTCAAAGAGTTGCGTACATCCTTCAATTTTTTTCAAGTTACGATTTCAATGTTCTCGTAAGAGTTTCGTAATTTTTATGTATGCATGTGTCTAATATTCCCACCTGTAATCATACCGTATGGACTTACTAATAAACACTACTGATAAAAAGAAAACAAGGATATTCTAATTTACCATTTTCCGTGTCCGCCATGTTGGGATGTAGGTAACTCCAGTTACGAACATCAGTTTAACACCAGTGCTGTATAAATCTGTATTGGTTCTGTAGAAATGTCAGATTAAAGAACGTGCTGTCATATTAAATGGTCAATTTCTACTGTATTTTAAGTCATTGGTTAATGAAAAGTAATATTGTATAGGTTTACCATATTTACGATTTATGCAGACAAATATATTTATTTAATTTGATACACACACAAAACGTAAATATTAACAATTTGAAAATCAACAATCCACAATAACACGACCAGTGCCATATGTGGATCAGTTCACTCCCCGGTTTTTAGTGGGGTTGGTTTTGCTCAATCTTTAGTTTTCTGTGTAATGTTTTATAGATCGTTGTTTGTACTTTTGTCCCTTTTCTTTTGGCCATTGTATTGTCTGTCCTTCGATTTACAGCTCTGATTATCCCTTTAGTATCTTCAAATTTTGCTAAATATGTGCGTGTTTTAGTGTTCACCTAGATGCTTTTGTGGTCCAGGCTCTGTGGTCAAATGATTTACTTAGACTGTAATACAGTAAATGCAATAGTATTTTGATGAACCGGCATTATGAGATATGAAGATTCACATTAGAACCAATGAATGACAGATATTTTATTGAGGATCAACATTTTACCAGATGCTGTATGCAATGGTTCAATGCATCTTCTTGACCAGGTGAGCGATTCAGGTTCATGTTACTTGTATTTCTTAAGAGGGTATCATCCGTCCAGTAGTCAGTGACTCGGCACTGAAATGGTTTATTAGATATATATTTTTTATTAGATATGTTACTAAATGTTTGCAATAAGAGTAACACGACGGGTGCCATATGTGGTGAAGGAACTGCTTACCCTTCCGGCGGACCCGAGTTCACTCCCGGATTTCAGTGGGGTTCGTGTTGCTCCATCTTTGGTTTTCTATCCAATGTTTTGTAGATCGTTGTTTGTCCCTTTGTCTTTTTCTTTTGGCCATTGTGTGGTCTGTCCTTCTTTGATTGACGTCTTCTGGTTACCCCCTTGGTTATCTTCAAAGTTGTCAAATATAACCCGTTTGTTTTATTGAAAAGTATGTTTTATATAATAAGGATCTTGTAGGTTTCTAATTTAACATAGCATTTGTTCACGCCACGATCTAGCTGAAATACTGCTAAGGTTGGCGTTAAACACCAATCAAACTTGTCTTCACCCTCTGGTATAGATGATCGTACACGATTTCGGCCGTCCTGTTTTGACCCTTTGGTTTGCCTGCTCTAAAAAACTTTTAAATCAGTTGGCCTTCAAATATTTTGGCCTTGAGTGCACATGAAGACAGTTATTCCAGAAACGCGTCTTGTACACTAAATTTGATATCTACGTTTTATACTCGAAAAACAAAACGTTGAATAGATTGAATACCACTCTATCATGCTGAAGAGATATACGTTGATTGTCTGAAAATGCAGTATTCATATACAGCACCATCGTCCTGTGAAGGAAACGTCTTTTAATAAATAAGGTCCACTTTAATGATAAATATTGGTATAGAAATAAATGAATTAAATACATAATGTAACGTCACCGCAAAGAATAGAATAAACGCACCATCTTCTATAAATGTAGGGGCGGTGTAATAGTCAGAGTGCTTGCCTCCTCGTCTGCGATATATTGTGGGTTCGAGTACCAGATGAGCAAACAAAGGACTATAACATTATTGGTATTTGTTGCTTCTGCAGTAAGCACGCATCAATAAAGAGGCACTCGCTACAGGGCTGGCTATACCCTCTTTGGATTTAAGGACTATAAGATTGTAGTGGCAATTGATGTCTTCTGACATCCAGTTGATGCTCTTCGGTTGTCATCTGCTAGTTTCATATTTACTACAGAAGCGAATGCTATTCTGCTTCTTTTGAAATATGTTGTTTTTTTCTCATAAATATCAATGTGTGATATGATCAGATTCACTCTCTTCCAGTCACAAGGGAATTCAAAACAACACGAGAGGCTTTTCATAGAGTGAGAGATAAAAGAAAAAGAAAATAAAAAGATAAAAAATTATGTAAATAAACATTCCTTAAGCGATGTAGCAAAGGATTACAGGAAGGTATTGAATACTAGCTACTTTCGTGTTACTACCCTTATTATTTGTCTTGGGAAATTGTTTATTTCCATTTTAAATACCAGACTGAATATTCTTTTCTAAACAGTTTAGAATAATTTCCGTAAAGGATACTCAACCCAAGATAATATATTTGTTCTATATGCACTTATCAAAATATACTTTCCGCTTGAAAAAAAAATATTGTGTACATTTGTTGATTTTCGGAAATCGTTCGACACGGTTTTGTCAACAGGGTTGCTGAACAAATTACAAAGAAGTGAAATTAAGGGTAAATGTTTTAAAGTCATCTTCAATATGTATACCGGTATCAAGTCTTGTGTCCAGTAGTCCAGTTCTAGACGTTAAACAATAATCAATCAAATCCACGATCGGTCCACGTAAGCAACAACATCTCTCACGGTGAATCGTGGTCTGTTGCATTGTTGCAAGGTTATAGTTTTCACCGTACCTGTTAGTTAATAGTTTTTACTGAGTCAATCATAGTATCCAAACTTTGGTTTCATTAGGGTACCAAAAATGGCTGATCGTAATTGTACTTTTAATTCTATATTCATCTATATGTATTGAGCATGTCGAGATCTGTTTGTTTGTCTCGTGTAAGGGCACTGTCGGACACCTTCTTATACCTTATAAGGTCAATTGTATTAAATATGTGTTATTTCTATTGCCTGTACATAGTACCGTTGAAGCAGTGAATCAATGATTTTACTTGTATTTCCGCTCCACATTGTATGCAAACAATAACTGACCTTATGGATGTACCTGATCACCAGTTGAGCAATTAACAAATCCCGCCCAACAAGTTGTGCATCAGCAGGAGCTGACTTTAATGTGCAAAGAATGAATAATTTAGCTAAAACGCGAGTATGGTGAATAAAGTATGAGATTCCTGTCTCACGACTGTAGCAGATAGACACACACTGTATAGGCTTTATTTTCAGAAAGGCTATGCTATGATAAATGTACTAATGGAACAGGAACTGCTTACCCTTCCGGACCTGCTTTCACCCCCGGTTTTTAGTGTTGTTCGTGTTACTCGATCTTTAGTGTTATGTGTATTTTTTGTAGATAGCTGTTTGTACTTTTTCTTTTGGCCAGTGTGTTGTCTGTTCCTCTTCGATATACGTATTCTGATTACCTCTTTGGTATCTTCAAACTCTTCTTATGATAAATGCAAAGCAGGCCTAAACGTTATCCAATATATTCCGATTCATGTTTCCACTAGATGGAGTGGTTTGATAACTACTTTGTTTTATGTTATGTATTACTATATCATGAGGCTAATATGTTGTCTCAAGGACAGTTTGATGATATCGCCATTATGAAATATAAAACAGCATTGTTTTGTATATGACATTATTTTCTAAATTGAAGATAATTAGATTTGAAGTCAATGTCGGATTAAATATTCACAGCACGTAATCTTCTTTTTTATTTGATCTAACTGACATTAAAGTTCAAAGAGAACACAATCGTGTGAACATCGATAAACACAAGAAAAGGTTTAATGGTTTTAATTAATTCTAACGACATTGAACTTTCCATTTATCACAATATCATGACATCTTAACTGATATATAGGTAACCTGATATCCACTATCTCTGAAATTATTATATTAGTTGATGGTCTTCATGTCACTGACACTCACCAGTTTAACAACATATTTTGCTCATCTAGTAGAAAATCGTCAAGTCACAGGCACCCACCAGTTTAATAAATAAGCGTTAAAGAATACCGAAGGGGCAATAAAAAATGGACAATCCAGAGAATCCGGAAATATAAGGGCACACAAAACGAAGACAAACAAAGCAAAAACACAACACAATATGTGTTGGACACCACTATGCGCAACCAAACACATAAAACGTAAATAAGACATTCTACAAACAACTGGAGGTAATGACGAACCGAACATCATCGTTATGCGGAAATCGTAGCGGACATCAAAACACGGAACTCAGAACCGTAAGACACATAATAGGACAACAACAACAAATAAAAGATGAGCAACACGAACCCACCAAAAAAACTCGGGGTGCACTCATGTTTAATAACATATTTTACACCAGTTTAATAACATATTTTACACCAGTTTAATAACATATTTTACACCAGTTTAATAACATATTTTACACCAGTTTAATAACATATTTTACACCATTTTAACAACATATTTTACACCAGTTTAATAACATATTTTACACCAGTTTAATAACATATTTTACACCAGTTTAATAACATATTTTACACCAGTTTAATAACATATTTTACACCAGTTTAATAACATATTTTACACCAGTTTAATAACATATTTTATACCAGTTTAATAACATATTCTACACCAGTTTAATAACATTTTACACCAGTTTAATAACATATTTTACACCAGTTTAATGACATATTTTACACCATTTTAACAACATATTTTACACCAGTTTAATAACATATTTTACACCAGTTTAATAACATATTTAACACCAGTTTAATAACATATTTTACACCAGTTTAATAACATTTTTTACACCATTTTAACAACATATTTTACACCAGTTTAATAACATATTTTACACCAGTTTAATAACATATTTTACACCATTTTAACAACATATTTTACACCAGTTTAATAACATATTTTACACCAGTTTAATAACATATTTTACACCAGTTTAATAACATATTTTACACCAGTTTAATAACATATTTTACACCAGTTTAATAACATATTTTACACCAGTTTAATAACATTTTTTACACCATTTTAACAACATATTTTACACCAGTTTAATAACATATTTTACACCAGTTTAATAACATATTTTACACCAGTTTAATAACATATTTTACACCATTTTAGCAACATATTTTACACCAGTTTAATAACATATTTTACACCAGTTTAATAACATATTTTACACAAGTTTAATAACATATTTTACACCAGTTTAATAACATATTTTACACAAGTTTAATAACATATTTTACACCAGTTTAATAACATATTTTACACCAGTTTAATAACATTTTTTATACCATTTTAACAACATATTTTACACCAGTTTAATAACATATTTTACACCAGTTTAATAACATATTTTACACCAGTTTAATAACATATTTTACACCATTTTAACAACATATTTTACACCAGTTTAATAACATATTTTACACCAGTTTAATAACATATAATAACATATTTTACACCAGTTTAATAACATAGTTTACACCAGTTTAATAACATATTTTACACCAGTTTAATAACATATTTTACACCAGTTTAATAACATATTTTACACCAGTTTAATAACATATTTTACACCATTTTAACAACATATTTTACACCAGTTTAATAACATATTTTACACCAGTTTAATAACATATTTTACACCAGTTTAATAACATATTTTACACCAGTTTAATAACATATTTTACACCAGTTTAATAACATATTTTACACCAGTTTAATAACATATTTTACACCAGTTTAATAACATATTTTACACCAGTTTAATAACATATTTTACACCAGTTTAATAACATATTTTACACCATTTTAACAACATATTTTACACCAGTTTATTAACATATCTTACACCAGTTTAATAACATTTTACACCAGATTAATAACATATTTTACACCAGTTTAATAACATATTTTACACCAGTTTAATAACATATTTTACACCAGTTTAATAACATATTTTACACCATTTTAACAACATATTTTACACCAGTTTAATAACATATTTTACACCAGTTTAATAACATATTTTACACCAGTTTAATAACATATTTTACACCAGTTTAATAACATATTTTACACCAGTTTAATAACATATTTTACACCAGTTTAATAACATATTTTACACCAGTTTAATAACATATTTTACACCAGTTTAATAACATATTTTACACCAGTTTAATAACATATTTTACACCATTTTAACAACATATTTTACACCAGTTTATTAACATATCTTACACCAGTTTAATAACATATTTTACACCAGTTTAATAACATATTTTACACCAGTTTAATAACATATTTTACACCAGTTTAATAACATATTTTACACCAGTTTAATAACATATTTTACACCAGTTTAATAACATATTTTACACCAGTTTAATAACATATTTTACACCAGTTTAATAACATATTTTACACCAGTTTAATAACATATTTTACACCAGTTTAATAACATATTTTACACCAGTTTAATAACATATTTTACACCAGTTTAATAACATTTTACACCAGTTTAATAACATATTTTACACCAGTTTAATAGCATATTTTACACCAGATTAATAACATATTTTACACCAGTTTAATAACATATTTTACACCAGATTAATAACATATTTTACACCAGTTTAATAACATATTTTACACCAGTTTAATAACATATTTTACACCAGTTTAATAACATTTTTTATACCATTTTAACAACATATTTTACACCAGTTTAATAACATATTTTACACCAGTTTAATAACATATTTTACACCAGTTTAATAACATATTTTACACCAGTTTAATAACATATTTTACACCAGTTTAATAACATATTTTACACCAGTTTAATAACATATTTTACACCATTTTAACAACATATTTTACACCAGTTTATTAACATATCTTACACCAGTTTAATAACATTTTACACCAGATTAATAACATATTTTACACCAGTTTAATAACATATTTTACACCAGTTTAATAAGATATTTTACACCAGTTTAATAACATATTTTACACCAGTTTAATAACATTTTACACCAGTTTAATAGCATATCTTACACCAGTTTAATAACATATTTTACACCAGTTTAATAACATATTCTACACCAGTTTAATAACATATTTTACACCAGTTTAATAACATATTTTACACCAGTTTAATAACATATTTTACACCAGTTTAATAACATTTTACACCAGTTTAATAACATTTTACACCAGATTAATAACATATTTTACACCAGTTTAATAACATATTTTACACCAGTTTAATAACATATTTTACACCAGTTTAATAACATTTTACACCAGTTTAATAGCATATCTTACACCAGTTTAATAACATATTTTACACCAGTTTAATAACATATTTTACACCAGTGTAATAGCATATTTTACACCAGTTTAATAACATTTTACACCAGTTTAATAACATTTTACACCAGTTTAATAACATTTTACACCAGATTAATAACATATCTTACACCAGTTTAATAACATATTTTACACCAGTTTAATAACATATTTTACACCAGTTTAATAACATATTTTACACCAGTTTAATAACATATTTTAAACCAGTTTAATAACATTTTACACCAGTTTAATAACATTTTACACCAGATTAATAACATATTTTACACCAGTTTAATAACATTTTACACCAGTTTAATAACATTTTACACCAGTTTAATAACATTTTACACCAGATTAATAACATATTTTACACCAGTTTAATAACATATTTTACACCAGTTTAATAAGATATTTTACACCAGTTTAATAACATATTTTACACCAGTTTAATAACATTTTACACCAGTTTAATAGCATATCTTACACCAGTTTAATAACATATTTTACACCAGTTTAATAACATATTCTACACCAGTTTAATAACATATTTTACACCAGTTTAATAACATATTTTACACCAGTTTAATAACATATTTTACACCAGTTTAATAACATTTTACACCAGTTTAATAACATTTTACACCAGATTAATAACATATTTTACACCAGTTTAATAACATATTTTACACCAGTTTAATAACATATTTTACACCAGTTTAATAACATTTTACACCAGTTTAATAGCATATCTTACACCAGTTTAATAACATATTTTACACCAGTTTAATAACATATTTTACACCAGTTTAATAACATATTTTACACCAGTTTAATAACATATTTTACACCAGTGTAATAGCATATTTTACACCAGTTTAATAACATATTTTACACCAGTTTAATAACATTTTACACCAGTTTAATAACATTTTACACCAGATTAATAACATATCTTACACCAGTTTAATAACATATTTTACACCAGTTTAATAACATATTTTACACCAGTTTAATAACATATTTTAAACCAGTTTAATAACATTTTACACCAGTTTAATAACATTTTACACCAGATTAATAACATATCTTACACCAGTTTAATAACATATTTTACACCAGTTTAATAACATATTTTACACCAGTTTAATAACATATTTTACACCAGTTTAATAACATATTTTACACCAGTTTAATAACATATTTTACACCAGTTTAATAACATATTTTACACCAGTTTAATAGCATATTTTACACCAGATTAATAACATATTTTACACCAGTTTAATAGCATATTTTACACCAATTTAATAGAATATTTTTACACACGTATTAGATATGATGATGTTGATTAGGTGTTGTGATATAGTTAAACATAGTCCACTGGTGCTGCTGGATCAATCAAAAACATATTTATCCATACGGGTGGATATAAATCAGAATGTTGTTAAGCTAAACATTACATAAACCAGAAATTATAATGTATGGGCGTTTTTGCCCCCTCCTCCACATTCTTAATCTTTTGGGCTAATTATGAGAAATTCCAATCTATAGGAAGTTGAATTAATGTTAATATAAAATTGACACAGTTTCCTGTGCAAAGGCACCTGTCAAAATAATATGAATTGCTCCATGAGGTAAGAAACATCCATTTTAAGGAGCTCCCATTTAAGATTTAAGGATAATTACAATAACAGTATTGTTATGCAATATTGCGCATACAAACATTTTGATGTAATATTATTGGTTAAAACCCACAATAAAGCATGCCCAATTAATATGCTGTAACGATATGCCATTCTCCATATGGTAATAAGCAAACATACAAAGAAATTCCCCTTTAAAATGTAGGAATAGTTGCACGTGCAAACTTTTGTGACAAGCGGACGGAAAAGGCAAAAACAATATGCCTCCCCCAGAATTGGAGAGCTATAATATGGTTAGTTGTGATATTATACAATTATGGCCCTTATTAGAGGTAGAGATTCCGATTTGGCAAGCCCTCGGGAAAACAACCTGTCAAGGGTTGACGAATTTGAATGTCTACCTCTAATAAGGGCGATAATTGTTTTATATTTTTTTTCAAAACAAGAGAAAAATATACTTCATGTATCCAATACTTTATATGTGATCCCATGGGAAACAATGGACTAACAATCTCATTTCTTTTTTTATACATGTGATGCCATGGGAAACAACCCTATTTTTCTGGAACAAAAACAACACTTAAATAACTTTTTAACCCTTGCTTAACTATTTCATGTGAACTAATTCATTTTTCTAGGAAACAATAGACAAACAACCTCATTTCCAATGACAGTGTTTTACCGCAACATAATTTGATTTATTTATCTTTGAATTCCTGTACAAAATTTGAAATTAAACAATTATTCAAACTGTTTTTAATTTATTCTGTTTTTTCTGTTGCTAACATGTGTATCTTGCAGAAGAATATTCTTTTTAATTTTTTTTGTAGATTTTTTGTTCATTATCATTGATTGTGGAAATGTAAAACCTCATTAGCCCTTTTGAACGTAGGGTCTTTTATAATGTCTATTCCATGTTTAGACCTAACATGTCTAGCCAGTCCAAATCGTATGCTCTTGAGGGCAGAACGTTTATAATGTTCCCCGTTTTTCTTCCTAACATCTGCGTAGAAATTTACCAACATCGCCGAAAGCTGGGGCTCCGACGAGCAGTAGCTTTCCAGATCTACTTCCCTGTTTATTGCCAATAAATACTGTTGCAAACACATCAATGAACATGTTGTGGTCCTTTTGGTGCTTAGAGAGTCCTTTTCATTCAAAAGTTTTACTATGTCCTCATCAGTGCTGCGTTGAAACCGCAAATTTTCGGCCAGCGTCTCCCAGGTGAGACGGCCATATTGTTGTTACCAGACGATACGGAGTTATCTCCCTTGTGGGGAAAAATAGTGGCTGTTAGGAGATCCTCGATCGCCAAATTTTGTAAAAACATTCCATTTGTTTTTTAATCACATCGCAGTTATCATCCAATCAGATTAATTTAAAATATTTAAAAAATAATAACTCATATTGATAGATTGTACCATAACGTTGCGTGAGTATAAGCTATACAATATTTAATTGATTAGGTAAAATATGACATGGGTGTATGGACCTGTGCTTTGATTGCCGCAAATAAATTGGAACATAATGAATAGCATCGGAAATTGTGCTTTACAATTAGCCACAATTCGCTCTAACAAACACGAAATACTCAATTAGTCGTTATCTGATTTGTACTAATTTTGAAGTAATTAATTGATCCAAATGATTCGATGCTACGTATGATACAATGATAGATATAATAGACATGTTACAAATGTAAAGTTAATTTCATTCGTTTATGTTTTTCAGCATTGTTGAGGAGAGTGCAAGTTGTAATTTTTAAATAGGGTGTGTTGGGAAGGTTCGTTCACATTTTAGCTCAAGCCTTTAATTCCAGCTTCCGCTATTTATATGATCTTCTGTCATAGAACAATATTTGATTTCGTCATCATCTGCATCTCTTCTATCCCATTGAGCTTGAAGTAAAGGAAACTGCTGACATTCATACGTTCTTCCTATCTTGACCTTCACCTTGAAATCGACAACGGTAGAAGGTTAACTTCCTATTCATCAGTAGCAATATTACAGCAGCAACAACGTTTACTACTCATATGTTGTTGTAGGGCTTGTGTCCAGTACAGTGAAGTTCTTCTAAAACAAGTATGTGTTGATCCTAAGTCATCGCTACATACATTCTACGATCGACATCACGGTAGTTGCTGACAGTTTGTAAACATTCGACTGGTTCCCAATTACACATGTAGCTAGTAAATACATAGCGATAGTAGACTGGTAATATACTTTGGTATCTACTGGTTTATTAGCTTCCTCATGCAAACTTTCACTTCAGTTATCTTATTCCAAAATTGTTATTTAATGAAAATACATAATGCATATATGACAATTGAAAAGGGTTAAACGTATATACAGATTTCGTAAAGTAGTATTTGATAAAGGAGACCGCAGCCTTGAATGTTTCAAAACTATGGGCTGTTGCATCCGGTTCCAGACATATATCGTATGAGGGAATGGCGATTATTGTCTTTGTTGAGTCATGTAAGGAAGAATGCTAAAAAGAGGTGGAATGTATGTGCCGTGGCTGTCTCGAGGGCCGCTTAAATCTGTCTAGAAATAGCTACGTTTGCTGTTGTATACATCTTGACAAGTAGAACGTCTTTGCGCATGTCTTGACTATGCAACTTCAAGCCATATGTTGGACCATTTCGATTTAAGCGCCGACTTCGCCTTTATTCTAAAGGTCAATGCAGCACAAGCATACTCAAGTGAGGCTTAATTAGAGAATTATAAGCTTGTTCGGATTTCTTTATTGGCTTCCTCGTCTTGTCTGATTGTTAAATCAATATATTTGGCTTCTTCTAATGACTCGAGTGGAGTACCATGGAGTATGTAGTTAGATTTGATTTGTATTTCGAGTGACAAACAGAACGTTAACCTGTCTGGATTAACCATGTGAATATTGGCTCGGATGTTTATCTCAAAATAATAATCAGACAATAACATACCGATTTAATTGTGTATTTATACCATTGTTAAAGGTTTAAGCCAAGTATGGGAAAATATGCTAATAATAAAGTGAAACATGATCCTATCATAAATAATCTGATCAGGAAGGTCGGGGTCATTCCAGAACTTTGTGAGTTGTGTTTGAAGGATGTACATTTTTAACCAAGCTTATACTTTTTATATTAAAAGTAAGTGGATTAAACCAGGAAAAGTCAAAGAATATAATGTTTTGCTTAGAAAATTTTTCAAGTCTTGAATTAGACCATCAGCTCTCATTTATAGAACATTATACATATGACAACTTCGTGTCACAAAAGATAAACATATTATATACTCGGCCACATTTTATTGAAATGCATACACTGTACCGAGACAGGAAACTGAGTGGTGTGTGTTAGGGGTATCTCATTTGTCTATATTTCTACTATTTTTTGACATGATTACTTGAGATATATTAAGATAACGTAGAAAGAAGGGACCATTAAATTATCAATGCAAAGAACTACAAATTAAAAATTGGCAACTTGAATGGAATATAATAGTGATCGTCATACCATGAGTTACTTTACGCTACTTATATGTCGTGTAAAATTCAAATTCAACCTGTGCCGTTCTATAATTATCATAAATTGAAACCTTAAAACCATGGAGTATATCGCGAGTTTAATTTTTCCCACAGCCAGATCACTAGAACGAGCGCACCACATTTGTTGATGGTCATACATATTTGGTTATGGTCGTTCATGTATGTATTCTACATTTTCCTCTGTCATATCGAACCGTTTCCACTCTAAATAAGACCAACTCGTTTGTAACAAACATCATTATTATGCGCTAGGCAGCGTCCCTGTTTGTAAGCATTGCTTGGTACGATTCCAACTTATGCACCGGAAAGCGATGCATAAATAATTGGCGTCGGTTGCTTTGTGTGGTGGTATTGTCAACGAATTATATAGATTTTTGTGTATGTAAACCAAGTTATCACTTATTAAAACAATAATTAACTTGTAGTATCCTTTTAACTATAATTTGGTCTTATTTTATTTTATGCTATAATCTATGGAACATCCCGTTATTTTTGTGTGTGTGTGGTTTTTTTTTGGTTTTTTTTTTTGTAGCTGATATTGATTTCAACCTACTTGATCTGCTTACTTTTCGCAAGCACATGAGTTTGCACCCGGATTTTTGGTGGGGTCCGTGTTGTGGTAGTATGTATCTTTACGTTCTGATCTCCATGTTGTGATGTCCGTTACCATTACCGAATAAAATTGATGTTAGGTTCATCTTTACCTCCAGTTGTTTGTAGGAGGACTCATGTCTTATTTACGTTGTTTGTGTTTGTTTGCGAATAGTGGTGTCCAACGCATATTGTGTTGTGTTTTTCTTCGTATTGTGTGCATTGTGCTGCCAGTTTCTCTGGACTGTCTATCATTGATTACCCCCTCGGTATTATCTAACTTCTATTTACAGTCATCACGTTTTCCATTGTCTGTGAATAAATATTTTCAAACATATTGCCAAAAGAACTACGATTACTTAAATGAATTTCCTAGTTTTGAATTTGTCTCTTGGCTAACCCCGGCGGTAAAGTTTTAGTTTTGTCTCCTGTCTAACCCAGGGGTAAATCATTATGTCATGTTCCTGTAATAATGTATGTGATAGTTGCGAAATAAAGAAAGAATGTTGATAGCGCTCTATGAATACTTATAAGAGTTTTCATGTTTAAATCAATATTTGCATGATATAATTTCGGATCAGCATGGTACGAGGGAGCTTTCCATAACCATTTATAGATGTAATCAATTGTATTACTGACTGTGAACAATAATTAACAATCGGGGTGCAACCTGCGCTGTCATTTTGGAAATAAATGCTTGTCTTGAATCCCAATTAAATGTGAAGTGTTAGAAGAGTCTGTATTATCCCCTGTACTATTTATTTACTATAGCGAGGCAGATGACACTTGTGTCCGATGCTACACAATTATTCCATGCCTAGTTGTCTAACACCTGACACCAGAAGTTACCAAGCATCCAATATAGATAGGTCAATCACCATTAATAACGATTAATGATATGTACTGTCTGACACTATGAATTAATCGTCAAGATAGTTGTATAATTAGAAGAAATAATTAGATAAGCCTTAGAATGATATATCTATGTCAATATTTTCCGCAAACAAACTTTCTTCGTCGGTAGATTAAAACAAGCCTTTAATTTAGACTAATTTAGTATACTTGTTCAACCTGGACCACTACAAGAATTGCGGCAGGTCGGTGGTTTTCTCCGGGTACCCTGGTTTCCACCACCAATAAAACTGCCCGCCACGATATAACTTAAACATTGTTGAAAGCGCCGTTAAATACCATAAGCCTAAATCTAAAAACCTACAAAAATGTTATCATCTAAATGGTTCGACGCGGGTTTGCTACAAGTACAGCTTCTACAACAACGAGACACACATAAGAATTATGCACTGTACAGTATTTTTCGAGGCAGAGGTCAGGTGCTTGACGCAAAGACTACTCAAAACAAAACTACGTTGCTCCTAGGATGAAATCTTCGCTATACAAATTCTTCTATCACTACAAACTTGTTGATATTTATGAAATATCATTCCATTCTCAAATAGCAATGAATATTTCTCTTTTATCTAGATTGTTTTTTCTTTCCTCTATCACCGACAATACTTTTACTAGACTTTACTACGTGTAACACACTGAGTGTCTTATAACAAACAGGAACTGCTAACCATTCCGGAGCACATGAGTTCATCCCCGTATTTAAGTGGGGTTCCTGTTGCTCGATCTTTAATTTGCTGTCTAATGTTTTCTTGGTCTTTGTTTGTCCTTTTGGCCATTGTGTTGTTTGTCCTTCTTCTATTAACGGCTTCTGACTACCCCTGTGGTATCTTTTGGCCATTGTGTTGTCTGACCTTCTTCGATTAACGGCTTCTGACTACCCCTGTGGTATATTGTGGCCATTGTGTTGTCTGTCCTTCGATTAACGGCTTCTGACCACCCCTGTGGTATTTTTGGCCATTGTGTTGTCTGACCTTCTTCGATTAACGGCTTCTGACTACCCCTGTGGTATCTTCCTACTTTTGGCCATTGTGTTGTCTGACCTTCGTCGATTAACGGCTTCTGACTACCCCTGTGGTATCTTCCTACTTTTGGCCATTGTGTTGTCTGACCTTCGTCGATTAACAGCTTCTGACTACCCCTGTGGTATCTTGTGGCCATTGTGTTGTCTGACCTTCTTCGATTAACGGCTTCTGACTACCCCTGTGGTATATTCCTACTTTTGGCCATTGTATTGTCTGACCTTCTTCGATTAACGGCTTCTGACTACACCCTGTGGTATCTTTTGGCCATTGTGTTGTCTGACCTTCTTCGATTAACGGCTTCTGACTACCCCTTTGATATCTTCCTACTTTTGGCCATTGTGTTGTCTGACCTTCTTCGATTAACGGCTTCTGACTACCCCTTTGGTATCTTTTGGCCATTGTGTTGTCTGTCCTTCGATTAACGGCTTCTGACTACCCCTTTGGTATCTTTTGGCCATTGTGTTGTCTGTTCTTCTTCGATTAACGGCTTTTGACTACCATTTTGGTATCTTTTGGCCATTGTGTTGTCTGTCCTTCTTCGATTAACGGCTTCTGACTACACCCTTTGGTATCTTTTGGCCATTGTGTTGTCTGTCCTTCTTCGATTAACGGCTTCTGACTACACCCTTTGGTATCTTTTGGTCATTGTGTTGTCTGTCCTTCTTCGATTAACGGCTTCTGACTACACCCTTTGGTATCTTTTGGCCATTGTGTTGTCTGACCTTCTTCGATTAACGGCTTCTGACTACCCCTGTGGTATCTTTTGGCCATTGTGTTGTCTGACCTTCGATTAACGGCTTCTGACTACCCCTTTGATATTTTCCTACTTTTGGCCATTGTGTTGTCTGACCTTCTTCAATTAACGGCTTCTGACTACCCCTTTGGTATCTTTTGGCCATTGTGTTGTCTGTTCTTCTTCGATTAACGGCTTCTGACTACCCCTGTGGTATCTTAGATTAACGGCTTCTGACTACCCCTTTGGTATCTTTTGGCCATTGTGTTGTCTGGCCTTCGATTAACGGCTTCTAACTACCCCCTTTGGTATCTTTTGGCCATTGTGTTGTCTGTCCTTCGATTAACGGCTTCTGACTACACCCTTTGGTATCTTTTGGCATTTGTGTTTTCTGTCCTTCTTCGATTAACGGCTTCTAACTACCCCCTTTTGGTATCTTTTGGCCATTGTGTTGTCTGTCCTTCTTCGATTAACGGCTTCTGACTACCCCTTTGGTATCTTCAAACGTTTCTTGCAACTGCCTTCACCAAGGTTTCTTAGATGGGTCCATGATGCTCATCCTTTTAGTTTTCTGTGTTGTGTTCTTCGCTCTGCGTCTTGTGCCCGATGCTGCCTGTGTATCATGATTGTCCATTCTTGATTGCCCATCGGTTTTTTTCTACCGTATATTTATATCGGAGTTAGAAAATTAAATGTATCTATAAAAATCACAAATTGGTATATTTTCTAACGTTATTTTAAATCGTGTTTTTACAAGAGTAAGAAAATGCAATAAATCAATAAAAACTCAGTAAATATCTCTATTCATTCCCATTAATCCTTCATCAACTTAAATCCACAATAATTTCGAAAAATATGCTGTCATAATGGTATAATTACACCAATCATAGCCTGACGAAAACAGTTCGAATTTTTATGGGCCAATAAACAAATAAAAAATGCCTGCTGAACTCAGAAATATTAACTAAATATTAATGAATTTGAAGCATCGAAATTAAAGTTAACGGCAAGGATAAATATTTCACCATTGAAGAAAATTTTATTTTTTTTAGCCTATTTAGTATTGAGGAGATTAAAATATATAATTGTATATAGTCTATATTTTAGACTAAGCATTTCAAGCAAATCGATATTATAAACGTATGATGGTATATTACCTAGAATATATATGTATGCAGAAAGTTTAATTTCGTTCACCAATATGGTAAAAATTGTTCTGCATTGCGTAGCATACCGTTCATATAATTACAATAATTTTCCATTTGACATTAAACAACAATAAATCAATCCATTGAATATTCGTTCATGTGGGTAAAGTTAATTGGGATAGTGATAAGGTAATCAACTGTCGCTTGAAGAGTTCAGAATAACTCTTGTTATCAGCTTCTGTTATTTAGAGATTAGTAGAAAAAATTAATACAATTTGTTGTGATTACCACAGGATATGTAATAATAACAATGTAAATATCAAATTTAGTGCGCATGACGCGTTTCTGGAATAACATTCGTCAGGTATACTCGTAGTCGAACGATTAGACAGCCAGATCATTTAAAAGTCTTTGCGAACAAGTTAGCCAAAAGGGCCTAAACAGTATAAACAATATCGGCTTAGTTCACCTGTGACATTAAAGGTCATTGTAACTTGAGGCCTTTATAATATAATGATTGTATTAATTAAATGATTCAATAATATCTAACAATTGAAAGGACGGGACAACTGAGGCAATGACTTGTGCCTGTCACTGGAAAGGTATTGAGCGTCGAGCATAGACGAAACATGTAGCATTCCGTCTTATCATTTGTGGAATCTACAACGTGCAGAGTTATTAGTTGTATGGCCACACAACGCACAGCGACCACTACAAAACACTGTTTATTAAAACAAGTACCAGCAAACAAAGTATGTTATATATTTGTGTTGTTATGTAGAATAGCTCAGTACGAAAATGTCAATAACCGAACATACTGAAGGCATCTCTCAAACAGGTGGGCGTCTGCAAGATCAAAGTGGTCTTTGCTTTGTCTTACAATTAAAAATTTGACCACTGATATTGTTGGATGTCTTAATTGATAAAATTCTACGAAATTGTTGTTCATAACAGTAGTACCCTATATAATTACATTTGGTAATATACAATTTGATTACCGCTAAATTGCTTGTTTGCCAAATGGATCGTGTCTATGTAAATAAATTGCATGATATTGACATTGATTGAATATGCGTTTTGTTCTTGAGAGTTATTGGACTTTGATTAGGGAAATGATATTATACAGGTCACTATATTATTGATTATCCTGTCTGCGACGAAATTAAAGAATGCTTCCATTCGTTTTCGTTCACGGATTTCCCTTCTGTTCATTCATCTCTATAAATGTCTGTGGATAACCTTTTTACTTCAGATTTCTGACTCCATTGAATTTGAAATAAATAGGTGACTTAACTATCAGTTGCCTTGGATTTCTGTTGTTCACTAAAATGACATGGTACCATTATATCAGTTGTTCAAAGTTACGTTCATTGTTTTACTTAACACATACTTTCTCCAAGCTACAAAGGAAATATTACGTTAAAAATAGTGTGTTCTGTTTGTTCTGTGCTAACAAAGTGTTCGTGGTAGCTCTACCACAGAGAGTTGACAATTCAGAAGTCAAGGCCATAAATGCATGTACAGTCTGTCACAGTAATGTCCAAGCACGAACATACAATTATGATGATTAATTGATTGATAGTGCTGTTTAACGTCAAGTTGGCACTATTTTAGCTATTATCGTGACGAGGACAATTAACACACAGTAAATCCTGTAGAACGATTACTCCCATAGAAGTGAAGTCATAACGATAAAATGAAAATACCAAAATCATGTATATTGCATCATAACCATAAAAAGTCAATTCTCTTTTCTTTTCTCACTCATTCAGTTCGGAAGCACTATTAGTCAGTAGACTGTAGCACATTGTTCTAATAGTTTCTACGTGTCTATGATTTTCTCTTTTCAATCTTATATGATTCTTCAGACGATTACGAATCTTTAAAGAAAAACATCATAGATATAAAACCAGCTTAACACCCCCACTTGCTAATGGAGTATATGTACCAAGCCAGGGGAGTGTGTAGTATATGTACCAAGTCAGCGGAGTGCATAGTATATGTACCAAGCCAGGGGAGTGTGTAGTATATGTACCAAGCCAGGAGAGTGTGTAGTATATGTACCAAGCCAGAAGAGTGTGTAGTATATGTACCAAGCCAGGAGAGTGCGTATTATATGTACCAAGCCAGGGGAGTGTGTAGTATATGTACCAAGCCAGGGGAGTGTGTAGTATATGTACCAAGCCAGGGGAGTGCGTATTATATGTACCAAGCCAGAGGAGTGTGTAGTATATGTACCAAGCCAGGAGAGTGTGTAGTATATGTACCAAGCCAGGGGAGTGTGTAGTATATGTACCAAGCCAGGAGAGTGCGTAGCATATGTACCAAGCCAGGGGATTGTGCATTAGGGATGTACCAATCCAGGGGATTGTGTATTAGGGATGTACCAATCCAGGGGAGTGTGTATTAGGGATATACCAATCCAGGGGAGTGTATAGTAGGGATGTACCAATCCAGGGGAGCGTGTATTAGGGATGTACCAATCCAGGAGAGTGTGTATTAGGGGTGTCCATTTTGCCGCTTTCTACGATCTCTCTCTTTTTTCAGTGCTTTCAGTTCAATAAGTCAGAAATGTATTGTATTTTCTCCACTTGTTTCTCATAACAGTTAAGTGACACTTTCTTTGTTCTTTCTAAATTAAGATTTATGAAATTAATATGTATACTAATGGAAAAAAGAAACTACATTCTAAAAAATTATATATATTTATTTATGACCGGGTATTTAATTTGTTATTAGTCAAAACTAGTTGAAATATTGATTTGTATGCAATCGACCAGTCGTGGGAAACTTGCACGGACTTTGACACGCCCTATGAGTACACCTCGTGTATTTGGCCTTCATTTGTTTATCATTCTCGTTTAAAGATTTGTGATTGTTTGAGGTTTACTAAGGTTTGTTTTGCCCCTACACATCAGAAAAACAGTTTTGTTTGAATGACATTAATTCCAGTGTTATGCCACGTCTCGAAGAAAATAAAAGTTTTCGTGCTATTGGTATGCTCCAAGCTGAACTGGCACAGAACGTCGCTAGACATTTTGGTTGTCATCGCAACACGATACTGTCATTATGGAGAGGATTTGGACAATCTGGCAACTCTAGAGACTGCAGACGTCCAGGTCGTCCACGTGGAACCGCACGTCGTCAAGATAACCACATAAGACTGGTGCATCTGCGAAATCGATTCCAGACATCAAGTATCACTGCAAGAAGCATCCCCGGAAAACGACAGATCAGCTCTCGAACAGTCCGCAATAGACTTCGAGAATACCAGATTGGGCTAAAATTCTGTTTACAGATGAATCCCGATTTCACCTAGACAGCAGTGATGGCCGTTCTCGTGTTTACCGTCGTGTAAGAGAACGATATGCAGACGCCTGCGTCATTCAACGTCAATCGTTTGGTGGGGGAACTGTTATGGTGTGGGAAGACAAAACAGCACATGACAAAACACCATTGGTTGTTGTCGCCGGAAATATGACCTGTATGCGCTATCGGGATGAACTTGTTCAGCCTTATGTCATTTCGTTCATCCAGGCTCAGGCCAAGAACGTCAGATGTCAGCAGGACAACGCTCAACCACATATTACTCGAGTAGTGCGTGACTATCTGACACAGTAAAATGTTGATTTGTTACCAGGGCCAGCAGTTTCACCGATCTTTCACCCATTGAGCATCTTTAGGATGAAATGGAACGACGGTTACACCATCTGCCAAATCAGCCAGTGACGTTAGCGGAAATGGGTCCGGCATTGATCCGCATTTGGAGCAATACCCCACAAGCATTTTTCAACAACTTGGTTAGATCAATGCGTCGCCGTTGCCAAGCATGCATTAATGCAAATGGTGGACACACACGCTACTGACTTTGTTAATGCCTAAAGAGCCTTGTGTTGTTTAAAACGTTTACCAAATGAATTCAAGTGACGTTAAATGTCATTGGTCTGATGGTTTGGTGAAAAATGCATTATTCGACAATATACTGTACACAATTAATAAATTTAAATTTGTTATTGATCTTTAATTTATTTTTTAGAAATGCACAGTTTCTTTTTTCCACTAGTATATATATGTTCTTGCAACCATTTTAGCCATCATTTCTGCTTTTTTTTACTTCGAGGGTGGTGTTCGGGACAAATTTCGAGATTTCATGTTGTTTGCCAATAGAAGATGGTTTTATGTCGTGATAACGGAAATCTGTTATTCCTTCTGTAACACCTGTCTACTTTTCTTCCTAATACATATTAATTGCATCTTTTATTGTTTTTTCCAATGCGTTTCTCTTGGTTTTGTTTCTCCTCGGGAGATTACTGACATTTTGTAATTTGTACAAACGAGTTTCCTGTATTTGATGGCATACACAATATGTAATATACCACAGAGAATGTTGGAAATATCTTACTTTGTAGAGTGTGGGATCTCAACATTTAATAATAAACATCTCTGTATGACACAGTTCATGTTCGTGACTGGCAAATAGCAATGTCATCAGTGCATGTTCAAGCTACTACTTTAATAGTTTCAATTTCCAACATATTGTTTTAATCTCTTTAAAGCTAGGAGAAAGTGGTGGTTAAAACGTTTTTAAAGGTACAGTTAGTTATTATGTACCTTGTCCAGCGCTGATATTGAAAAATATATTGGACTAATTCTTATCAAATTTCACTGTGACGTTAACATGTCTATAGATGTTTCGTTATAAATTCTATATATATATCCATAGTAGCCGTCGTGTTAGACATTGTTACAATGGATCTCGTGATTAATAAAGATGTAGATGTTTAATTCAGTGCGTACGATGTAATAACCGTCATCATGTACGCTAATAGTCAAAAGAAGGAAAAACCAAATAATCTTAATGTCTTTGGAAACAAGTAAGCCAAAGGATAGGGTTACATAGGCCTGAGAGATATTTACCTTAGCTACCTAGGCCTGAGAGATATTTACCTTAGTTACTTAGGCCTGAGAGATATTTACCTTAAATAAATTACATTATTTAAGTAAATTTCAAACATAAATATATCTAATAAATCATGTAGTCCAGTCTATATACGCCAGAAAAGGCGTGACCTAGAACAAATTGCAACAGAAGGTTTCTTGGGCTCATCTTGAAGCTGGGAGTGTCCTCATTAACATATTAAAAGTCGCCGAAAATCCCAAGTTGCCTTCTTGCAATTTTTGGGGTAAAAACAAGGGATTTTGAAGAAAAATCGCTGAAAACTGGAAATTTCACATGTTCACTCTACTTTGCAGAATATTACGAATTTCTCTAAAAATATCTGGTTATTATTGAATATTCTTTCAAACAAAATAAATAAATCTATCCATATTCTCCCCAGGTGGCTATATTTTTGGTAAAATTTCATGAAAAAAAAAAAAATGCTGAAAACTGAAATTTTGAAAAAATTATATTTCCGTGGCAGAATAAATTAAATCATGACTGTTTTGGTACAAATTAATAAAGAATGTTTTGAAATATAATTAAATGTCAATTGTTAACAATCAATTGGTGTTTGCTTAATGAAAAAAAATAGAAACATCTTATTTTCCTTCCCTAGATTAACGACATTATGTGATAAAGTTTGTCAGTGACTTGTGACAGGTCGGTGGTTTTCTCCGGGTACTCCGGTTTCCTCCACCAATAAAACTGACAGCGACTATATAACTGAAACATTGTTGAAAGTGGGGCTAAACATCATAAACATACATACATACATAGATGAACGAAAATGGAAAATTTCAAAATTCACCAAAAATCCCCACCAAAAAAATTAAATGAAAGTTCTGATATCGTATAAGTTAGCAATACATGTATCTTTCAAATATCAAAATTAGGCATCAACTATTCGTCTGAATCAAAGTCCTGATCTTTGCATGCAGACATGTTGCTACATGTATTTCCTCAGCATTCAGTGCAAGCGACAGAACATGCCAGACCATGTTTTCTACAGTTACAGCGTTTTGAATCGCAGTTTGTCTTACATCTGCAATATATCGTTTTCAGAAGTTCATCTGGAGCGGATGGTAAACTCGATCTGATTGGCACGCACATGTTGTGTTCAATAGACCATCCCCAATCTTTTGCTTCCATATTGTCAGCCTCACCGATCCATTGTTTCACTTGATGAAACACTCGCAAAATATGAAAGTGTGCAGCGTTTGATGTCGGAAGCAAAAACGATGCCATCAACTATCGAGGAATAACAGTTCTGCCCGTAATTAGTAAGATCGTCGAAGCAGTGATCAGAGATAGAATACAACCATTGATCCATAATATGCAAAATCCAACGCAAAGAGGGTTTACGAAAGGATCGTCCCCCATGAATGCTGCTCTACCTGTCGAAGAAGCATACAGAATATTAACCGACGAAAAGCAAAATGGATATCTTGTACTTCTCGATGCAAAAGCTGCATTCGACAAAGTTATACATTAACATCTGTTCCGGCGTATGCATCACGCGGGAATTTAGGACAAAACGTGGACTATTATTAAAAGCTTGCACCACAATGCGGAAAGCTGCATAAAATGGCCATGAAACACGGCCGATTGTTTTAAGGTCGGTATGGGAGACCGGCAAGGATGTATCCTTAGCACTGATCTCTATAAACTATATATCAACCCACTATTAGACCGTTTGCAAGATGCAGGTATAGGACTGAAAATAGGAAACATCAACGTTAACAACACAGGATGTGCAGACGACATCGCACTATTCAGTACTCAGCTCAGTGATGCACAGATCATGGTCAACATGGCTCTTGACTTTGCGAACCTCGAGGGATGTGAATTACAACCAAAGAAAAGTGTAGCAATCCACATTAAAGGAAACAACAAACAGTGCGAAACAACCAACGAGAAACTTAATATGGGGAATATCACCATGCCCGAGGTGGAGCAAGCTACTCATTTAGGCATCATCAGAACAACAACGATGAAACACAATATCCAAACCAATGTTGATGAAAATATAACTAAAGCAAGACGTAGTGCATACAGTCTATTCGGATGTGGATTTCATGAACACAACGGCTTGGATCCCGAGTCCCTACTACACATCTACAAAACCTACATAACACCAGTATTGCTTTACGGTATGGAGCTATTATTACCGTCCTCAAAACCTCTTGAACAACTAGAACTCTTCCAGAAAAGGATACTAAAACAAATCCTGTCATTACCGATGAGCTGTCCGGACCCAGCCGTTTCTATACTAACTGGAATTCTACCAATAGAAGCACAAATTCATATAAAAGCCCTCACATTCTTCAATAACGTCTGTCATCAGGGCGAAAAAAAAAACACTGACAAAAAGCTTGCAAGAAGACAACTAACCGTGAAGGAGGAATCTAATAACAGCTGTTTTATATGTGTCAACAAAATACTACGAAAATACGACATGAAAGAGGCGTACAACTATTTGGACAATCCTATCAAAAAATCACGATGGATCTCGTTGGTGAAATCAAGAGTGAATGACCACTGGTGTACCCAGCTAACAACTCTAGCATAACTCTACAAAGGGCTGCAATATATTAGTAACCACAACCTGAGCAAGTGCAAAATACATCCTATTTTGAAGCACAGATGCTACTCATCATTAGATATCAGTAGAATTCCAGTAAAATTAAGACTCCTCACCGGGACATACGTGCTGCAAACAAAACGCATTAAGTACTACAGAAATGAAACTGACCCAACATGCCTGCTATGCGGAGCAGCTGAAGAGAATGTACTACACTTCATTCTCCAATGTGAAAAACTACAGTCGGAGAGGGTAGCGTTACTGTCCGAGATCAACGCTATATGTCAAAATGAGTTCCAAAATAATGAAAATTTTACGGACTTGAGCGAAGTTGACCAACTACAACTACTAATTAATGTACAATACAATCAAGGTGAAACCTACCAAGAAAAACTCAGCCAGCGTAGCCAGACGCGAAGGTCTATCAAGGAGATTAATGTTCAAATTGCATATTAAGAGAACGAAGCTTCTGGAGAGTGATAGAGACAAAATACAGACAACAATGAAGAAACGGAACTAACATTGTGAAAAGGGGGAGGGGAGAGCCGTCCGGGGATTGCCCAAGAATCCATTACAATAAACTGTGATAATTGTTTTAGATCTTAGACTTTGAAAGATGACATTTTAGATCTTAAACTGTAGATGCGATTCGTTTTAGATTTTAGGATGTGACAATTACTTTTTAAACCGTAACAAATAGATTTTAGATTTTAACCATACGAACAGAGACTTTTAGATTTTAAACAGTGATGCGTCTTCTTAAATTTTTCCAATACATGCAACATGCATATTTTATACGTAATGTCGGGACAATCGCTGGGGATTGTTTTAACTTGATTTGATAAACTTTTATATCCCGTGTGAATAAGCCTGATTTTTAGTGTACATTAATTTTATTCATGGTTACGGAGGTGATGGGATTTTCACTCACACATCACTGTACAGCGCACCGCCACCCAACACACGTTTAACATACGACACAGTATGGTTCTCCTTTAAAGGGGGTAAAGATACAGAGCTAAGGTAAACTGGCGTTCGTTCCATAGATTTGTTTGTTTCGTCCGCATATACCTATTATGGAAATCCGCGAATTTAAGTGCTAATTCGATCAAACACTTGAATAAATATCTCTGTCTAATATATAATAACACATTTCTACACAAAATTTAGCAGAAAGTAATTTAAAAAGGCTTTACAAAGCTCTTTTTGGGTTGAGAATGGTGCATTATGAGAATTACGTCTGCTCAATTTGTTCACTTTTCATGGGTATTTTGGTAAAATTGAACATACTTGTTGTAGTAACTTCATAGAAATATATTATATTATTATTACGCTTACCCAGATATGGATGATAATTCCTATTTTCATTGCTTTCCGCCTGAGTTGTATTTCCCGGAAAATCTCTGATTCGGCTATGGAGGATCCGTAGTGACAAAACGATAGAAGTAAAAAGTACTAATTTTTTATCTTAATTTATGTCTTTAATACATAGAATTTGCATGGTGATTTTTTATTGGTTACTCTATGGGTTAAAGTGAAAATGCTGGCGTATTCATAATTTCTGTTGCAATTTGTTTTGGGTCCGCGGGTCTATTGACTGGACTACATGTCAGTGCTTTAAGTGTGACGTTTTTGGTCATCTAGCTTGTATCAATTCTCTTAATATGTCCGTGTAATATGCAGGTACATTTAAAGTTCGACATAACCATATTTGACTTCTATTTTCCAAGACAAATAATTATTCATCTTGTCACTATGAAACACACATATAAAGATAAATAAATTTATCTGTAATTTAGAAAAAGGCAACAACTGAATGCATGTACATTGTTATAAACAGCATGCGATTACTTTCTGTTTAACGCTAAGTGAGCAGTTTTTAAAGCTTTGATCAGCTTGACAAAAACAAATGTACAAACAATAAAACGTATAGATATAAATGTAACACTAGGGTAGGCTTATTAGAGGAAGTATATATTGCCATAGGAGGAAGAGGTTATATTAGATAGCGTCGGGACACTTTGCTTTCCAAAGGACAACAAACGATCACCCATCACTAACAGTTGACCAATACGAACAGTGACATTCTATATACAAGAGTCAATCATTTCAGTCCCGTCCTAATAGCGAGTTATGTATTTCATTCGTCCGGCATAACTGGTAGAATCCCATTCCAGGTGTTGTACACGGTAATAGTGAAATTAGGTCTTAGTTTTATACAATGCTGGTGGACATCCCATTCGAGGTGTTGTGCACGGTAGTGGTGAAACTAGGTCACATTTCAATGCTGCGCGGTTCCATGAACAAAGCATATACTATTATTATATATATTAGAAACGTTTGATCCAACGTGAACATTATAAATATGAGATCTCCTAAATGCATTGAAATGAGCATACTTAAAATGAAATCTAGATTAGTAAATGAATAATGTAAGAGATTTAATCGTTTTATCACAAAGGGACTGTTGTTATGTTAGCTAATAACAATGCTTACTTGATAGAAAATGTAAAATAAAAACAAAACATTACAACCAAAAGGCAAAATGGATAAATAATGGTTATCGTGGGAATTTAATCCTTGTATCATTGTGAATAAGAAGCGAGTTGTTATTCAGTACTGTGGTTTTGTATATCAACTAAGTTTCTTCACATTGTAATTAGTCATCTCAGTGGAGAGTTCAGAACTCGGTCACATCCAGGTTTAATTGCAGTAAGCATTGCACGTACGTTAGATTTTCATCAACACCAATCCCAAGAGTATACACAAATGAAGGAAATAGATATCAAAGAATATAATCAGTATTAAATAAATATTATAACTGCTTTAAAAGGGCAGTACCAAAACTTTGCACAAAGAAATTGCCATTTTTTTTCTTGTGTAAGTACGATTTATTCACATATGCATTGTAGCTGCTACCTTTTTCTAGTGGCAGTCAAGAGTCGTTGCTCCGGTTGGACAAACCCTCCCTTACTTTTAAGCTTTGTATATTTGATATCTAATTTATTGAACTTGTTCTCGTCCTGAAAATAGGCAAAATACTGTTGATGCAATAATCTAGTAATCAATCTAAGAGTGAATTCAGTACAGTTGTTAAATGTCACTTCTGAAGGGGGTGGACTGTTTTAACACACAACTTTAACGTGGAAGGCGAACGCAGAGTAGCATCTTCCTAATATATTCAAGACTTTATATCCATAAGGAAAAGATTATTCTTCTTTTGAAATCTGTAGCTTGTTTATACAATGTTACTCAGGATGCTGGTATTGAATGTCGTTAGGTCTAATTGTCGTATCACGTGCCTTGATTATTATTCTGATGAAAAAAACATATTCCTCCTTATTGTTTTAGAATTTATTGTTTTCTATTATTATTACATATTTTTTTAAGTTTTTATGCCTTGAAATTCTCGATGATAATTTTCAGTTGAATACGTTCTTAAATATGTTTCGCCCAATGTGGAAGTTAATATGTTGATATTGTTTAATATGACGACTTTTGGCTTTGCTATTTTACCTTTGACATTTTGCACCATATTCTTAATTATAATCATTGGTGTATGGCAGTTTGAGAAAAGATATCACAATGGCCAAAAGAAAACGTACAAAAGAACAAACAACGATCTACAAACCATACACATAAAACACGCACTCCACTAAAACCCAGGGTGAACTCATGTGCTCCGGAAGGATAAGCAGTTCATGTCCCACTAGTGCCAACCGTCGTGTTAATCTAGTTACAAACCCGGTGATAAGTTACGAATGAGGAAAGGACCGGGTAGTGGAACATATCCGTTGTCATTTGTGACACAGATATTACATAACGGTCAACCAGGTCATGGTAGTGACCGTAGAACTTTCGAAGTGACGACTTCAACTTTACCAAGAGGAACCCTTGGTTCAGTAGCTTCCTTGTTAATAGCAACCCTCTATTAAGGAAATCCTGATAGGAACCACAAGCTCTGGGATATCGTATCAACTGAGAGATATATACTCCATATGCAGGTGCTGCTGGAATGTTGCTACATATAAATGGAAATTCACAGTGGGGAAATTGAAATCATAGCTTTTGTCGTAAAGTTTTTTTCTTAACCGCCCCTCACTGTCAATTTCGAGGTATAGGTCAAGGTATGAAGCAAACTTATCTCTATCTGTGTAATTTAGTTTGATGTTTATTAAACCGTCGTATTATCACAATCGTCGTACAACCATTGTTTGATTTGCAGTTTGTGGATATGTCGAGGATTTTTTGATTGTTTTTTAACTGTAGTTGTTTCAATTTGCCATTCAAAATCCGACAGAGAAGACTGAATGGAAATACGTATTAAAAGCATCATTAGAAAGGTATAACCCTTCGCGGATACCAAGTCTTCAATAATCTTTCCCTTTTTTATTTATAGATTAACAACCACATAACGGACACACACACATATATTTATAGCGAGTACAGAGAGCTCTACAGCAACATGGGCATGCGCATGCAATACACAGTTGGGTCTGCCTAATGATGAGATTGATATCCTTTCGTCCGGAAGTTGATAAAAGTTGACGTGTCACGGAGAGAATGCCAAAAATAAAAAAAAAGTCTCCAATAAATGATTTTAAAACTAAAATGATATCATGAACTTCTAAAAATCGTATTTAAGTAACAAAAGACAATAAAAGGTGCTTACATTGTTAAATTAATCAGAATGACATCTCGCTATCAAAGCCATGACCTCATGTTATTCATAGGCCAAAGTCGTCAACAACATTTCGCGGAATTTTAATTAAAAAATTAAAAGTAAAAAAAAATCAAAACGACATCTATTTCATTTGCAACTGCGTCAATTCCGTAAATCGTGACGACATGTAAACACACACAGCACTTTTTTCAAGCGTGTCCAGATTATAATATTAGATAAACACCTTTTTAGTTGGATTAGTAAAAGATGATTATAGAATAAATTTGACTTAGTATCAAAATTAAGTCAAATTTATTCTATATGTCACGCCCAACTGCATTTCACTGTCAAACTCCAGATTTATATTGACATTTCGTAATATGACTTACCAGTTTAAAAGAAATCCAAACACAATTCCTGTCTCCAAGATTATTTGTTAATGTACCACAATATTCCTAAAGTTCTACAAAAAATGCGTAAATAAAAACGAATCTGGCCACCATTCATCGTCATATTTTACGTTGCAACACGTAAAGGTCAGCATTGAAATCGTATTTGGGTCACAACTGACACGCAAAGATGACAATGTCATCATTTAATACGCATCTATAGTACACGTACAATAACTAGGAGTAGAACACAGGGACTTGCTCCCGGCCTTTCGTTATCAATAATTTTAACCCTACTATCAATGTGCGGTACTAAAATATCACAAGTGATGACACCCGCGCGATACCACCTCACTTCAATTCTAAATTTTCATATTTATACTTAATTCCTACCTTTCGTAAGGTTTAGTTGTGTTGAATAATGGTAATTCCAAATAAATATCACAAAAAATCGCCTTAAAGTCCCCCCATGCTGTTAATTCAAGTTTGCCACATTTGTTCACTTTCTTATCTGGTCCTTTTTAGCTCACTTTTTGACTTTTTCTCTCTCCGAATCATAAGAACTACATGTAGGTCTGAAGGGAAAAACCTTAGCAATATCCGACTCGAAATAAAATACATAATTTTGGGCGTTGACCACTTACTCACCCCCCCCCCCCCCCCCCCGTAATGGCCGTATGTTTGAAATGATAATTGAATGTAAATCAAATTCATTGAATCACTTAGAGAAGTCTTTTTCAAAGGCATCAAACTGCTTAAAAAACAAAATACAGAAAACAAACTGCATACAAACAAGTATTAAAATTAAAAAAAAAATATTTTAGATGTTGGTCAGTTTTAACTCCCTATGACCCTTTCTATCTCGGAAGCATTTTTTGGATGGTGTCTAGACATGCTTTGAGTTAGCAGATGTGTAGGAGTGGACCAGAAAGTGGGGGACTAGTTTTGAGGGTGGACCAGAAAATGTGGACAGTTTTCAAAACTGATAAGCCAAAAAAAAAATGAAATGATATTAAAAAAAAATGTTATTTGAATCCATGCTTCTATACTAAAAATCCAGCTTTTCAAAATTTTGCCAAAAGGGGGGGGGGGGGGGCATGTGCCCCTTGTCACCGGCTCATATGTCTCTGATAAGAAAAGATAGTTGAACATTAACATTTTTCATTTTTATACAATTTTTGCATTTATTATTTCTTTCGCTTAGTAACAAGCACTTTCTAACCATGATGTGTTCGCAAGGAACAAGGAACGCATTAGTTTTTCCTTATTTCTGTTAGTGTTAATTATTTCTATCAGTACCCATTTGTTTATTCATCTTACTACCCAAAAGAAGAAAAACAGAAATTATACAAAATATCTATAGATACACTGTGAAAAAATATAAAGAAAAGAAGATATTTTTTTACATAGTAAGAGAAGAGAATATTTGGCCACAGGTACTCGGGGACAGAATATATCCACCTTTTGTCCAACACTATTATTTACAGCTTAAGCATTGGTTAATTTGATAAGCATGCATATCATCACAAAATGACCAAATATGACAGTGGTTCCGTGTACAAAGGTTTTGAAAGATTTTCCGTTAGTCTGATCCTACAAAATATTTGAATACTAGCAACATCTGCCGAAAATGGTTTAGAATAGTAAAACACAATGAATTTTATTTATTTAACTATTAATTATGCCGTTCATACTATTTGTATATCTGTTATTATTTATTAAACTCAGTCTTTCTAAAATAAATGCTATAAAATTATTAACCAGCTTGTTGTTGAAATTTTAAAAGGTAATAACATTACACAAGAAGGAATATATGTCTCTGTATAATTTTGTCACATATAATTTTAAATAGTATGATTTTGATACTGAATATTGCCTTAATATATATATCACGCCTCTACTGTGCTTTTTCCAATAAAAAAATATTTAATATTGATAAATAATTTGTATGTGAAAGCAGAGACATGTCTGATGAAAGCGGTACCTATATAATTCTTTTAAAATTAAAAACTATTTTGTTCACTTGGAGATAGCATAATATTGACCCAAATACACATACTTTAAAATGTCGAAATGAAGATTATCAGTATTACAGTAACTGTACGCAGTGCGGTCTTATGTATGGGCACAATGAGCAGTTGCCCGGTGGTCCCACAAGCAAATGAACCCCATGCTAATCTATGTATATTGTATACGGCATAATTTTTTATTTTTAAACACTGATTTTGTTGGAAGTATCAATACAAGAAATATATGTTTAATTTTATCGACCATTTATAGTTTTATTTCTGCGAGTGTTTGCATAGATAGGGGCCTCAGTGCACTGCTTTGACCGGGGCTTATTTTGCTGATAAGACGGCCCTGACCGTACGTCATTCATCATTTACACTTCATGAACATGTATCGGCTGTACATAGCATGGGATAGGCCAATATTGCTTATGTATGTTGGTTGCATTAATTGATATTTTCGTAATAAAACTCTTTTCTTATGACTTAAAAGACCATTCTTTCATTTTACAAACACCGGCGTCTACTACCCCCTTTAGGCTTTATAATGGTTGATACCACCCGCGTACTAGTACTAGTTAGTCTTCAATGTTTGCACTGTCCCTAGTCCAACAATAAAAGATTCCATACTTTTTTCTCGTACTTTTTTATTCTACTTCATTTAACTTTCCAATGGATGTCATAGGGGATATAAAGGTATTTTTAGTATCATTTAGTTTCAAATACTAACGTCCTCTCTATAGGCCATGCCTACTCATATTATTTTTGTGATATTCAACTTTCACTCAAATATATACACACTGGCCAGACAGAAATGCTGTGCTCGCATCTAGGCAATGCCTACTCCATATTAATATTAAGTATATATGTACCATCTACACATGCTTAGACACATGTCTTATGTCTATCTTTAGATTTTCCTTACGAGACAAGGTAACACTTCGACTATTGAAGCTATATTTATATATAGCGGATGTGACCGAGTGGTCTAGGGCGCTGGAAATAAGGCTAAGCGATTGGTGCTGCAGTTTATATATGGTGTGAGTTCAAATCCCGTCGAGGGAAGAACACAAATTTGTCAGCTCAAAGATCTACTTATATACATGTCTATATATGGCAATTTCATCTCCATGGAGACATATGCGATGTGTATTTGCTTCGTCCTACACAACCAACTGACGACTCTTTAGTTATGGTAGTCCACTGCAGCGGGGAAACTATGTCATACTTTAATAGTCACATAACTCAGTCAGTATAGGAACACAAATAGTCTTTCATTGAATTCCACCGTTTGTTTGCTAAAACAAAAAGTAATGTACTTTAGTTAGCAGAATATTGATGGCATAAAGTATGTCATTTTATTTTGCAATTGCATAAAACATGTATGTGTCTACAGAATCTGTTTCTAAAGTTAATTATTGCCTGTTTTAAAATATCAATTTACGTATTGGTTGTTTTAGTAGCTAGAATATCAAAGTTTGGCTACGATCGACTGACCATGAATAAAATTATTATATAGATAGATTGAATGTCTATATTGTTTTCGGTTTAAACTTTAGTTCATTTTTCTTGCCTCACTTTTACATAACAAAGATATGATGTCAATCATGGCGTAACCACTTAATTGGATGGTACATGTTTTACGACAAACAAAACCTAAGTTAAACTTTTGCTTCAGACATTCTATGGTCGCTGTGATGAATTTGTTGACGCATTCATAATTCCATGACTTGGTTAACCGGTACGGAATATATGTGTCACAAATGACCACGGATATGTTCCGTTTGTCGTAATCCGGTCCTTCCCTTATTCATTACTTATGTAGCGTGGTATGTAACAAGAGTAACACGACGGTCGACACCATTTCAGCAGGAACTGTTACCCTTTCGGAGCACCTGAGATCACACCCCTCCCCCGGCTTCTAGTGGGGATTCTTGTTGAACGATCATTAGTTTTCTGTGTAGTGTTTTGTAGATTATTCTTTGTTCCTTTGTACTTTTTTGTGACAATTGTATTGTCAGTTCTGCTTCTGATTACCCCTTTGGCATCGTCAAACTTCAAACATTTTTGAAGTGTTTTATGCATATTTCTAGTATAACCATGTGGATCAGTTCCCTTAAATGTCACAATTGTAACAGTAATCGTAAATGGTAAGTTTTCCGCAGCAACTGATATGTCTGTTAGTCCTCAATCACAGTCATATTGTTTTTTTCAGAATTGGAAAATAGTTCCCCTATCCTTTGACAATAAAGCGGAAAGCTGTACGTGTTAAGCTGTTTTGTCAGGAGAGGAAACTACCCATGTATCCAAAGATTAAACATATGCAATTCGTTATTAAGGGTATAGACTGTGATAATTTGAAAAGGGTCCGTCATGGTCGTGATCGTAGGGTAGTTGGATTTATAACTACTATCACCACTAACATTTGTGAGTACGAATTCCACTCAGGCGAGGTGCATAGTGACTGGCGGCAGGTCGGCGGTTTTCTTCGAATTACTCCATCAATAAAACTGACCGCCCCACGATTTAACTGAAATATGATGAAAGTGGCGTTAAACACCAAAATCCTAACACCCTCATTTGGAGAGAGATCATGAATGTAGGTTGCTAGACTGTAAATATGTGTAATCTTACTTGGGAAATATACATTTAAATGATCAATTATTTGAACTAGTTCCAACGACCTCCGACCACTTGTTTATATCTCTTTACCGAATAATTTCGTTCTTTTATTAAATGACAGACAGCTATTAATAGCAAGAGCTTGGAATGATGAGACCCAATTTCCTATAACGTTTACTTATTGATTAAGCTAATTTGTTCACTTACCCAATAAAAGCACAGAATTCAAGAATAAGTTGGCTTTTCTCACATTATTAATTACATGTCCCTCGAAGTTGTGTTTTGCTAAAACATTGACATGCTAATATTGACCTCTCTAAAACTCATAATTCCTACATAATGTTTACGACTACACCTCCTTCGCTAAGTTTGATATGCAATAAAAGGAACAATATACCTATTCGTAGCTTCTTTCGTCAATTAGTTAATTTCCTCCTCACATTCACCGTAAAAGAACAGTGTGAAGATGCGGTTCCAAAGGGGTAATCTATACTGACACATTCCAACAATTCATCAGTGATTCTCATTGAAAAAAAAAATCCATAAATTACTTATCACACTTTAAAAGCTTTCTATTTTTAGATTATGAGCACTATGATGATTTACCTACTTTATATTGGATAGCAAAACTTCACACGAATCCATATAGAGAAAGGTATGTTACCGGTTCCTTTAATTGGTTTAACAAACAAATTGTCTATAGCTATGACAAATATTTGTCTGCAGTCAAAGAGGGACTACAATCATACTTTGACAAAGGCTATTACGTAGTATTATTATTAAACTTTAAATACCTTCTGGATCATTTTATTCCTCGTATATTTTTCGAAAATTTCATTCGTTTGTCTTGTTTCCACTTTACACTACCATTCCTCATGAAAAACTAAAAGCCCTTTTAAAAGGCATCATTCACAATGCATTTTTCTTTAAAAAATTGTAGTCAATTTTACAAAATTATAATTTTGGGTCACGAATTAACTTATTTTGTCAAGCACGAAACGAATGGCAAAACGACCTAGTCAGAAAATGATGTCATCAGTATGTTGGAGTTCCTTATCGATCACATATTTGTGGAGTTTGGACGGCACATTTTTCAACAAATCATCGACATTCCTATAGGAGCAAACTTATCTTGACGGTCTTTTCCTATAATCATATGAGGCTGAGTTTATAAAAAAAAAATTATCAAAGACAAAACAAGTTACAGAAGCTAATACCTTTAATCTCACTTTCAGGTATATTAATGTTTTCTGTTAAAAACCAACAGAATCACCTTTCCATGCTTCAGTTTTTATTATTTCAAAGACAATATTTCTGTTAAAAAACACAATCAATTTTCGCTTTTTTATCAGCCGTTACAGATATGATATTACTTTAGTTTATGTTTAATTAAATCGGTAAATGAGCTAGTGTTGCATGTCATGATTTTCTAAAATATTTTATTATCATTGATACAATATTTATAAAGGTAGCACTGTAATTACTTCAAAGATTATTGATCAGAACATTCACTTTTACGGTATTGTCGATAGCGAGACAAACCAAGTTTGTTTTAAGATTACGATAGATTTTCAATTTAAGAAAATGGTTCACTTCCCATTCTTAAAACGATAGCTAACTCACAACATTGTACTAATGTTGAAGGAGTAATACCACTAAAGAATTCTCTATAGCATTCTACGTTAAATAAAATCTTTTTGAGCTTTCATACAGGTTTCACCTGAAGTTTAATATAAGTGACACTCATATCCCATGGAAGAAATACCGTCTTGGAAGCTCAACTCCGAAACTCAACATACATTTAATGACATATAAGAACAAACAGACAGTCTGAAGTAGTCTATCCTCAAAAATCCTACTTTCACTTTCGATTTAATACAAATTCAGGTGTGTTTTTTCCATTGCCATCATTTTTTTTATTTAAAACCGCAAGGTCACCAAATATGGGTTTACATCTTTCTAATATCTGTAGCTTTCTGCTGACATTCAGTATTTTTCAGTATCTAATAGGGTTTATTTTTTTATCTAACAATGTAGGAATTCATTTTGTATTTACGTACTACTTTCTCATACATCCTTTCCGACTGGTTCCCGGTTTAGTGGTAGTACACCTTGAAATGAAAATGTAGAACTGATATCCTCTCAATCCCTTTAATCGGTCAATCACCTTTTTGGAATGCGCTGTAATGCCGTCTTCTAGTTTGATTACTGCGTACGGAAATAAATTGCCAACTTACTTTCTCTTTAATAATAAGGTTTTAACATGTCTGCAAAGATATCTATAACAATTGTTGAAAGCGTGTGGTTCCTATCATGAGCTACTGGTTTTTGTGGGGTTTGTATTGCTCAATCTTTAGTTTTCTATATAGTATTTAGTAGATCATTGGTTCGTACGTTTGCATTGTCTATCCTTCGATTTACAGCTTCCGATAACCCCGTTGGTATCTTCAAACATCCTTGAAGATTGCTCCCATTTGACTACATTACACAATTTAACATTTTAGTGAGAAATCGTGTGGAATAAATATCAATAAAATAGTACAAAATAAATTTGAATGGAGTAAGGAATGTAGTAAAATGAGAACAATCTTCAAGAAAAGTTTGCAATGAATATATAAAGGAATTCGTAATAAAACGTCACTGATAAATTGTGGAGATTAGTGGTTGTTTCATATCGGGATTTGTATTTATTTCATTTTCATACTAAGCTTCAGTTTGTTCATGTTAAATTGACAGGCATGTTCCAAAGCTGGTTTGACATTTTTTCTTTAAACAGGAATATTATAAAAATACAATCCGTATGGCATAATAGCATGCCACATGCCTATTTTATTGTCGACCGATTCCAGATAGCGTGACTTGGGCGCCATTGGAAAGAATACGAAAATACAATAGGTCAGTATCCCGACCTTGGATACTCTTGAATTTATGCTAATAGATTTAAGTCACGTACGAAAACGTTCTAAACATATATAGAACTGTCAGGTTCGTCTGTAGTTTTATATGGATCTTTTTTTAATCATTTTGAAATTGGCATGCATATAATTAGTATGTAATAAATAAAACGTTTCACATGTTTATACATCATTGTCAATTCATCATGGTTATCTATACTGTCAGTAATACTTAAAAACCTAACTGCATTTATTCTTATAGAACACTTATCGCTCTAATATATTTGACTTGGGCTAGTCGCCATATTATAGAGCCACTTGCTGCGTCATACCTACGCTGGTTTTGTTCCTGTGCTGTAGTACTTAATGTAACAATTAAGCACAATAGGTTCAACTCAGACAATGTAGTTCTTTTTTTCCAACAAAATATAAATAATAGATACCATTTTTTAAGAATAGTTCTAGTCTAAATCTAAAATACATAAATCTATTAGAGTTGTCTTTCCTTTACTAATGAATTTATTTGACACAATTAAATTTTTTTATGATTTACTTAACAAGTGACGCTATGCCTTTTCTGAACATCTTAGAAGATGCCATTTTGGGATTAAGACCCAATTGGACTGATACTATTTATACCTGGATGGTATAAAAATTACAATATGTTTATTTTATGCGAACCAAGGTAACATATGTCACTCAATATATGTTCCCGGAACTCATTTCACAGAAAGAATGTTCATTGGAACTTGTTTCCCACTGAAACAAATACTTATTTTGTATTCCCTAGCTTATGATTAAATGTTATTTATAGTTTTTAATTTGATGGTAAAGTGAAAACGTTGCTATTTATCAAAACCAAATTCTTGTTTAATCAACAAACATGGTTAATAGTTTTGAAAAGTATGCCAAAAATGAAATGTATTTTCAACTTCCTGAACATTTCTATTGTAAATATGGCATGGCACTTCCAACCAAGGTCAGAACAGTTGCAGAGGAAGACTATGACATAGAGTGTGATATGTTGGGGAGATAACTTAAGACTGATTAACAAATACAAATGTTACAAAATATATCTGCCACATAGACTATTTACTTGACAGTAATTGGATAGTCTCGGTTAGCTGTCTTGGGTCAGTATTAATTTTCTACATTAGTTGCCACATATTGAATTGTTGTTGTACACAATCAATAAAATTACCTCTCACAGTTTGTATTTCTGTTGTTAGTCCTAAAGATATACACTTTCGAAGTGATGAATTCAACTTAACCAATAGGAACCTTTAGTTCAGTAGCTTCCTTGTTAGCAGCAACCCTCTATCACGGATATCCTGATAGGAACCACAATCTCTGGAATATCGGATCAACTGAGATATATGCTTCATATATATGCAGGTACTGCTGGAATATTGCTACAATTAAATGGAAAGTTCACAATAGAAAAATTGAAGTCATCTTTTTTTGTCGTAATGTTTCGTTCTCAACCGGTCCTTAGTCAATAGCGACTTTTAGTCAACGTATAATACAGTCCTAGCTGTATCTGTGGTATCCTTATTTCAAGCTCAATGGGGTAGGTGCGATCAACAAAATCATTAGAATTATGTAGTCAAAAAACATCATCTACAGAGCGGAACGTGAAATTAAAAGATCGGGTTAGCTTCTTTTCGTTTTCTTGAGAAGCCCCTTTATGAGGTCTGACTCATGCGAATAAAGGAACAAGTCGTCGAGAACAGGAGCGCAGCTTGTGCACATAGGTATACCGACTATCTGTTGAACAACACGTCCACCAAACATAACAAATATGTTGTCAATCAAAATCTCGAGCATGTTGCTGATATCAGCTATAGAGAACTATTTGGCAGAATCAGAGTGGGTTTTTTACAAAATAAGATTTGTCCTTTCGTCAGATCAGGTATTTGTATCTACGTCGGCCATTCGTTTCATGCAAGATAGTAGGACTAATTCATTTAATGTGTTTTGAACCTTTGTGTAGAATATGCCTTAGCATGTTTTATACGGCTCTGTGACATATAGGGCAATTGGTTGTACATGTTAATAATCCAGGCACCATTAAGTATATTTTATTGAACATGGAAGCGTCTTATGCACGTGTCAAACGTCTATTTGGTATTTAGTGTCATCATAAATGACGTATGAAAATAACCATTATCTCCAAGTAATATTCGATAATTCACGGACTCTTTACATGTGAGTAGAAACCTCAGCATATTTATACATATTGCATACAGTGTTACAATGAATGCTTTATGTGCGTCTTATTTTTTCTTTATATTGTCTAATTTGAAGGACAAAATTCTTTGAATTGAATATTCTTATCAATCGCCTGTGAAACATCATTTTACATTCATTTTAAAGTATTGCTCAGATCATATTTCTAAATTTGTTTTCATGTGTAAAAATGCATCAAAGGTGTTCGCTAGGCTTCTAAGATCTGGAAGTTAACATTTGATTTCAACAATGATCATTAACATTCGTATGCATATATCTAAGAGATGGACATTAAAACATGTTCATTTGCTTTCTCATATTTATTTGAGCCTGACTAATATGTTATTGCCTATCGATAATGAAATGAAATAGCGCAGCTAAACAGTCGGAATTACATCTATTTAAAAGGAAAATCGAACAAATAGCATATTTCTGGTTTCTTGCTCATAAAAGACGATTGGTATAGGTCATACATCTGACTAACATCAGGTGTGCGATGAATTTATACATTCTGTGAGCTTCCTGTTAAACTGTCTTGTAAAGAAAAGATTTATTTTATAAATCGACCAAAATTGAAAGTCATTACTCATTAGAACAATTCAATGTAAATATCAAGCAATGTGGTTTTAGGTTTTTGATGTTGTATCTCAGTTTTATAGAGTTTTTACACAATTAGTTTTTAAACATAGCAAGCAATATTTGTAAATGTTGTCCAAGATTGTTTACAAGCTGTAAATGTTGTCCAAGATTGTTTACAAGCTGTAAATGTTGTCCAAGATTGTTTACAAGCTGTAAATGTTGTCCAAGATTGTTTACAAGCTGTAAATGTTGTCCAAGATTGTTTACAAGCATAGTTACCTAACCAATCAATCTTATTTTATTACATTGCACTACAGGAAGATAGACATAAATATTACTGTAAACAGACATGGAGAGGAAGACCGGAAAGAAGCCATAATTAAATAACCTACTTCTAACATTGGTTCCTTCTACTTCAGCAATTGCTCTAGGAAATCTACTAGAATAATAAAAGTGTTACTCTGTGTGTCAGTTAACGGTTATTTAATGAAGTGGTCACACACAAAGCCTCTGTATTAATACAGTCCGACAAAAGTTAAGCACCAGCTGACTTGTTTCAATAATATATTTTCTAATAATGAACTTATTACAAATCGGTTTGCTGTTTTCGTTACCTGTATACACATACTTACTTACCTGTGAAACAGGTTATTGATCGATTTTTATTTATGTGTATATGACAGGGTGTGCAAAGTGCCACGTGTACTTTTCAACATTTGTGTTTGCGAACGAAAGCTGATTTATTTTGCTTAGAGTTTTAAGTTTCATTTTCTATTGGTTTGGTATGGTGCGGCGAAAATTAACCATACCAGAAAGGTGGCAAGTTGTTGGCATGCATAACGGTGGTTTTAGCCATAGAAGGGTGGCAGACCACTTCAGGGTTAACCATTCCATCATTGTACGACTGATGCAGCGTTTTCGTCAAACGAGGAATGTTACTGACGGTCCACGTGCAGGTAGACCTCGCAAAACGACGCCGAGAGAGGACGGCTCATATCCAGATGGGCGCGGCAACGGCTGTTCAGTACAGCTGGTGCACTTCGTGGTAATTTAGCGTTTGGAGGCCACATTAGCACACGCACTGTAATCAGACGCCTCCACCATCAGGGAATGCGAGCGCGACGACCCATAAAACGTCCACAGTTGACATTACGGCATCGCCATGCTCGATTTGACTGGTCACATGGTCATTTGGGGTGGACTATTCGCACATGGAGACGGGTCCATTGGTCTGATGAAAGTTGTTTTTTGTTACGCCCTACCGTCGGTCGTGCAAGGGTTTGGCGCCAACGAAACACTTCATTTCAGGACAACCATGTTGGGCACAACTGTTTTTGGGGGTGGGGTGTAACTGTCTGGGGTTGTTTTTCCTTTGACTGTAAGTTGGACTTGTACGTTCTTGATGGTAATCTGACAGGTCAAAAACACCGTGACAATGTGCTCGCTCCACGCGTAATCCCCCATTTCGACAATCATGTGTTGGCTGACAGGCCAATGTTCATGGACGACAACGCTAGGCCACATAGAGCCCGAATTGTGCAACATTTTTTACAGCAAGAGGCTGTTCAGACAATTCCATGGCCTGCGATGTCGCCAGACATGAACTCTATAGAGCATGTATGGGACTTTATTGGCTGAACAATTAACCAACGCAATCCAAAATATCAAAATATTGACAAATTAAGAACTGCTATCTTACAGGAGTGGCAACAGTTCCCCCAAGAACGGCTTAGGCGTCTTGTGCGAAGCATGACGAGGCGTGTTACAGAACTTCACAATAAACGCGGTGGATATACTCGTTATTGATTTTTATGCCTTACACATACGCACAATAGATGCATTTAAAAGTTCTTAAAATCTGAAGACTCTGCATTTTAATGCAATGCTAAAAACTTCCATCAAAGACAAACTGGTTTTACGTTTTTCCAGCGCCTGTTTTGAACCCCATGTTTGCCACGTCACAGTCACGTCTTTCAGGGTGATAAATACTTCGTAGATTGGTAATTTTAGAGCCCTTGGTGTAGTCTTTTAAGAAGTGTAAGAAAAATGGTGATATCTATTTTATTGTTTTAACAGTATTGATGTAAAACAATATATCGATAAAAATATAGGGTGGTGCTTAACTTTTGTCGGAGTGCATACATTAACAAGCAGCATGTTTTTGTTTCTGTAGTTGTTTTTCCTTTTGATCCCATTTGTCAAAATACAAACACAAATTTTATTTTACGGGAAGGTTCAGTGCGAAATAGAGATTCACGGTAGAATAAAGGAAAGCCCTTAGCTGATTTTCGTAAGAACCAGTAATGTAAATAAACGTTAGATAATACCGAAGGGGCTATCAAAAATGGACAATGCAGAGAAACTGACAACATAGGGTACACAAGACGAAGAAAAACAACGTAATGATATTATATATGAATCATTATTGTGATAACTTTTATTGGTGGAGGAAACCGGAGTACCCGGAGAAAACCACCGATCTATCACAAGTCACTGACAAACTATCACTTATGTTGCATCGAGTACACCTCGCCCGAGCGGGATTAAAACTCAAGGCTTTAGCGGTGATAGGCACTGATTGCACAGGTAGTTGTAAATTCAACTAACATACGACTACGACAGCCGCGTTGTAAAATGGAGATATAGACTTGCACAAATGAAGGCCATAGGCTAACAAATAAATAATATTCTAAATAACCAGCAATGATAATGTTGTATATTTAGCATGAATTAGGGTTCTTAGTGGATAAGCGGAAGTCATCACTTCGAAAACAATTTATGCTCGCCATCATGTCTTAACAAGTGTTACAACGGGTGCCACTTGTGGAACAGAAACTGGTTACCCTTCCCGTCCATCCGAGTTCAACAATCTAATATGTAGATTACAAACTTGCCCAAATGAAGCCCCCCCCCCCCCCCCCTCCCACCGTAACTTGGTCTCCAACACTTGTTGACCCAAGGTTACACACATACGAAGTGTATATGTAATGAAGCGTCCTTCTGAAATGCAAATTTACTCGGTGTAAATAGGGCGACACTCACTGTTTCAAAATAGTGTATAATCGTTTGTACCAAGGTATTCACATTTTACCTTATCGTACATATATATACATACATAATGTATATGTCTATGCGTTTTTCGTGAGATATCATGACGTTCGTTTCACTTATTCCTTGCGACATGTACATTCTAATTTGTTGTGCTTTGTTTGTCTTCGCCTTGTGTCTTGTGTGTTCAATGTTGTCAATGTCTCTGGATTGTTCATTCTTGATTTCCCCTTCTGCTTACTATAACGTTTATTTAATGTTCTCATTTCCGTATTGCTATTCCCCCATTTCTGGAACAACGGGAGTCAAATAGGTGAAAGGAATCTGGCCACATAAATGGCTTCAATCCAGTAAAAATTCAACGAAATTAGAAAAATAAATCGCATTCTCGAATTTTTACGTCTAACTATTTAACTTATTTGAAAATATTCAAGGTTCGCACCATTTTCTCAAAAGATGATTAATTTAAAATCTAGGATAAATATAGAAACACAAACAAAATTTACAAAAATTACGCATTGGAAAATATTAAAGATTTAATAAATAAGCAACAATATAAATATGTATGTAAATGAAATAAAAACAATTATAAAATTCTTAAATGCAATTATTTCGTACTTTTAATGTTCCATGACAAAGACCCTATGGCCATTTTGAGGATACCAAACTCCTGACTTAGTAAAACGCTCCTTATGTAATTTAATGTGCCGTAATTGTTGATGATTCGTCCTTGAAAACAAATTGTCTTCCAATATAATTGTTTTCGTTTCATCACTTAAATTAAGTTAATGGTTTTAATAACACAATATTGCACACTTTCGCTGCATATTTTAACTATTTAATCACGTCTAATCTATTTTTAATGAACTAAATTGCGCCACTTTGTCATCAAATAAACTGTTTAAGGTAAATTTAAGATATTAACATTTCTTAAACTTCTGATGTTAGATTTAAGGAGTTGGGTTTCAAACTGTTTCAGTTTCTTTGAAACCTTAGAATCAGCAATATTGGGTTATATCTAAGCACATTTATAACAACCAGTTCTAAATTCTTTATTAATTATACCTGTTTGGACGAAGGGTCGATAAGAAGTAATTAAGTTTACTTTGACCTATGATTTTACAGGTAAAACATGAATGATTCTCCACGTTTGATGTGATTTAATGATTTAATGAGAAATTCTACAGTATTTCAGCTATGTTCATGGTCAAAAAACCATTTTACAAGCAATGTATTTATATATCATGTATATGTAGTTACAAGAAATATTGATATGATCTTAGGGACGGGTGTGTTATTGCTACAAGGACAAAGACAATATTGTAAATTCTCGATACATTTGGGTGTGTTCATCGAATACTCCATTAGCAGGTGTCGAAAGCTGTTTTGTAAATTGCAAGGATCATAATAAACCCATTTATGCCCAACCCTAATGGGGAGCTGTGTATTTCATGTGTCCCACACAACCAATGGATGACCCCTGAGGAGAAGTTGTGCCTCGAAGGGGAGAAAGTAAGTATTTTCGTATATCTCGGGGTTTCATGATTTTTTTTTTTTATTTTAAACTTCGATGGTACTGTGACAGGGCGTATTTGCCATAGTAATAGTTTTATTTCATAATTATGCATTCAGTAATTAATAACTGCGCGTATGTCTTAGATAAAATATTTCAACTTGTATATAATTACTTTTATATAGTATATTAATAAATTATTAAATAAGCTCACTACTCTAGTACATTGTATATTGATTAGATAACGACACACCTGGATTAATATGCTTGGTATGTCACATGCCTTGGAATCATTTCTTTCCTTGGATATTCTTATGATGCTTTCTGTAGACGGGTTTTTCAAATTATCCCCCTTAGTACTGCACGCCGCCGCTAGTTGACATAATTGTTCCGTCCGCCATTACGGTCGTGAATGTAGATAAACACGCAGAAACAACAAGATATTACATACTCGCAGAAGTTTACGATTTTTGAAGGAAAATGTTTGCTTGTTTCCTAATCTTAATAAAAGACACAATGGATCCACACTATATAAAAGTGTTTGCTTATATTGTCATTGAATTTGTGTGTTCGTTGACCTAAAAATGGCTAAATAATAGCTTAACATAGGGAAAAAATGTCTATCGTTATATTTATGATAAATTATTCCAAGTGGTGATTTAATAAGATTATACACTTCATACAGAATATTTGTAAAATTACGTTTATTTATTAAAATCATTAAGCACACAGGTCTACATATTTATATACACAAACAAGAACAACAATCGATGTTTTATTTATAACCATGATAGGGTACGTATTCCCTATGTGTACACGAAATCTATTTATACACATGTAAACATGAAATATCTTACAAACTGCAACCTTGTTCTAATAATATTAAAATTACTGACAATTAATATATAAGGCAATGCAATACACATATTTAAAAAACAACATGGGTGAATTATAACACACACTACACCCCCCCCCCCCCTTTTATTTTTATTTTAGGGATTTACTCGTATGCACGACTGGTCGTATAGTTTCACGCGACAACCAAACTACCAAGCCTTGAAGCTTTTCAGCAAGAACTGGCACCCATGAATTATACATTCTATTGGCTAAACCTTTTGAAATTCCAAATCTACGGGCTAAATCATTAAGCAGTAAATTTAATTTTAGTTTCATTAACACAAGAAACAACTGATCGGCGACATCGAGTTGGAAAGAAAATGTATTTTCTATTTTCAATAGTTTAACCAAAGTAAAAAATATCTGTTTCGTTACCCAGGTATACAACAAAGAGCCGCAATCTGTCAATATACTGCCTTTTGCCGACATCGTACCGGTTTCAGTCATAACTTGAACACCCTTTTCGTCTATGCAAAGTAATTTTGTCTGTGTAAGCGTAGTCCATGGTTTCGCGTATGTGTGATCATCTTTTCCTAAAACAGTCTGAATATTTGTATTGTGTCCCGGCGCTAACACTTGACGATTCAAGAACATTAAACTCACAGATAGCTTCTGGAAGGTGTTCCGTTTTATGTCCTGAAGATGTAGAAACAGTATCACCGGAATTGGGTTTCTTTCTGTAGGCTTTCCGTCCAAAAAATGTTCCGAGCAAGCAAATACCTGCTTAGGGAAGGATTTTCTATTTAAAGTGTTTGCCCACTGTAATCGCATTGACTCCTTAGAGGGCATCGTATGTAGTCTATATGGAATCATACAAGAACAGTCTTCATGTTTTTGTTGATGTAATTCACAAAGAGTTTGTTTCCACTCATTTAATTTACGGCGCACGTTGACGGCACACGAATTACCACCACCTTTTTTTATATTTTAATTCACATATAAATACAAGAAATAATACAAAAAAATCAATGTGAAAATAAAAGACAGCTAATGTTTACTAATGATATACTATAGATTATTGATGCACGTGTGTTATCTTTCACGAGTGTTATGGCCGACGCAGCACGTGACCTCTTAATGGCAGCGTCCATGGTTTTGAGATAAGCTGTGGATAAACCCGTCTATTGGTTCAAAGTTTCCCAAATTCTGAATTAAGTCCTTCTGATTGGATCTTTGGCATTTGAATTAGATTAAAAACGGGTATATTGGCTTTGGAAGGCCCAAGACGCTCTACAAATTCCTCATACTGATTTTTTGGAATTTGGATAGCTTTATTGATGTCATTAGATTGTATTGTATTCCAAGTGATTATAACTGAAGAATGAGAACACTTATATAACTATACCACTATGATTATATTTTGGTGAAACCTGGTCCCACAGACAGGGTTAAATCCTTTTACTTGATGAAATAAACGATATTAACTTGAATTGGATCAGCTCTTTATTTATCTACCCAACTGAGCAGCCCGGTTTTAGTACTATAAAGAGGCATCATCAGTGATGAAATGAAAAACAGTAAATACCACACTATGGGAACTGATCTAGAATCTAATAGAAAAACAATAAATACCACACTATGGGAACTGATCTAGAATCTAATAGAAAAACAATAAACACCACACTATGGGAACTGATCTAGAATCTAATAGAAAAACAATAAATACCACACTATGGGAACTGATCTAGAATCTAATAGAAAAACAATAAATACCACACTATGGGAACTGATCTAGAATCTAATAGAAAAACAATAAATACCACACTATGGGAACTGATCTAGAATCTAATAGAAAAACAATAAATACCACACTATGGGAACTGATCTAGAATCTAATAGAAAAACAATAAATACCACACTATGGGAACTGTTCTAGAATCTAATAGAAAAACAATAAATACCACACTATGGGAACTGATCTAGAATCTAATAGAAAAACAATAAATACCACACTATGGGAACTGTTCTAGAATCTAATAGAAAAACAATAAATACCACACTATGGGAACTGTTCTAGAATCTAATAGAAAAACAATAAATACCACACTATGGGAACTGATCTAGAATCTAATAGAAAAACAATAAATACCACACTATGGGAACTGATCTAGAATCTAATAGAAAAACAATAAATACCACACTATGGGAACTGTTCTAGAATCTAATAGAAAAACAATAAATACCACACTATGGGAACTGTTCTAGAATCTAATAGAAAAACAATAAATACCACACTATGGGAACTGATCTAGAATCTAATAGAAAAACAATAAATACCACACTATGGGAACTGATCTAGAATCTAATAGAAAAACAATAAATACCACACTATGGGAACTGATCTAGAATCTAATAGAAAAACAATAAATACCACACTATGGGAACTGTTCTAGAATCTAATAGAAAAACAATAAATACCACACTATGGGAACTGATCTAGAATCTAATAGAAAAACAATAAATACCACACTATGGGAACTGATCTAGAATCTAATAGAAAAACAATAAATACCACACTATGGGAACTGATCTAGAATCTAATAGAAAAACAATAAATACCACACTATGGGAACTGATCTAGAATCTAATAGAAAAACAATAAATACCACACTATGGGAACTGTTCTAGAATCTAATAGAAAAACAATAAATACCACACTATGGGAACTGATCTAGAATCTAATAGAAAAACAATAAATACCACACTATGGGAACTGATCTAGAATCTAATAGAAAAACAATAAATACCACACTATGGGAACTGATCTAGAATCTAATAGAAAAACAATAAATACCACACTATGGGAACTGATCTAGAATCTAATAGAAAAACAATAAATACCACACTATGGGAACTGTTCTAGAATCTAATAGAAAAACAATAAATACCACACTATGGGAACTGTTCTAGAATCTAATAGAAAAACAATAAATACCACACTATGGGAACTGATCTAGAATCTAATAGAAAAACAATAAACACCACACTATGGGAACTGTTCTAGAATCTAATAGAAAAACAATAAATACCACACTATGGGAACTGATCTAGAATCTAATAGAAAAACAATAAATACCACACTATGGGAACTGTTCTAGAATCTAATAGAAAAACAATAAATACCACACTATGGGAACTGATCTAGAATCTAATAGAAATACAATAAATACCACACTATGGGAACTGATCTAGAATCTAATAGAAAAACAATAAATACCACACTATCGGAACTGTTCTAGAATCTAATAGAAAAACAATAAATACCACACTATGGGAACTGTTCTAGAATCTAATAGAAAAACAATAAATACCACACTATGGGAACTGATCTAGAATCTAATAGAAAAACAATAAATACCACACTATGGGAACTGATCTAGAATCTAATAGAAAAACAATAAATACCACACTATGGGAACTGATCTAGAATCTAATAGAAAAACAATAAACACCACACTATGGGAACTGATCTAGAATCTAAAGGCGAAGAACGACAACCTTAATAGACATATATATGACAAATTATTTAAGCCAAATTACCTTAAAATTATTAACCATGTATGGCAATAACAATGCTCAAGGCGAACACAAAGTGACATTCGTCAATGTTTAAAACACTAACCCGTCATCTCAATAGGGAGCAAACTATACGAATATTGCGCTATTCAAGGTTTCATCAGATTTTCATGCATATTTAACAGGCTTCGTATTTATGTACACAATGTGTTAGCGAGACCATTCCCATATGAAGGTTTTGTCATGAAAGATAAACGATTTCGACAATGATGTCATTTTATAGTGATAATTAGTGGCGTTAATTCCCAGGACTCGACATACAGAGCTTCACAATGCGTTCCCATGTGGCGGATAGGGATGTCCTCTCAATGTGGGGAGTGTCAGTAAATAATACAAAAAGCCTGACCGGGGATCATAGTGGATAACGAAGTAGCCGAAATGTATCTTATACATAAAGTCTAATTGGTTCGTCACCACTCCACTATCCATCCAGATGTTGCTCCATCATTCAGTCATATCTGTATAAATATTTTGAACGTGTTCGTGTCTTGAACATGCATGCGACATTGGCCACTGAAATGCAATTGTAGAATATAAGTAGAATTTATATTTTATCTTTCAGGTGCATTTCAGTTTAACGCAACGCTGTCATTGGATTTCATGTCCGACCGTTTCAACGGACCTGTATCTCAGCGACACATAGATCATCTTGTGCTTTCGCAACACATTATTATAATATTTTCAACCTTCAACATGGAAATGTGCAATTTGAAAAGACTGAATCTGGATGAAACATTATCAGATTTAATTTTTCAACAGATAAGGAAGTTACAGTTAAAAATACACAACCTTTTATGGACTTTTTGCACAACAAAGTGTGTTCCACAAGGACACATTCCTCTGTTACATTGTTTATAACTAAGATAAATAGTTCTATGGATATATGGATGATTTCCTGGTACATGTATGCATAGTAATCGAGAAAGAATTTTTCTTAAATTGAGAGACAATTTCAACTGCGTCGTAACACAATTTAAAAAAGGGCTATGAAAAGTTGTTTTGTATTTTCCACCTCTACATGAAAATTTGAAGATACCAAAGGGGTAATCAGAAACCGTAAATCAAGGAAGGACAGACAATATAATGGTCAAATGAAAAAGGACAAAATGATCAACAACGATCTACATAACATTACATAGAAAACTAAAGATCGAATTCCACTAATACACGCGGGTGAACTCCAGTCGTGTTTCTTTTTCAAAACCCCGATGATAAGTAATGAATGAGGAATAGACCGGATAGTGATTACGACAAACGGAACATATCCATGGTCATTTGTGATGCAGATACTCCGTAACGATTACCAAAGTCATGGAGGCGACTGTAAAACTTTCGAAGTGATGACTTCAACTTAACCATTAGGAAACTTTGATTCAGTTGCTTCCTTGTTAGCAGCAACCCTCTATAAAAAACATAATGATTGGAACCAAAAGTTCTGGAATATAGGATGAACTGAGATAAATATACTCCATATGCATGTGCTGCTGGAGTGTTGCTACATATAAATGGAAAGTTCGCAATGGGAAAATTGAAGTCATCTCTTTTGTCGTGAAATTTAGTTCTACAACTGTAGCAATGTATTTTTTCAATAAAAGAAAATAACATCCGGACCCAGGACTCAGTTTATTAAACCCCCTACTTAAATAGTAAAAGAAGGTAAATATATTGGAATAATATTTGAAAATGAACTCGCCATTCTTCTTTCTCCCAAAATGCTCAAAACTAAACTTTGTTTTACTTTTAAAATTTGAGTTTAGTACAGAGTTGCGTACTGATAGCATGTGTGTCTGGCTTATATCATAAGATGAATAATTACATTTGATTATAATAACATTCACACCAAAGACTTGATTGGTTTAAATATGGATGATATCGGATTATTATTTTTGGTTTAAATCTTTTAAAAAAAAATTAATAGGCATTTTGAAAATTGTAAGGAAATAACATGGTAAATATTGGCATAAGATATTGTTTATTACCTCATTAAATTAATTCTTATCAAGATTCGTATGATGCATAGTTATCCCTTTTTTTTTCACCAATATCATCCCACGTAAACAAATGTCACATGCAAAATATTTCATACGTATATGTTTTTCTCAAGTAAAATTTCTTTTGCTATATAGGTTTAATAGTAGTCATGACAACCGGAATCAGTAAAGATTAATGAGTAAGCACAAGGTTGGAACCATCTGCCTCCCTACATTTAAATCATCATCCATAACCTGTCATTTTTACCACAGATGGTTTTAGATGTATTCCTTTCATCATCATTTTCTAGATAATGATTTATGTGTGGTTCATGTTTTGCCGCAGAACTATACGCAACGACAAGAAACATGAACTGGTTATTCCAATATAATTTCATGGTAGCAACTAAGAATTATCTGTTTGTGTCTTCTAGTCTTTTTCGTGAAGTATGCCATAAATTATCGGATTATATAGTAAAGACATTATTTTTTTCTATAAATACACGATATAATATGTGTGCTTGCTATATCTTAAAAACATACCTCATGAAAACAAAAACATTTTACACGCGTTAGATATTTACTTTAATAACTTCCCCTTCTTTTTAACTCCCAAAGGAAGGCAAGACAAGAAATCAACTATATAGCTAATGATTGAGAATCCTAAAATATTTTAATTTGCAATAAGTTAAAACCCATCCTGTCGTATTCGAATAACAAACTTGAATTGTTTTACTGCGTAATTATAAATATGCAATAAAAACGTAGATGCCTAATTAAGTCCGCGCGAAATGTTTCTAGAATAGCCTTCATCATGTACTTAGTCCGCGCGAAATGTTTCTAGAATAGCCTTCATCGTGTACTTAGTCCGCGCGAAATGTTTCTAGAATAGCCTTCATCATGTACTTAGTCCATACGACATGTTTATAGAATAGCCTTCATCATGTACTTAGTCCACACGACATGTTTCTACAATAGCCTTCATCGTGTACTTAGTCCGCGCGAAATGTTTCTAGAATAGCCTTCATCATGTACTTAGTCCACACCACATGTTTATAGAATAGCCTTCATCATGTACTTAGTCCACACGACATGTTTCTACAATAGCCTTCATCATGTACTTAGTCCACACGACATGTTTCTACAATAGCCTTCATCGTGTACTTAGTCCGCGCGAAATGTTTCTAGAATAGCCTTCATCATGTACTTAGTCCACACCACATGTTTATAGAATAGTCTTCATCATGTACTTAGTCCACACGACATGTTTCTACAATAGCCTTCATCATGTGCTTAGTCCACACGACATGTTTCTAGAATCGTCTTCATCAGGTACTTAGTCTGCACGACATGTTTCTACAATAGCCTTCTTCATGTACTTAGTCCACACAACATGTTTCTAGAATAGCCTTCATCATGTACTTAGTCCACACGACATGTTTCTACAATAGCTTTCATCATGTACTTAGTCCACACGACATGTTTCTAGAATAGCCTTCATCATGTACTTAGTCCACAAGACATGTTTCTAGAATAGCCTTCATCGGGTACTTAGTCCACACGACATGTTTCTAGAATAGCCTTCATCAGGTACTTAGCCCACATGACATGTTTCTAGAATAGCCTTCATCATGTACATTGTCCACACGACATGTTTCTACAATAGCCTACATCATGTACATAGTCCACACGACATGTTTCTGGAATATCCTTCATCATGTACTTAGTCCACCCGACATGTTTCTACAATAGCCTTCACCATGTACTTAGTCCACACCACATGTTTCTAGAATAGCCTTCATCATGTACTTAGCCCACACGACATGTTTCTACAATAGCCTTCATCATGTACTTAGTCCACACGACATGTTTCTAGAATAGCCTTCATCAGGTACTTAGTCCACACGACATGTTTCTAGAATAGCTTCATCAGGTACTTGGTCCACACGACATGTTTCTACAATAGCCTTCATGACGTACTTAGTCCACATGACATGTTTCTACAATAGCCTTCATCATGTACTTAATCCACACGACATGTTTCTACAACTGCCTTCATCAGGTACTTAGTCCGCACGACATGTTTCTAGAATATCCTTCATCAGGTATGCTCTCAAATACAAATAATTAAACTGTTTTTGGAGCAGGAGTACCAAAGGGCCTAAACATAATGCTAAAATCGGCTATGCCAATTGTTATTATTGTTACGGGCAGTATTAGTACTTATACAAGGCTGTTCGTCATGTGGATCCAAGGATTGCAGTATGTGAGATTTGTTCATAGAGATTCGTCTAGCTTAGAATTTCATAAAGAGATAGGTACTATTACGTCTTGGAACGAAGAGTCTGGACATTGTCAACCTTATGACCCAGAATAGAAGAAACCATTACCAGACTACTAATATATCAATACTGTTATTGTGTTAATGTCGAAAATATAAAATGATTTACGTCTAAAAAGTTTGCACAGCAGCAAATTCATAGCTAAAGAAGTAACAAATAGTTACTGCTTTGAAATGACACTTTATCATTGTCATCCTTCGTTCTATAACGTGTGAAGAAAACAAACTTTGACGTTACAAGCCTGAGTCTATGATACTTGTATCAGGACACAAATCGTTTGATCCTACAAATATTATGCTACAAAAATTATGAAAAGTGTTAATTCCCGATTTGCGATTACTAGAGTTATCGTTCTTGAATCGAGCTATCTTTTTCTGGCAGAGGGTATGTACACATCCGGTTACATAACTTAGGAACGTCACAAAAAGTTATAAAAAAGTGGTAAAAACTATGTATTCTTATTCAAATAAAATCCGATTTATTGGAATTATTTTATTTATCTTTTTCTATCGGTAGATTCTATGAGATCTGAATTTTTATTTCATATCCTGAATGATCGTAATGATTAATAAATTCAGTGTTTTATATTCAAAGATGTAGCATTTTCTCGAAAATCGGCTTTGCTGTTAAAATTACGGACGTTAATAGCGATGTATGCAAAATTCATTCCGATTTACGCAGTGGAATCATTTGTTTTATTTCCTTTTACAGGGGATTATCTTAATCTTCAAATGTTCAAGATCTTTTATCTGCTCGGAGTCTATCATTAGGAAAGGTCTGTTTTTGTATGATATTTAGTTTTTGTTTTCTTTTTTTCAAGAGATCAATGCAGATTCCCATATAAATTCCGACAGGCTCCATTCAGGATAAAGAAATTGATGTTTTACCTTTAGCTATATACATGGTTCATGACTATTCATTCTTTGGTTCCATTGCGGATTTTGTTATAAAAAAGGAACATTTAGGGTTTTTACCGGATTTGGCCATCTCCAAACGTCAGAGACGTCAGGTAGAAATATGACCGTAAAGTTAGACAGCCGGCATTCGCTCCTTCCAAAAACTGGATGGGAAAAAAATGAAGATTTGACTGATTTTAAGGGGGGTGAAATGGAAAATGTTGCAGATACAAGTGCTTTCAATGCTGGTGTAAAGCAGAAAAACACGAAAACAAACAAAATTACAATTGTTAAAAATCAAAACCTTGCAAAATAAAACTTCTTTTTTAACATGCATATACATTTTCCCTTTGGTAACATATAAAGACTTTCCCTTTTATGGAATATGCTTAAATATGATTTTATGAAATATAGGCATCGTGTGCTTTATTATAGAGTTGCACCAATTTACATCAGTACACCTTATATACCACAAAAAAGAAAACAAAACTTACAAATGCGATCATTGTACCATAACCGTGATCGTATAGTCGCTGCTTCACGACCCCTGCAGATTTACACTGAGAGTGCGAATCCTATCGGAGCAGTTTTGTCTTGTTATTTTTGTTTTGTTTTTTTTTTTTTTTTGCTTCTTTTGTTTCTTAGGAACATAATGTGTATCGTTATTAATTTCGGTTAAAGTGAAAAAAATGGAGGCTATATTTATAACAAGTTTTTTTTTTTTTTTTTTTTTTTTTTTTTTTACATATTTGTGATTGTACAGTAGAATTGTATTGATTTTTCGAAAGCCGCACAACGAATATTTCCTTACATATGAATTCATAACATGAATGTAAGCTGTTAATTTCATAATTTTCTTTATTAACTATTAACTATTAACTATTCTGTCGGTTTTTTGGGGTTTTTTATTTTCAAACATCACGTAAACTGTCATAATGAATAAAAAAATAAAGCAATTTAGCACATGTCGTTTTTATCGTAAGCAAACCATCAGAGCTTTTTCTATATATTTTTTTTGTGCTTGGTAGTTATTTTCTTAAATCTGCAGTTGAGAAATCAAATCGTCTGCTATGTTTACTAATTCGCATTTTACCCAATCACTACTATATTAAGTAATACATTTACTTGACTAAATGCGGGAGCACAGTAGTCATGATCGCATTGGCGCTGCCTTGTGATGGAATGGATAGTTCTAGAAGGTGATTCGAGTCCCATCAGTCCTTTTGTTTGTTTGTCTACATTGTTAAGCTTAGCTTCAGGACGGCATTTTTGGCTGTAAGATTATGAGACTGTCAATGCATTTATTGCAAAATAACCTATTTGTCGTCAGTACTTAAACGGTATCCGAAATCATGGGTAGCGGTCGAGAAGTGCATATGTCTAAAAATACATCTTTAATATGACAGATAAGTTTCAATGGACAGAGATGCGATCTCCAAATACACCATTGTTTTTTAAACGATAGACCGATTGCTTGTTCTTGATATATTAAAAACAGAAAAAAGTCGCGTTCGTGATCGTTTTATTTCCTATTCAAAATATTCCAGACGTGGGATCTGTTCTGACGTAAACCGAAAATTGGGATTTGCTTGTTGACTGTACAAGTCGAGATGGTCGGCAAATGTTATATGCAGGTGTTCACTTATCTGATAAGCCCACATTGCTAATGAAGACGCACATACCGTTTCAAACACAGTACAAAATATTCTACCAAATCCGCTTCTGCTTTTACAAATGGTGAAAAAACAACAGATTCTATTATTTCTAAAAATGCTTTCAAATTTATTTTGCCTTGTCTTCGACCGCTCGAGTGTTATGAAAAAATTCAAATACGCTTTCTAATGAAAGGAGAGAACATTTTTTTTTTTTTTTCAATATTCCCGCTGGAGTTCCTCATCGATAACGTATTTGTCTCCTTTGGAGGGACACTGTTTCAGCAGGTCGTCGGCATACCAATGGGTACGAATTGTGCCCCTCTTCTAGCCGAATTATTTTTATACTCATATGAGTCGGAGTTTCTTCAAAAGTTTGTAAAAGAAAAGAAGATTCATGAGGCTAGAGCCTTTAATTTCACATACAGGTATATTGATGACGTTTTATCCATCAATAATTCTAGATTTGCAGAATTTCTTCCATTGATATATCCTCCAGAGCTGGAAGTTAAAGAGACCACCGATACAGCTTCGTCCGCATCATTTTTGGACTCATACCTCGAATTTGACGACAGTGGTCAACTCAGTACTCAAATTTATGATAAGCGGGACGACTTCAATTTTAAAATCATAAATTTTCCAAACATGTGCAGCAATATACCAGCTTCTCCTGCATATGGTGTTTACATCTCGCATTTGATTCGCTATGCAAGGGCCAGTAGCAATTATTCTGATTTCCTGAAACGTCATCTTCATCTGAGAAACAGGCTACTGGACCAAAGCTATTAAAAGATTCGCCTTATTCGATCTCTTAAAAAGTTTATATTCCGATATCAAGATCTTGTAGAAATATATTCCGTCTCTGCAGAAAAAATTATAAGCGATGCATTTTCATGTAGTGAAAATGTATAAAGATAAAGAAGTCAACAAATGTCAAGGATATTTTTTTTGTCAATGTGTGACGTAAAAATATTTTTGACATTTACGTCACCGAATATGAACAACTATTTTACCTATTTTGTTCCTATATTTAAATACTGTTATAGTAACAGCCGGAACCTTTGAATCGTAATGAGAGCGGGAGGTTTGGCGCCTTAAAATCTGATTTAACCTACCATTTCTTTAGAAATGCCTGTACCAAGTCAGGGTCATTACGGTTTTCACAGTTTTCTGGTTGTTGACTGATTTTGTCTGTTTATATAATTATGAGTTTTGACTTTCCCTTTGTAAGATTGTTCGGAGTTCGGTAATTTTGTTATTACCCTTATTTTCAGTGTACAAGAAAAATCGCGCAGTATTTCCGTTTTGCAGAAAAATCTGGTGACAATCATCCAAAGCATTTCAAAAAGTTAATTATGTAACATATTCAGTGGTATGAAAATACAAAGTTATTTGTACAAAAATGTTACAAATCCAGAGAAAAATATGTTTTAAAGTAAATAACTTTTTTCTATAGAAATTTAAAGAAAGGGAATGTCGTGTATATAATTTTCTCTATAAAAGTTAAAGACTCTAATGAACTGTCTATAGCAGCTCATTTTTTCATTGCCATCTGACCGGCTTTGTAAGAGATACGTCTCTACATCTTTGTCGGAGCGTAAGCTCATTCTTGATACCACTGATTTTTTCATTACATTTCCGTAGAAACTGTACAAGTTCAGTCTTTTTTTTAAAGTTAGGAAAAATCTTCAAGTGTTGCCTTGGAATCTAGGTCAATTAATTTCATATTTTTTCGCACTTATTATTTATTCAATAAATTTATTAAAAACCGTCAGGAAAACTTTGCAACCGGAAATGCTATATACCCACTGCCAAGGACGATAATTCAAATTACGAACGATAACTCCATTTTCCGCAAAGAGGGAATATTACTCAGAATAATGAAAAATGGTCCATGAAATAAAGTATTTGATTCAAAAGTATTTTCAGTGTTACATGTTAGTTAAAGTTAGTTAACCAATTATATATTACATAACTGACTGAAATTGGGCACAAAACTGAATTATTTACTTTTCTTGTTAATCCCTTTCTGGGCTAGTGTTTGCAGGTTTCTTAATCTCTATCATGTCAGGACCCTTCATTCTTGTTAGAGTTGTTTTCAATTATTTTGATTTCGAGTTTGTGCAATGCGTCTGCATTTTTGTGGATATATGAAAGGAGATGTCGACTGAGAGGCAAATCGGGCTTGTATTTGATGTTACACCTATGACCATTCATACGTTCAGATATCACACTCTAAAAATTAACTGGCGTTGTTAGATTTGCAGTTGACATTGCGAAAGATGGTATATTCTTCCCTAGTGACCATCCTGTTTCCACGTATTTGTATATCCTCACATACTTTGAATTTCCCAATCCCTGGATTGCTTGTAGATATCCCAGCTCTCACCAAAAGGTCTGTTGTTGAGGGTGGTATGCAAGAACAAAGGGGACTCGCTTGTTCACTTTCTTTTGATTGTTTTCCAGTAGTGAGTCTCTAGAAACCAAATAGGTTTTACGGAAACTCCCTTTGATGCTTCCATTGCTGTATCTCCTCTTTTTTAAGATGACACCGCAGTTCACCAAGCCGTATCTTCGTTATCTCCTCTGTTGAACAAATGCATTCAGTCGGAGAGCCTTGACTGTATGGGATGCCTTTACTGCAAAACTTGTCATCCCAGACATTACAGCAAAAACATTTATATGTCTGAAAATTAAACCCAACATTGTTAGAATTCGATTTTTCAGTCGACAGATTTTTTTGGGGTTCTCACTCGACTGGATTCGAACCCACACCTTTGATACACTACAGCACCAATCGCTTATCCCCATCTCCAGCTCCATGACCATTCGGACACACCCGCTATATATATATTATTATAAACAAATCCAGACCAAACCAATTTGTGAAGCACCGAATTCATCTAAGGATGACAACACAATTACAAGTTTATATCTTCTATTGAATTGAAAACACTGCGATTTAAATAAAACACTCAAGACAGAGGTGTTGAACATACAAATAAATTATGTGGTTCATGAGTTAAACAAGTTTGTGTTCTATCATATCATGTGACGTGCTGAATATAAAACACGGAATACATAAACACAGCATGCTTTTAGTATGTTCAAACTTCAATCGTTTTGATTCCAACGCTTTGTTTTCATTCAAACACTTGAAGTGTGTCTGACTGGTGTTTTGAAAGCGTTTGGTTTTGAACCGCATGTCTTACAGCGTCAAATTGTTTAATTCTGAACATTAAAGAACCAACGCAAAAATACAAACAATACAATATTGGTGTTACCGTTACAATATAGTATGCTTTCGTCAATAATAGTCTGGTTATTAGTCCATGTTTTATACTTAACAAACAACTATTAATAAGGATGTGGACACGAGTATGAATACACTGAACGAACTCTATATCTATTTTCATATTTGTCCGCTCAATCACGGTCGGATGTTCAAAAATGAATATAGCTCAAGGCATATCATGTAGTGAATAAAAAAGATTCCTTGTATGTAGTTGAGCGTTGCTATGCTTCTAACCGATTGATTCTAGATGTGGGATAATCAGCCAGATTACAACGAAAATCTTACAAATATCGTCATCATTGAACACGGCATCACATCACGACATTGTGAAAACTAAAATAACATCAATATGATTTCCTTCAGGAAACACACTTGTTAGTTAAATAGATTTCAAATCAACAAATAAATCCTATGGATTTTATATAGACTTTAAAATAAGGGTAATAACAGAATTACCGAACTCCGAACAATCTTACAAAGGGAAAGTCAAAACTCATAAGTATATAAACAGACAAAATCAGTCAACAACCGGAAAACTGTAAAATAAGTGTTTATTGATAATAGATCACTGACTATGAGTGTTTTAGTACTATAGCTGTCATTGACAATACAGAGACAATATGAAAAAGATGTTAGAAGATATCAAATGGGTAATCAGAAGCTGTAAATCGAAAGACAATTCAATAGACAAAAGAAAAAAGCCAAGAGGACAGATAATAATGTACAATACACTAGCCAGAAAATTAAAGATCGAGCAACACGAATCACATTGAAAACCGGAGGTAAACTCATGTGTTCGGAAGGGTAGACAGTTCCTGCTCCTCTAGTGGCACCCATCATGTTCATGTTACTATGGGTACAACCCTGATGATAAGTCATGAATGAGGACAGGACTGGATTGTGATTACGACAAACGAAACATATCCATGGTCATGATAGAAACCACACATTCTGGAATGTCGGATTAACTGAGAGACATATACTCCATATGCAGGTGATGCTGGAATGTTGCTACATATAAATGGAAAGTTGACAATGGAAAATAATTGAAAGGAAGAACATTACGAATAGCGTTGTTTTATCCTGCAATCAGTACATTTGCTGTACAAATATGCTATACGAATAAATTTTTGCTTTATTCGTACTAGACGAATAAACTTTTCAGCCTACGAATAAGCTTTCCTGGTACCCTGTAGCTATGTACAGCGGAGGGCGCAGACAAGTATGAAACTGGTACTAAAATGTAACGCGGACCACGAAGAAGACACCCTTGACAACGTTTATGAAAGGCTAGGAATGACGCTTGTTTCTGTCCTTTTTGTTTAAATCTGACAAGTTTTCTGACTTTTTTGACATTGCAGGATAAACACAATATACGTACATTGTCGTTAAATATAAAATTCATTTGTACTCGCTGCGAAACAGGCTTGAAAAGCTCGCCGAAGGCTCGCTATTCTGCCTGTTTCTAAAGCTCGTACAAATAAATTGTATATGTACCGACAATGTACGTATATTGTATATATCTTACGTTCATGTATGTACAAAGTGTACACTTACATTGTTATTATATTGAACTACATCCATATACAATCTTTCGTATGAATGAATCGGTTTATTTGGGTGTGTATTCAAATAGAAACATAATCGTGATGTGTTGTTTTTATCTTGTATGTACCAAAGTAAATGAGAGCAATATAAAATTTTTGAGAAAGAATGTTGACGACAAACCAATATTGTAAATAGCCCTGGATTAAGATGTTTGTCCAGTATATACAAATAAGATTGCTGGAATGTTGCTACATATAAATTGAAAACAATGGGAGAACTGATATCATCTCTTTTGTCGTAAAGTTTCGTTCTTAACCGACTCTCACTCCATGTTAATATTAGTATGATGCAGACCTAGATGTATATGTGATGTCAAGCACAATGGGATAGATTCTTGAGATCAAACCTTGGAATTTACTTAGTGAAAGAACAGCGGAAGGGATAGAATGATTGAGCTGACTTCTTTTTGTTTTCTTTAGAAACCTGGCGTGAAGTTTTCCTCATACGAATAAAGGAACAAGTAGTCTAGACGAGGTTGATTTTGTAGAAATATAAATTGTCGCGTTGATATACCTGTAAGCAATGGTCGTTATCAATTGTTGAAAGCCAAATATTTATTAAATAAATCAATCATGTGCTAAACTGTATTATCTGACATCGATTTAATAGGAAAATGTAATCATGAAAAGGATGCAAAGCCTACATAGCCTTAAGCGTTAACGTCATGATGTTCTAATTAACAGATTGCAAAAGCTGTTGCGACAAACAGAAATATATAGGCCACATGCAGTTTCAATATCTCTGTTTGACAGATGGTGACAAACAAATTACAATTTATACTTGGTATTCTGAAAAATATTTGTAATCAATGTTTTTTAATTGGATCTTTTACCAAAGAACATAAAATGTTCGTGTCACTGCATTTTCTTTGAAAAATTACGCTGTAGACTTGTGGTGATTTTGATCAATGAACTACAGAGAAACAGATAGCAAGTTCATCATTGATTTATTTGTCATAAAATAAAGTAAGAACAAAAAATATAAATCATTTGTAATGCATGGAGGTAAATTGGGATCAAATGTTGAACTAAATTATTTAAATAGTATTGTTATATTGTCAGACGTATTGAAATGAAGACCCTCTATATATTACCTACATCTTAATGTTCTACTAGTGTTACATATCACGATTTAATTTTTATTACGTAAATCTACTGTAGGCGGTTACATTTTCTTTTCATACTAATTAAGCAATGAACATTGCCATATTTTCTATATTTACGTGCCATAGTCCATGTCTAGGACAAACCAAAAGGTTGACTTGAGGTAAAATATCAACAGTTCACTTCTAATTTTCATTAGCTGAATTTGATATAACAAAGCTAAGTTATTTTAGTAGACCAGTGTAAATAACCAATCGCTGATGTCAGAAATTAAAAATATATAAGAACTGTTTATGGTGGATGTTTTATTTTAGAATTAAATATGGGGGTGTTAAGCCATTACATGTAGTTTCTACCCCATCAGCGCCTTCGTAAAACCCTGCTCAATATTGTTAACGTCTGCTTATTCTGGTGAAACAAATCACTTTCAGATATCATTCTACCCCGATATTATTGGCATCAATATCAATACAAAATCGATAATATTTACCTTATGTAAAAAAATCTCCGTCACTTCATGCAGACTCGCGTAACAGGTGAAAAACCTTGCTTTTTATTTGTTCGAACTTATTAAAAGGTTTTTGATAGGAATGTTGAGAAGACTGAAATATTCATGATATATACTTGATACGGATGAATTATTTAAACCACCCAAGATCAAGCACATAATCTGTATTTGAACTAGAACTACTAATCGAAGTTGATGTGTTATGAAATGTGATTTATCTGTGTGGATGACGTTCAATCTTTTTCCAGGATTTTGGGGATGTATTTCAATGTTCAATTGGATAAGAATTTAGGGTATGTAAAACGAGATAATACCATTATATCTTGGTTATATTTTGAATTAACATCATTATCATACCTTTTAAGAACATACATGTTGTATACATTTGATGTAGGAACACTTCACGAGAAAGCTTAGGAAGACATACCTTTAAATTCTTTCTCTACAACAATGCTTAATCAAAATATGCAAATTCAACTTTTTAAAGCATTTGATACTCGCCATCTTCAGCTTCATTGAACAAATGAGGGTGACAAATTATCCGTACGTGTGAGTCGAATCCTTGTTACATACACATGAAAGTGTTTCCTATTTTAACTTGTAACAAAATAATCTCTGTTATGATATCTTTTTTTTTTCTTCTTTATTTTTATATTATTCAGTATTATTTCGTAAATTAAGCGCGACTTATTTTTAAAACAAATATATATACATGTATTTGTAAAACGAATCATTTAGAATGATTTTTTTTTTCTTATTTGATAATTCTAACTTTACTAAATATAACTATAGGTGGGTACGAACGGAAATGATTATCTAGTCTTGGTTTATATTTTACTTACTATTTACAAACAACGTGTAATAATATTAAAGTTTGTTTTGGTGTTAATATTTGGAAACTCTGAGAATGTCAAGTGTGATGGATTGACCGCACAATAGTACCGAGGTAACAAACAGAAAATAATACAAATGGATATACTCATCGTAACAAACTACATCCACTTCAATTGCTTAGTCTATATTTTAAGTTGTTTTAACACCATCCATGACGCACATCATTTTAATACATGCAAGTGTCCTAACTGACAAACAACACGTAAGTCCACATAACCATTGACAAGAACGATAACAAGAATGATAACAAGAATGATAACAAGAATGATAACGAGAACATTTCAATCAAGGTGAAAAGAAGAATAATCATCCCAAACCATTGACCTTTCAATAAGTGTACAATTTAAACAATTATATAATAACGCTGATCGCCCGGTTGTATTAAGAAAACGTAGATATCAAGTTTAGTGCGCACGACGCTTTTCTGGAATAATCTGCATCAGGTAGACTCAAAGTCAGGAGGCAAGTTAGAGGTGACATTTTACTGACATGTAGAAAGCACTCACATTATTTCACTAAGAGGGGATGTTTAGGCTCATACAACTAGTTTAATCCAGCCATTTTTTATTGAAGTACCTGTACCAAGGAAAGTGAGCGGTCATGTATTTGTGTGTTAGGGGTATCGATATTTGATTTAGGAATTGTTCTTCCAGTGTGGTAGTCTTTGTTGTTGATTTTATTATCAAAGCGAACGCTCTCCTCCCTCAGACAAAGATGACCTTGATCTAAAAGCGAAGGCTCTCCTCCCTCAGACAAAGATGACCTTGCTCTAATTTGGCTATCATTATATCTTTATACTATATCTTTATTATGCCCTTTGGTTCCCTAAATACTTTCAAATTATTTGCCCTAAGCGTACCTGATGAAGGAAACGTGTCGTGTGCACTACTTTCTTATGAGATAGAAGACACTAAAATTCACTTCCACCCATCTAAGGTGCATTGTGCAAGCTTCGTTTATGTTTAAATGATGTGTATTAATCAATACAATTTATGTTGCATAACTGACAGTGTTCTAATAAGGTATGATGATTATATAATCAATTTTAAAAGAACCGCAATTTCAATTCTGTAATAAGGTAAGCGTTTGTAACGTGTGTTTCTCAGTATGATACCACTAGTGAAGCGTCTTCTAAACATTCCTCAGCACGTTTGTAACCTGTGTTTCTCAGTATGATACCATTAGTGAAGCGTCTTCTAAAGATTCCTCAGCACGTTTGTAACCTGTGTTTCTCAGTATGATACCATTAGTGCAGCGTCTTCTAAAGATTCCTCAGCACGTTTGTAACCTGTATTTCTCAGTATGATACCATTAGTGGAGCGTCTTCTAAAGATTCCTCAGCACGTTTGTAACCTGTATTTCTCAGTATGATAGCATTAATGAAGCGTCTTCTAAACATTCCTCAGCACGTTTGTAACCTGTATTTCTCAGTATGATACCATTAATGAAGCGTCTTCTAAACATTCCTCAGCACGTTTGTAACCTGTATTTCTCAGTATGATACCATTAGTGGAGCGTCTTCTAAAGATTCCTCAGCACGTTTGTAACCTGTGTTTCTCAGTATGATACCATTAGTGAAGCGTCTTCTAAACATTCCTCAGCTGGAAATTACTATCAAAATTATTAGAGTAGTAAAAATCAAAGGGAAAACCTCAAAATCAACAGAATTTAATATAAAGATGAACTCAACTTTTTAATTTTTTTAAGAAATAGGTGTGTCACAACAGTAGCATCCTTTGCGTTACATGATTTTGCATTGATGTAAATAATTTAGGCTCACATCAAACTACCATCGAACCTCACTATACAGAAGTCAGGGGGTGGTAAATTTACTTCAAAATAGCCTATCAGTTGAGTTATCCGAGATTAATTAAGCCAATATGTACTACCAACAGATATTATTATAACTTCTAATTATGCAAGGAAATGACTTATCCTGGTTCAAAGCAATAAGATTATACTTTATGCAACTGGAGAAGCTCGCTCTGTCTGAATGCATACGTGTAACACTGAAACACAATTACATCTACAACAATGTATGTCTTAAAATAAATAAATTACATTCCGACCCAACATTCAGTTCACACAGCTCACATTTCACAGGAAGCTTACTCCTTTGTCAAATATCGAATGGGTGTATTTTATTCACTTTGTATAGTCCACTAATTCGATCTAAACTAGAATACTGTAGTATATTTGAAGGATGTAGTCATAAATTCTTTATACAATACCACACCACTGATTACGGCCATCGCTTGCAGCATTTAGAACCTCTCCAGTTTATAGTGTATATGTGGGATCGCATTAGTCTTCAGTACAAAACAGACGAATAAAATGTGGATTGCAGTACGTAACCAAAGTGAAGACGTGTCCATTATATCCATTTTATGACTGCATAGCGTTTTGTAGAAACTTGTTTGTCCTTTTTCTATTGGTTATTGTATTGTCTGTCCTTCAAGTTACGGTTTCTGATTACCCCCTTTGGCATGTTTGTCTGACCATCCCATATATGAAAATATTTATGAAAAATAACTAAATAAAAACCCACTTGTTGGCCTACCAAAACATTAACATTTATCTTTTATACAACAGTGTGGTATTTTTGTTGTTTTTTTCCATTTTATTGCACAGTTACAACACCTCGTGGCTGTTGAGAAGGATAAAACATATCTCTGGATACCTAACAGAATAGGTATCTACTGGAACACAGTTGTGATCCAAGAGGCAAACCATTCTCCAGATGATCCAATAACTGACTGTAATATTCTATTCCTGACACAATTCCTGGTTCTCATGGTAACCCACGTAATGAGGGAGCTTATTTTGACATGTTGTAATAATAGGTCATACACGGTCGACACCTTTGATAATAAATGAAGAACAACGACGTACCAGAATGCATGCCATGTAATTATTTTTATTCTCTAGAACATGGTATAGATGACTTTATAAATGTTGACGAACGTTGTATACAATCAACTCTTTAAACGATGTGTTTACAAATATCGCAAGGTATGCCATTCTGTGAGTGCATAGTGAAGAAAACGTTAGAGAATACCGAAGGGGCAATCAAAAATGAACAACCCAGAGACAATGGCAACAGAGTACACAAGACGAAGAAAAACAAGGCAAAAACACAACACAATATGCATTGGATACCACTATACCAAAACAAACACAAATAACGTAAATAAGACATGAACCCTCCTACAAACAACTTGAGGTAAAGACGAACCGAACATCGTTTTTATGCGGAAATGGTAACGGACATCACATACTCGTTATATTTCTATTCTTTTAGTTTCTAATTCTATTTTATTCTTTTATCTTATCATTGTATTGGTCGATAACACCTTTAGTTTTTTTAGGTAATGTCTTAGCCAATATTTGCTTGTGTATAATTGAAAATTCACGCCACGGCCATAGCAGAAATAGTGCCAAAAATGGTGTCGAACAACAAAAACAAATAGATTTAAATAAACAAAATGAAATCGTCAGCTGAAATTAACTCCTTTATTACTCTTTATGTCAACTTCAAAGATACCAAAAGCTGTGGACACTTTTTTCTTCAAATGAGTAAGTATTGTATTGTGTATTTCCTCTAGGTAAATGTAGAGAAATACTTCATCAAATGAAAAATAAACAAAAATACTACACTGTCGAAACATTTCCACAATCCAACAGAAAAAGCGTAAGAAGACAGTCGTCTGAGTATTAAACTAATGAATCAAATTTTTTAAAAGAAACGTATCATTTGATCTTTCAAAACTTTTGTTTAATAAAGATATCAGTAGTTTAAAAAAAGGTATTATGTCACTTCGGTAGAGATGACAAAAGATGGTATTGACAATTATATGTTGGTTCAAACTTATTATTGTTTCCCTACTTCGCCTTAGGGTGGCATTGTGTACTATCTAATCTTACAATAGCTGCTGCTTTCAATTTAGCTATATGTATGCAGGATTTATCGAAATACAGTAAAAACCTGTCTAAACCGAACCCCTTTGGGACTGACGAATTTGTTCAGTTTAGACAGGTATTTGGTTTGCACAGGTTCAATTACATAGACATATAGTAGATGGGACTGTAAAATATGTCTGGTTTAAGCAGGTTTTCGGTTTAATCAGGGTTCGGTTTAGACAGGTTTCACTGTATTTTAAAACAAGAAGTAAGACACATTTAACTGTAGCGCCAATCTCACGTTATATTATATACGAATTGCTTGTTCAATTTACCGTATTATCCAAGTTAACACGAAATTAAAAACACATCTGCAATTTACAGATCCTCCATGTTTTAAGACTTAGACTTGAATAATTGATAATAGCTTGATAGTTACCGTTTCACAACCTATATAATAAATGTGATGACGTGGGTTTCCCAATGGAAGTTTTAATTGGTCGGTTATTATTATCCCTCCCTCGCATTCATAGGTGTGTACAGCCTTGTTGATACGTTATACATAAAGACCATGTTCATCATTTGAGGACCTAACAAGGTATCATGTTATTCTCAAAGACCAATTTCATCCTTTAAGAATCATTTGTGGGAGTTCGCTTTATTGTGAAAGGTAATGTTCATCATTTAAGAATCATTTGTGGGAGTTCGCTTTATTGTGAAAGGTAATGTTCATCATTTAAGAATCATTTGTGGGGGCTTGCGTTATTCTGAAAGACCATGTTCATCCTTTGAGGATCTGAAAAGGTATCATGTTATTCTCAAAGACAATGTCTATCCTTTACGAATCATTTGTGGGGCCTTGCGTTATTCTGAAAGACCATGTTCATCCTTTGCAACTACATGTGCAATCAGTGCCTTTCACCACTAAAATTGTGAGTTTGATTCTCACTCATGGTGAGGTGTACTCGATACAATATTATGTGAAAAAGTTAGTCAGTGACTTGCGATCAATCGGTGGTTTTCTCCCGGTTTCCTCCACCAGTAAAGTTGCGTTAAACACCATAACACCCCCGCCTAACATTGATTGTCTTGATATAAGTCAAATTTAGTTGCTTTGACCTTTGCTTTAATGTATACATTATTTTTGTTTATTGTAAAATTTGTTTTCGTGGTCATATAGACAGTTAATTAACTCACAAACCTACCCTGTATGATCTATATTCGTCGACGCAGCAATTTTCATTTAGGTTGATGTTAAACAATATTGTCAGAATTCGCTATCACTAAATTGTTAGTGGTTTGAAAACTTGAAAGATAGCTTTAAAAACATAATTAATAAGTGATATGACTCTTATCCAATTGAAAGTTTTTAATATAAAACAAATATCGGAATTATCCTTGATTAAATATTGTGCCTAAATCAAATCATGTAATGACGGTATTGACTCACACACATTCCTGTATTTGAGTTGATTACAGTCTATAGTCATCAATATATAATAAATGTTTGCCATCCACAATATTGTATTGTAGTCCAACCAAATGGTCATCCATTGTGAGTATGTAGTTTATCTGGTTCATACATTATAGATAATATGATGAGAAGAAAAATGACTATTTGATATATATATTAAGTAAGTTCTAATTGATATTATATATACTTAGTAAGTTATAATTGATATTTTCCTAGCAGCAGCTGATGTTGGCTTGTCTTAATAGATAATAACGACAAGTAAATGATTCATTATAGTAAATCAATAATAGACAATTAAGCATTTTATTGCATGTAAAGTAGTATAGACATGAAAGTTGTTCTACAGATTTATACATCAAACATTTACCTGACATCTTCAGTCAATTTTATCCGTAAATTGTATCAGAATATTACCTCTCTACAGTATAGCCATTATAGAGCAGTCGATGTGATGAGCAATGTCCGCTTTAATAATCTGAGCAATGTCCACCCTACTATAACTGAACAATGAGCGCTCAAGTATTCCCAAACAATGTCCGCCCTACTATAATTGAGCAGTAACCGCCCCACTATAAATGAACAATGTCCGCTCAACTATTACTGAACAATGTCCGCCCTACTATTATTGAACAATGACCGCTCAACTATTACTGAACAATGACTGCTCAACTATTAATGGAAAAATGTCTGCCCTACTATTACTGAGCAATGCCCAGTCTGTTTTAACTGAACAATGTCCGCTCTACTAAAGTGGATACTGTCAGCTCTACTATAACTGACACATGTCCGCTCTACTAAACTGAACAATGTCCGCTCCACTATAACTGAACAATGTCGGCTCTACTAAGCTGAACAATGTGAGATCTACTATATCTGAACAATGTCCGCTCTCTAAGCTGAACAATGTCCGCTCTACTAAGCTCAACAAAGTCCGCTCTACTAATCTGAACAATGTCCGTTCTACTAAGCTGAACAATGTCCACTCTACTAAACTGAACAATATCCGCTCTACTAAGCTGAACAATGTCCGCTCTACTAAACTGAGCAATGTCCACTCTACTAAGCTGAACAACATCCACTCGACTAAACTGAACAATGTCACCTCTACTATAACTGAAACATGTCCGCTCTACTAAGCTGAACAATGTCCGCCCCACTATTACTGAATAATGTCCGCGCTGCTATAACTGAACATTGTCAGCTCTACTATTACTGAGAAATGTCTGCTCTACTAAGCTGAACAATGTCCGCTCCACTATAACTGAACAATGTCCGCTCTACTAAGCTGAACAATGTCCGCTCCACTATAACTGAACAATGTCGGCTCTACTACATGTAAGCTGAACAATGTGAGATCTACTATATGTGAATAATGTCCGCTTTACTAAGCTGAACAATGTCCGCTCTACTAAGCTGAACAATGTCCGCTCTACTAAGCTGAACAATGTCCGCTCTACTATTACTGAACAATATCCGCTCTACTAAGCTGAACAATGTCCGCTCTACTAAGCTGAACAATGTCCGCTCTACTATTACTGAACAATGTCCGCTCTACTTAGCTGAACAATGTCCGCTCTACTATTACTGAACAATGTCCGCTCTACTAAGCTGAACAATGTTCGCTCTACTAAGCTGAATAATGTCCGCTCTACTATTACTGAACAATGTCCGCTCTACTAAGCTGACAAATGTCCGCTCTACTAAACTGAACAATGTCCGCGCTGCTATAACTGAACAATGTCCGCGCTGATATAATTGAACAAGCTGCGCGCTGCTATGACTGAACAATGTGCGCTAATATAAATTTAAGATGTTGTTTTGCTCTTGCAGTTTCTACAATATAAGGAGGTTAATGAGGCCATAATCGGTTATTCACATCTGGTCACGTTCCGATATGCTACGCCCATCGCATGTGAAAATTATTAAACCAGATGACCGATACAGGTTCAGTTGAACCCCTGCTTATCACAAGAGAGGAAGTTTGGGACAATAAAAATAGTTTTACACCCTGAGACTTTGTCTATTGAAGTGGCTGTACCAAGCCAGGAATGTGAGCGGTCATGTATTTGTGTGCTAGGGGTATCGATATTACTTCTTTCACGACTTTTTAATTGAATTTTGAATTGTTCTGACAATGTGGTATTTTTTGTTTTTCATTTTCTGTCTAACTCTGATGTGTAGCTAAGTACAACTGGACGCAAACATCTCATATCAACATACCAAATTACCAAGATGCTAATAACAGCGATATAGTCTTACCAAAATATTGTACATGATGTGGCTGCATGGCCTTAGTATTGAGAATAATGTGTGAAACTATATTATTATATAACTTGATCTATGTTTACATAAAACATATCTATCAAAGAAAAATGGTTTCAGTTTTTGGCAGTATATCAATGAATTATTATCTTACGTGAAGATCAATGAACGTCATTTTCCATATTACTATAGAGTCCCCCAGGGATGTCCATATTATTTCTAATAATCTATTTATTACATTGATATGAAAAGATAAAACGGTGATGATCGACAATTCCATTAACCAATACAAATCATAATGTATTTAGACATATCTGGTATATGGGTATATAAATTAGTCTATATCAGCTGTTACCCCTCCGCCTATATCACGGCTTGAAAAATGTTCTTGGTTCCATCATCTGGTCTATGCGGAACATATCATGTATATATTACAATTTCATTATATATTATATTGTTATATCTGATTTTTGGCCACGATATTACTGGAATATTGTTGAAAGTGACGTTAAACACCATAATTGAAACCCTCTGATTTTCGGTACTTTGTTGTATTGATTTTACGTCTTTCTATGATTTTTCCTTTTGGTTTTTGAACTGTTCCGACAGTGTGGAATTTTCATTTTATTCTTTAACTATTAGCCTCAAGTCTATGAATTGATATGACAGATTTATTTCCGGCTGTCATGTCTGGGTGGCCCTTCGGAAGTAATTCGTACTTCTTAAATGTTTTTTGTTTACGTTTCCTTAAACATTGAAGTAAGCACATAGTCGATAAGAATATGTTGTCGTATATAGAACTTGACAACTTGTTCTCATTACAGAATACGCCCTTTTTTTTTTACCTGCAAATAACCATAATATCCGTTAATTGATTTTGCCATTCACCATTCGGTATATTATTTTATCAGTGAAAAAAAATTCAAATGGATAAAACTAATACCTAATTCTTAGAATGAGCTTCCATGAAACACCGATAACTGTTTTAACCTCGTTTCGAAAGACTGGATATACAAGTGTCATTTCTTAGACATCCTTGAAAACTTGACATTGAGTATTTCAATTCATATCATAATGATTGATACTTCTAAGCAAATTTGATATGTATTCTACCTTTATGAGGCAAAATGTAACAACAAAGGCATTAAATTAAAAAGTAGATATCTAATTTAGTGCCCACGAAGCGTTTCTGGAAAAACCTTCATCGGGTTCAAAGTCAAAAGATTGGAAAGCCAAACCATTTAAAGATAAGAATATTTTTACATCGAATTTTTAATTCCTCTTTTCCATATAATAAACGGAACAAAATAATAACTAAACAGTACACACGTCATAATCCGGAAATAGAAACCAACAAAACGAAACCACGTGGCTTGAAGGGATACATCTGTCCTGTTTCGGGAATGGTAGTGCCAGTGTAATCAATTAAGAACAGACATTAATTCATCAAATATAAACGTGATCGAAGGAACAATACTATTAATTCTTGTGTCACGCACAAATTAATCTATCTATTATTAAAGCTGTAATCGTTCTTTAATTCAATCATTATTCGAATTCACTTCAATAACGTTTTAATTCTTCTGAAACTCCAGGTGATTTATTTACTACTATAAGTTTGGTTTTTATGTGGCAGTAAATATTGTGATCTTGTCCCGGAACAGTAGACGAACTAGTATCTGGATTACCCAGTAACTGTTCTATCCCTTATACGAATACTAAGCCATACATATTGTATAGTAAAATATAATTTGAAACGTTGGCTCCTCTAAAACGGTCATAAATGTCATGAAATTCAGTCTATAATTGATAAAAAATCAATTCTTCGCATGGTAAATCCCTAACGTAGGCGGTACTTTTGACGTGCCTAGATCATCTTACTCTGTATCACCTAGTTCAACAATCCACTGAAGTTGTGGGAAATGAAAACTACTTACCGCGTTGCGTCAAACTAGAGATCATTCTTTGTGAAACAGTGACATATCCTTCATTTAAACCCATTTAAATGTGCATGTTTTATTCGCGTGTTATAGATGATTTAGCATAGAGTTTTGGGTGATTGTTTATACCGGAAGTGAACCTTCGGTTAATTTGGTCGATTGGTCTCGAAAATTTTCTTAATGTCAATCGTTGGGCAAAAGAAATACGAAATATTGCCAGACGATGTAAACAAATATTGTTGATATAAACAGAAAGGTTTTATTGAAAATGTTATCGAAGCAAGATAAACAACTCAGCGTCCCATTAGAAAAACAATGGCTACCAGGTAATGTTAAATCTACGTAAAGAAAGGACGTATTCATTCATTCAACTTGCCAAGGGAGAATATAAAACATGGACCATTTACCTTCTAATGGGAAAATGCATCATGAGACTACAGGATGAAGCATAAGAAAGGTTTGAAGATACCAAAGGGGTAGTCAGAAGCCGTAAATCGAAGAATGACAGAAGGGTAAACAACGGTCTACAAAACATTACACAGAAAACTAAAGATCGAGCAACACGAACCCCACTAAGAAACGGGTGTTAACCGTTTCGAAGTACCCGTGTCAAAAATGCCCATGATATATTTCTTTTGTCGTAATCACAATGTATTCCTTTCCTGATTCATGATTTATCACCGTGTTTGTAATAATAGACACACGACAGGTGCCACATTTGGAGCATAAATTGTTTATCCTTTTGGAACACCTGAGTTCACCTCCCTTTTCAGTGCGGTTCGTGTGGCTCGACCTTTAGTTTTCTGTGTAAGGATTTTTGTAGATCACTGTTTGTCTTTTTATTTTCTTTTGCACATTGCATTTTCTGGCCTTCTTCGATTTACGGCTTCTGATTACCCCTTTCGTATCTTCAAAGTTTCTGTAATCTGGTAAAGTGAACTCAAGAGTCGGAAATGAAAAATATACTGACAGTTTGGTTGAATAAAAGAAAATAGAAAATTGCTATCTATTTGTTAACATTTCTCTTTTACTTGATATATTTGATGACTAATATTGGTTTAATAAAGATACGTATAACATGTTTGGCTAATTATTCACTTTGAACTGAAATTAATGTTTAGATGGGAAAAATAATGGAGAGGGTTCTATTCTACTATATGCAGCAAAGCAATCGCATATGAGAATACCAATCATATTTCCTTTCGAAACATTCTTCAATACACCAATTACTAAAAATATAAAGAGAAACGTAAGAGGTCAAATTTATTTAGGTTAAATTGTTCAATTAAAAGGAAACTATAAAAATGTTTCTATACTATGATTCACATATCAGCATATGGTTAATATCAGGAAAGTAAGGCACTTAACAACTCTCAGACTTATTTCCAAAGAGGTTCTTTAGATGGTTTTGTTATATTTTGCACTGTCTCCTCTATTTGACATTAAAGTGTCGTTAGCGTTGTTTTGTCAATCAGAACTGTACTATACCTTCTTATTTGTATTTTATATTTATTTGGACAATCATGCATAAAATGTCCATGCATCTGTAGCACATTGTGGAATATGAGAGCCCAATAATTGCCAATTTGATGCCTTTGGGTTTTGTAAAGTTTCACTATTAAACAATTTATCATCTGTTTGACAATTTGTAAACTTTCCATCTGAAACCGAAGTCTCTCTCGGAACAGCCGTTGTATTTCACAACCCTCTAGTGCTATGGTGGGTCCATTGTTGTCGGAAAGTGGCAGGTTTTCGACATTGATTCTGATGGTGTCTGGTTGCGTTCTACCTGGTTGTAAGGATTTTGTGAGTGGAGAAGGGACTTGCCTGCCACGTAAAACTAAGACCTGCACTAGCATTGACCGTCTGTCTTCCTCATTATCTATGTATATGCGTCACATTTCCCTGATGTGTTGTATGCCCTTAATAATTTGTGAGGTACGCTTGCTCCGATGGCTTTGTATATATCGACATTAGTCAGCCACAATGATCGTGCTGGTTTTATAGATGAACCAAAATCATCATCGTCTACAAGAAAGACTGGTTTTCACTTTCACCTTTCACTGTGTCAGTCGGAAAGCAAACCCACGATTTGACCGCTACAGCTATTGATTCTAAAATCACGCTGTCAGGGGGCGACAACCGTTAAAAAAATTCCCGCTAGGTGCCGCTTTACAAGTCCCGCAACATTTTTCATTCGCGCTGTTGTAGGATAAACGTGAAATAAAGTATTAAATAGACAAAAATGTGACAGAAACGTGATTTCTATAAAATATTTATATATTTTTTGCAATGATTGGCTATATCAGACAAGCGACCGAGGCTTATATTAGTCAAAAACGTGTTAAGAATCGTGCATTCTAGAATGTGTAAAAACACGAGATTCGGTTTGTTTACATTTTTCGGCCAATGAAAAGGCTGACACAAATCTATATTAAGACATGAAATTGGTGATACAGGGGTGATATAGCATCATCAACCAATAGAAAATGCTCTCCCAACTGGAAATTCCGTCACCCTGAACGGAAATCATTCCTGAAAGATAATTCGACGAGGCATGTTTTTTGAAATTTTTGCCTTGTTTTAGTGTAAAATGTGCCCATTTTGGTGATCATTTCTTCCTCAAAACACCCATGGCGTGTGTATATGTCTGCCTTTTATTAGATTTATTAATATCTTTATATTTTAACCGAAAGTTTACAAGAAAACTGCATTGTTTACATCAGATTACGCCCCCCCCCCCTTTTCCCCCGTCTCGTCAATACACTTAGCTTTACCCTCTAGTGCCCCGCGTAACATATTTGCTACATGAACTTCTTCGGGGTACCAACAGTAAAATGAATGTTTGTTTTGTGTTTTTTCCCAGTGTTGAATGTCTGCTACATTGCAAAGTTATTATTAGATATAGAAATATAGTCATCATAACATTTTCGAAAATGTCAACCTCCATAAAATATGAGTGGTAAAAATATCACTGATGGGGAAATAAAATTATATGATCATACAGATAATAACAGATTCAGAATATGTTTTTTTAGATAATGATTTCATAAAATATTAAATTTAATCATAAAATAACAGATGAATTTGTTTCTGAATTCAAGGAATTGATAATTAAAGTAGAATGTATCAAATATGCTACATTGGTAATTACGAAAATATCAAAGGGAAATAATTTAGAAAATAGAAATTAAAAAAGGCAGATAACAGTAGTTACTCCACATTAAACACCAGACAATCCAAGCACACTGACACCATAACCACTACGAATCTACCCACCCACCAAACACATCAGACATAAAGGTATTCACATAAAGTGGAGACAACCTGACGTGGTATAGGCACTTCTCACAAAAGTGAAGTGGTAGTATAGAGTTAAACCGGTTTCAATGGCGCCCAAACCTCCCATTTGTTACTTCATCCAAATGCTTAATCAAAAATACACACAATAAAAAAAAACCTGCATATTACAAATGGCACTGTGCATGGCTTCAGATAAAACCAATGAAAGTATGTGCTTTTACAAGTGAAATAGCAGATGGATTAGTGGAAATAAAAGTGGAAATTGACAGAACCCTGGTTTCTTCACCACCTGTCAAGCCCATGAAAAGGCCTGTAGATATAGTTAGAAAAGATGGAACAAACCACCATCCGATATGTGATGAGAAAAGACAGAGATGTTAATTATTTGGTTGCGATGGATTTTCATATGTAAGAGGAGTTTGAAGATACCAAATGGGTAATCAGAATCTGTATATCGAAGAAGAACAGACAACGCAATGGCCAAAAGAAAAGTACAAAAGGACAAACAGTGACCTACAAAACATACATATAAAACTAAAGAACGAGTAACACGAACCCCACTAAAAACCGGGATGAACTCAGGTGCTCCGGAAAGCTAAGTAGTTCCTTCTCAAAATGTTTTCGATGCCATATGCACTTATGTTTGAGCAAGGACAGAAATGACTTTATTGCTTTCTGCTTTTAATTCAATATTTATGTGAACTGTACGTATGTACCCGTCAAATAACACTTAGATGCAATAAGTTTCAATAATACAAACCAGTAAATGAAAGTTTACAAAGTACTGGTCAATAGACAATCATCAGATTAGAAATCCAACTGCACCAATTTGGATATTTAGTATGCATTTGTGAATTTTAACATATTTTATTTTTCATTTTTGCATGTTTCCTGTTATGTATTTTGTTGCTGAAATAAATTAGCTTTGTTTTAAACAGTATTCCTAAATAATTAGTTATGTAGCACATTTGATACATCACATCCCAATTCCCGATGTAGCAGATATGCCACAATTCATATTTTCCGAAAAACGAGTGAAAAACCTAAAACAAACACTGATTTGTATTAGACATATCCCAAATATTTACTTTTATTCAATAACATAATTGTTCTTAATGTTGATGGGAGGTTGGGCATTAGAGGGTTAGACTCCTTTCCCGTTTTCTGTCAATTAATCTTGTACATATCTAATGTGGCGATTATTTCAAAGGCAATTAGTTTATCAAATATATTTAGGAATGCTGACTTTTAAGTTTTACCTGATCTTCTTCTCCAAATGAATTATGTGTAACAGGTATACAATGAATGTGACTCTGAAAATAAAAACCAGCCAGTGTGTGTGTTATAAATAGAAAGTAGGCTATATTTGCTATCTGTATGTAACTGCATATATGATATTTAATTGATTGAACAACTGTGTAGTTTGCAAGAATGTTATTTTACCATAGTTGACTAGTAATGCCCCCCAAAAAAACTGTTCTGAGGCCCACAGTGGCGGGGACCCTGGGCCCTGTGTTCATTGTAAGGAACCTTATTCAAAGTCATCTCGTTATGTTCATTTACTAGTAGTTCAAAAGAAGAAAGATTCATAACACACAGTTTTCTATGAATATGTAAAAAGAAAATACAGTTATGCAGATGATGACTGCATTTGTCGCAGATGTGACATGAGACTTCATAATGCAATGAAACAGGATAAGGAGGATGCAAAAGGGCCAGCAAAAAAATTCTAAGTTGAAAGTGTATATGGGAATCATGTAGTACTACTGACACTGGAACATAATTTGATGTTTCTTTTGAAATTGACCAATCTGAGTTAGAACAGGTCTCTGTAAGTCAGTATGAAACACATACTTCAAATCAAAATACATGTTAATTACAAGCAAAACAAATGTGTGACAAATTGGCAGACCATAAGACTACTGCTTATGTACACATGTTTAACTCTTGCTTTCATTTAGAACCTGCGAGTCAAGACATTTTAGAAGTAAATTTGTGTACACCACATTATCAGAAGTATAATAATTATGAAACTTTGCAGTCATGCTATATATGTGATAAGACAACATCAAATAAAAGATCAGTCATTATGCCTATATCAAAAATTTATTTGTTCAGTGTGTATTTGAATCAGGAACTGAAGGTGGAAACAGATGTGTCTGCAGGCAAAGTCATTTTTAACAAATTTGTGAGATCTGGTGATTCTCTAAATGAACTTTCAAAAATTGATGACTACTTAACTAAATGTTTGTCACAGTTTGATCAGGTGGAATATTGCAATGTAGACTCTGACAATTTTGACCGTTACTGTTTTATCCTGTTTTAGAATTTGTAGTCAGTGACTTTTTATCCAACAAAGCTTTATTGTTGTCAGATTTGTACAAAACATTTGAAGATTTAGTTGACAAAACAGCTTTAATTAAATCACTGAAAGAACCAGAAGACAAAATTGGTGAACCCTTTCCCATTAGAGGCAATAAATTCTCCCATTTAAGTTTGAAAGATTTCAAGGAAACGGGTAATGAATCCTTGGCATGGTAAAGTTTCGAGAAGAAATTGTCAGCTAGCAATTTCCTGAAATATTTGGTACAGGAAAATGATATACATGTAAATCTCTCAGGTCTTAAGCCTTTTCTTTCATTTTCTGAAACCGACACTGAAAAATCCGAGTTTTGTTCAATTGCAGTTTTAGATGAGACAGCAGATTCAAACGCCACAGTTTTGAAAACTTTGAATGTTCTTCACAAAAAAGTTTCAGATTGAGATAAAGCTTCAGTATCTAATTGTTGTTGGAAACGGGAAATCTTATGACCATTTAATAAAATTAAAATCAGAATATGGAGGTTCATTAAGCTGGGTTTTGCCATATCATGGAGACTGGCACATACTTTTTTTTAATCTCATTTTCTATCAAATTAATAATTCATTGTACTTAGGATTTGTTCAACTTTCATAAAATTTATGGACTTTTTACTCTGTTAATAGTTTATGGAAAAGAAATACACTTGAAAACTAATATGTACAGTCATCTGTCAAAAGTATTGGGAAATGTAAAAAAAAATCCCTATATAATCAACCAAAGCTATATTTTTTTCAATAAAATTATTGTGAAATTGTTTCTGGATAGATTGTAACAAATTGTTCACCAAAACATTCGGAATTGTCTATATTTTGTTTGTTTATTTGCTCAAATCTTTATATGAGTGGTTTTTATTTGCACATAAATTTTCCATGATTGTTAATTTTTTTGATTTATTTTTAGTTGAAATATATAGGGTAATCTAAATCAATTTTAATTTGTTGTATTTAAATTATGTACAAATAAAAATAACTCATAACAGCATAATGAGTAAATAAACAATCAAAATATTGACAATTCTGAATGTTTTGGTGTAAAATTTGTTAAAATCTATCCAGAAATTATTTCACAATATTTTTTTGACAAAAATATAGTTTTAGTTGATTATATAGGGATTTTTTCTTACATTTCCCAATACTTTTGACAGTTGATTATATATATTTTCTTTAAATATTTAGACATTTTTTTAATATTTATATTGAATTTTATCTCCATGCCTAGAAAAAAAAATTACACGAGTTCTGCTCATGATTCATCAAAAGGATATAGATTTTTTTTTTTTGAATAGCTAGAGGGCCTGTGCAAATAACAATTCAAAGTTTTCACAGTGATCCACCAATAAAACCGATGGATGTGTAAATTTTAGTCACATATCCTTTCTTTTACAAAAGGGGGGATATGAGACCATTTATAAATCTTTGTAAATTCTAAAATTTGTTGTTCTAATATTGTTAATTATATGCACATGCTAATAAAATAGCAGCCAGCATCGGAATTAACATTTGTGCACAGCGTGTTTTTAAGTCTTTTGGTTAGTTCTAAATTTATTTTTAGAAATAAAAGGCAAGTGTGGATATCAATATTTCATATTATTAACTTTAAAAAAAAAAGACTCCTGAACACAGGGTCCTGGATTTTTTTAATAAAAAACTAATCCTGGATTATTATTTTTGCTTAAAATCCGGTCCTGTGTATTTATTTCAAATTTGCATCATAGCCCACTCCCCCTCCCAAGGGATATACAATTGTATCATTAATAATAAATTAATAAATAATAAATTCAGATTTTCTATTTAAAATAAATTTCATTTACAAAGCCACTGATATTTGTTCAATGTTTAACGCTGATTTAAGCTTTAGTCGCAACAAATTTTAGTTTTCTCTTTAAACTGTCGAAACATAACATTTATTTAAACTGTAAAATTCACAAATAAAATTCACCCCCCCCCCCTTTTTTTTCTTTTTTTCTTGTTTAAATCTATGATCAACAATATTCCAGAATCAAACAAATGAATAAATATAACAGATTTCTTATACATGCATCTTTTTACCATGCAGAGTCAGTGTGTTTTAAATCGGTCATCCAATCAGGACGCTCATTATTCTTGTCCAAGATAAAAATACAACGCTAAAGTAAATTTACCTGTGGTTTCAGGGTAGAAGATTTTTAGAAATCTAACAAAAAATTTCCCCACTTCAACTCGTAAATTTACATAGAAATCGGAGATATTTCGTCATAAAACTTCACACATGGTTTTGTCTATCATATTTCTTGAAGACAAACATAAAATTTTATAGCATTTATCAATATTTTATGAGTATCAACAGTTTTTTCAACACCGTGTCTGTCTCTCGATACAGCCGCCCGATTACAGTGACCCGTGACCCAGATTAGCAGATCCCAGCAGTTTTTTCTGAATAAGGTTGTTTAGCAAAATTCATTCGGAGTTATCTTTCTTGACTGACAATTGTTTGGCACTAAAAGCTGACACAAACTCATATTAATGAATAAAAACATGTACCAGAGAAACATTTCGTAAAATAAATATATAACCTATCGCAGTGTGAATTTTGGGATTGTCCCTCTACTGCAAACTTAATATATTTGCATTTTATTTCAATGCGATGGTGACATTCCATCCGAGGGGTCACCCTGTAAATCATCAACATTTTATTAATAATCTGCCGTTTTAGCACAAATCTAATAAACAAATCGTGGAAGTAATTATTGTTGAAAAGAAAACAATATAAGACGTTTCGATTATTTCTACGGTATAAATAAACGAGGTCTTTGTTCTACAATGTTCATGACCGACGAAAATGTCAACATTTTCAAAATAGAATCACGTGACCCGTGGTTTTACCCGAGATGCCATTGATGGGTTTGCTCTCCGACTGGTATTACTTTTTGTGTTTGTGTTTGTATTTTCATCTCCTTTACCGTTGTCTTTTACGATCTCCGCGGAAGACGCCATATTTTCTTTGCTTACATTTTTTTCTTCGTCTAAAATGTTATTTTCTACTGGTCTCATACCACGTAAACTCTGTATCAATTGCTCAATTTGAGCCTCACTAAATTATCCATTCAGGAATTGACTGTTTGTAGACATAACATAATTTTTCTACATAAATGAATACTTTTGTCTGCAGTACTCGCAAATAAATCTTAGCATACTGATGGGCATAATCCATATTTCATATTTATTAGCATTGTTTTGTTATCAATAATGACATCTTTTATACTGTCCCTTCTTACTAATGTTTCATATTAATTAGTGTTGATTTGTCAATCAGGACTTGTATATTTTGAACTGCTCTCTCTTATTTGTGTTTTATATTAATTAGTGTTGATTTGTCAATCAGGACTTGTATATTTTGAACTGCTCTCTCTTATTTGTGTTTTATATTAATTAGTGTTGTTTTGTCAATCAGGACTTGTATATTTTGAACTGCTCTCTCTTATTTGTGTTTTGTATTTATTAGTGTTGTTTTGTCAATCAGGATTGTCATATTTTGAACTGCTCTCTCTTATTTGTGTTTTATATTAATTAGTGTTGATTTGTCAATCAGGACTTGTATATTTTGAACTGCTCTCTCTTATTTGTGTTTTGTATTTATTAGTGTTGTTTTGTCAATCAGGATTGTCATATTTTGAACTGCTCTCTCTTATTTGTGTTTTGTATTTATTAGTGTTGTTTTGTCACTCAGGACTTGTATATTTTGAACTGCTCTCTCTTATTTGTGTTTTGTATTTATTAGTGTTGATTTGTCAATCAGGACTTGTATATTTTGAACTGCTCTCTCTTATTTGTGTTTTGTATTTATTAGTGTTGTTTTGTCAATCAGGACTTGTATATTTTGAACTGCTCTCTCTTATTTGTGTTTTGTATTTATTAGTGTTGTTTTGTCAATCAGGATTGTCATATTTTGAACTGCTCTCTCTTATTTGTGTTTTGTATTTATTAGTGTTGTTTTGTCAATCAGGACTTGTATATTTTGAACTGCTCTCTCTTATTTGTGTTTTGTATTTATTAGTGTTGTTTTGTCAATCAGGACTTGTATATTTTGAACTGCTCTCTCTTATTTGTGTTTTGTATTTATTAGTGTTGATTTGTCAATCAGGACTTGTATATTTTGAACTGCTCTCTCTTATTTGTGTTTTGTATTTATTAGTGTTGATTTGTCAATCAGGACTTGTATATTTTGAACTGCTCTCTCTTATTTGTGTTTTATATTTATTAGTGTTGATTTGTCATTCAGGACTTGTATATTTTGAACTGCTCTCTCTTATTTGTGTTTTGTATTTATTAGTGTTGTTTTGTCAATCAGGATTGTCATATTTTGAACTGCTCTCTCTTATTTGTGTTTTATATTAATTAGTGTTGATTTGTCAATCAGGACTTGTATATTTTGAACTGCTCTCTCTTATTTGTGTTTTGTATTTATTAGTGTTGTTTTGTCAATCAGGATTGTCATATTTTGAACTGCTCTCTCTTATTTGTGTTTTGTATTTATTAGTGTTGTTTTGTCACTCAGGACTTGTATATTTTGAACTGCTCTCTCTTATTTGTGTTTTGTATTTATTAGTGTTGATTTGTCAATCAGGACTTGTATATTTTGAACTGCTCTCTCTTATTTGTGTTTTGTATTTATTAGTGTTGTTTTGTCAATCAGAACTTGTATATTTTGAACTGCTCTCTCTTATTTGTGTTTTGTATTTATTAGTGTTGTTTTGTCAATCAGGATTGTCATATTTTGAACTGCTCTCTCTTATTTGTGTTTTGTATTTATTTTTGTTGTTTTGTCAATCAGGACTTGTATATTTTGAACTGCTCTCTCTTATTTGTGTTTTGTATTTATTAGTGTTGTTTTGTAACTCAGGACTTGTATATTTTGAACTGCTCTCTCTTATTTGTGTTTTGTATTTATTAGTGTTGATTTGTCAATCAGGACTTGTATATTTTGAACTGCTCTCTCTTATTTGTGTTTTGTATTTATTAGTGTTGTTTTGTCAATCAGGACTTGTATATTTTGAACTGCTCTCTCTTATTTGTGTTTTGTATTTATTAGTGTTGTTTTGTCAATCAGGATTGTCATATTTTGAACTGCTCTCTCTTATTTGTGTTTTGTATTTATTAGTGTTGTTTTGTCACTCAGGACTTGTATATTTTGAACTGCTCTCTCTTATTTGTGTTTTGTATTTATTAGTGTTGATTTATCAATCAGGACTTGTATATTTTGAACTGCTCTCTCTTATTTGTGTTTTGTATTTATTAGTGTTGTTTTGTCAATCAGGACTTGTATATTTTGAACTGCTCTCTCTTATTTGTGTTTTGTATTTATTAGTGTTGATTTGTCAATCAGGACTTGTATATTTTGAACTGCTCTCTCTTATTTGTGTTTTGTATTTATTAGTGTTGTTTTGTCACTCAGGACTTGTATATTTTGAACTGCTCTCTCTTATTTGTGTTTTGTATTTATTAGTGTTGATTTGTCAATCAGGACTTGTATATTTTGAACTGCTCTCTCTTATTTGTGTTTTGTATTTATTAGTGTTGTTTTGTCACTCAGGACTTGTATATTTTGAACTGCTCTCTCTTATTTGTGTTTTGTATTTATTAGTGTTGTTTTGTCAATCAGGACTTGTATATTTTGAACTGCTCTCTCTTATTTGTGTTTTGTATTTATTAGTGTTGATTTGTCAATCAGGACTTGTATATTTTGAACTGCTCTCTCTTATTTGTGTTTTGTATTTATTAGTGTTGATTTGTCAATCAGGACTTGTATATTTTGAACTGCTCTCTCTTATTTGTGTTTTATATTTATTAGTGTTGATTTGTCATTCAGGACTTGTATATTTTGAACTGCTCTCTCTTATTTGTGTTTTATATTTATTAGTGTTGTTTTGTCAATCAGGATTGTCATATTTTGAACTGCTCTCTCTTATTTGTGCTTTGTATTTATTAGTGTTGTTTTGTCAATCAGGACTTGTATATTTTGAACTGCTCTCTCTTATTTGTGTTTTGTATTTATTAGTGTTGATTTGTCAATCAGGACTTGTATATTTTGAACTGCTCTCTCTTATTTGTGTTTTGTATTTATTAGTGTTGATTTGTCAATCAGGACTTGTATATTTTGAACTGCTCCATCTTATTTGTGTTTTGTATTTATTAGTGTTGATTTGTCAATCAGGACTTGTATATTTTGAACTGCTCTCTCTTATTTGTGTTTTGTATTTATTAGTGTTGATTTGTCAATCAGGACTTGTATATTTTGAACTGCTCTTTCTTATTTGTGTTTTGTATTTATTAGTGTTGTTTTGTCAATCAGGATTGTCATATTTTGAACTGCTCTCTCTTATTTGTGTTTTGTATTTATTAGTGTTGATTTGTCAATCAGGACTTGTATATTTTGAACTGCTCTCTCTTATTTGTGTTTTATATTTATTAGTGTTGATTTGTCATTCAGGACTTGTATATTTTGAACTGCTCTCTCTTATTTGTGTTTTGTATTTATTAGTGTTGTTTTGTCAATCAGGATTGTCATATTTTGAACTGCTCTCTCTTATTTGTGTTTTGTATTTATTAGTGTTGATTTGTCAATCAGGACTTGTATATTTTGAACTGCTCTCTCTTATTTGTGTTTTGTATTTATTAGTGTTGTTTTGTCAATCAGGACTTGTATATTTTGAACTGCTCTCTCTTATTTGTGTTTTGTATTTATTAGTGTTGTTTTGTCAATCAGGATTGTCATATTTTGAACTGCTCTCTCTTATTTGTGTTTTGTATTTATTAGTGTTGTTTTGTCACTCAGGACTTGTATATTTTGAACTGCTCTCTCTTATTTGTGTTTTGTATTTATTAGTGTTGATTTATCAATCAGGACTTGTATATTTTGAACTGCTCTCTCTTATTTGTGTTTTGTATTTATTAGTGTTGTTTTGTCAATCAGGACTTGTATATTTTGAACTGCTCTCTCTTATTTGTGTTTTGTATTTATTAGTGTTGTTTTGTCAATCAGGACTTGTATATTTTGAACTGCTCTCTCTTATTTGTGTTTTGTATTTATTAGTGTTGTTTTGTCAATCAGGATTGTCATATTTTGAACTGCTCTCTCTTATTTGTGTTTTGTATTTATTAGTGTTGTTTTGTCAATCAGGACTTGTATATTTTGAACTGCTCTCTCTTATTTGTGTTTTGTATTTATTAGTGTTGTTTTGTCAATCAGGATTGTCATATTTTGAACTGCTCTCTCTTATTTGTGTTTTGTATTTATTAGTGTTGTTTTGTCACTCAGGACTTGTATATTTTGAACTGCTCTCTCTTATTTGTGTTTTGTATTTATTTGTGTTGTTTTGTCTATCAGGACTTGTATATTTTGAACTGCTCTCTCTTATTTGTGTTTTGTATTTATTAGTGTTGTTTTGTCAATCAGGACTTGTATATTTTGAACTGCTCTCTCTTATTTGTGTTTTGTATTTATTAGTGTTGATTTGTCAATCAGGACTTGTATATTTTGAACTGCTCTCTCTTATTTGTGTTTTGTATTTATTAGTGTTGATTTGTCAATCAGGACTTGTATATTTTGAACTGCTCTCTCTTATTTGTGTTTTATATTTATTAGTGTTGATTTGTCATTCAGGACTTGTATATTTTGAACTGCTCTCTCTTATTTGTGTTTTGTATTTATTAGTGTTGTTTTGTCAATCAGGATTGTCATATTTTGAACTGCTCTCTCTTATTTGTGTTTTATATTAATTAGTGTTGATTTGTCAATCAGGACTTGTATATTTTGAACTGCTCTCTCTTATTTGTGTTTTGTATTTATTAGTGTTGTTTTGTCAATCAGGATTGTCATATTTTGAACTGCTCTCTCTTATTTGTGTTTTGTATTTATTAGTGTTGTTTTGTCAATCAGGACTTGTATATTTTGAACTGCTCTCTCTTATTTGTGTTTTGTATTTATTAGTGTTGATTTGTCAATCAGGACTTGTATATTTTGAACTGCTCTCTCTTATTTGTGTTTTGTATTTATTAGTGTTGTTTTGTTAATCAGGACTTGTATATTTTGAACTGCTCTCTCTTATTTGTGTTTTGTATTTATTAGTGTTGTTTTGTCAATCAGGATTGTCATATTTTGAACTGCTCTCTCTTATTTGTGTTTTGTATTTATTTGTGTTGTTTTGTCAATCAGGACTTGTATATTTTGAACTGCTCTCTCTTATTTGTGTTTTGTATTTATTAGTGTTGTTTTGTCACTCAGGACTTGTATATTTTGAACTGCTCTCTCTTATTTGTGTTTTGTATTTATTAGTGTTGATTTGTCAATCAGGACTTGTATATTTTGAACTGCTCTCTCTTATTTGTGTTTTGTATTTATTAGTGTTGTTTTGTCAATCAGGACTTGTATATTTTGAACTGCTCTCTTTTATTTGTGTTTTGTATTTATTAGTGTTGTTTTGTCAATCAGGATTGTCATATTTTGAACTGCTCTCTCTTATTTGTGTTTTGTATTTATTAGTGTTGTTTTGTCAATCAGGACTTGTATATTTTGAACTGCTCTCTCTTATTTGTGTTTTGTATTTATTAGTGTTGATTTGTCAATCAGAACTTGTATATTTTGAACTGCTCTCTCTTATTTGTGTTTTATATTAATTAGTGTTGTTTTGTCAATCAGGACTTGTATATTTTGAACTGCTCTCTCTTATTTGTGTTTTGTATTTATTAGTGTTGTTTTGTCAATCAGGACTTGTATATTTTGAACTGCTCTCTCTTATTTGTGTTTTATATTAATTAGTGTTGTTTTGTCAATCAGGACTTGTATATTTTGATATGTGCCCTCTTATTTGTGTTTTATATTAATTAGTGTTGTTTTGTCAATCAGGACTTGTATATTTTGAACTGCTCTCTCTTATTTGTGTTTTGTATTTATTAGTGTTGTTTTGTCAATCAGGACTTGTATATTTTGAACTGCTCTCTCTTATTTGTGTTTTGTATTTATTAGTGTTGTTTTGTCAATCAGGACTTGTATATTTTGAACTGCTCTCTCTTATTTGTGTTTTGTATTTATTAGTGTTGTTTTGTCAATCAGGATTGTCATATTTTGATATGTTCCCTCTTATTTGTGTTTTGTATTTATTAGTGTTGTTTTGTCAATCAGGATTGTCATATTTTGATATGTTCCCTCTTATTTGTGTTTCATATTTATTAGTGTCTCTTTGTTTTTTTCTGTCAGGATTAGTATGCTTTGAACTCAACTGTCCCCTTTTACGTGTATTTTACCTTCATTTGTTTAAAATTTATAACAACGAAATCAATATAAGTATTGTTGATGAGAGATTGTACCTTGTTAAAATAATTAGTCAAGTTTCTAGTATCAGTTTATTCAACTTTCTGTTTGACTAGACTGTGATTCTTAATTAAAACTGGTTATAGCGTCGATATTACACAAAGATTTTATAACAAGAAGCCATATGGGCGGACAAGTGCATATGAGTAAAAACACAACTTCCTGGTGTATCGTCATATAACAAGTACAACTAACTGTGTTAATGAATAGCATTAAACCGTTGACTCTATCTAGTTGGATAGTATAGTGTCATATAGCTGTGGTAATGTAGAACATATATTTCCATGAATATTCCACACATCTTCAGGTTCATTTAGAAAATATTTCGATGTTCGTAACGTTAGAACAATGGTAGCATTTTGACATATTTCTTTTTCTAATTTCTGAATATCGACAATTAAGTGTTTATTATCTTCTCTTAATATCAAGATACTGCCATTTGTATCTAGCAGTAATGTTATTTTGTGGTTTTTTGTGATACTAAATATTTGTTTTTAATACTAACAGTAATGTAACAAGTGTAGCACGCCAACGGGTGCCGTTAGTGGGACAGGAACTGTTTATCCTACCAGAACACCCAAGTTCACCCTTGCTTTCTAGTAAGATTTGTCTTACACAGTCTTTTGTTTTCTGTGTATTGGTTTGTAGATCATTATTCATCCTTTTGTTCTTTTTCTTTTGGTCATTGCATTGTCTGTTCTTTGCTTTTGGCCATCGTATTGTCTGTTCTTTACTTTTGGCCATTGTATTGTCTATCCTTTACTTTTGGCCATTGCATTGTCTGTCCTTTACTTTTGGCCATTGTATTGTCTGTCCTTTACTTTTGGCCATTGTATTGTCTGTCCTTTACTTTTGGCCATTGCATTGTCTGTCCTTTACTTTTGGCCATTGTATTGTCTGTCCTTTACTTTTGGCCATTGTATTTTCTGTTCTTTACTTTTGGCCATTGTATTGTCTGTCCTTTACTTTTGGCCATTGTATTGTCTGTCCTTTACTTTTGGCCATTGTATTGTCTGTCCTTTACTTTTGGCCATTGCATTGTCTGTTCTTTACTTTTGGCCATTGTATTGTCTGTCCTTTGCTTTTGGCCATTGTATTGTCTGTTCTGAGATTTACGGCTTCTGATTACCTCTTTGACATCTTCAAACTTTTCTTAATAGTTAAACGTGATACTAAATATTTGTCTATAAGACTAAGAAAAGTTTGAAAATAACAGAGGGGTAATCAGTAAATAAGGTTCAAGGTTAGGTGTGTTACTAAGAATATTTATTCTGCAATGACAGCATTTACCGACCAATATAGCCTGCCCAATATTTTTTTTTATATTGGTCAGTTATAAATAGAACATACAAATGTAAAACGGAGCACATCGGGGGATATTGTTTTCAAATACATACACAAAATTATTTCAAATACTTTTATCATCGTCCAGTAAACGTTTTAAAATTGCAGGATAAATACAATCCATGTGCACTGTCGAAGCATATAGGTAAATATGTGCATTCGGCGCGAAACGCGGGAAAAGGCTCGACGAAGTCTCGCCCTTTCCCCCGTTTCTAAGCCTCATACACATATTACCTATATACTTCGACAGTGCACAAGTATTGTATATGTATTTAGCAATTTAGTAGTAATATCTAGTAGTGGATATCTAATTTAGTGCAGAATAACCTTCATATGTTACTTCAAAATCAAAAGACAGGAAGACCTTACAATTATTAAAGAGCAAGAAAATCGAAGTACCTAAACAGGAAAGCCATAAAAGACTTTGATTCAAAGCTTTGTCTGTCTCTTTTCTTATTGTTTACACTCTCGTATATCTTACGTGTCGTACATCGTATGTATATTTTGTTGAGAATCAACGAGCTCTGTTTGATCGTTATAATATATTACTACGGGATGACGGAAGCATATATATCATGTCAGAAGTCATTGAAGAGTATTTAGTCCTTATTAATAAGATTTTATTATCCTGGCAATGTTATTTATTCCAACTCAATGTGGCCTGCCCGCCCCTCTGATTAGATTATAAGAATCGTATGCTTCCCTCAACTTTTATTTGTCAGTTCTAGTATGTATTTATTGTTGATTTGTTTATGCTAGTTTTTTTTTAAGTTGTATCTTTATTGTGTTTTGTGTTTACCTTTTGAACTACAAATGCTTAAATTTCTTTTTTTTGAAAGATGGAGATCAATTTGTTTTGCGTTACTATTTTACAACATGAACTGTAATTATTTAATTATAAGTACCTGTCAAATATATGTATAACTTGAAATAAATTTTGTCATTTTGGATTATGTGCTCACAAATATTTTAGAATATATTTATTTGACGTAATAATGTTCTACCATATAATAAAAACGTAGGTATCTAATTTAGTCCACACGACGCGTTTTATGGAATAGTCATCATCAGGTACACTGACAGTCAAACAATTTGAATTCTAAACAATCTAAAAGTACACCAAAGGGCCTAAACATGATAGCCACAGACAGCTAAGGGTCTAAACACGATAGCCACAGGCAGACCAAAGGGCCTAAACATGATAGCCACAGACAGCTAAGGGTCTAAACACGATAGCCACAGACAGACCAAAGGGCCTAAACATGATAGCCACAGACAGACCAAAGGGCCTAAACATGATAGCCACAGACAGCTAAGGGTCTAAACACGATAGCCACAGGCAGACCAAAGGGCCTAAGCATGATAGCCACAGACAGACCAAAGGGCCTAAACATGATAGCCACAGACAGACCAAAGGGCCTAAACATGATAACCACTGACAGACCAAAGGGCCTAAACATGATAGCCACAGACTGCTAAAGGCCTAAACATGATAGCCACAGACAGACCAAAGGGCCTAAACATGATAACCACAGACAGACCAAAGGGCCTAAACATGATAGCCACAGACAGCTATGGGCCTAAACATGATAGCCACAGACAGACCAAAGGGCCTAAACATGATAGCCACAGACATACCAAAGGGTTTAAGCATGACAGCCACAGACAGCTAAGATTAAGTTTTAATCAATTACATGATTAAGGAATTATATATATTACACACATAAATATATTTAATGAATATTTGACATTGCTCGGACTGACATGAAACATAATATGTATGACCTGATCTTAATATTGCTTGTAATAGAGTGAGTGAAGACCCATTTCATTTTATTTTCCTTCCGTGAAGCGTTTTGTTTTAGTACGAAATGAGGCTGAAGAGGTAATGAGAGATGTCTCACCATCATTTACTAGTACGCAATGAGGCTGAAGTGGTAATGAGAGGTGTCTCAACATCATTTACGAAAATTCCTTTTACTGATCACAGTAATTATCCTGATCACATTCCAATATAAAAATAAATCTCAATGCAACTGATAAAGTGTGATTTACTATGACTAGTTTGGGTCTTCTTTGTCAACTAGTATCGGTACACATGGCTAATACAAGTGTATGTACTACTGACTAATCACAATAAAGAGAACCACATAAAAAAAGGGTGTTCACAATAATGATGGACGGAAATCACGTTGAACGTGAAATAACTTGAACAAAAAAAACATACACTCATCATGATTCACGGCAAATAAAAACCGACAAAAACGAATCACCGAAACGAATAAACTACCTCCAGTTATTTGTAGGAGGGCTCATGTCTTTATTTGTGTCTGTTTGCGTAGTGGTGTCCAAAACATATATGGTGTGTTTTTGTTTTGTTTTTCTTCGCCTTGTGCACCCTATGTTGCCAGTTTCTCTGGATTGTCAAATTTTGATTGCCTCTTCGGTATTCTTTAACGTCGTTTATTTTCGATCACCAAGAACAAATAAAACCAATATGTGGTTTTCAAAACATTTATACAAGTAAACCATACATCAAAAATATACATCTAGTTAAAAATCACGAACAGGATTCTGTGAAAGATATATTGATCTCTTGTCCATTACGAATAAATCTTTCTGTCAATACAATATTATAATGATTAAATTAATATCTGTATGTGTGATAAGACTCCTTTTGAAGGTCGTTATAATGGAAATCATTACACTAAATAAAGACGGCAAAGTTTAGATTAATTTTATCTGTCTCGTACTAACATAACGTCCGTTGTGTATATATAGATTCTAATTCAATAAAGCACGATATTTATCTAAAAGAGATGGTTGAAATTTCACCATTATGAAGTCTAACGACAATAAAGACATTTATTTTTGAAAATGTTACTATCGGGAGTACGTGCAGAAAAGCCGTACTCCATCAGAAACATGAGAGAATGGACTTGGTATTATTAAACATGAATACCGATACTATTTAGAGTAGTGTTTTCATCAAAATGTATGTGTGGTCATCCTTTTGACAATTCACTGTAGCAGCCAGAAGCCAGATATGAAAACAAATATTGATTTCATAAATGATATTACAACCATTTAACACACACATTGGTTAAATCATTTTTAACCATTTTGGTGTGAATACTGTCAATTCCCTCCAAAAATGGAGAATGTTAAAGTGATTTCCCGAAGAGAGGGACTGCATCAATACTGTATATGTTGAAGGTCCTGACAGTAGACATGATTGTGGACTGTTTCTTACGATGAACTATAAATCCTACCTCTGCGCACTTGGACCCATTTTTGTTTATAATTTCAACTAAGCCATCCACTTTTGGATACGACAACTCAATATTTTCACCCAGATAAAACTCGCCTGAAATGAAGTAATTCACTGAGTGTCCTGCAGTAAATATACCCCAAAAAACTCTATTGAATCTTGTTTTGAAACTGAGTTTAATAGAGAAATATTGAATGGATTTGTAATGGTACACCTGTAGCACAATACGAAGCCTCTTTATACAAATATTTTTATTTTAATACAGCATCCCTAATTCACGAGCGTATTCAAAAGCGGTAAACGAGGCACAGACAATAAAATAACCAAAACCAATTCACAAAAATACGAACAGTGATATACAAAACACTAAGCAGAAAACTAACGAGTAAGCTATACGAACCACACAAAAAAACAGAAATGAACTCGTGTGCTTCTATCTCTCTTATGTTTCAGCTAACATGTTTCCATCAGAACCCACAGGTGTTCCAACCTCTAGAAATTCACATATATTTCAGTCGTCATAATTTGACATGTTTTTCAGATTAAACTCAGAAAATACAATTTTGTCATGCTTTTCTATTATATTCTTAGCATAACAATCTTGTACCTTTTCATGTACTATTAAATAAATAGAATTCATCTTACTCTTACATTTTCGCCTCTGCTCAATCAAACTATTTCTATTTTGCTTACAAATTTATCTACATTTATCTATGAAATTATCTTCATTGTTACCTACCTCAATACCTAAACATCTAGGTGTAAATATCATTCCCCGAGGGTTTAACTAATTATATACATTATGAACTCAGAACAATATTACTATCATCTAGTCAATTGTTTTGATGTGGACAATTCTCTGAAATCACAGTGTCAATCACCTTTTTGTTGTCTACCCTTTAACTGATCTATAACAAACGTTATGTGCTTTTTGATATTTTGACTCCCTTGATTCTTCTATAATGAGAGGAGGAAAATGCACATTTGTTTCTTTGAAAATATGAAACGAAACAGTGATCTCTTCTTTGTTGGTGTTTTCTTATAAATCATTATACCCCCCACCCCCTCATTCTTTCTATGTTTATCATCAAGTGTTTCATATTTAATCCACTAATATAGTCATACTCCATCAATTTCTTTTAACTTTTCGCCAAGACCATTTTCAATCCCTTTAAAACAAGGAAATCGTGGTACGAATAATACTTTTTTTAACATGCTAATCTGTGGAGAAACAACATCAACATGTTGTATCTTTATTTAGACTTTCACAAAATTCTATCGTTAAATGTCAACAATGTATGTGCAATAAGTTAACTAATCACAACTTTCTCTGCTTTTTATCTATTATTCCTTCATATTAACTCAACAGAATACGAGTTATTAGTAGATGTGGCTTCTTCTGTCATTTTTTTACCTCTTTTATTACCTTTCATTAGTCTAATTGTTACTGTTTTATCATTTTTCATTAAGTGCAATCTTAATATTATTTATATGATATATGTGTGGGTCTCTGTAACATATTAAACCTAGCTTACCAAGTTCAGCAACCAGATGTTTTATAAACTGCTGAACTACAATTCACCCCCATAATACACAAGGTAACATTGCGTGATGATTGAGATGGCAGCATGATTTAGATACTCTTGATAGTTCAGCTTGTACTTGAAAAGTCATAAAATATAGTCCCAAAGTGCTTAGTTACTTTCTACTGATCTTCATATAGAACGGCTGCTCATGATTCACATTCACACACAACAAAAACATGAATGCCTTCTTAAACTAGCTTAAATGGGTGTTGTATTGAGCTTAGAATGGGTTTTAATTATTATGTGTAGTAAATGTCTAAATTGATGTAGATTTAGATCCCCATAATACTTGTCATGTTCCATTTTAATATATATTGATATCTAAACAATAACTTATATAATATTCTCATGATATTGTCCTCATCTACACCAACCCATCCCACCCCTCTTTTTGCGACATTTCTTTATAACGACGATCAAAGTACTCCTAAAGATACGATCCAGATACAAAGACATAAAAACAATAACCATTCTAACGTTAAACATAACACATGTCATGATAATGTATATGTAAATGAGTGATGGTTCAGCTTGCACTGAAAAGTCATAAACTATAGTTCCATTTAAATATTTATACGTCTCAGTGATGAGTGCGTCGCGGAGAAGCAGAATATACCAATACATGACCTTTGGTTTGATCAGACAGGGGATCGAACTCACGATATACCACACTCGAATGAAGACGCTAACCATTATAAAAGTGGTTGTTAATGAATATGTTAGTTATGAAAATGACGATAATAATATTAATGTTAGTGAGGATAGGGAAAATATAACAGGAAGGTCAGAGCAGCAATGCATAACACTTAGGTTAGAATGATATGGGAATAAAACTAATATATATATACTATATCAGCTGTATCGTGGTGGTAAGTGTTATTAGTGATAAAAACCGGAATAACTCGCCGAGAAAACTGATAAATGATCATTGCCGTATAAGGTTATCAATTTTTGATCATCAGCATTAAGAAATAGTTTTCATTCTCGTAGCCTTTACATGGTAACATTGAAGCAGTGAATCACTACATTTACTCAAACTATCACTTAGTATGTAATATTTTATGAGGAGCAGGTATGACCTACTTTTATCTACTTTCTCAAATCCATTACAACATTGATTTTATAATGGAGAGTATATTAGATTTCAAATCTACATAAAATACAAGACAATTCTAATTCTAACAGACCATATCATGTACAGATAAGTTGTCAGTTCAATGGTTTTTGAGGATCTTTTCATGTTTTTGTCCACTTTCGTATTTAACGGTTCTATGATGACGTACACCTGCATATCCTGCATCAAGGAAATTTAAGCATTCGATCTTTTGGTGAATGTCTAATTTAAACTATGTCTTGTGGGTAGTGGTTATCAGATATTTCCGTTCATCGTAAGCACATTATTTTTTTAAAATACTGTCAAGGGAACATTACAGCTCAATTGTCTTTCAGATGGTGCAGTTGTGTCATTGAAGAATGAGCTTAACATTTCATACATGTGGAGTTCTGTGATAAACTTCTGGTCATTTTGCATTTCCAATTCCCACAATCAAGTTAGACGTAGTATATACAGTGTGTATCATCATGTATTAAGCACAACATGATTAATATTTTATTCTATAACATGTATTGAGTTCAGCTCCAGCCTGTGGCATGATGAATAAAATATATTGCATCTGTTAACAACAATACACCCGTAAACAGTCACACAACATAATGTCGTGGACTTGGTTATAATAATGATTTCCTTAGGCAACAAATAGATATTCTATGTGTAGTATTCTAAGCAAATAATAATATAATATATTGTTTTTAGTAGTGATGTCTGCGTATTTATGGCCCGACCTGTTAACATGGAGCGAATTCACAAAATATCAGAATGTCAACAACTGTCCGTCACAACTGTGAAAGAAACTTTAAAGCAAATCTTAGATTTATTACCATTTTTATGTGTTCAGCTTGCATTGAGTAAACACATAAGATATGTTACATTTTGATGACATCATGATGATGATGATGATGATGATGATGATGATGATGATGATGATTCCGCTTTGTACTAAACCAACACGCTTAGTTGAATATTTATAGTGCTAGTTCAATGAAACAACGATATGTGGGTAGGCATGTGGCTCCACTTGAACACATTAGTTTGATCCCGAGCCAACCAGTCTTTGCTCTTACTCCTTAGTACTGCGTACTTAGCGGAGAAGTAACAAATACCAATTTCATAGTCTTTAAGTTGACCATCCGGTGCTCGAGCCCACCATCTACTCGAGACGCGCACGCTAATTTTTCATCATTGTTGCAGTTTTACTGGATAGAATCAGCTGCTGACGTAAAAGCAACGCCGTCATCATCATGAACTGGTTCATCCCTATATCAATATCAATTTCTCAAATGGCAATAGATATGTTCCTTGTTACGTAGATTTTTTCTTTCTGCTATCATCGACAAGACTTGTATCGAAAGGAGCTATACGAGTACCATTGCGGGTGTTTTATATGAAACTGGAACTGCTTATCTTTCGCGAGCTCATAGGTTCAACCGAGGGTTTCTGTGTAGTCCGTGTTGCTCATCTTTTTAGTTTTATATGTGTTTTTTCTGTGTTTTGTGCCCAGTATTGCCTGTATCTCTGGATTGTTCATTCTGCGTTGCCTGTAGCTCTGGATTGTTCCTTCTTGGATGCCTGTATCTCTGGATTGGTCATTCTCCGTTGCCTGTATCTCTGGATTGTTCATTCTTGGTTGCCTGTATCTCTGGATTGTTCATTCTTCGTTGCCTGTATCTCTGGATTGTTCATTCTTCGTTGCCTGTATCTCTGGATTGTTCATTCTTGGTTGCCTGTATCTCTGGATTGTTCATTCTTCGTTGCCCTTTTGCTTTTCTTTAACGTTCATTTACTAGAAAAATAATCATGATAGTAAAATATAAACTGTATTGAATTCCTCATATTTTATATTAGATTATATAATATGCTTTAAGCAATATTTAAATTAAGAAGTTTGTGACTATAAATGGTATTGTGTGCAAGACAACGCATACATTGTGCATAAATTCTTTATTGTTTTAACTGAATTATTCAAAATGCTTATGCAATTCATTTGATTATAAACAACTTAAAACAGTAAATCGATACACAAGTTATAGAAACTCTCAAGTATTTAATCAAACTAATCAAATATAATCAAGTTATTATTATTATATTATATGTGTATATGTATGTGGTTTATTTTGTAATGTATGATTCTGTATTGATTCTACTGCTCAGCTATGGGCACCATGATTGGTTTAATAAAGTATTCTTATTCTTATTCTTATTCTTATTCTCGACCTCCAAAATATATTTCTTCACAATAAAGAAAGATAGAAGTCGCCTGTAAACAGAAACAGAAATAAAAGGCAGGCAATACAATGAGTGAAATGAAAAGGACAAACGGATAAACAATTGCTTATCTACAAAATAATACACGACAACCAATGATTTGGCTACACAAACTCCACTAAAAGCCGTGGAAGAAACGAGGTGCTCCGGAAGGGTGAACAATTCCTATTCCACCAGTGACACCCGTCGTGTAACCGTCCTTGTTCATTGGTGACGTTTTTGTTTAGGTTTCGATGACTCTTATTTGATTGTTTTTATTTTATCCATTTCTATAGTTAACTCTGTGTTGTAAAACAAATGATATATAAAAGCTGTAAAATGTTAACAAATAATATTAAGGTTGTTTGATGTTTCATTAAGAAAAGATTTCTTGAAGGTTAACAATCATGTTCATATTATGTGATGCATGTCATATATAGTTAAACTACATGTAAGTTCATATCTATGTACTTTTGGATTTCAAATCAACATTAAGTCAGCCATTAAATTCATAATACAACTGGCACCCATTGAATTTGATCTTCATTTTATTTAATGTTTCATAGACCCTTTATACCTTCATATTTCTTTCATTGTGTCCTTTTATGGTAATCCTGTTGTCTTAGATATTTATTTCTCATAATTACTACCGTCTCAGATTTCAAAGCGTAATCTCTTTGTCATGGTCTAACTTAGACAATCCTCAATAGTGATCTATTTTGTCAGTTTATATTTATCGTATCGGACTACAATTTTTTTAAGAATATCGTAATATTTGTAAATTACTGATATATTACCTACTTACCTACCACTAGAACGACACTTCTGTTGCTGTGGTCTATTAGTCCCCGAAGTTATCTATTAATACATTTATTGTGTAAAGGTGTGTTTAAAAATGTTCATCTTGTTGCAGATGGTGTTCTATTGTGGCTTAACGTCTTATATTTATTTTGTGTTTTATTCCTATAATCAGTTATCTTAATATAGATCTAAGCTATATTAGATTGAAGATTAAGTAACTTAGAGTAATACGATACTCGTTAAATAAATTAAGAATTAAATTAGAGTAATAATTTCGTATTGCGGGAGATCCTTTAGGACTATTAGATGAAGAAAAGGAAAACTTGTGCAGCTTCTTGGTGTTAATTCGAAACTGTAAAATGACAAGCAAAAAAATTATGCTGACGGTTAGGCTTGTGGTGTTTAACGCCACTTTCAACAATATTTCAGCAATGTCTATCGGAGCGCTCAGCTTTATTGGTGAAGGAATTCGGAGAAAACCACCGACCTGTCGCAAATAACTGACACACTTTATCATATAACGTTGTATCCAGTGCATCTCGCAACCAGCGTGATTCAAGCTCACTGTATATTGATATCTCGTACTGCAAATACAATATTATAGAAGAAAGACAAACACTTTGGTATCATGTTATACGATAAAAGGCTTCATGTTCACCTTGAAAAGGAATTAAATTAACAATTGCTGTTATTGTGGAATAAACATGTATTGGAAACCTAAGACCTAGGAGTAAATCTTTATTGATCTAGTGTTTCATTGGTTAGAAGTAACGTGAACACTGAATCGATTACTAGCAGCCTTATTATAGGTATCATGTTAGCTCCTCACACCATATCAACGACAATTAATCCTGTCATGTATTTGTGTCTTAAGGGTATCGATTTGACCTCTTTCTCAGATGTTTCTATTGGATATTGGAACTGTTCCGACAGTGTGCTATTTTGTGCTTGTCATTGTCATTTCATTTGCATTGGAATGGTACACGGGATATACATTAACCCTGCAACGATAGTTTTCTATGTTGGATGGTGCTATACATAAATCGAATAGCACCATGTTAATCTCATATTATTTTGGTAACGGTATTGCATCAATTGAAGTACAATACGGTAAAAGCTGGCCTTATTCGTTTGTATTTATTCAGGTTTGCAAATTATAGTACTCTTGATGGTATGGTTTTGTTTTTTTCTGTCTTTTCAGTGGTAGCTAATTGACCAATGTTGAAATATATACCAGTAGTAAGATATGCCATAGGGCAGTGTTGTAAATTTCTTTAGACAGTAAAGTAAATGTATCAGCTATAAGTGTGTTCAGTTTCTCTGAATTATGGTGTAAGCATAGATAGTTGATTTACGAGTAGGGAAACACTTTCACCGTTCGACAGTTGGCCTGGGTGGCTGTGTAGTTAATGGTCGTTAACTTCAGCTCACAAGCATATCTCCATTAATGTTAGTTTGCCCTCCGATATTCACCGTAACTCTGCCCGTCACACAATCTTATAACTTTACATCTCCATTTCTATTCATGTCTCCACTTGAAGAATATTAGTTTGCTATGACTGTTAACAAGAATATTTCTCGTCAACATGTCCTATGTAAATCATACTTTTATTTCCAAATAGTTCGCAATATAATAATGCCCTTCTTCTATTTACGACTTCTGATAACACCATTGGTATCTTCCAACCTTTTGATATTGACACTAGTATAATTAGTATTTATAAATTGAGGATATGTCATCTATAATGCAATACGAAATGTATCTCTCATTTATTACAAATGTAATTATTTGTATATATGGTATGATTTACTGTTTGGTTTCATCATGAGTATACTAGCATATGAAATTCTGTTCACTTGAAGTTATACAACAATCAATCAATCGAACATTTAAAGTATCATTTCCTCGTGGTGCTACAGTACAGATACCACCATATATATAGAAAATAAGTGATCACATTTTGGTTGATATGTTGGTTATTCGACGACTTCAAAAATAGCATTTACAAAACAACGACAGGTGTGTCTAATTATATATATAAGACAAAGACCATGATGGAAGTAATATACCAATAATGTATCAACTTAAACAAATGTGTACAATATCGTTAAACAATTAAGTCATTGTATTGAGGTAGTCATCGGTAATACACTAAATACAAACAAGTAATGAAGGAATTATCTACCACCAATGTCTAGTCACTAGGCAATAATGAATATATCATACCGAACCTAGATCATATCTGTCAGTCAAAATATTTGTCGTTTTAAATCATTTCTTATTTGATATTGGCCATTATTATTGGCGTATTATCGTATTATACGACATACAATAATAATGATTACTAATAACACGAGTGTGGTGCCTCTATTAGTGTCCAATACATATCCTAATTGCCGACACATTTTCATATCTTTTAATCCTTGATTGAACCTAAGGTACAGGAATACCGCCTATGATGCGCCTACGCCCGGAAGTGGTGTATATGTGTTGTCCGTAGAGAATCAGTCGCATCTCTCTGATAGGACAGAACATAGAATGAGTTCATTTTGTTTAAAGACTATCATGTTCCTGCCACGTAGTTCTAAATAACTCAGCTCTTAACGAGCAATAGTTTGTTGGGATTGGTCTTTGGTGGTCAACAACTTGCTAGTATTGGTCAGTAGTTTGTTATGATTTATCGTTTCTTATCAGTTACAAGGATGACCCTATCGATAGTTTCCCTTTGTCTTGTTTGAAATCAAACCATTCATGTGGTCATCCCAATGGCACTTTTACATATATGATGCATTGTTTGTTAAATGGTAAAACGTTGTCAAGACTATGACTTGGATACTTTACTTGACGATAAACAACAATTAAATTATAGACTATGAACAAATATATATAAAGTCCACAAACTCGCAACAATACCGATGTTTCATCAATGTCGGATTACTTTGCATACAAACTCTAATACTAAACATGAAATACAAATGATTTAAAATATCACCAGTACTTAACAAAGAGGTTTCCGACGTGTAGTAAGCAAAAGGCCAAAGCGGCTTTTGTGATAAATTCACAAGAAAAGAAAAATAATCGTGCTTGACCACATCTATCGTTTGCATTGCTGCTGTTCGTTTTTAGCAATACTTTTCTATATTTCAGAATGTATATACCACATTATTCGTAGACAATAAGAACAATCTATTGATCTTGTGCAATGTTGATGAACAGTTATATCAGTTAATAGGGATTACTTATGAAGATGCAACATGCAAATATAACACTTGGTTTACGTATTTAGATAACTAAAAAAGGGATAATTATATATTTATGTTTACATTCCCTCTAAAAACCCCAGTGTCAGGTCTAGACGTATAAGTTACTTACGTTTTTTTACAGATCAGGGATCTGTTGTTGAACTTGTCATTAAGCTAATCATATGATTAGCCATAATTACATGCTTAATTCCTAATCACATAATTAGCTAATTCAATTATTAAATATGATTAGTTAATACATTGATTAAAAAAGAGTTCAGCAACAAAATTTAATCATTGCATTAGCTAAGTGTGGGATTAGGAATTAAAAATGTAATTATGGCTAATCATATGATTAGCTTAATCACAAGTTTAACAACGGACAGCAGGTGTCAATGTTTAAACGTGACTTTTATTCAACTTTTATGGTATTGATAGACAAATCTCCAATTTAAAACATTTGCAAATACCAAAGGGATAATCAGAAGTGATAAACTGTATATGACCAGACAATACAATGCCCCAGAAGTGATAAACTGTATATGACCAGACAATACAATGCCCCATAAGTGATAAACTGTATATGACCAGACAATGCAATGCCCCAGAAGTGATAAACTGTATATGACCAGACAATACAATGCCCCATAAGTGATAAACTGTATATGACCAGACAATGCAATGCCCCATAAGTGATAAACTGTATATGACCAGACAATACAATGCCCCAGAAGTGATAAACTGTATATGACCAGACAATACAATGTCCCAGAAGTGATAAACTATATATGACCAGACAATACAATGCCCCAGAAGTGATAAACTGTATATGACCAGACAATGCAATGCCCCAAAAGTGATAAACTGTATATGACAGGACAATGCAATGCCCCAGAAGTGATAAACTGTATATGACCAGACAATACAATGCCCCAGAAGTGATAAACTGTATATGACAAGACAATACAATGCCCCAGAAGTGATAAACTGTATATTACCAGACAATGCAATGCCCCAGAAGTGATAAACTGTATATGACCAGACAATGCAATGCCCCAGAAGTGATAAACTGTATATGACCAGACAATACAATGCCCCAGAAGTAATAAACTATATATGACCAGACAATACAATGCCCCAGAAGTGATAAACTGTATATGACCAGACAATGCAATGCCCCAGAAGTGATAAACTGTATATGACCAGACAATACAATACTCCAGAAGTAATAAACTGTATATGACCAGACAATACAATGGCCAAAAAGAAGTGATAAACTGTATATGACCAGAAAAGACAATGGCCAAAAAGAAGTGATAAACTGTATATGACCAGACAATACAATGGCCAAAAGGAAGTGATAAACTGTATATGACCAGACAATACAATGGCCAAAAGAAGTGATAAACTGTATATGACCAGACAATACAATGGCCAAAAGAAGTGATAAACTGTATATGACCAGACAATACAATGACCAACAGAAGTGATAAACTGTATATGACCAGACAATGCAATGCCCCAGAAGTGATAAACTGTATATGACCAGACAATACAATACTCCAGAAGTGATAAACTGTATATGACCAGACAATACAATGACCAAAAGAAGTGATAAACGGTATATGACCAGACAATGCAATGGCCAAAAGAAGTGATAAACTGTATATGACCAGACAATAAAATGCCCCAGAAGTGATAAACTGTATATAACCAGACAATACAATGACCAAAAGAAGTGATAAACTGTATATGACCAGACAATCCAATGGCCAAAAGAAGTGATAAACTGTATATGACCAGATAATACAATGCCCCAGAAGTGATAAACTGTATATGACCAGACAATGCAATGGCCAAAAGAAGTGATAAACTGTCTATGACCAGGCAATAAAATGACCAACGAAAGTGATAAACTGTATATGACCAGACAATACAATGCCCCAGAAGTGATAAACTGTATATGACCAGACAATACAATACTCCAGAAGTGATAAACTGTATATGACCAGACAATACAATGACCAAAAGAAGTGATAAACTGTATATGACAAGACAATACAATGGCCAAAATAAAAGGACAAAATGACAAAGAATGACCTTCAAAACACTACACAGAAAACTAAAGCTTGAGCAACACGAACCCCACAGAAAATGCGGATGAACGCAGGTGCTCCGGTAGGGTAAGCAGTTCCTGTCCCACTAGTGGCACACGTCGTGCTACGTAACGTTATCATTAAATGTCTTGACATACAATTAATGGTAATGAAAAGACATGGCATGCTTATTGTGCGAGAGACTAAATAATAGAAAGGCGCGTCATTTGTTGTTATACAAAGCAAACCTTCACCACTTTGAGGGAACCGTCCACATTCCTGATCAACAGAAATAGTGTTGTCAAATGTATAACTAGCTTTATTTAAATAAATATACAAACAGATAAATTTAATACGATTGATATACTGATTGTTGTACTGTGTCAAGTGAGTGGTCATTGTGCTATATTCATGGAGATGATAAACAATAACTAGGTGAAAATGTATCGATATGACTAGCATATGTTGTAGACCTAGATTGACACGGGTAAGAGGGGGCTCCAAGAATCCGGAGACGTGTCATCCATTTTGAATTTGACAACAGTAATACCTATTCCAAATCCAAACAACGATCACATTGAAGTCATATTGCTCTCCCAGGTTACGTCTGTAAACCACGAAGAGCATGATCAATGATAGCTTTGTATTGTTTCTTGAATTCAGGTGCCTTTTATATCAGTTTGGGTTAGTAAAATTAGACAAAACTCTTCTTTTTTATCACCAGGTCCGTCTAAATTTAATTTAGCCTAGTCTCCGAGGTGGTCACTTTTAGAAATATAAAGGAATGTATGTCAGAAAAGTTATATAGACGTGTGGATAAGTGATAAAATAAATACCAGTAAAATGTTCCATCATCAGGAACATTTAATTGCTGGAGGGTAATACTCTTGTTTACGATACAATTCAATTCAATTTCAATATTTTATTACGATGCATTTTCCACTTAATCTGATATTGAACAGAAGTGTCTGTCCACAAAATACGTGGGTTAATCTGAAAATGAACCAAGATGTTTTACAATTACCGAAGCTTATATCGAAATGAACCCGGATGTTTCTTGTTATTACCCTTATTTAGATGGTTTAAACTGGGGATAATGATTACAACATTTACAAAGCTTTCATGGTTTTACTGACAAAGGAAAATATTCCCATTCAAATTCATCTTTCTTCTTTATTTATACGCACGTCTTCTACGAAATTGCTCACATCATGCACTATAGGCTATAAATAGTACCAAAATAAAACTATTATTCTATTTCGAACTGATCTGATCAAATTGACCAATGTTGAATTTGAACTTACATTAAAAAGTGTTGACGCAAGGTTATTTAAATAAGTCATCAACATTTCTCACAATGTTTAGATAAAAAAGGTTTGGAGATACCATTTGAGTAATCAGAAGATGTAAATCGTAAGAGGGAGAGACAATGCAATGGCCTATTATGCAACTGGTAAATATGATGGTTTAATATCTGAATCCTCTTATTTGAACCTTTACTTTGCAATGTGTGCATAGAACAAAATACTAGACAAAAGGTTATATATCTCATCCTAGAGTAATCGTTCTAAAATCATCGCTTTGCAACAGAAGATTATAATTGAGAATAGTTTGAAGACACAAAAGGGTAATCAAAAGCAGCGATTGTTTGAGACAAAAGTACACTATCTGGATAAATGCATGAACAAAACGTTTAAACAGTGATGGTCAACAATTCTACGAATATCAACAAAATGAACCATCGCCTCTCAGCAGCAATCATCGACATATGTTTACTATAAAATATAGCAAAGTCAAAACAAGATTGACGCTGACATTTGGAAGACAACAACGAAAAAACATATTGTAAAAATTCCTTATTCTGTCAATGAAGTAAATCACATTGATCGGATTTCAAAGAAATGTCATCTCCTATTTCTTAATCTTGATAATGAAGAACATAGTAAATGTGTGTTTTATGGTAGAATTATGGTGTCCACACAAATTATAGTCATCATGTTTAATACTTCGCAATGGAAATAAATGTTTGAAACCTGAAGTTAATGACTTTGTATTAAGAATCGTTATTTCTTCATCAGGTGCTATGACTTCTGTAGTAACATGTATAAATACTAACAAGGTTATCAAAGGGCCTTTATTGATCTGTAATTAAACAACATGCTCATAATTATAGAGCCATCGTAATTACGGCCAGTAAACAACTGCCCATAATTAATGCCAATAGAGTACTTATTATTATTATATTGTAAGTAGTTTCCCCTGATAAAACTCTTACTATCCGATTAGGTTGTCATTAAGAACGATTTTAATGTTCAGTTCGTTAAAAGTTTTCATATTTGTTGGTTTTAGCTGAAATATTCATAAAATGTGATTTAAGAACCAGTTTGGAAAGTTTTCTTTTGCTTTGTTTCAGTAGTTAAAAACTGATGCCAACCAAGAATGAGATAACAGTACTTATCCTTCTGACAACATGGATTACCGTTCATGGTAAGAGTTTTACAATCATACTTTTTTTAACAATTGAAAGATGAATGTATTGCACTAATGCTGTTAACAATTCTTTGAAGATACAGCTTCTCTTCAAAGTCCCTTTTGCTTGATATTGAAAGACTGAGGGAGGTATTTCATTAAACATATTATAATCATAATTATACAATCTTACTAATATTTCTGAAAACTTACATTTTCATTCCGATTTAAAATAGAAGAGTTTGAAGATACCAAAGGGGTAATCATAATCCGTATATTGAAGAAGAACAGACAACACAATGGTCAGAAGAAAAAGTACAAAAGGACAAACAACGATCTACAAAACATACATAAAAAACAAAAGACCGAGTAAAACGAATCCCACTAAAAACTCAGGTGTTTTCCTGTTTTCTGGGTTTTTTTATGAATTGATTCTCCACTTGGTGTTCTGTTTACATTAAACGCATCATCGTTGTAGCCTAGCTCTTCACCATGCCATACATTAAACATATAATCGTTGTAACCTAGCTCTTCACCATGCCATACATTAAACACCTAATCGTTGCAGCCTAGCTCTTCACCATGCCATACATTAAACACCTAATCGTTGTAGGCTAGCTCTTCACCATGCCATACATTAAACATATGATCGTTGTAACCTAGCTCTTCACCATGCCATACATTAAACACCTAATCGTTGTAGCCTAGCTCTTCACCATGCCAAACATTAAACATATGATCGTTGTAACCTAGCTCTTCACCATGCCATACATTAAACACCTAATCGTTGTAGCCTAGCTCTTCACCATGCCATACATTAAACATATAATCGTTGTAGCCTAGCTCTTCACCATGCCATACATTAAATATCTAATCGTTGTAGCCTAGCTCTTCACCATGCCATATATTAAACATATAATCGTTGTAACCTAGCTCTTCACCATGCCATACATTAAACACCTAATCGTTGTAGCCTAGCTCTTCACCATGCCATACATTAAACATATGATCGTTGTAACCTAGCTCTTCACCATGCTATACATTAAACACCTAATCGTTGTAGCCTAGCTCTTCACCATGCCATACATTAAACATATGATCGTTGTAACCTAGCTCTTCACCATGCTATACATTAAACACCTAATCGTTGTAGCCTAGCTCTTCACCATGCCATACATTAAACACCTAATCGTTGTAGCCTAGCTCTTCACCATGCCATACATTAAACATATGATCGTTGTAACCTAGCTCTTCACCATGCTATACATTAAACACCTAATCGTTGTAGCCTAGCTCTTCACCATGCCATACATTAAACACCTAATCGTTGTAGCCTAGCTCTTCACCATGCCATACATTAAACATATGATCGTTGTAACCTAGCTCTTCACCATGCCATACATTAAACACCTAATCGTTGTAGCCTAGCTCTTCACCATGCCATACATTAAACGCATCATCGTTGTAGCCTAGCTCTTCACCATGCCATACATTAAACACCTAATCGTTGTAGCCTAACTCTTCACCATGCCATACATTAAACATATGATCGTTGTAACCTAGCTCTTCACCATGCCATACATTAAACACCTAATCGTTGTAGGCTAGCTCTTCACCATGCCATACATTAAACATATAATCGTTGTAACCTAGCTCTTCACCATGCCATACATTAAACACATAATCGTTGTAGCCTAGCTCTTCACCATGCCATACATTGATTATATATCGTAATTACAGATTACCGTTGAATCGTCTTTATCCGTTTGTTTTTATTGTTCAAAAATTGTATTTGTATAGGAGACATATTGTTAAAATATAACACATAAAATCAAGAGTATTATTGCAAACCAATTGTTTTCCAGATAAACTGTTTATGTAGATTACCGTTATTCTTGCGCAAGTTGTTATCACAATGGTTTACAATAAAAATGAAATTGTGGTCTTTTTAATGGTCATCACAACGAGATTTATGTTATCTTTACAGTTATCAAGGCAATTACTGGCAGTACGGGGTTGCATTTGTCTACATTATAATTGAATTAGTATGGATTTTCCGAGTCTGAACTCTGCATGGTAATTGGAATCAGTAAGGTGTTTCGGAGTCTCAACACTTTAAAACCTTACAGATTTTCTAATTGGTAGATAGGTGATGAACAGATTTCTGCACTTTACATATATTCCAGTTTCTTTGTGATTGTTGGCCGTTTGACGTTCCAGGTTCCGCCTGTTTATAGACATACCATAACAAGGGCCATTATATCGTTCCTCGTCTGTGTATTTTGGAGACATTTTAGTTAGTTGTTTATTAGGTGGCAGTATTGGGCTCCAAATCGTAGTAGTTTAGACACATTACAGCACAGTTAACTAGCAATTTATAGCAGTTTATCATTATTATAGCTAGTTCTTGATATTAGCAGAAGTAGGTATATTTGTTTGTAATCTGATGACAGTATATGGTGTCTGGCCTCACCTTTTACAGATGTACTCCTCTTAGTTTCTAAATGGGTGTCAATATATGGTTCTTAGTCTCTCTGTTTACAGACGTACTCGTTGTAATTTAATGAGAGAATATGGTTCTCATATTGAGATGCTTACAGACGAATTTGTCTTTAGTTTGTGATTCGGTGGCATTATATGGTCCTAATCACACTGTTTGCAGACGTATCACATCATCGTCTTACTTTGTAATTCCATGGTGGGATATAGTTCATATTGTCAGTTGTTAAAAGATGCAGTTGTCTTAATTTGTAATTGGTGGTGGTATGTTGTTCCGAGTGTCTGCTGTTTAAAGACATAATGTCAATTTGACAACTATTTTTCAAAAAGAGACATTTAACATTTCTGCCTGTGGTGTGCTTGGAATATGTGAAATTGTGTTGGACTGTTAAAAGAAAAAAAGAGGCATGTTGATTGTTGGAGCTAATAGCAGTATTATTTTATTTGAAAGCGTTCTAATTAGATTCCCATGAACTACTACTTTGTATTTATGCAAAAATGTTAGTATTCGAATAACGTTCGCTTACTTCTAAAGACAACTAAGAAACCAACTGGCGTTAGTACAAATAAAATAAAAAATTGAAGCATAAACTTTATCTTATTTGACCCAGAGAAATAAGACTACAAAGGCATTATAAAAGGTGTTATTAAAGGTGTTATTAAAGGCATTGTTAAAGGTGTTATTAAAGTAGGGTTTCACCTACCATAATACTTGAAATAAATAGAGTTTTAGTCTTCAATGTATAATTTTGAATACATCATGTCTTCAAATGTGCAAAAGATTGATAATAATATATTTGTCTGTTTTATATAATTTGTAGAACGTTCTTAAAATTGAACACGGAGAGATTCTTTTACATAAATGACCCTTCCAAAGAAAGTTATTTGAGGAATTAATTTTTTTTTAAATTAGAATGTAGAGTAAATTCGATTTCAAAGCGTTATATCTTAAAACAGAGGATATCGAAAACAAAATGTGTTCAAATCTTATCAGAAGAAAATTATATTAACAGTACATTTAATATTTCAAAGGACAAAGTTATATGGAATAATCAATGCATTGATAAAGAAAATAAATAAAACAAAATCCGATAAATATTGATTCAATTTAACCAACATGAAAATTATTAAATACATGACAAATCTCTGAAATTGTTCATGTAATTTTTGCCAAAAGGAAGATTAGTTTTCTGTGTTGTGTCTTTGTTCTGTGTCTTGTGACCAATCTTGTCTGTGCTAATTGTGTCCTTATGTGTCTTTACGTTCTTAGCTCTGTGTTGCGATGTGCGTTACGATTTCCGCCTAAAAGGGATATCCTTAGTAACCGCCACCTCCATTTGGTTTTCTTATAAGAAGCAGAAACTGTTTTCCATTCGCGAGCACCTGGATTCACCGGAATTCGGTGGGTTCTGTATTGCTCATCTTTCTAGTTTTCTGTGTTGTCTTTTGTTTTGTTTGTCTTTGTCCTGTGTCTTGTGTACCCAATGTTGCCAGTTTCTCTGGATTGTCCATTCTTGATTGCCCCTTCGAATTTCGATAACGTTTACTACACTCATTTATTTATGTTTATATATTTTGAAAATTTTCCAATCAATATTGGTTTCACATGGTTTAAGAGGCACACAGGAGGTGTTGTAATGCATTTTACAAACACACACTCATTGTGTCCAATTATTGTGCATTTTATTTTTATCACACGAATACCAGCACGCCCTATCGGAAGTGTGGTCCCCTGCAATGGAGACAGTAGGTACTATTTCTATCGCACAGGTTTATCTCCGAGAGCGTTACTGATGAAGCTTTAAAGACAATGCTTACAATTACCGTAATTTCTTCCTACTTAAATTTATGTTTTATCAACTTTTCAGCAACAGTAAGATTAGCAAGTCAACTTGAGAACCAGACTGATATCAACAACAGAACAACGTTATATAAATGTGCCACCGGACGGACTGGACTAAATTGTAGTGAAGGTTAGTATATCGACGAGATTTTAGTTCTAGATAAAGTTTAGTAATGAATGATATTCTGTCGTTTATAATTAATTGATTGATTAATTTGTGCATAAAGCAAACGTTAGCACTATTTCAGCTATATCGAGGAGGTTTATCATTAATACGCTAGCAATTGCTTAACTTGTTAAAGGTGCATAATCAACACTGATGTACGTAACACGTTGACACTGATGTAAACATCACATTAAGACACTGCTATAAACACCATGTTGACATTGATTTAAACATCACGTTGACACTGCTATAAACACCATGCTGACACTGATTTAAACATCACGTTGACACTGCTATAAACCCCATGCTGACACTGATTTCAACATCACGTTGATACTGGTATAAACACCATGCTGACACTGATTTAAACATCACGCTGACAATGCTATAAACACCATGTTGACACTGACTTAGATATCATGCTGACACTGCTATAGACACCATGTTGACACTGATGTAAACATCACGATTACGCTGCTATAAACACCATGTTGGCACTGATTTAGACATCACACTGACACTGCTATAAACACCATGTTGACACTGACTTAGATATCACGCTGACACTGCTATAAACCCATGTTGACACTGATGTAAACATCACGATTACACTGCTATAAACACCATGTTAACACTGACTTAGATATCACGCTGACACTGCTATAAACACCATGTTGACACTGATGTAGACATCACGCTGACACTCGCTATAAACACCATGTTGGCACTGATTTAGACATCACGCTGACACTGCTATAAGCACCATGTTGGCACTGATTCAGACATCACGCTGACACTCGCTATAAGCACCATGTTTGCATTGATTCAGACATCATGTTCACACTGCTATATACAACATGTTGACACTGATTTAAATATTATGCTGATACTGCTATGAATATTAAAGTTGACACTGATGTAATCATGTTGAGAGGACTGTAAAAATCAAGTTGACACTAATGTAAACATGCTGAGAGGGCTGTAAAAATCATTTGACACTGATGTAAACATGTTGGGAGGGCGGTAAAAATCAATTTGACACTGATGTAAACATGTTGAGAGGGCTGTAAAAATCAACATCAAGTTGACACTGATTTAAACATGTTGAGAGGGCTGACAACATCAAGTTGACACTGATGTAAGCATGTTGAGACTGATGTAGACATCAAGTTGCCTACGGCTTTGTGTAATTGTACATTTTCTACTAGTATAAACAACATATTGACCCGATCTGTTCTATCTAATAGCAGTTATTATGCATCAGCGTTATAATTATATACTTAATTGACATCTACTGTAAGTAGTGTACATAATGAACACTTGTGTAAACATACATCAGGTACATGTATTAACGTAATAAATACTTGTTTAGCAGCTCGTCTAATCAACACTAATATAAAGATTTATTTTATATAAAGCAACTGTAAAGAATAATCAATACCGGCATCGAGTAAACCGTTGTATAATCCGAATAAGAATAAATGTCTATAACACGTAAACAGTGGGAGGTTTTGAATTTAGAAGTCTATATAGTGTTTTGTAGGTCAGTGTTTCTACCTTAGCCATTGTATTGTCTGTCCTTCGATTAACGGCTTCTGATTGCCCCTTTTTATCTTCAAACTTCGATTAACGGCTTCTGATTGCTCCTTTGTTATCTTCAAACTTCGATTAACGGCTTCTGATTGCCCCTTTGTTATCTTCAAACTTCGATTAACGGCTTCTGATTGCCCTTTGTTATCTTCAAACTTCAATTAACGGCTTCTGATTGCCCCTTTGTTATCTTCAAACTTCAATTAACGGCTTCTGATTGCCCCTTTGTTATCTTCAAACTTCAATTAACGGCTTCTGATTGCCCTTTGTTATCTTCAAATTCAATTAACGGCTTCTGATTGCCCCTTTGTTATCTTCAAACTTCGATTAACGGCTTCTGATTGCCCCTTTGTTATCTTCAAACTTCAATTAACGGCTTCTGATTGCCCTTTGTTATCTTCAAACTTCAATTAACGGCTTCTGATTGCCCTTTGTTATCTTCAAACATCGATTATCGGCTTCTGGTTGCCCCTTTGTTATCTTCAAACTTCGATTAACGGCTTCTGATTGCCCTTTGTTATCTTCAAACTTCAATTAACGGCTTCTGATTGCCCTTTGCTATCTTCAAACATCGATTATCGGCTTCTGGTTGCCCCTTTGTTATCTTCAAACATCGATTAACGGCTTCTGATTGCCCATTTGTTATCTTCAAACTTCGATTAACGGCTTCTGATTGCCCTTTTGTTATCTTCAAACTTTACTCCATACAAAATTTCCTTGTTTATCATATCCTGTCTTATCCCCGCATTCCCAGATATACAAGTTCAAAAATCTTACAGTTATTATCAATTGTATGTTAACATCAAGGCTACGAGTTGCACATAATTCATGAGATTATTTTTTTATATTGGCCAATCGTGTGTATAAAGCAAGATGATAATTGTCTTAATCCACATGATGTGTAAGTTCAATACTGTAACTTTATTGAGAACGCAAGACGTACAAATGGAACAAATATATCATATTTTATCTCCTACAGATGAAATGTCCTCGATAAAATTGTATTCCGGGACCTCGTAAACCAATGCTCTACCACTTGCTTTAAAAGAGATCTCCACTAAAACAGTTTGCGGAGTGTGTTTATGTACTTGCTACGCTTCCAATAGTATTAAGTAGATGAGCTTACTTGTGCACACGACGCGTTTCTGGAAAAACATTCATCGGGTATGCTCAAAATCGAAAGAACCTTTCTGTAACAGTAACACGTGCATTATATGACTAGTATGTATCACATTTATTACAAAGCACTATTTTTTGCTTCCATATTTATTACAATTTATTGTCTTGTCTGTAATCTAACAGACTAATTAATTCTCTGATTCTGCCTTTACCAAGTAAATTAATTTGATATCATCTCTAAGAATATGTCCTCATTACCAGTGTAAGAGAAAATATAATATTTCATGGTAAACAATGATTGGGTGGTTGACTGGCAACAGATATATATATATATATATACGTCTGAAAATTAAACCAAACAGTGTTAGAATTAGATTTTAGAGCTGTCAAATTTTTGTTCTTCCCTCGACGGGATTTGAACCCACACCATTGATACACTGCAGCACCATTCGCTTAGCCTTACGTCCAGCGCCCTAGACCACTCGACCAAGACCTGTGTACCTCCCTTACTTATTTCCAGAAAAAAGAGCATCCGGATGACTATGAGGGAATTGTCATGGATATTACACGAGGCCATATTTCATTTATTCATTATGTTTGTTTAATGATTCCTATCATTTCCATTGATTTTACTGGTATCTTGAAACATTTTCATTTCTAATTATACTATAAAATAGATGCGTTTTTTACCAAAAATATGCCTATTTGCATGGCAAATAACACATTGATCCAGATTTTCTTATCTTAATTACAAAATGCATCCATGTACATAAAACATTATGCTTTTATCTTAATGCATTAAAACAATAATTTATTTCATGAAGAATACACCTTACATATGACCTAGATCTTGATTTTTACTAATTAATAATTATAAAGGTGTTACTTTCGCCCGCACTTGTTGTAAAATAAACACGATTTCCAAATTATGAAAATTTGGAGGGATAGCAAAAAGATCCTAGCTTTTCATGGTATTTGATGTAAGAACTCATCTTGATAGTTGTCTTTGGTGGCAGGATTTGTAAGACACAATTTTCCGTTAATATCCATTGTCTCCCCGTTAACTGTTGCAATCCAACAATAAATCAAGCAGGTAACAAGGTGGAACTTAGATAGACCTACCATCGACAGCTTAGATTGCCACCTGAAAATGAGGATATAATGAATAAAGTCGGAATATTTTGCCATGCAGCAAGACATACTTCTTTATATTTGTGGGTTGCCAGGCAAAAACACGCTTGACGATACCAAGAAGGTCATCAGAAGCCGTACATCGAAGGCCAGATAATAAATATAATGGCAAAAACATAACGGACAATTACTGAAATATAGCTGACAATAACCAACCATGAGTCAATACAGCTGAAATGTATATAACTTGACATTAAACAACCGTCTATCCATATGTGCTGGAATACAGCTCTCTTGACATTAAACACTAGATCGTTTTCCATGAACTCAATTATTTAAACCATTCATCCGTACACCTACCATAGTATCACATTATAACCCGATTTATTGTTTATTGTTCGTCATTAATATAATTAAAATATGGCATTAAATTACCTAATGTTTGAATAAAACAAGATCTTCTATCATATAATACACACTGAAACTATAGATTTCCTGTATTCTTTTGTTTCTTCATTCAAAATAATTAAAAATAATCCATTTTTATTGTAAGGAAATTCCCCAAACTTGATGCATGAAACAGATCATGCTTTGCTAAATTGATATATGCGATAAGGCATTCAGTATGAAATATAGCTGTAGGACTCGCCAGACCTTGGGTCGGAATAATATATCATGTGGGTGATGTCTAGTACTGGGAGGTATTTCGTATGGGTAGTACTATCAACAAATCAACAAACATAATTCAGAACAAGAAGTAATATCTCGCTCACTCAATAGGTCATGTGCTTGTACTATCAACTGGAACAAAGCTTTCAACTGGTGTAATTCATTTGCATATGCACTATCCAGGACTATCCCGGGCAATTTCAAACTTTCATTGTAAATCTTGTAATAGACAAATAAAAACATAGATATCTAACTTAATGTCTGTCCACAACGAGTTTCTTGGGAAACATTCATCGGGTACGCACAATTTCGAAATAAAACCGAAGATATAAAATTTAGAGCGAACAACGCGTTTCTGGAAAAATCTTCATCGGGTAGAAAGCCAAATAATTTTCCCATACATCATTTGCTTATATCCAATATTTGACAACAAGTAGAAATCCATGCCTTTCCAAAGCGCATCGGTGATGTAATGGGTATCGTGCTCGCATTGAGCGAGGTAGAGTATGGGTTCGAGCTCTGCGGGTCAAACCAAAGACTAATATATTTGGTATTTGCTGCTACTCCGCGAAGTACGCAGTAATAAGTAGTAAGATCAAATACAAGTTGGCACAGAATCAAGATAATGAGTCTGAGTAGACATGTATACTCACGGACTATAATGAGTTTGAGTAGACATGTATACCCACGGACTATAATGAGTCTGAGTAGACATGTATACTCACGGACTATAATGAGTTTGAGTAGACATGTATACCCACGGACTATAATGAGTCTGAGTAGACATGTATACTCACGGACTATAATGAGTTTGAGTAGACATGTATACCCACGGACTATAATGAGTCTGAGTAGACATGTATACTCACGGACTATAATGAGTTTGAGTAGACATGTATACCCACGGACTATAATGAGTCTGAGTAGACATGTATACCCACGGACTATAATGAGTCTGAGTAGACATGCATACTCACGGACTATAATGAGTCTGAGTAGACATGTATACCCACGGACTATAATGAGTCTGAGTAGACATGTATACTCACGGACTATAATGAGTTTGAGTAGACATGTATACCCACGGACTATAATGAGTCTGAGTAGACATGTATACTCACGGACTATAATGAGTTTGAGTAGACATGTATACCCACGGACTATAATGAGTCTGAGTAGACATGTATACTCACGGACTATAATGAGTCTGAGTAGACATGCATACTCACGGACTATAATGAGTCTGAGTAGACATGTATACTCACGGACAATAATGAGTCTGAGTAGACATGTATACTCACGGACTATAATGAGTCTGAGTAGACATGTATACCCACGGACTATAATGAGTCTGAGTAGACATGTATACTTACGGACTATAATGAGTCTGAGTAGACATGCATACCCACGGTCTATAATGAATCTGAGTAGACATGTATACCCACGGACTATAATGAGTCTGAGTAGACATGTATACCCACGGACTATAATGAGTCTGAGTAGACATGCATACCCACGGACTATAATGAGTCCGAGTAGACATGTATACCCACGGACTATAATGAGTCCGAGTAGGCATGCATACCCACGTACTATAATGAGTCCGAGTAGACATGTATACCCACGGACTATAATGAGTCCGAGTAGACATGTATACCCACGGACTATAATGAGTCCGAGTAAACATGCATACCCACGGACTATAATGAGTCCGAGTAGACATGTATACCCACGGACTATAATGAGTCCGAGTAGACATGTATACCCTCGGACTATAATGAGTCCGAGTAGACATGTATACCCACGGACTATAATGAGTCCGAGTAGACATGCATACCCACGGACTATAATGAGTCTGAGTAGACATGCATACCCACAGACTATAATGAGTCTGAATAGAAATGCATACCCACGGACTATGATGAGTCTGAGTAGACATGCATACCCACGCACTATGATGAGTCTGAGTAAACATGTATACCCACGGACTATAATGAGTCCGAGTAGACATGTATACCCATGGACTATAATGAGTCCGAGTAGACATGTATACCCACGGACTATAATGAGTCCGAGTAGACATGTATACTCACGGACTAGAATGAGTCCGAGTAGACATGTATACGCACGGACTAGAATGAGTCTGAGTAGACATGCATACCCACGGACTATAATGAGTCTGAGTAGACATGCATACCCACGGACTATAATGAGTCTGAGTAGACATGCATACCCACGGACTAGAATGAGTCTGAGTAGACATGCATACCCACGGACTATGATGAGTCTGAGTAGACATGTATACCCACGGACTATAATGAGTCTGAGTAGACATGCATACCCACGGACTATAATGAGTCTGAGTAGACATGCATAGCCACGGACTATAATGAGTCTGAGTAGACATGTATACCCACGGACTATAATGAGTCCGAGTAGACATGCATACCCACGGACTATAATGAGTCCGAGTAGACATGCATACCCACGGACTATAATGAGTCCGAGTAGACATGCATACCCACGGACTATAATGAGTCCGAGTAGACATGTATACCGACGGACTATAATGAGTCCGAGTAGACATGTATACCCACGGACTATAATGAGTCCGAGTAGACATGTATATCCACGGACTATAATGAGTCCGAGTAGACATGCATACCCACGGACTAGAATGAGTCCGAGTAGACATGCATACCCACGGACTAGAATGAGTCCGAGTAGACATGCATACCCACGGACTAGAATGAGTCTGAGTAGACATGTATACCCATGGACTAGAATGAGTCTGAGTAGACATGTATACCCACGGACTATAATGAGTCTGAGTAGACATGTATACCCACGGACTAGAATGAGTCTGAGTAGACATGTATACCCACGGACTAGAATGAGTCTGAGTAGACATGTATACCCACGGACTAGAATGAGTCTGAGTAGACATGTATACCCACGGACTAGAATGAGTCTGAGTAGACATGTATACCCACGGACTAGAATGAGTCTGAGTAGACATGTATACCCACGGACTATAATGAGTCCGAGTAGACATGTATACCCACGAACTATTCTACTATTCTTTCGGTGAGCTAGCACATATAAGCATGTTGGTCTAATTCAAAGCGGACATCATCATTAGCTCATTGAAATGTAGCTTGTTCTCGCTCTGATATAGCTGGCAAATTGCTCATTTGGCGCTAAGCAACAATAATTCACTCACTCATGTCTTTCTGCGCAACATTTCCAGCTTAAAATAGTAGAAAGAACGTTATATTAGTGATACTTTAAATTAATTAAGCTGTTAAAACTATTTTTTTCAGAATGTAGAGTTGGTTCTTATGGTAAGGATTGTGCCTTTAACTGTAGTATGCATTGTATATATAAATCTTGTAATCCAGAAATTGGCAATTGTACATATGGCTGTGAATATGGATGGGATGGTGTATATTGCGAAGAAGATATTCGTGAGTATATATAAAAAAATATATACTGCAAAAAATATATGCTAAGCATATAAAGGAATATAATAACTAGAACATATACATATTATGACACCTTCACAATTTTCGGGTCCATATTCATTCACTTCAGCATCGATAACGCAGAGCAGTTTCATTTAACGTTCTCTTTAGCGAAATTAGGTTGATGTCAAACAAAGACGTTACTACATACAGACAACAACTTTCTGACAAAGAGGTGCTAAACCTCAGCAGCAAAATCTACAACAAAGAAACATCGAAAAAAAACCATTGCTTCGGGTATGCGATATATAGAGTCGTACTTAGATCATGATTCATATTGGGCTTCTTTGTCACGATGTTACTGTATAATACGGACACTAGATTGTGATCGTGACTGTTCGTTTTGTTCTTAAGCGATCTATTGATGCTTGCTGTTACTTGATCTACTCAAGTCCCGTCGTTGAGAGACTTACTCACGTCTTGTCATTAAAAGATCTACTGACGTCTTGCTGTTAAACTACTTGCTCATGCCTTGTCGTTGAAAGATTTACTCACGTCTTGCCGTTGAGTGACTTACTCACGGATTGCCATTAAAAGACCTACTCACATCTTTGCCCATTTAAGACTTTTACAGATTGTTTATATGAAGACAAATTCCAGTTAATCGATGTATATTAACATCTAATAATAATATGTGTACTAATATCTAGGACTTTATTTATTACAGTTACACCAGAAGAATTACAAGAACAAGCCATTGTTATGTTTTTCCAGTTTGTTGGTGGAATCATGGGGTTCTATCTTCTTCAAATTGCTTTCATAAAGTAAGCTTATAAGTATCATCTTATGTACGAGTAATTTGATATCGACGTTTTTATTACAGACACCAAACCTTAATTATACATTGATGCTAAATATCATAATCATCTACAAATGTTGTATCTCAAGCATTAAGAAGACGAGTGCACAATTCATCAATAAGTTTGTGTTTCTTTTTTTCCAAACAAACGCAAATACGGCAAATATGTCGTGTTCTTTTCTTGTTATCCAAATATAATAACAAAACAACACCGTTGGAACATAAATTAAAAATCAAAAGATCCAATGACAAATAACATATATGTCTTAGTGGCTAGAATTTAGCAGTACCTCTCATCTGAGGCTAGAGGGAGTACATCTCATCTGTACACTATAAGGAATACCTCCCATTCGTAATCTAGATGAAATGCCTCTCATTCGTGGGCTAGAGGAAGTACATCCCATATGTAGGCTATATGATGTACCTCTCATTCATATCGATTGACAGGAACTTTCTTTATTTGTTAATTTAATTGGATTTGCATCATAGTACGTTTTCAGTTATAATATTAGTTCAGAGGGTTTTTACTACACAAGTAACTTCTATGTCAGATTTAGTCTGCTATTTCAACGGTCCTGAAATTTACATCAGATTAAAATAATTCTGTTTGTCATCTAAATGAACTGTCAACTCATTTGTATTTGTGTTTTTGTACTTTGGAACTGCATGTGGCAGTTTTTATTCAAGTATGAAGTGGATGGTATTCATTATATCGACGTTTAATTTCGCTTTGATCAGTATTACCAGTAAGTGATCAATGATTCTAAGGTTATTCCGCGACAATCTATATGTATCGAAGTGTGAAATTAAAAGATTGAGCTAATTATAATTTTTTGTAGAAACCGTTCCATAAATTTATTAAAACCATTCATACAAATGTCCTATCAAGAGGAGAGGGTTGGGATCCCATTAACAGGCTTAACCCCGCCATATTTGTGTGTCTGTCACAAGCCTGGACCTTGATTTCTAACGTCATAGTTCGTGGTCTTTATTTTTGTGTTCAGTGGTTTCAGGTGGTGAGAGGTAATATTGATAGAAGTGTTGACCATAATTGTTAAAGCTTTCTTTTTTTTTATTTTTAATTGATTTTTTTTTAATAATTTATTTAATCATATTTGTTTACAGGTATCGCTCATTAAACCTTGGATGTTGTTGTTGTTGTAAATTCTGTCCATGTAACCGAGAAAAGAGAAAACGGAAAAAGATGAGACAATTGCAAAAGCAAAAACCAAAAGGTAAAAATACAATTAATTAAACTTAAAAGGGTGCATACAATTAAAAAAAATAATGCGCGCAATTAATTAAGAACAACAGGTAGATACAATTAATTATAACCTAAACGTAAATACAAACAAATTAAACCAAAAGGCACATACAATTAATTAATTAAATTAACATACAATTAATAAAATAACATGGGTGAATTACCACAGATGAAACAGTGTGGACAGACAAACCACATCCAATGAAACAGAAACAAAGAAGGACGAAATAACATAACACCGGGAGGTCTTATTTGATACCGTATTGTGTAACAACATAACACCGGGAGGTCTTATTTGATACCATATTGTGTAGTAACTGTTTCATTAGAAGTCACATGATTATCGACTTGTTCCATGATGACGTTCATACGCCAAATGTCATTCTATAAATTCCGATTATTTTGTAGATCTAGACAAATACCACGACATGATAGACATTAGTTGTTAGCCAGAAAACAAAGGATCATTCCAACATATAATAATATATCTATGTAATCACGGATTACATAGACCTCATAAACGCAAATACTGATAGTATTTGCGTTTATGAGGTCGACTCCGATTCGTGGCAATCAGTACTCTATTATATTCATGTGATAAATATGATGCAATGTGTAAGTTACTTGCGGAAGGCGGGTAGGTTTTCTCTTGTATTCCAATTTTCCCTACCAATAACGCTTGCCGCCATGATGAAACTGAAAATATGTCGTAAGAGAAGTATTACTTCTCAAGTTCTACTCTCTGTATTTTAATTTAATTTTTTTTAATTTATTTTCAGAAGCAAACTTCATGGTAGAACTAGAACCATTAAAGTGTGATAAAAAGTGTTCGAATAAACAAGTTGTACACGTTGTATGATATTTGCCTCTTGTTAAGTGTACTTACGTTCCTATGCAATATGATATGTTATTTATAAAATACTCAGTTTATTTAAATAAATCTTTTGGTTGTTTTAATACGTTTTAATATTGTGATAAAACTGATAATGCCATAACAACTGAATAGCTATGACACACACACAGCTGATTACTTAATGTGTTGTTGCTTAGCTTCGAGTAGACAGTGTTTTAGCCATGTTAATGACATCGAGTTACTGTATAGCTATGACACACACACACAGCTGATTACTTAATGTGTTGTTGTTTAGCTTCGAGTAGACAGTGTTTTAGCCATGTTAATGACATCGAGTTACTGTATTGCTATGACACACACACAGCTAATTACTTAATGTGTTGTTGCTTAGCTTCGAGTAGACAGTGTTTTAGTCATGTTAATGACATCGAGTTACTGTATTGCTATGACACACACACAGCTGATTACTTAATGTGTTGTTGCTTAGCTTCGAGTAGACAGTGTTTTAGCCATGTTAATGACATCGAGTTACTGTATAGCTATGACACACACACAGCTGATTACTTAATGTGTTGTTGTTTAGCTTCGAGTAGACAGTGTTTTAGCCATGTTAATGACATCGAGTTACTGTATTGCTATGACACACACACAGCTAATTACTTAATGTGTTGTTGCTTAGCTTCGAGTAGACAGTGTTTTAGCCATGTTAATGACATCGAGTTACTGTATAGCTATGACACACACACAGCTAATTACTTAATGTGTTGTTGCTTAGCTTCGAGTAGACAGTGTTTTAGTCATGTTAATGACATCGAGTTACTGTATTGCTATGACACACACACATCTGATTACTTAATGTGTTGTTGCTTAGCTTCGAGTAGACAGTGTTTTAGCCATGTTAATGACATCGAGTAACTGCATAGCTATGACACACACACAGCTAATTACTTAATGTGTTGTTGCTTAGCTTCGGGTAGACAGTGTTTTAGCCATGTTAATGACATCGAGTTACTGTATAGCTATGACACACACACAGCTGATTACTTAATGTGTTGTTGCTTAGCTTCGAGTAGACAGTGTTTTAGCCATGTTAATGACATCGAGTTACTGTATAGCTATGACACACACACAGCTAATTACTTAATGTGTTGTTGCTTAGCTTCGAGTAGACAGTGTTTTAGCCATGTTAATGACATCGAGTTACTGTATTGCTATGACACACACACATCTGATTACTTAATGGTTTGTTGTTTAGCTTCGAGTAGACAGTGTTTTAGCCATGTTAATGACATCGAGTTACTGTATAGCTATGACACACACACAGCTGATTACTTAATGTGTTGTTGTTTAGCTTCGAGTAGACAGTGTTTTAGCCATGTTAATGACATCGAGTTACTGTATTGCTATGACACACACACAGCTAATTACTTAATGTGTTGTTGCTTAGCTTCGAGTAGACAGTGTTTTAGCCATGTTAATGACATCGAGTTACTGTATAGCTATGACACACACACAGCTAATTACTTAATGTGTTGTTGCTTAGCTTCGAGTAGACAGTGTTTTAGCCATGTTAATGACATCGAGTTACTGTATTGCTATGACACACACACATCTGATTACTTAATGTGTTGTTGCTTAGCTTCGAGTAGACAGTGTTTTAGCCATGTTAATGACATCGAGTAACTGTATAGCTATGACACACACACAGCTAATTACTTAATGTGTTGTTGCTTAGCTTCGAGTAGACAGTGTTTTAGCCATGTTAATGACATCGAGTTACTGTATAGCTATGACACACACACAGCTGATTACTTAATGTGTTGTTGCTTAGCTTCGAGTAGACAGTGTTTTAACCATGTTAATGACATCGAGTAACTGTATAGCTATGACACACACACAGCTGATTACTTAATGTGTTGTTGCTTAGCTTCGAGTAGACAGTGTTTTAGCCATGTTAATGACATCGAGTTACTGTATAGCTATGACACACACACAGCTGATTACTTAATGTGTTGTTGCTTATCTTCGAGTAGACAGTGTTTTAGCCATGTTAATGACATCGAGTGAGTAGTATTTCATCTATAAATATTCATGACGTCGTGTGCAGTATTTGAGCTGTATTAAAGTCAAGAACGTGTTTGACAACAACTCAGCATGTAGGTACATCTTGTAGGATTAGGGTTATGGTGTTTAACACAACTTTCAACAATACTTTTATATCGTGGGGGTACCGGGAGTACCCGGAGAAAACCACCGACCTGCCGCAAGTCACTGACAAACTTTATCAATTATAATGTTATATCGAGCATACTTCGCCATGAGCGGGATTCGAATTCACAGCGTTAGGATATGATATGTACTGATTGCACAGGTAATTGTAATCCAACTATCATACGATTACGACCACGACGTCCCTCATTTTGTACTAAGCTTACGCTGTGATATGCTGGTGATCATTGGCGACTGCAATAATTGCTACAATTTAAGAAAGAGGTAATCAAAAGGGTTTTTCCATACAGCGAGCCACTGACTTAAAGGAGAACCTGATATGAATAAGATGAATTTATAATACAAGCATGACAAATACTTAAACGATACAAACCACCAAGGAAACTTTTGTATTTCCTTGTATTTCCTAATCTACATCTGTTTGCACAAAAAACATCATGTGTTAGTCTATTAGATTGATTGATTGATTGATTGATTGATTGGTGCTTAACGCCAACTTTAGCAATATTTCAGCTATATCGTGGCGTAATCGATTCGACGATATCAGATTATACAAATATATTGTTCCACAGATTACTAGAGAAAAAACAACTCCAATTGCAATATATAGAATTTACTTTAATATTTAATAAGTATAACGACAGTTATATCACAATTCATAATCACCTTAAATCTACCACAAAAACGAAGAACTTTCTGTATAACTATGAAATATAGGTTATATAAATATGTTAACAGAGAATGTAAATTGGTTGATACATAGCATTTGTCTTATATTATGACTTATGTTCTGATTCATGAACTTCCGCGAACATAATTTACAAAAAAAATAAACACATAGTAACAGCTCCTTAGACAGTGTACAGCGAGGCTCTTTGTTAGACAAGAATCAAAATTGTCTCTCTAATATGGCTGCTCAGACATATAACTATTCCCGAGTTGCGATAACTAGAGTTATCGTTCTTGAATCGAGTTATCGTTTCTTGACAGAGGGTATGTACACTTCCGGTTACATAACTGTAAACGTCACAAAACGTTTAAAAAATTTACAAAACTATGTATTCTTATTCAAATAAAATCCGATTTATTGGAATTATTTCATTTAGCTTTATATATCGCCCGATATCGGTGGATTCTATGAGATCTGTATTTTTATTTCATATCCTGAATGACCGTAATAATTAATAAATTCAGTGTTTTATATTCAAAGATGTAGCATTTTCTCGAAAATCGGCTTTGCTGTTAAAATTACGGACGTTAATAGCGATGTATGCAAAATTCATTCCGATTTTCGCATTGGAATCATTTGTTTTATTTTCTTTTACAGGGGATTATCTTAATCTTGAAATGTTCAAGATATTTTTTCTGCTCGGAGTCTATTAAAAAGATGTCTATTTTTGCATGATATATAGTTTTGTTTTCTTTTTTACAAGAGATCATTGCAGATTCCCACAGGCTCCATTCAAGAAATTGAATATTTTACCTTTAGTTATATCCATGGTTCATGACTATTCATTCTTTGGTTCCACTGCGGATGTTGTAATAAAAAAGGAACATTTTTTAGGGTTTTTACCTGATTTGGCCATCTCCAAACGTCAGAGACGTCGGGTAGAAATATGACCGTAGAGTTAGACAGCCGGCATCCGCTCCTTCCAAAAGCTAGATGGGGAAAATGAAGATTTGACTCTGATCTTAAGAAAAAAAATGGAAACTTTTGCAGATACAAGTGCTTTCAATGCTGGTGTAAAGGAGAAAAACACGAAAACAAACAAAATTACAATTGTTAAAAATCAAAAACTTGCAACTCAAACCTTCCTTTTTAACATGCATATACATTTTCCCTTTGGTAACATATAAAGACTTTTCCTTTTATGGAAAATATGCTTAAATATGATTTTATGAAATATAGGCATCGTCTGCTTTATTATAGAGTTACACCAATTTACATCAGGTACACCTTATATACCACAAAAAAAGAAAACAAAACTTACAAATTTGATCATTGTATCATAGCCGTGATCGTATAGTCGCTGCTTCGCAACCCGTGCAGATTTACACTGAGAGTGCGAATCCAATCGGAGCAGTTTTGGCTTGTTTTGAGTTTTTTTGTGGGGTTTTTTTCTTTTTTATTTTTTTAGCAACATAATGTGTTTCGTTATTAATTTCGGTTAAAGTGATTAAAATGGAGGCTATATTTATATTAAGTTTTTTTTTCTTTACATATTATAAGAATTGTGAGTGTATACAGTAGATTTGTATTGATTTTTCGAAAGCCGCACAACGAATATTTCCTTACATATGAAATCATAACACGAATATACGTGCAAGCTGTTAATTTCATATTTTTCTTTATCAATATTAACTATTCTGTCGGTTTTTGGGGGTTTTTTTTCGAACATCACGTAAGCTGTCATAATCACTAAAAATAAAGCAATTTAGCACATGTCGTTTTAATCGGAAGCAAACCATAAGAGCCTTTTTTATATTTTGCTTTGTACTTGGTAGTTATTTTTCTTAAATCTGCAGTTGAGAAATCAAATCGTCTGCTATGTATACTAATTCGCATTTTACCCCATCACTACTCTAAGTAATAAATTTACTTGACTAAATGCGGGAGCACAGTAGGCATGATCGTATCGGCGCTGCCTTGTGATGGAATGAATAGTTCTAGAAGGTGGTTCGAATCCCATCAGTCCTTTTGTTTGTTTGTCTACATTGTTAAGGTTAGCTTCAGAACGGCATTTTTGGCTGTAAGATTATGAGACTGTAAATGCATTTATTGCAAAATAACCTATTTGTCGTCAGTACTTAGACGGTATCCGAAATCATGGGTAGCGGTCGAGAAGTACATATGTCTAAAAATAGATCTTTAATATGACAGATAAGTTTCAATGGACAGAGGTGCGATCTCCAAATACACCATTGTTTTTTAAACGATAGACCGATTGCTTGTTCTTGATATATTAAAAACAGAAAAAAGCCGCGTTCGTGATCGTTTTATTTCCTATTCAAAATATTCCAGACGAGGGACATTATTCATTCAGAATAAAGGGGGATCTGCTCTGACGAAAACCGAAAATTGGGATTTGCTTGTTGACTGTACAAGTCGAGATGGTCGGCAAATGTTAGATGCAGGTGATCACCTATCTGATAAGCGCACATTGCTAATGAAGACGCACATACCGTTTCAAACACAGTACAAAATATTCTACCGAATCCGCTTCTGCTTTTACAAATGGTGAAGAAACAACAGATTCTATTATTTCTAAAATGCTTTCAAATGTATCTTGCCTTGTCTTTGACCTCTCGAGTGTAATGGAAAAAATCAAATACGCTTTCTAATGAAAGGAGAGAAAACCTGTTTTAAAGAAAATATTCCCGCTTTCAGTGTACAAAGAAAATCGCGCAGTATTTCCGTTTTGCAGAAAAATCTGGTGACAATCATCCAAAACATTTCAGAAAGTTAATTATGTAACATGTTCATTGGTATTATGAAAATACAGATTTGGAGTTATTTGTACAAAAATGTTACAAATCCAGAGAAAAATATGTTAAATAAGTAAATAATTTTTTTTTATAGAAGTTTAAAAAAAGGGAATGTCGTGTATATAATTTTCTTTATAAAAGTTAAAGCCTCTATTGAACTTTCAATAGCAGCTCATTTTTTCATTGTCATCTGACCGGCTTTTTAAAAGATACGTCCCTACATCTTTGTCGGAGTGCAAGCTCATTCTTGTTACCACTGATTTTTTCATTACATTTCCGTAAAAACTATACAAGATCAGTCTTTTTTTTTAAAGTTAGAAAGTCTTGGAATCTACGTCAATTAATTTCATATTTTTTCGCACTTATTATGTATTCAATAATTTTTTTAAGAACAGCCAGGAAAACTTTTGCAACCGGAAATGATATATACCCACTGCCAAGGACGATAATTCAAATTACGAACGATAACTCCATTTTCCGCAAAGAGGGAATACGATAACCAATCTACAGAAATATGTTCAACAATAAATATTAGCCTTCGTATATGTTGATAAAAGAGTGGGTGAGTCGGACTTTGATGCACCAAAAACGAACCCCCAAATTTTATTAAGTGGAAATAAGCGAGAGCAAATTGTCACCTTTTGTGTTGAAGTTTTTAAACCAATGAATAAATATATCTTATAGCCAGTCATATTTGCATAGCACGTGTTTAAGCATAAACAAACACATCTATCTATACATAAACAATAAGCACGTGTCTTCAACCGACCTATAATACATCAATGGTAAATAAATGGTTTATAAAACGTGTATTATAGTTCATCACGTGTATTAGAGTTCATCATGTGTATAATAGTTCATCACCTGCACTAGTAGTTTATAATTCCAAATTAGTCGGGGTATTTTTGCTACGATTTTCTAAAAACTTCTTTATATTCCGTAAGATAACTGATTTGTGATTTCGTGTTTACACTCCATTGTGGTGTGTCTAAATTTGTCAATGATAACATGAAATATGTTATTATGATTATTCTTAAAATAACTTATCTTCCGAGGATTCCCATGATCTAGATGAAACATTCCTCATTTGGCATTAAACAACAATCACTCGCTCACTATGTACATCGGTCAGTTAAGACATTTCCTTATAATTTGTATTTATATCAAAGATAAATGCCTTGTTTACTTGGGCACTTAAGCCAAATAAAATGCCAAATCATCGCTTAATTTGATGAAGAAATGTCGGCTCGATGACCTTTTTTGTTTGCATATGTTTTGTAATGGCGCCCAAGTCACGTTACCTGAAATCGGTCAACCATAAAATAGTCACGTGGAACACCAATAGGCCAAGGAGATTGTATGTTTCAATATCTTTTAAATTGCTTTTTTATATTTCCCCATTTTTTCATTAAATTGTGTTTGCTGTCACTTGTTTTCAGCAGATATATCTGTTTTCATGTACAATTTTATCCATGTCCAATTCCAAGTAATTTATATTAAATCATATTTATTCCTCACAAATTCCCGCTAAAAATCTGAAAATTGTTTAAGGAATTACTTAATTTCAAAACGAAAACAATACAATTGCCGTTGCCTAATAGAGTTGTAAATATAGGTCAAGATGCGCAGTGAAATGTAAACAAACACAGAATATGCAAATTATCCACTACGGACTGTGTTTTCTGGAAATATTTGACTTTGATTTATTAAGTCAAAATTGTAGTAGTAAAATGGCACCATTTTGGCACCAAAACCTATAGATATCTTTTCTTATCTGTTTAAATCTGATTGTTGTCTTGATCAAAGTGAAAATAAATCGATTATCTATTTCTGGACGCAGCTTGCAAGTTAAATGATGTCATCGACATCTGAGCTCACGTGACAGCGCATTCCAAAATGGTGACCGACCCTAGGTGTTGACCAATTTTAACGGACGAGAGGATATAAGAAAAGTTTGAAAATACCAAAGGGGTAATCAGAATCCGTAAATCGAAGAAGAACAGACAACACAATGGTCAAATGAAAAAAGACAAAAGGACAAACATCGATCTACAAAACACTACACATAAAACTAAAGATCGAACAACACGAAGCGCACTAAAAACCAGGGGTGAACTCAGGTGCTCCGGAAGGGTAAGCAGTTCCTCCACTAATATGTGGCAACCGTCGAGTTACTCTTGTTATAAACCCGGTGATAAGTCATGAATGAGGAAAAGACCATATTGTGATTACGACAAAAGGAACATATCCGTGGTCATTTGTGACGTAGATATCCCGTAACGGTTAACCATGTTCTATTAAACAGATATGATGGCCTCAACCATCATCTGAATATTAAATAGTATACAAGACCATCATATGACATAATAGTGAAACAATCGTTAACTTTGAACAAAATCTAATTACCAGTACCATCGTTCGTCATCTGTACTCAAGTGACAGAATAAATTGTGCTTACGGAACCTTAGAAGTAACAAATCCATAAACTACACAGGCTATGCAGAAGTGCTCCAAAGCGGTACAACCGCAATGCACACGGGTAGACACGTAGATAATACCTAATATATTCAGAAAAATAATAACTGTCTGAAGGATCCTTGAAAAAATGGAGGCAAGAATCAGATTTTTTCTAGATATTAAAGCATGACATTTAATTCCATGATTACGAAATTTGTCACACTTCAGATCCTTCCATGCATTCGATCCATTTTACATAATCTATAAAGTCACGGGTGTTACTAGTGGAGCAGGAAGTGTTACCCTTCCGGAGTATCGGAGCTTACCGCCTGGTTTTAGTGAGGTTCGTGTTGTTCAATGTTTAGTTTCTATGTAGTGCTTTGTAGATCATTGTCCTTTTTTCCGTCTTCTTTTAGCCATTGTAATGCCTGTCTGTCTTCTTTTAGCCATTGTAATGCCTGTCTGTCTTCTTTTAGCCATTGTAATGCCTGTCTGTCTTCTTTTAGCCATTTTAATGCCTGTCTGTCTTCTTTTAGCCATTGTAATGCCTGTCTGTCTTCTTTTAGCCATTGTAATGCCTGTCTGTCTTCTTTTAGCTATTGCAATGCCTCTCTGTCTTGTTTTAGCCATTGTAATGCCTGCCTGTCTTCTTTTAGCCATTGTAATGCCTGTCTGTTTTCTTTTAGCCATTGTATTGCCCGTCCGTCTTCTTTTAGCCATTGTAATGCCTGTCTGTCTTCTTTTAGCCATTGTATTGCCCGTCCGTCTTCTTTTAGCCATTTTAATGCCTGTCTGTCTTCTTTTAACCATTTTAATACCTGTCTGTCTTCTTTTAGCCATTGTATTGCCCGTCCGTCTTCTTTTAGCCATTTTAATGCCTGTCTGTCTTCTTTTAACCATTTTAATACCTGTCTGTCTTCTTTTAGCCATTGTAATGCCTGTCCGTCTTCTTTTAGCCATTGTAATGCCTGTCCGTCTTCTTTTAGCCATTGTAATGCCTGTCCGTCTTCTTTAAGCCATTGTAATGCCTGTCTGTCTTCTTTTAGCCATTGTAATGCCTGTCCACCTTCTTTTAGCCATTGTAATGCCTATCCGTCCTCTTTTAGCCATTGTAATGCCTGTCCGTCTTCTTTTAGCCATTGTAATGCCTGTCCGTCTTCTTTTAGACACTGTAATGCCTGTTCGTCTTCTTTTAACCATTGTAATGCCTGTCCGTCCTCTTTCAGCCATTGTAATGCCTGTCTGTCTTCTTTTAGCCATTATAATGCCTGTCCGTCTTCTTTTAGCCTTTGTAATGCCTGTCCGTCTTCTTTTAGTCATTGTAATGCCTGTCCGTCTTCTTTTAGCCACTGTAATGCCTGTTCGTCTTCTTTTAGCCATTGTAATGCCTGTCCGTCTTCTTTTAGCCATTATAATGCCTGTCCGTCTTCTTTTAGCCGTTGTAATGGCTGTCCGTTTTCTTTTAGCCGTTGTAATGCCTGTCCGTCTTTTTTTAGCCATTGTAATGCCTGTCCGTCTTCTTTCAGCCCTTGTAATGCCTGTCCACCTTCTTTTAGCCATTGTAATGCCTATCCGTCCTCTTTTAGCCATTGTAATGCCTGTCCGTCTTCTTTTAGCCATTGTAATGCCTGTCCGTCTTCTTTTAGACACTGTAATGCCTGTTCGTCTTCTTTTAACCATTGTAATGCCTGTCCGTCCTCTTTCAGCCATTGTAATGCCTGTCTGTCTTCTTTTAGCCATTATAATGCCTGTCCGTCTTCTTTTAGCCTTTGTAATGCCTGTCCGTCTTCTTTTAATCATTGTAATGCCTGTCCGTCTTCTTTTAGCCACTGTAATGCCTGTTCGTCTTCTTTTAGTCATTGTAATGCCTGTCCGTCTTCTTTTAGCCATTGTAATGCCTGTCCGTCTTCTTTTAGCCACTGTAATGCCTGTTCGTCTTCTTTTAACCATTGTAATGCCTGTCCGTCCTCTTTCAGCCATTGTAATGCCTATCTGTCTTCTTTTAGCCATTATAATGCCTGTCCGTCTTCTTTTAGCCTTTGCAATGCCTGTCCGTCTTCTTTTAGCCATTGTAATGCCTGTCCGTCTTCTTTTGGTCATTGTATTGCCTGTCCGTCTTTTATTGCCGGCTTCAGATTACCCGTGTAGTATCTTCAAACATTTTTCACTCTCTATATCTTTATTATTATCACTATCAACGAGTTACATATTATGGTGAATACGTGTCGAGATATTGACGACTATCATAATAATTTTGTTACAAATATTACCTCATATTACCACAATATTCGTCACTTGGAATACACAGTATCATGTTCCGAGGACCATAACATGTGAATAAGAGTTTCCTTTCTTCTTTACCTAAGACAATCACAATGTAATTCATAAAATATGTAAGGTGTTGATATCAGTAATTATGTTGTCCATTACATGTTTATTGTCTGTCAATCGTCGTACCATTACAAGCTAAAGGCGAAATATAGTAGAAATATATATTATCCTTAATCAATCACTTAAATGACTTACCATCACGAATCATGCGGTACTTAAATTGGATTGATCCAAAAGATACAGGTATGTTTGAGTTTTTTTTGTTATTTTTTGTTATTTTTGTTATTTTTTTATTTTTTTTTTTAATCACGGATAATTTTATTGCACTAATTGCTGTTAACAATTCACTAGGTATACAGCTTTTACCTAGTATCCCTAGTTTTTAATCACTAAATAGCAAGGGATTTGCTATTTAGTGAAGCTTAGTTCAAAATAAATGTTGTTAATAGTACACTTATACAGTTAATACACAGTATATATTGTAATTCTGACATGTAATAAACATATAATAGTTGTCTATGGTGATTTCACATGCTTTTTTGTTGACAATATCCGGATATTTGAAACTTTCAAATCGATCACAGTCGAAAGGTTAATTGTTCATGCTCGTGGATTACATGCACGATTGCGGTGTTACTTTTTCCTATTTTGATTGTAGTTCGCTTTATTTTCTAATTGTTAGAATATGATATCTATGAGTGAAATGATTACTTCTGTCAGCTCATAGCCAGAAATGATGTGTAATTTGCTCATTGCATATCTAAGATGTCAACGCCGGGACGTCTGCAATTTTCATATGATCTATATAGACGATATCATTCCTAATTGCATGTGTGTCATTTTCTGAACTTGAAAATGATACATTGAATCAAGCTGAATTAAATGAAATAAAAATTAAAGAAAACAATTAAATATTCGAGGTTCCTGGACTAAATGAAAATACGAGGCGACGAACCCTTATTTGGCCTTAAGAGTCTATGTAAAAATGTCTGAAATACATGAAACTGGTGGCGTGTGACACAAAATTTAACAATGAATGACATTTGGCGACATATTTTCTGAAATTAATTTAGATTCCTCAATAATAGATGTTATTATATTGACTCACCTTACATTTCTAGCTTCTAAACTCGGGGTTCCCACATTTAATATAACATGATCATTTTTGCAAGCTCACGATATCAAAGACATGTCTAGAATCGGTACAAAACAAAAAGATTTGAATTTTGACAGAAGAAAAACTTCGCGGAAATAAACAATAACTTATAATTTTCGAATCTTTGACGGACACATTGAATTTCCGTACTGTATGATATTATTTGACAAATCTAATTCCCGATTTGCGATAACTAGAGTTATCGTTCTTGAATCGAGTTATCTGTTCCTGACAGAGGGTATGTACACTTCCGGTGACATAACTTAGGAAGGTCACATAACGTTTAAAAAATTGAAAAAATACTATGTATTCTTATTCAAATAAAATCCGATTTATTGGAATTATTTTATTTAGCTTATTATATCGCCCGATATCGGTGGGTTCTATGAGATCTGTATTTTTATTTCATATCCTGAATGACCGTAATAATTAATAAATTCAGTGTTTTATATTCAAAGATGTAACATTTTCTCGATAATCGGCTTTGCTGTTAAAATTACGGACGTTAATAGCAATGTATGCAAAATTCATTCCGATTTTCGCAGTTAAATCATTTGTTTTATTTCCTTTTACAGGGGATTATCTTAATCTTGAAATGTTCAAGAAATTTTATCTGCTCGGAGTCTATTAAAAAAAAATTATATTTTTGCATGATATTTAGTTTTGTTTTCTTTTTTTCAAGAGATTAATGCAGATTCCCATAAAAATTCCCACAGGCTCCATTCAAGAAATTGAATATTTTACCTTTAGCTATATATATGGTTCATGACTATTCATTCTTTGGTTCCACTGCTGATTTTGTAATAAAAAATGAACATTTAGGGTTTTTACCTGATTTGGCCATCTCCAAACGTCAGAAACGTCGGGTAGAAATATGACCGTAGAGTTAGACAGCGGCATCCGCTCCTTCCAAAAGCTGGATGGGGAAAATGAAGATTTGACTCTGATCTTAAGAAAAAAAATGGAATTTTTTGCAGATACTAGTGCTTTCAATGCTAGTGTAAAGGAGAAAAACACGAAAACAAACATAATTACAATTGTTAAAAATCAAAAACTTGCAACACAAAACTTCCTTTTTAACATGCATATAAATGTTCCCTTTGGTAACATATAAAGACTTTCCCTTTTATGTAAAATGTGCTTAAATATGATTTTATGAAATATAGGCATCGTCTGCTTTATTATAGAGTAGCACCAATTTACATCAAGTACACCTTATATGCCCTAAAAAAGAAAACAAAACTTACAAATTTGATCATTGTACCATAACCGTGATCGTATAGTTGCTGCTTCGCGACCCCTGCAGATTTACACTGAGAGTGCGAATCCTATCGGAGCAGTTTTGGCTTGGCTTTTTTTTCTTTTTTTTTTTTCCTTTGTTTTTTTTTAGCAACATAATGTGCTTCGTTATTGATTTCGGTTTAAGTGATAAAAATGGAGGCTATATTTATATTAAGTTTTTTTTGTGTTTTTTTTAATACATATTAATATAAGAATTGTGATTGTACAGTAGATTTGTATTGATTTTTCGAAATCCATAAAACGAATATTTCCTTACATATGAAATCATAACACAGATGCAAGCTGTTAATTTCATTTCAATATTATCTATTTTTCGGTTTATGGTGAGCTAGGCAGGTATCCAATTGAAATTGATATAAAAGTAAGGACAATTTCATACTGGGCAAGTGAAGACTTTTAAGTGGTAAGCAGGCTAAATTTTCAAATGTATTTAATAGGCTTTCTAGAAATTTGAATGAAAATGCTGATACTAATTTAAACTGGGTTTATTTTATCAGAACAATTCTAAATGAGTGTGGATTTACATATATATGGGAAACAGAAAATGTTAATAATAAAGAATGGTTAAAATATGTTGTGAAACAGCGATTGTTAGATCAGTTTGTACAGAATTGGCAAACATCTCTGTCAGATTCTTCAAAAGCATTAAATTATAGGATTTTTAAAACCAAATTCGAATTCGATCCATCAAGCTTGAAACTGCAGTCACGTGATCAAAATCTAATTTAAATATGATGAATATTTATGAGGAAAGTACCATGAATTTCTGGATATGTGTAAAATGTTTTATTTGTGACATGTAAGTATTGAGTTTACTACAATATGAATGATGAAGACAAGTTTCATATTATTGATTTTTTTTTCACCACATGTGAAATCACGTGACATTTCAAGAATTCTGAAGTCATGTAATATATCAGCTGTTTAGGTATACATGTGCTTTGCTTATGAAATTACCTGTTTTGACTTGTCTAAAAATATTTGTATCGAACACATTATTTACCACATCCTTAAATATTTTAAATATATCTACTTTTTTTGTTTTTGATTTGAAATATGTTTTTGTTATGTTTTAATCCTCGCTATTACTAAGCTATTTAAAAACAAATAAAAATTATATAAACATAAGTGGATTTTTGCTATTTCTATGATTCTCAGACAGTGTTTCTTCCCAAAATTTGATCCCATTGCAAATAGTGATATATTCTATCAATGACTCGTTTTTTCGACAATTCAGCAAGAAATAACATTTATTTGGGAACATATACTTTTTATCAACAAACTTTTATCGTGTTCAATCAGCCATGAACTCATTACTTGTCAAACTAATTTTATCTACGGCTAATGTAATCAGCCACTCGTGGTTTAAACCTGTTTCTCAATACAGTACGTCCGTCATGAAATCTACCCGACAGACGAGACGAGGGACAAAAGCCGGAAGAAATGTTTTCCGACCGATTCGCACTGTTGTGACAACAAACAGGGCAGTGTGTGCTTATCAGTCTTCTGGAAGGACTAGTACCCATAGCAATGTGATGCTTATAACACTACAATGTTCATCCAAAGTTACTGTTGATAGTATCGATACACTGCCTATCAAGACTCTTATTCAACCGAGACCAAAAGATAACACCCAAGAAACATTTATCCGTGTTTCATCAAATCTTCGAAAGATTCCGCGAATAAGTATCAGTCAAGTCATTGATAGAATTTCTCTCATTTCACTCAATGCCAGATCCGTGAAGAACATCGACGTCGAGCTGTGATATTATGCTATCGAATAATGCTGACATATTAGCACTGACTGAGACATGGTTGGGAACTTCAGTAGACAAACCTGTGATCTCTGAAATTACACCGAACGGATACAGTATTCACCAAATTGCGAGAAATGGAAAGACAGGTGGTGGTGTAGCCGTTATTCACAAATCAAATATTGAAGTGAAACGGTCTAAACACTCACAGACCTTCTCACATTTTGAACTATTAGAATGCGATGTTGTCGTCAAATCACATCATTTCCGACTATGCGTGATTTACCGTCCTCCTCCATTTCGGACAAACAAATTGAAAAAAAACCACATTCTTTGGGGAATGATCAGAGTTCCTAGATCGTCTTGTTGTCATAACATATGAGTTACTTATCACAGGCGATCTTAACTTTCACCTTGATAATGTGAATTTGAGCGATACTCGGAAATTTGATGAAACTCTTAGTGACCACGGACTCGTACAACATGTCCAAGGAGCAACGCACAATAAGGGTCACACACTTGACGTCGTTATCACAAGAGACAACAGCACTATCATGCAAACAACGCTTCAGTCAGGGATCCTTGTCTCTTCGATCGAAATGGTAATCCCTCTGGTGATCACTTCGCGTTGTTTACATCGTTGGAGATCTCAAAGCCTCCGAAACAACGCAACACCGCGTCTTACCGCAAATTTAGTGAAATCAACACAACTGACTTGATTCAAGATCTGAACACTAGTAAAATTCTCCAAAATCGTGAAGGATCGGTTGTAAATGTTGTGAAACTGTACAACTCTGAGCTTAGTTCCATCATCGATAAGCATGCACCATTAGCATCGAAGAACATTATACTGCGTCCATGCACTGAATGGTATTCAGACGAACTACGTGCAGCTAAAAGAAACCGTCGTAAAGCCGAACGACGTATGCGTAAATCAAATTTGACAGTTCATCGTGAAATGTTTCGAGATACTTGTTTAAAAGCAAACACACTTCTCCTGAAATGCTAGAAGGACTACATTTCAAACAAAATATCCGAAATCGAACATGATCAGAAGCAACTGCATCGTTTGACAAATGACTTGATGGGCAATAAGCGAGACGTCATTCTTCCTTCGCACCATGATGAAAAAGCTCTGGCTGACAAGTTTTGTGATTTTTTTTGTTGGAAAAATAAGTACCATCCGGGACAATTTAGCGGCTACGAATAATTCATCCAGTGACAACTGTGATACCATGAGAGCTGATATAAAATTCGAAGGTGAACCACTAACATCATTCTCACCGGTTTCAAGTGATGAACTTCGTAAAATTATCTTCGCTGCTCCAACAAAGTCTTGCGAACTTGATCCGTTACCAACAAAACTTCTTAAACCTTGTTTGGATCATGTGTTGCCATCGATTACAGATATAGTCAATAAATCGCTATATGAACAATGTGTACCAGCGTCTTTCAAACAAGCTACCGTACGACCGTTGCTTAAGAAACCAAATCTTGATAAAGAGATGCTCAAAAACTACCGACCGGTTTCCAACTTACCTTTCATTTCAAAGATACTGGAAAAGGTTGTTAACAATCAATTAGAAAATCATATCAATTCACATTCTCTCCATGACGACGTTCAGTCAGCCTACCGCGCATATCATTCCACAGAAACTGCTCTCTTACGGGTTCATCACGATATCGCCTATGCACTAGATAGTAACTGCTCTACCGTTCTTGCTCATGCTCGATTTATCGGCAGCGTTTGATACCATTGACCATCAGATACTTTTCAATCGTTTGGAATATTCCACTGGCGTTACCAACGATGCTCTGCTGTGGTTTAAATCATATCTCATGGACAGGACTCAGCGTGTTGCTATTGGATCAGTACAATCGGATGATATCAAATTCCGTTTTGGTGTACCACAGAGCTCGGTTTTAGGATCAAAACTGTATTGTATTTTCGCAAAACCAGTCGATGAAATTTGCAGGCGCCATGGAATGTCATACCATTCGTACGCAGATGATACGCAAATTTATCAAGTCATAAAACCGCAAGGAGACTGGTCCGATCTTTCTGAACGTTTAGAAAGATGTTTGTCTGACATTGCTGATTGGATGAGTGCCAATATGCTTCAGCTTAATCAAGATAAAACAGAATTGATTATCTTTGCACCTAAACATCAAGTGAAGCATTTTTCCGATTTCCGATTCAAATTTGATGGAACTGTGTTAAGCGATGTGTCTTGTGTGAAAAATCTAGGAATGTACTTTGATAAAACCATCAGTATGGAACAGCAAGCCAGTGCGATCAGAAGATCGTGTTTTCAGTAGATTCGTAACATTGGTCGAATTCGATCGCTAATTTCAGTTGATGCATGTAGGACACTAGTGTGCTCCCTAGTAATATCAAGGCTAGACTATGGCAACGCATTATTGTACGGTACTAACAACAACATCATTAGTAAGCTACAATGTGTACAAAACACTGCAGCACGTCTTATCACCCGAAAAAGGAAATATGACTCTATCACGCCAGTTCTTATCTCGCTACACTGGCTGCCCGTTCATTGCCGTTGCAAATACAAACTTCTTATATATGTGTACAAAGCACAGCATGGCAAGGCTCCTAGCTATCTTCAAGAACTGATAACGCCGTATAAACTTAACAGAGCCCTTAGGTCGGAAAACAGTATGCTTTTACATCTTCCAAACGATGTCCGAACGAAAAGCTACGGTGAGAGGGGTTTTGACAAAGCCGCGCCTACATTCTGGAACAGTTTACCTTTGTCATTGTGGAATGTGAATTCTTTGGACGTCTTTAAAAGAGAACTTAAGACTCACTTTTTTAGAATTGCTTTTAAGAATTTCTTGTTTCTTCAGAATATTTGATTTTTTTAACTGGCAGTACTCTTTTCTAAAGCATATGATTTTGAAATTCTTTTTTAGTTTCTTTTAGTAGCTTTCAAGAGTATTTAATATTTTTAACCGATAATGCTCTTTTCTAAAGCTTTTAATTTTGATTTTATGATTTTTTAAACTGTCTTCTATATCTGTGCCTGCTTATATATATATTTTTTTTTTTTAACTTTTACTTCATATCAATTGGTGTCTTATATAATTTTTATGGTTTTATAATGTGAAGCGCTTAGAGTAATTGTTATATAATGCGCTATATAAATATTGTATAATAATAATAATAATAATATATAATAAGTTTTTAGACTAGAGAATACATTGTATATCATTATATATGAGAAATCAAATAGAAGATATTTTTTCTCTTCTTCATTGAATTTCAATAAAAATAACTTTTCTCTTGAATGCACTTATATTGATATTAATTTTAGTGCAAGATGTAAATGATGAACTTTAAAAAATAACATTTAAAAAAAAACATTTTATGGATATCATATTTTTATTGAGAAAAACTCATTTATGAATAGTAATATACATTTGTTTTGGGTTTTTTAGCAAGCTGTCATATTTTGAATGTTTTTATTCTGATATTAATTTCAATGCAAGATGTAAATGATGAACTTAAAAAATAAAGAAAAAGAAACATTTTTATGCATATCATATTTTTATTGAGAAAAGCTCTTTTATGAATTTTATGAATAACAATATAGTATTTATCTATTTTATGTATTTATTGTTACTTAATCATGTTATGTAAATATTGCATTGTTTTATATTGAATGTGTACTTTTAGACGCAACTTATACTACTCCGGTAGAGGTTGCCCCCGTTGTAAAGGGGTAGCTTCCTAAATAAATATATATATATTCTCTTTTCAAATAAATATTTTTCCCTTTTTTGAAGGAAAACTGTGGTGTGCTGTGGTCTTCAAAATTTTAAATTGCTATGTTCGTTTCCCTATCGGACCATGATTAAGAGAAATTAATTGACAGTAAAGACATTAACCACAAGGAATAAGTAATAACAATTTCTACCAAAATTCTGCTACAAGATTAGTGTGCTCACCATTATAAATTAACACATATTTGTACCCTACGACTAACTTACACCAAAAAACTTGGACGCTACAACACGCCTTCATCTATAAAGTGAAAAACATAGCACAGTCGGACCAGTTTTACATCTAATCGAAAAATCGTAGAACAAACTCCCGCTCTTCATGAAATGATGCGGTCATGCACGTGTGTTCCACGTGTCCGTAAAATGGCAACTCTCACACATAACCGTGAGAAAAGGTGAATGTATAATAAAGATCAAGTCAACGAAAGGACTGTTACGAAGTGTTGAATTTCTGTACGAAACAGTGGCTTAGCAATGATCTTTTATTTAAACTTGGCGATATCAACTATAAAAACTACATCATATTTGTTCATGTCAGTCGTTCCCATTTGAATTAACAACTCTCATCATATTTAATCTTTTTAATTTATCTTTTTCAGGTGACCTTCGAAGTTATGGAGTATACGAAGTCATTCCTAAGCAAATCTGTATATCGTTGTGTGACTGTCGTATTATGTACAGTTCTAACAGTTTGTTTATTGTCCTTTAGTTTGGAAGTGAACAGATATAAACATGAGTTATATAACACAGAATATCACACAAGTCACAAACAGTACTGTCATATAAGACGGTTAAACTCTTCAGTGGACGATATATTATGCATGGTCAGTACAGAGTGTTTTTGTCTGTGACTTATTTAATAGAATGTACAGTTAGTATTATATCCTTTACGTGAATAGTCTGGATTTCTTTATAAACGATTGTATCAATTAAATAAGGCAAAAAAAAATATACACTAGTCATTGTTTTTGGACTGACATTGAAATTGACGAAGTTCAGTTCATATATTCCTGTTTTTTACTTTGTACTTCAGTTTACACTGAAAGTTGCATTAAGACTCCGTAAGAATAAAGACTAACATTTACCCTAAGCATCAGTTCTGCTTCAGTGGTCAATATTAAATGAAATTGTAAATAAATAAAAAAATCATTATTAGACTATTTTAAAGCATATAGGAAATTTATGTATACAACCAATAAAAATCAAGTTTTCGAATCTCATTATGATGGACCATTCATATATAGACCCAAATAATTTGTCTTCGGTTTTATAAAGTTGATTGTAGTATTTCAGGCCCGATCAAGAAGTGGCTAAATCTCTAGAGAAAATATTCTATATGGATAAATATCTTTCAGTTCCTTCATTGAATTTAACTTGAATTGCTTAGAAATAAATATAGCTGAAGTTTAAAATTTATTTGATGCAGCTTTCGTCAAATCCTTGAAATTGTCAATATTATATATAAATGCATTTTAACAATCCTAATCATTGGAAGTAACCCTAACATAGGCCACCAACTGTAATAGCATAATTTACTATAAGAGTTTGAAGATGCCATAGGGGTAATCAGAATCCATAAGCGGAAGAAGGACAGACAACACAATGACCAAGAGAAAAAGATCTAACAACGATCTACAAAACATACACAAAAAACTAAAGATCGCGTAACACGAACCCCACTAAGAACCCAGGAGTGAACTCATGTGCTCTGGTAGGGTAAGCAGTTCCTGCTCCACTAGTGGCACCCGTCGTGTTAATCTAGCTATAAACTCGGTGATAAGTCATGAATGAGGAAAGGAGTGTGAAACGTTTACTATAAATTCTGGTGTATGAACGAAAGACAATAAAGAGATAATACATGTTATTAATTTTACGGTTTCTGAAATTTCTTTTTTATTCTTTCATTTTTACAATGTTCGCAAAAGAGTTTCATCATTTTATATTACTATAGAAACAAATTCAGTATTTGCCAGAATTTAAGAACCCATGCTGGAAGAATGGGACTCAACTTCACTGTCTGCCATACTTTATGTTGATCGGTATGGACAAATGTGGTTCTACAGATCTGTTCGATAGATTGATTAAACATCCTGAAATATTAGGAAATGGTAAAAAGTCTACTAACCCTAACGACAACAAAGAAACAAAATGGTGGAGCTGGTTAAGATATGGTAAATACAAGACATTTTATGCTTTCAAATGTTCAAATATTTGATAGGTAGCTTTGTCAACTATAATATACTACAACTTTAAAAAATAATATTTCTTCAGCTATGGTCCTTAACAAAAGTGACAATATACAATTATCACCCTTGCTGGAGTGTAACCCGAAGGTTTGTCTCTCAGAGAAGAGTAAGGTCACCCGAGAGCTTGCCCGAGTGTGACCTAACTTTTCGAGGGGAGACAAACCGTCGGGTCACACTCCAACAAGGGTGATAATTGGTATATTATATCGAATATTTTTGCATCAGACACCAAGTAATAGAATACCTGCGGCTTTGCGAAAATATTCGATATAATATATAAAATTTCTTCTTCGCCCACAGCGACGAACCTGTCGCTGGACGCCATGTTTGTTGTCTGTTGAATGAAGGGAAGTAACTATAATTGGAAACACGTGGGACTCAAGTGGGAATTTCCTTGCGATTTCCTCGCGAGCGGTGAACCTTACTATTAGACCTTACGATTAGCGGTTGACCCAACGAATGGATAAATATCACGTGACAGTGTTTAATCAAATCAGATTCAAGATATGTATATGAGTATATAATATTAGTTTATTACTATTCAACATAAACATGACAATCCACAAAATCAAATGTCATTATTCATGGAAAGACGGACAGTGTAGAAATCTAATGTGCAATATCAATATGCGGTCTCTAACAACGAGTATGATCTCTATGAGGGACAACGACTATTTCATTTCTACGACACGTAGAGCCGAAATTTTCTTAAAGACGTCTTGTGGAATATCGTTCCACTCGTTCATATGTGAAGTGCACAGTTTCATCAGAGTTTGCGATCAGTCCGGACGATGACGAACAAGTCTTCCGATTCCATTCTAGTACTGCTCAATTTCTGATGCATCTGGAATAAAAACTTAGATATCAAATTTAGTGCGCAAAACATGTTTTTGGAACAGCCTTCATCAGGTACGCTCAAAGTTGAAAGGTTGGAAAACCAAATAATTTTATATGTTTTGGGAGCAAGTAAACCAAAGGGCCTAAACAGTATCGCCAATAATGCTGACCAAGGAAGATTACGAATATTTGTATATGATGTTGATCCAACAAATCTGTGCAAGAAACAGGTGAACTATTGTGAATAAAATGTCGTCGATCTATACTTTATATCATATCAATCCAGCATGACCATTTATCCACATTATAACCTGTCTAAAATAGTAGTGATTCGTCACTAATTAGAGCATGTTGCCAAGTCTGAAATCTCCAACGAAGTCGATCACGTGCCCAACATAAATGTATGTTTTATTCAATCTCCTGGTTGGACAATTATGGAGTGCGAGTGTTGTGATTATGATCACTGTCCACTATAACTAGTAATATTAACATGAAGAATGCATGGACGTCTTACAAAGACATTTGTTTGCTTAACTGTTTAAAATTGTTATATATACCTTTCTATTACTTATCCCCGTCCCCAATTCTTTTTTTTTCTTTTGGACATTGTGTAGTCTGTCCTTCGATTTACGGATTCTGATTACCCCTTTGGTATCATCAAGCTCTTCTTGTTTCAGGGTATTGGCTTGTACAAAATATACGACGGGAAAATTTTAAAGATTACATTGCATATTTTGAGAAGTCAGCGGCACAGATCAACGAAACAACAGATACACATGGATATCATCCTTTAATTACAGGTAAGTAACATACGTAACGTTCAGAAAACATAAGACAAATAATCGCCATAGCAAACATATACGGATATCGTCCTTTAGGAACAGGTCAGTAAGGTAGGGAAACCACACATAATTTGCCTTTATTACAAATATAGATGGATATCACTTTAATAACAGGTTGGCAAGATATAGACAGTATGGTGATAGAACTAGTAGGTCCAACTAGTAATTGAAACACTACATGTATAGTACATTGTACATTATATTACTATATTTTATTTAACATTTCATTCCAACAAATTGATGACCTATTTGATCTTGTCTCCCATGAAGGCAATTTATTTCTTTTGACACCGTTCCTCACGTTTTACATTGAAGTGTTAATTGGTGTGTTACCATGTGTTACCATGTGTTACCATGTGTTACCATGTGCTATCTAATAAAACTTTAAATAGAGCTTTAGTAATTCAATAGAAAAAATCGATTTTCTTATCTTTCAAATGTATTTTCATAGACTGGAAGTAGGAATGTTCATTTATTAATTAATCATTCAGTTGATCGGTTGTGTCTTGTTTCATTGTAGATCTAGTTTTTGTTGTATTATTGCTTTGTTGGTGCCAATCTGTAATCCATCGGCATTCTTTAGCTGAACAAATCCTAAGGAATGAATACGTGTATCTGGATATAATGGAAGTTTAACATAGCCACAATCATTATTTTCTTTTCGGAAGACGGTCGCTTATGCTCGCATATTGCAACAGAGCATAATACACAAATACTACTTCAGACTAATAAATCCGAGAACACAAAATTAAATTTAAAATGTCTTAGCGAGAAAAGATAATGAACTTATATAATCGGAAACATTCTATATGGATTTCTCATACACAAAACGTTTCAAGACACAATGGTAATAAATTTGTGCTTTTCAAGGCCAGGGCAAATTATTAATGATTGAGGCAGTTTATTGGCTAATAACAGTTTATACTTAATAGGTAACGTGTTTTACGGAATAAGATATAAACTGTAATAAAGTAGAGGCGTTTTCTGCAAGTAAGCAGAGTTCAAGGAGATCAAATTAAGAAAGTAAAAGCAAATTAAGCTTGTTTCTTATCTTCTGCTACATGTGACCGAACCAATAAAAAGTTGATACAACGACATCTATAGTTAAACTTTTCCTACACTGTAGTAAGAGATATATTATCCTATAATTGTATATAGATGTGTATTACAATTACCTATGCAATCAATGTCTATCACCACTGAACTGTGAGTGCGAATCCCGCTCAGGCGAGGTGTACTCGATACAACATTTTGTGATAAACTTTGTCAGTCATTTGCGACAGATCGGTGGTTTTCTCCGGGCACTCCGGTTTCCTCCAACAATAAAACAGACGACCACGATATAACTGAAATGTTGTTGAAAGTGTCGTTAAACACCATAATTCTAATCATATTATATCAATTGTTTACTTTTAGACTCTCTTTGGACAAGATCGCTATGTTTCACTGTGATTAAGACAAACATGGTCACCTGCTTGTTGACAACAAAAGAAGATAATCCGTACATTTGGGATTTTATATTTAACTGGTGTTGTTTTGTTTGTTTCGACTATAGTTCTAATTTTAAATTAACCCAATGTTTTAGGATTTGTAAAGGAAATAAAGCAAACACATGAATGTTCATTTGCCTGTCTGATGATTAGAAGGTGATCACTTTGCATTCCATTAATAGTAAATTTAATTACTTTAAGGTGATGGGACCCCAATGGATATGTGGGACTTCAGAGGATGGACACAGATACCACAAAACTGGAATAAAACAGAACCAGTAGTTCTGACTCCACATCTGATTAAACATCTGCGCCCTGAAATGAAATTTATCATAATATTAAGAAATCCAATCGAAAGGTAAAGCCCGTTTACACGATCACATTTTGGTCAAAGTGTGTATCCCAAGTTACATTTCGGCGGTAAATACAAAGACAAACAAAATGGCTGAATTAAATCTTGATTACGAAGAGATGGTTTCTTTGGTGAATTCCCACCAAAGTCCGTCAAAGATTTTTGAAAAAATAGGATGGGTTTCTTATCCATCAAAGTTCTTTAACAAAGGTTTGGACGATCAAATAACTTTGTCAAATAGTATTTTAACCATGTATTTGGTGGAAACTTTGATCGTGTACACGGGCCTGAAGGAATTAGTTTACATTTTTTTTTAATTTATTTTAAGTCTACTTTTAATCAGTATATATATTACGAATTTAGCTTGTTACACATATTTTCATTGGTTCTTCAGCCCTGAATGTCAGCATATATTCGGAAAACAGACGGGGTATATATTTCAGTCCCCAAAAACGATTAAAACATGGACGACAAAGCATTACGCTTCACTGAATCAATGGTATAATACGGAATAATAAATGTATTTTTACCAAATTAAATGCTGTTTTTATACTCAAAACGGCTGCATGAACAAAAAAATATTACAACGGTTAATTCCGTCACAAATACCTGATCGATTCAGCAAACTCCTGTGTTCCACGGCTGTACCATAGCAAATAAACAAAACGTTGAGCCTTGAAAACTTTTGACGTCATGGGGCCACACCAAGGTTTTATTTACATGTTGTTAACATTTAAATTAATGAAACTGTTTCGCAAACCCGTTGTTTTGTTATGTGATATATCAATGTTATATTTATAAAGTTTATAAAATTTACTACATATGAAACTGTATTGATTTAGAAATTTAGTACAGTATTTTCCTTCATGAGACACCCCCATACATGAAATATGACGCGACACATATTTTGACCACATTGAAGAATGACGTCAAAGGTACGGAAACGGACATCTAGAGATACGAAAAATGAAAATAAAAGAGGCAAATTTATTTAATACAGTTGGATGTTGTATTTAAAAAAACCAATGGTTAAATCCGTTATATATCTGTTATTCAGCTATCAGATAGGGTATATAATGTGACATTCCCGGCTTACACTATATATTCCCTTCGGCTGCGCCTCAGGGAATATAAATCCTAAGCCGGGAATGTCACATTATATACCCTGTCTGATAGCTGAATAACATATAATGTTTTGAAAGTACAATTCGTAATACAATTCTGTCAAATTAATTACACATAAAACGTCCATTTTTACATTCCTTGATGCCAAAGCAAACCAAACATTAATCCTCTGAATAACAGTCTACACGATGATATTGATGTACATAAACTGTGCATTAGTTTCTTATATACAGCATATTTGATACAAAATAACAATATGAATTTCGTAATATATGACTTACCGCCGTATGAAACATAGGAAACAACAGATGTCACTAGTGAAGCAGGAAATACTTACACCCCCGGTTTTAGCGTTGATCAATCATTAGTTTTCTGTGTAGTGTTTTGTAGATCATTGTGTGTCCTTTTTCCTACATACTCATTCCCGAATATAAAATGGATATAACCATATTTATGAATTGTTATGAACATGAGTATATACAGTCAACCATTTTATCTATTTCAGGCTATACTCGGATTATTTTTTCATCGGATTGGGAGAGCCATCTAGTCAAGCGTTTGATCGTGCTGTAATCTCGTCTCTTCATATTTTAGACAACTGCACGCGTAACAATAGTTTACGAAAATGTCTGTATGATAAAGATTTACACGTTAAATGGGACTATCGGGTAATATTGTTAATTTATTCTTGCTGGTAGTTGTTTTTTAACAGTGGTTTTATAGGTGTAATACACTAATTGATTTTTTCACGATTTTCTACTGAATTTGTGTTTTTGTAGCCTACCTGACCATTTTGTGTCACCTATAACCTTTCCGACACCTTATATTTTCTGAAACGTACATGTTTCCTTTATATTCCGTCAGAATAATCATGGTACCTGCGAAATCTTGCAGTTAAATGCTGGCTCCTGTGTGAAATTCTACTTTTAAAAAATAATAAAACTGGAATCCACAGAAATGTTGCATAGGCCATACATCCATCTCTCTACTAAATACAACTAAATCCAATCAGAGTCGTCCTCAAAATAATCTTTTTCTTCGTCATTGTCACAGAAGGGTTTCCAAATATAAAACAAATAGATATTTTAAAGCGAGTCGTAACACTATCCTATATTCGATCGGTTCTTATTACTGGTGCCGTCTGTTTTAATGTCATTAGTAGAATTATTATACAACGAGTATAGTCACTTGTTTTAACAGTTAAACAGGGATAATTAAGTTTGAAGATATCAAAGGTCAAGGGGGTATTAAGTTAGAAGTCGTTAATCGGAGGACAGACAATACAATGATCAACAGAAAAAGGATAAAAAGACAACCATGGTCGACAAAACACAGGCAACTAAAGAAAGAGATACATACCTAGTAGATTGTTTACAGCAACATTTAGTGGAATAACATTATTTGTGTTACAATAAATAGAAGTATTCTAGAAGAATAAGGAGTTCCTACTCCACTAGTGGAACCGGTTATGTTACTTCTAAGATAAATCCGTTGAAAAGACATTAAAGAATAAAGGACGGAATTGTGACAAGAACGAACGGAATATATCCACAGTCATATGTGACACATATTCGTAGTGGTTAACCAATTCATTATGGCGACCACAAAACTTTCGTATTGATGACTTAAACTTGACTAGTAAAAACCCTTGGTTCAGTGGCTACATTGTTAGCAGCAATCAAGGACATCCTGATAAGAACAATAAGCTCTTGACTATCACATAAACTGTGATATACTCCATTTGCAGGTTCTTCTGGAATGTTGCTACATATCTATGTAAAGTTCACAATGAGGAAATTAAAATCATCTCTTGTTGTCAACCGGTCCTCATTGTCAATTTTAGGTGTAGCTCAAGTTGTGAAGCAGACGTAGCTGTATCTTTGGTGTCCATTATTTCAAGTTCAGTGGGAAACATGCGATCAACATTGTCACCAAACTTGGAATTATTAAGTGAATGGACATCATCTATATAGCGGAATGTTAAAATAAATGACCAAGCTAGCCTTTCTGTTTTCATTGTAAATCCCCTGCATAAAGTCTGCACCATACAAACAAAGAGACAAATCGGCGAGAAGAGGAGCAACATAACAAATACTTTGTCAATCAAAACTCAGGTTATAGATTTATATGGAGTAAAAACGTGCAGAATGTGCTTGTGGCCTTGTATATGTATCGTACATGTAGCAGGGTTTCGCACAGCCGCATTACAAAGTAATGGCATGTAAAATTATATGTATGTTTTGTAGATCGCTGTTTGTCATTTTGTACTTTTTCATTTGGCCATTGTGTTGTCTGTTCTTCTTCGATAGACGGATTCTGATTACCCTTTTGGTATCTTCAAACTCTTCTTATAAGGATTGGTTGACTATTTCAGCAAAAAGAAATATTGGTATGCTATAAAAAGACAAATAATTATTCCATTCTGCTAAAAATTCAGTAAAATATATAACAGACTACCTCAGTTGTTTATTCAATTAAATTTTCCACTGTTATGTTTGTGATACTTTTATATGTAGTCGGTATAGTTATAAATTATTTAATTTCAGGCACGATTGCACTTAGGATTCTACAGTGTTTATCTAAAGGAATGGCTGAATGTGTTTCCAAGGCGACAATTTCTTATTATTAGAACAGAGGATTACAGTAAAAATATATTCGAACATATGTCAAAAATATTCGATTTTCTGGACGTAGGCAAGTTGAATTAAGGAGAAGTATAACTATTAACTAAAAATTAAGTCATGTTTCAGGAGGAAATAGAAGCCTTAGATGAATACGATTTTTGTAGTGTATGTTTTCGTATAGTATGTAAGTGTGACTTTTTTGTTTGTTTATTTTTTCTACTTCCACGTCTCATTGTTTGGCATCAAGTACAAAAGACAAAAAACAAACAATCACAAACTGTCAAAATAATCGAATATATATTGAAAATACAAGAAAAACTGTAAATTGACTTGACTATATGTCAGACCACATAGTCATCAATATAATGCATACCAATGCTATATAGCACACCGACAATAAAAATGCACCAACACACACTTTTGAATAAGAATGAGTTTCACTCTGTTCATCGAACAATTTATTGAACATTAAAGCTAATTTGATCCCTCGTTTCAGGATCCGAATCAGTGGTGTAATGGTTAGGTACTCGCCTCAAATGCGGTAGATCGTGCATTCGAGCCACGATTGAGCAACACCAAAGACTATGAAATTGGTATTTGTTGCTTCTCCGCTAACAACGCAGCACTAAGGAGAAAGAGCAAAGACTGGTTGGCACGGACTCAGGATAAGGTGTCCGACTGGTTCGACATGTCTATCTGCGAACTGTTGTTTCAGTGGTCTAGCACTATAAAAAGCCAACTAGTTGTGTTGGTCTAGTACAAACCGGCCTTCATCATCATCTCATTGAAAATTAACTTGTTTTCGCCATAATATAGCTGAAAAAGTACTGAGTTGGCATTAAACAATGATCACTCACTCTCCCGTTTCTGATATGCTGCGCCATAATCACAATCTAGAACTATATTATAGACAAAAAATGTCGAACGAAATATTCATGCTATATGACATGTACATATACAATATACGTACATTGTCAGTAAATATAAAATTTATTTGTACGAGCTTTAGAAACAGGCAGAATAGCGAGCCTTCGGCGAGCTTTTCAGGCCCTTTTCGCAGCGAGTACAAATGAATTTTATATTTAACGACAATGTACGTATATTGCGTTTATCCTGCAATGTCAAAAAAGTCGAAAAACTTGTCAGATTTAAACAAAAAGGACAGAAACAAGCGTCATTCCTCGCCTTTCATAAATGTTGTCAAGGGTGTCTTCTTCGTGGTCCGCGTTACATTAGTACCAGTTTCATACCTTTTTTTTTTTAATTCAAAGCTTTATTTAGAGTCGATATAAATCATACATATAATACTTGTCTGCGCCCTCCGCTGTACATAGCTACAGGGTACCAGGAAAGCTTATTCGTAGGCTGAAAAGTTTATTCGTCTACTACGAATAAAGCAAAAATTTATTCGTATAGCATATTTGTACAGCAAATGTACTGATTGCAGGATAAAAACAAATATTATGTGACATATAAGCACGAAATTGGATCAATTTTTTTTGCAATTTTGTTATGGTTGAAGAAAAGTATAAATTCTGATGTAATATCTTACAACGAACTGTGAATTAATCACGGTCTACTTGGCACCTTTATAAAGTATTATAAAAGTCATATGTAAAATTAAGTTTGATGTGTGATTAGTCAAAAACATTTCAATACGAAGTATTTGAATAGATTTGGCGTGTTGTCAACTCTTTCTATTTCAAATACCTTTAAGAATGCAATAGTCATACTAGTGGGTATTGTAGGCTGATATATAACACAACACCGGTAAATTTGTTGGCTTTTTCATCATTAATCCACATTTCATCAACTAGTGACATGCATAGTGAATATCTTTATTGACAATGATACCTGAAAGAAGAGTTTGAAGATACCAAAGGGGCAATCAGAATCCGTATATTGAAGAAGAACAGAATGGACAAAAACTAAAGATCGAGTAACACGAACCGCACTAAACACCGGGGGTAAGCTCAGGTGCTCCGGAAGGGTAAGCAGTTCCTGCTCCACTAGTGGTACCCGTCGTGTTAATCTAGTTACAAAACCGGTAATAAGTCGTAAGAAGTGATTTCTAATCTGGATACAAAACAACAGTAGAAACATAAACGAGATAAAAGATCAGACAACACGAACTCATCTACAATCAGGAGTAGAAGTAAATGTTCTGGAGGGACTGCTTAAACTCATTTGTCATATTTGTAGGGTTATCGATATGCTAATCAACAATAAAACTGTTAACGGTTTGTTTCTTCATTAACATGACAGAACAGAGAAATAAGACTGTTCTTATTAATGGACCTTCTCTGTACACGGAAGATTATACAACGATATACTGTATCACCAAAGTACCCTACATCATTATAACGGTTAAAATCTCAACATTTAGTAGCTTGATGCATATTGAAGGTGTCAACTAAATTTAGATTGCAGGTTAAAATGGAGAAAGAATGTGAGGATAGCTTTCGAATTTTTTACCATCACATTTGACGTTAATAGCAGTGTCATACGAATATGTTTTAGGGGTTTCTTGTCCGTTTAAACCTTACGCAAGAGGACAAAATGGGAATAAAAGTTAAATCACAGGTAATGTAAGTCAGATTAAATGGATTTTTTGTCTTATAGGTGCCATGGATGAAAATCTGATGAATATATATGGGATTATGTCTAAAGATCATAAATACAAAACCATGTCTAAACAGAAAGCTGCTCCGATGTCCAATTTATCAAATGACCTCCTAACAAAGCTATACCAACCATACAACATAGAACTAGCTGATATATTAGGAGACCGTCGATATTTGTGGGAAGATGGCTTTTAAAATGTATTTGCTAATATATATCACATAACTAAACTGTTTAACAATTCAAAGTCCTACTATAGTGCATTTAATTCCATATACAATTATCACGGTTTTTTTAATGTTCCATTATGTGTTGATTTGTTTATATGAATGACGGAAGATATAATACCAGAAAATATTTTAGGTTCCAATCTGAACGATCATTTGTTGTTATTTTTCCGGTCGTTGGTTTACGACAATCAGTTGTATTGAAATAAAATGCATCGGACGATTTCCGTTTTACGTGAAGAATGGACTGGGAAAAAACGAGAAACATACGTTACTTACGTTTCTTTCCTTTTCAACTAATTTGGACCATGTATACCCCATGATTTCCTTACTTTAATAAAAGCCAAACTAATGGCATTTGATAGTCACAAAATACAAAATACTTTGTTTCTGGTACGAAACACTCCGGTTTCCGATCGGAATCGAAAATTATGCTTATATCTGAAATTAATTTGCGATCGGAAAACGAAAATAACACTTCCTGCCTGCTTTAGCCAATCAGAAACGATAAACGCAATTCGAAATTTAAACAAATTAATGAGTATATTAAGGTCTGTCATTAATAAAAATAAGAACGCAGTTGAAAACATTCCTTAGCCAATCAGGAACGACAACCGCAATTCGGAAAATAAAAACGCCTTTCTTCCTTCATGACTTGTCAACAGATTTGACGCCATGAGTGCTAGAACTATTGAACCTACCAGAACTCCCCTCTTTTACATTGCTTAGAGTGATTCGTGCTGCTCATTCTTAAAGATTTCTATGTGCCGTTTAGTGGATCTTTATTTGCATTTTTGTGTATGTGGGGTTTTTTTTGCCGTTGTATTGTACGTCCTTCGATTTACGGCTTCTGATTACCCCTTTGGTATCTTCGAGCTTTTCATATAAAATGTAAATTGATTAGTCCATAAACACATTTATTTGCATTGACCTTTTTTTCACCTAAATTTGTACAAATTCTTATACCTATATGCTAGGAAAAGTTTGAAGATACCACAAGAGTAATCAGAATCCGGAAATCGAAGAACAGAACACACAATGGCCAAATGTTTGAAAATACCACAGGGGTAATCAGAATCCGTTAATCGAAGAACAGACCACACAATGGTCAAATGTTTGAAGATACCACAGGGGTAATCAGAATCCGTAATTCGAAGAACAGACCACACAATGGCCAAATGGTTGAAGATACCACAGGGGTAATCAGAATCCGTAAATCGAAGAACAGACCACACAATGGCCAAATGTTTGAAGATACCACAGGGGAAATCAGAATCCGTAATTCGAAGGACAGACCACACAATGGCCAAAAGTTTGAAGATACCACAGGGGTAATCAGAATCCGTAATTCGAAGAAAAGACCACGCAATGGCCAAATGGTTGAAGATACGACTAGGGTAATCAGAATCCGTAAATCGAAGAACAGACCACGCAATGGCCAAATGTTTGAAGATACCACAGGGGTAATCAGAATCCGTAAATTGAAGGACAGACCACACAATGGCCAAATGTTTGAAGATACCACGGGGGTAATCAGAATCCGTAAATCGAAGAACAGACCACGCAATGGCCAACAGTTTGAAGATATCACAGGGGTAATCAGAATCCGTAAATTGAAGGACAGACCACACAATGGCCAAATGTTTGAAGATACCACGGGGGTATTCAGAATCCGTAAATCGAAGAACAGACCACGCAATGGCCAAAAGTTTGAAGATACCACAGGGGTAATCAGAATCCGTAAATCGAAGAACAGACCACGCAATGACCAAATGTTTGAAGATACCAAAGGGGTAATCAGAATCCGTAAATCGAAGGACAGACCACACAATGGCCAAATGTTTGAAGATACCACAGGGGTAATCAGAATCCGTAAATCGAAGGACAGACCACACAATGGTCAAAAGTTTGAAGATACCACAGGGGTAATCAGAATTCGTAAATCGAAGGACAGACCACGCAATGGCCAAATGTTTGAAGATACCACGGGGGTAATCAGAATCCGTAAATCGAAGGACAAACCACACAATGGCCAAAAGTTTGAAGATATCACAGGGGTAATCAGAATCCGTAAATCGAAGAACAGACCACACAATGGCCAAAAGTTTGAAGATACCACAGGGGTGATCAGAATCCGTAAATCGAAGAACACACCACGCAATGGCCAAATGTTTGAAGATACCACAGGGGTAATCAGAATCCGTAAATCGAAGGACAGACCACACAATGGCCAAAAGTTTGAAGATACCACAGGGGTGATCAGAATCCGTAAATCGAAGAACAGACCACGCAATGGCCAAATGTTTGAAGATACCACAGGGGTAATCAGAATCCGTAAATCGAAGAACAGACCACACAATGGCCAAAAGTTTGAACATACCACAGGGGTAATCAGAATCCGTAAATCGAAGAACAGACCACGCAATGGCCAAATGTTTGAAGATACCACAGGGGTAATCAGAATCCGTAAATCAAAGGAGAGACCACGCAATGGCCAAATGTTTGAAGATACCACGGGGTAATCAGAATCGGTAAATCGAAGGACAGACCACACAATGGCCAAAAGTTTGAAGATACCACAGGGGTAATCAGAATCCGTAATTCGAAGAACAGACCACACAATGGCCAAATGTTTGAAGATACCACAGGGTAATCAGAATCGGTAAATCGAAGGACAAACCACACAATGGCCAAATGTTTGAAGATATCACAGGGGTAATCAGAATCCGTAAATCGAAGAACAGACCACACAATGGCCAAAAGTTTGAAGATACCACAGGGGTGATCAGAATCCGTAAATCGAAGAACACACCACGCAATGGCCAAATGTTTGAAGATACCACAGGGGTAATCAGAATTCGTAGATCGAAGAACAGACCACGCAATGGCCAAAAGTTTGAAGATACCACAGGGGTAATCAGAATCCGTAAATCGAAGAACAGACCACGCAATGGCCAAATGTTTGAAGATACCACAGGGGTAATCAGAATCCGTAAATCAAAGGAGAGACCACGCAATGGCCAAATGTTTGAAGATACCACGGGGTAATCAGAATCGGTAAATCGAAGGACAGACCACACAATGGCCAAAAGTTTGAAGATACCACAGGGGTAATCAGAATCCGTAATTCGAAGAACAGACCACACAATGGCCAAAAGTTTGAAGATACCACAGGGGTAATCAGAATCCGTAAATCGAAGAACAGACCACGCAATGGCCAAAAGTTTGAAGATATCACAGGGGTAATCAGAATCCATATATCGAAGGACAGACCACACAATGGCTAAATGTTTGAAGATACCACAGGGTTAATCAGAATCCGTAAATCGAAGGACAGACCACACAATGGCCAAAAGTTTGAAGATACCACAGGGGTATTCAGAATCCGTAAATCGAAGAACAGACCACGCAATGGCCAAATGTTTGAAGATACCACAGGGGTAATCAGAATCCGTAAATCGAAGAACAGACCACGCAATGGCCAAAAGTTTGAAGATACCACAGGGTGTAATCAGAATCCGTAAATCGAAGAACAGACCACGCAATGGCCAAAAGTTTGAAGATACCACAGGGTGTAATCAGAATCCGTAAATCGAAGAACAGACCACGCAATGGCCAAAAGTTTGAAGATATCACAGGGGTAATCAGAATCCGTAAATCAAAGAACAGACCAATCAATGGCCAAACGTTTGAAGATACCACAGGGGTAATCAGAATCCGTAAATCGAAGAACAGACCATGCAATGGCCAAATGTTTGAAGATACCACAGGGGTAATCAGAATCCGTAAATCGAAGGACAGACCACGCAATGGCCAAATGTTTGAAAATACCACGGGGGTAATCAGAATCCGTAAATCGAAGGACAGACCACACAATGGCCAAAAGTTTGAAGATACCACAGGGGTAATCAGAATCCGTAATTCGAAGAACAGACCACACAATGGCCAAAAGTTTGAAGATACCACAGGGATAATCAGAATCCGTTAATCGAAGAACAGACCACACAATGGCCAAAAGTTTGAAGATATCACAGGGGTAATCAGAATCCATATATCGAAGGACAGACCACACGATGGCTAAATGTTTGAAGATACCACAGGGGTAATCAGAATCCGTAAATCGAAGGACAGACCACACAATGGCCAAAAGTTTGAAGATACCACAGGGTGTAATCAGAATCCGTAAATCGAAGAACAGACCACGCAATGGCCAAAAGTTTGAAAATACCACAGGGGTAATCAGAATCCGTAAATCGAAGGACAGACCACACAATGGCCAGAAGTTTGAAGATACCACAGGGGTAATCAGAATCCGTAATTCGAAGAACAGACCACGCAATGGCCAAAAGTTTGAAGATACCACAGGGGTATTCAGAATCCGTAAATCGAAGAACAGATCACGCAATGGCCAAATGTTTGAAGATACCACAGGGGTAATCAGAATCCGTATATCGAAGAACAGACCACGCAATGGCCAAAAGTTTGAAGATACCACAGGGGTAATCAGAATTCGTAAATCGAAGGACAGACCACACAATGGCCAAATGTTTGAAGATACCACAGGGGTAATCAGAATCCGTAAATCGAAGGACAGACCACACAATGGCCAGAAGTTTGAAGATACCACAGGGTGTAATCAGAATCCGTAAATCGAAGAACAGACCACGCAATGGCCAAATGTTTGAAGATATCACAGGGGTAATCAGAATCCGTAAATCGAAGAACAGACCACACAATGGCCAAAAGTTTGAAGATACCACAGGGGTGATCAGAATCCGTAAATCGAAGAACACACCACGCAATGGCCAAATGTTTGAAGATACCACAGGGGTAATCAGAATTCGTAGATCGAAGAACAGACCACGCAATGGCCAAAAGTTTGAAGATACCACAGGGGTAATCAGAATCCGTAAATCGAAGAACAGACCACGCAATGGCCAAATGTTTGAAGATACCACAGGGGTAATCAGAATCCGTAAATCAAAGGAGAGACCACGCAATGGCCAAATGTTTGAAGATACCACGGGGTAATCAGAATCGGTAAATCGAAGGACAGACCACACAATGGCCAAAAGTTTGAAGATACCACAGGGGTAATCAGAATCCGTAATTCGAAGAACAGACCACACAATGGCCAAAAGTTTGAAGATACCACAGGGGTAATCAGAATCCGTAAATCGAAGAACAGACCACGCAATGGCCAAAAGTTTGAAGATATCACAGGGGTAATCAGAATCCATATATCGAAGGACAGACCACACAATGGCTAAATGTTTGAAGATACCACAGGGTTAATCAGAATCCGTAAATCGAAGGACAGACCACACAATGGCCAAAAGTTTGAAGATACCACAGGGGTAATCAGAATCCGTAAATCGAAGAACAGACCACGCAATGGCCAAATGTTTGAAGATACCACAGGGGTAATCAGAATCCGTAAATCGAAGAACAGACCACGCAATGGCCAAAAGTTTGAAGATACCACAGGGTGTAATCAGAATCCGTAAATCGAAGAACAGACCACGCAATGGCCAAAAGTTTGAAGATACCACAGGGTGTAATCAGAATCCGTAAATCGAAGAACAGACCACGCAATGGCCAAAAGTTTGAAGATATCACAGGGGTAATCAGAATCCGTAAATCAAAGAACAGACCAATCAATGGCCAAACGTTTGAAGATACCACAGGGGTAATCAGAATCCGTAAATCGAAGAACAGACCATGCAATGGCCAAATGTTTGAAGATACCACAGGGGTAATCAGAATCCGTAAATCGAAGGACAGACCACGCAATGGCCAAATGTTTGAAAATACCACGGGGGTAATCAGAATCCGTAAATCGAAGGACAGACCACACAATGGCCAAAAGTTTGAAGATACCACAGGGGTAATCAGAATCCGTAATTCGAAGAACAGACCACACAATGGCCAAAAGTTTGAAGATACCACAGGGATAATCAGAATCCGTTAATCGAAGAACAGACCACACAATGGCCAAAAGTTTGAAGATATCACAGGGGTAATCAGAATCCATATATCGAAGGACAGACCACACGATGGCTAAATGTTTGAAGATACCACAGGGGTAATCAGAATCCGTAAATCGAAGGACAGACCACACAATGGCCAAAAGTTTGAAGATACCACAGGGTGTAATCAGAATCCGTAAATCGAAGAACAGACCACGCAATGGCCAAAAGTTTGAAAATACCACAGGGGTAATCAGAATCCGTAAATCGAAGGACAGACCACACAATGGCCAGAAGTTTGAAGATACCACAGGGGTAATCAGAATCCGTAATTCGAAGAACAGACCACGCAATGGCCAAAAGTTTGAAGATACCACAGGGGTATTCAGAATCCGTAAATCGAAGAACAGATCACGCAATGGCCAAATGTTTGAAGATACCACAGGGGTAATCAGAATCCGTATATCGAAGAACAGACCACGCAATGGCCAAAAGTTTGAAGATACCACAGGGGTAATCAGAATTCGTAAATCGAAGGACAGACCACACAATGGCCAAATGTTTGAAGATACCACAGGGGTAATCAGAATCCGTAAATCGAAGGACAGACCACACAATGGCCAGAAGTTTGAAGATACCACAGGGTGTAATCAGAATCCGTAAATCGAAGAACAGACCACGCAATGGCCAAATGTTTGAAGATACCACAGGGGTAATCAGAATCCGTAAATCGAAGAACAGACCACACAATGGCCAAAAGTTTGAAGATACCACAGGGGTAATCAGAATCCGTAAATCGAAGAACAGACCACGCAATGGCCAAAAGTTTGAAGATATCACAGGGGTAATCAGAATCCATATATCGAAGGACAGACCACACAATGGCTAAATGTTTGAAGATACCACAGGGGTAATCAGAATCCGTAAATCGAAGGACAGACCACACAATGGCCAAAAGTTTGAAGATACCACAGGGGTAATCAGAATCCGTAAATCGAAGAACACACCACGCAATGGCCAAATGTTTGAAGATACCACAGGGGTAATCAGAATCCGTAGATCGAAGGACAGACCACGCAATGGCCAAATGTTTGAAGATACAACAGGGGTAATCAGAATCCGTAAATCGAAGAACAGACCACACAATGGCCAAACGTTTGAAGATACCACAGGGGTAATCAGAATCCGTAAATCGAAGAACAGACCACGCAATGGCCAAATGTTTGAAGATACAACAGGGGTAATCAGAATCCGTAAATCGAAGGACAGACCACGCAATGGCCAAATGTTTGAAAATACCACGGGGGTAATCAGAATCCGTAAATCGAAGGACAGACCACACAATGGCCAAAAGTTTGAAGATACCACAGGGGTAATCAGAATCCGTAATTCGAAGAACAGACCACACAATGGCCAAAAGTTTGAAGATACCACAGGGATAATCAGAATCCGTTAATCGAAGAACAGACCACGCAATGGCCAAACGTTTGAAGATATCACAGGGGTAATCAGAATCCATATATCGAAGGACAGACCACACGATGGCTAAATGTTTGAAGATACCACAGGGGTAATCAGAATCCGTAAATCGAAGGACAGACCACATAATGGCCAAAGGTTTGAAGATACCAAAGGGTGTAATCAGAATCGTAAATCGAAGAACAGACCACGCAATGGCCAAACGTTTGAAGATACCACAGGGGTAATCAGAAACCTAAATCGAAGGACAGACCACACAATGGCCAAAAGTGTGAAGATATCACAGGGTGTAATCAGAATCCGTAAATCGAAGAACAGACCATGCAATGGCCAAAAGTTTGAAGATACCACAGGGGTAATCAGAATCCGTAAATCGAAGGACAGACCACACAATGGCCAGAAGTTTGAAGATATCACAGGGGTAATCAGAATCCGTAATTCGAAGAACAGACCACGCAATGGCCAAATGGTTGAAGATACCACTAGGGTAATCAGAATCCGTAAATCGAAGAATAGACCACGCAATGGCCAAATGTTTGAAGATACCACAGGGGTAATCAGACTCCGTAAATCGAAGGACAGACCACATAATGGCCAAAAGTTTGAAAGATACCAAAGGGTGTAATCAGAATCCGTAAATCGAAGAACAGACCACGCAATGGCCAAAAGTTTGAAGATATCACAGGGGTAATCAGAATCCGTAAATTGAAGGACAGACCACACAATGGCCAAATGTTTGAAGATACCACGGGGGTAATCAGAATCCGTAAATCGAAGAACAGACCACGCAATGGCCAACAGTTTGAAGATATCACAGGGGTAATCAGAATCCGTAAATTGAAGGACAGACCACACAATGGCCAAATGTTTGAAGATACCACGGGGGTATTCAGAATCCGTAAATCGAAGAACAGACCACGCAATGGCCAAAAGTTTGAAGATACCACAGGGGTAATCAGAATCCGTAAATCGAAGAACAGACCACGCAATGACCAAATGTTTGAAGATACCACAGGGGTAATCAGAATCCGTAAATCGAAGGACAGACCACACAATGGCCAAATGTTTGAAGATACCACAGGGGTAATCAGAATCCGTAAATCGAAGGACAGACCACACAATGGTCAAAAGTTTGAAGATACCACAGGGGTAATCAGAATTCGTAAATCGAAGGACAGACCACGCAATGGCCAAATGTTTGAAGATACCACGGGGGTATTCAGAATCCGTAAATCGAAGGACAAACCACACAATGGCCAAAAGTTTGAAGATATCACAGGGGTAATCAGAATCCGTAAATCGAAGAACAGACCACACAATGGCCAAAAGTTTGAAGATACCACAGGGGTGATCAGAATCCGTAAATCGAAGAACACACCACGCAATGGCCAAATGTTTGAAGATACCACCTGGGTAATCAGAATCCATATATCGAAGGACAGACCACACAATGGCTAAATGTTTGAAGATACCACAGGGGTAATCAGAATCCGTAAGTCGAAGGACAGACCACACAATGGCCAGAAGTTTGAAGATACCACAGGGGTAATCAGAATCCGTAAATCGAAGAACAGACCACGCAATGGCCAAATGTTTGAAGATACCACAGGGGTAATCAGAATCCGTAAATCGAAGAACAGACCACACAATGGCCAAAAGTTTGAAGATACCACAGGGGTAATCAGAATCCGTAAATCGAAGGACAGACCACGCAATGGCCAAATGTTTGAAGATACCACGGGGTAATCAGAATCGGTAAATCGAAGGACAAACCACACAATGGCCAAATGTTTGAAGATATCACAGGGGTAATCAGAATCCGTAAATCGAAGAACAGACCACACAATGGCCAAACGTTTGAAGATACCACAGGGGTGATCAGAATCCGTAAATCGAAGGACAGACCACACAATGGCCAAAAGTTTGAAGATACCACAGGGGTAATCAGAATCCGTAAATCGAAGAACACACCACGCAATGGCCAAATGTTTGAAGATACCACAGGGGTAATCAGAATCCGTAGATCGAAGGACAGACCACGCAATGGCCAAATGTTTGAAGATACAACAGGGGTAATCAGAATCCGTAAATCGAAGAACAGACCACACAATGGCCAAACGTTTGAAGATACCACAGGGGTAATCAGAATCCGTAAATCGAAGAACACACCACGCAATGGCCAAATGTTTGAAGATACAACAGGGGTAATCAGAATCCGTAAATCGAAGGACAGACCACGCAATGGCCAAATGTTTGAAAATACCACGGGGGTAATCAGAATCCGTAAATCGAAGGACAGACCACACAATGGCCAAAAGTTTGAAGATACCACAGGGGTAATCAGAATCCGTAATTCGAAGAACAGACCACACAATGGCCAAAAGTTTGAAGATACCACAGGGATAATCAGAATCCGTTAATCGAAGAACAGACCACGCAATGGCCAAACGTTTGAAGATATCACAGGGGTAATCAGAATCCATATATCGAAGGACAGACCACACGATGGCTAAATGTTTGAAGATACCACAGGGGTAATCAGAATCCGTAAATCGAAGGACAGACCACATAATGGCCAAAGGTTTGAAGATACCAAAGGGTGTAATCAGAATCGTAAATCGAAGAACAGACCACGCAATGGCCAAACGTTTGAAGATACCACAGGGGTAATCAGAAACCTAAATCGAAGGACAGACCACACAATGGCCAAAAGTGTGAAGATATCACAGGGTGTAATCAGAATCCGTAAATCGAAGAACAGACCATGCAATGGCCAAAAGTTTGAAGATACCACAGGGGTAATCAGAATCCGTAAATCGAAGGACAGACCACACAATGGCCAGAAGTTTGAAGATATCACAGGGGTAATCAGAATCCGTAATTCGAAGAACAGACCACGCAATGGCCAAATGGTTGAAGATACCACTAGGGTAATCAGAATCCGTAAATCGAAGAATAGACCACGCAATGGCCAAATGTTTGAAGATACCACAGGGGTAATCAGACTCCGTAAATCGAAGGACAGACCACATAATGGCCAAAAGTTTGAAAGATACCAAAGGGTGTAATCAGAATCCGTAAATCGAAGAACAGACCACGCAATGGCCAAAAGTTTGAAGATATCACAGGGGTAATCAGAATCCGTAAATTGAAGGACAGACCACACAATGGCCAAATGTTTGAAGATACCACGGGGGTAATCAGAATCCGTAAATCGAAGAACAGACCACGCAATGGCCAACAGTTTGAAGATATCACAGGGGTAATCAGAATCCGTAAATTGAAGGACAGACCACACAATGGCCAAATGTTTGAAGATACCACGGGGGTATTCAGAATCCGTAAATCGAAGAACAGACCACGCAATGGCCAAAAGTTTGAAGATACCACAGGGGTAATCAGAATCCGTAAATCGAAGAACAGACCACGCAATGACCAAATGTTTGAAGATACCACAGGGGTAATCAGAATCCGTAAATCGAAGGACAGACCACACAATGGCCAAATGTTTGAAGATACCACAGGGGTAATCAGAATCCGTAAATCGAAGGACAGACCACACAATGGTCAAAAGTTTGAAGATACCACAGGGGTAATCAGAATTCGTAAATCGAAGGACAGACCACGCAATGGCCAAATGTTTGAAGATACCACGGGGGTATTCAGAATCCGTAAATCGAAGGACAAACCACACAATGGCCAAAAGTTTGAAGATATCACAGGGGTAATCAGAATCCGTAAATCGAAGAACAGACCACACAATGGCCAAAAGTTTGAAGATACCACAGGGGTGATCAGAATCCGTAAATCGAAGAACACACCACGCAATGGCCAAATGTTTGAAGATACCACAGGGGTAATCAGAATCCATATATCGAAGGACAGACCACACAATGGCTAAATGTTTGAAGATACCACAGGGGTAATCAGAATCCGTAAGTCGAAGGACAGACCACACAATGGCCAGAAGTTTGAAGATACCACAGGGGTAATCAGAATCCGTAAATCGAAGAACAGACCACGCAATGGCCAAATGTTTGAAGATACCACAGGGGTAATCAGAATCCGTAAATCGAAGAACAGACCACACAATGGCCAAAAGTTTGAAGATACCACAGGGGTAATCAGAATCCGTAAATCGAAGGACAGACCACGCAATGGCCAAATGTTTGAAGATACCACGGGGTAATCAGAATCGGTAAATCGAAGGACAAACCACACAATGGCCAAATGTTTGAAGATATCACAGGGGTAATCAGAATCCGTAAATCGAAGAACAGACCACACAATGGCCAAACGTTTGAAGATACCACAGGGGTGATCAGAATCCGTAAATCGAAGAACACACCACGCAATGGCCAAATGTTTGAAGATACCACAGGGGTAATCAGAATTCGTAGATCGAAGAACAGACCACGCAATGGCCAAAAGTTTGAAGATACCACAGGGGTAATCAGAATTCGTAAATCGAAGATAAGACCACGCAATGGCCAAATGTTTGAAGATACCACAGGGGTAATCAGAATCCGTAAATCAAAGGAGAGACCACGCAATGGCCAAATGTTTGAAGATACCACGGGGTAATCAGAATCGGTAAATCGAAGGACAGACCACACAATGGCCAAAAGTTTGAAGATACCACAGGGGTAATCAGAATCCGTAATTCGAAGAACAGACCACACAATGGCCAAAAGTTTGAAGATACCACAGGGGTAATCAGAATCCGTAAATCGAAGAACAGACCACGCAATGGCCAAAAGTTTGAAGATATCACAGGGGTAATCAGAATCCATATATCGAAGGACAGACCACACAATGGCTAAATGTTTGAAGATACCACAGGGTTAATCAGAATCCGTAAATCGAAGGACAGACCACACAATGGCCAAAAGTTTGAAGATACCACAGGGGTAATCAGAATGCGTAAATCGAAGAACAGACCACGCAATGGCCAAATGTTTGAAGATACCACAGGGGTAATCAGAATCCGTAAATCGAAGAACAGACCACGCAATGGCCAAAAGTTTGAAGATACCACAGGGTGTAATCAGAATCCGTAAATCGAAGGACAGACAACGCAATGGCCAAAAGTTTGAAGATACCACAGGGTGTAATCAGAATCCGTAAATCGAAGAACAGACCACGCAATGGCCAAAAGTTTGAAGATATCACAGGGGTAATCAGAATCCGTATATCAAAGAACAGACCAATCAATGGCCAAACGTTTGAAGATACCACAGGGGTAATCAGAATCCGTAAATCGAAGAACAGACCATGCAATGGCCAAATGTTTGAAGATACCACAGGGGTAATCAGAATCCGTAAATCGAAGGACAGACCACGCAATGGCCAAATGTTTGAAAATACCACGGGGGTAATCAGAATCCGTAAATCGAAGGACAGACCACACAATGGCCAAAAGTTTGAAGATACCACAGGGGTAATCAGAATCCGTAATTCGAAGAACAGACCACACAATGGCCAAAAGTTTGAAGATACCATAGGGATAATCAGAATCCGTTAATCGAAGAACAGACCACGCAATGGCCAAAAGTTTGAAGATATCACAGGGGTAATCAGAATCCATATATCGAAGGACAGACCACACGATGGCTAAATGTTTGAAGATACCACAGGGGTAATCAGAATCCGTAAATCGAAGGACAGACCACACAATGGCCAAAAGTTTGAAGATACCACAGGGTGTAATCAGAATCCGTAAATCGAAGAACAGACCACGCAATGGCCAAAAGTTTGAAAATACCACAGGGGTAATCAGAATCCGTAAATCGAAGGACAGACCACACAATGGCCAGAAGTTTGAAGATACCACAGGGGTAATCAGAATCCGTAATTCGAAGAACAGACCACGCAATGGCCAAAAGTTTGAAGATACCACAGGGGTATTCAGAATACGTAAATCGAAGAACAGACCACGCAATGGCCAAATGTTTGAAGATACCACAGGGGTAATCAGAATCCGTAAATCCAAGGACAGACCACACAATGGCCAAAAGTTTGAAGATACCACAGAGGTATTCAGAATCCGTAAATCGAAGAACAGATCACGCAATGGCCAAATGTTTGAAGATACCACAGGGGTAATCAGAATCCGTAAATCGAAGAACAGACCACGCAATGGCCAAAAGTTTGAAGATACCACAGGGGTAATCAGAATTCGTAAATCGAAGGACAGACCACACAATGGCCAAATGTTTGAAGATACCACAGGGGTAATCAGAATCCGTAAATCGAAGGACAGACCACACAATGGCCAAAAGTTTGAAGATACCACAGGGTGTAATCAGAATCCGTAAATCGAAGAACAGACCACGCAATGGCCAAATGTTTGAAGATACCACAGGGGTAATCAGAATCCGTAAATCGAAGAACAGACCACACAATGGCCAAAAGTTTGAAGATACCACAGGGGTAATCAGAATCCGTAAATCGAAGAACAGACCACGCAATGGCCAAAAGTTTGAAGATATCACAGGGGTAATCAGAATCCATATATCGAAGGACAGACCACACAATGGCTAAATGTTTGAAGATACCACAGGGGTAATCAGAATCCGTAAATCGAAGGACAGACCACACAATGGCCAAAAGTTTGAAGATACCACAGGGGTAATCAGAATCCGTAAATCGAAGAACACACCACGCAATGGCCAAATGTTTGAAGATACCACAGGGGTAATCAGAATCCGTAGATCGAAGGACAGACCACGCAATGGCCAAATGTTTGAAGATACCACAGGGGTAATCAGAATCCGTAAATCGAAGAACAGACCACACAATGGCCAAACATTTGAAGATACCACAGGGGTAATCAGAATCCGTAAATCGAAGAACAGACCACGCAATGGCCAAATGTTTGAAGATACAACAGGGGTAATCAGAATCCGTAAATCGAAGAACAGACCACACAATGGCCAAACGTTTGAAGATACCACAGGGGTAATCAGAATCCGTAAATCGAAGAACAGACCACGCAATGGCCAAATGTTTGAAGATACAACAGGGGTAATCAGAATCCGTAAATCGAAGGACAGTCCACGCAATGGCCAAATGTTTGAAAATACCACAGGGGTAATCAGAATCCGTAAATCGAAGGACAGACCACACAATGGCCAAAAGTTTGAAGATACCACAGGGATAATCAGAATCCGTTAATCGAAGAACAGACCACGCAATGGCCAAACGTTTGAAGATATCACAGGGGTAATCAGAATCCATATATCGAAGGACAGACCACACGATGGCTAAATGTTTGAAGATAACACAGGGGTAATCAGAATCCGTAAATCGAAGGACAGACCACATAATGGCCAAAGGTTTGAAGATACCAAAGGGTGTAATCAGAATCGTAAATCGAAGAACAGACCACGCAATGGCCAAACGTTTGAAGATACCACAGGGGTAATCAGAAACCTAAATCGAAGGACAGACCACACAATGGCCAAAAGTTTGAAGATATCACAGGGTGTAATCAGAATCCGTAAATCGAAGAACAGACCATGCAATGGCCAAAAGTTTGAAGATACCACAGGGGTAATCAGAATCCGTAAATCGAATGACAGACCACACAATGGCCAGAAGTTTGAAGATACCACAGGGTGTAATCAGAATCCGTAATTCGAAGAACAGACCACGCAATGGCCAAAAGTTTGAAGATACCACAGGGGTAATCAGAATACGTAAATCGAAGAACAGACCACGCAATGGCCAAATGTTTGAAGATACCACAGGGGTAATCAGAATCAGTAAATCGAAGAACAGACCACGCAATAGCCAAACGTTTGAAGATACCACAGGGGTAATCAGAAACCTAAATCGAAGGACAGACCACGCAATGGCCAAAAGTTTGAAGATACCACAGGGTGTAATCAGAAACCTAAATCGAAGGACAGACCACACAATGGCCAAAAGTTTGAAGATACCACAGGGTGTAATCAGAATCCGTAAATCGAAGAACAGACCACACAATGGCCAAATGTTTGAAGATACCACAGGGGTATTCAGAATCCGTAAATCGAAGAACAGATCACGCAATGGCCAAATGTTTGAAGATACCACAGGGGTAATCAGAATCCGTAAATCGAAGAACCGACCACGCAATGGCCAAAAGTTTGAAGATACCACAGGGGTAATCAGAATTCGTAAATCGAAGGACAGACCACACAATGGCCAAATGTTTGAAGATACCACAGGGGTAATCAGAATCCGTAAATCGAAGAACAGACCACACAATGGTCAAAAGTTTGAAGATACCACAGGGTGTAATCAGAATCCGTAAATCGAAGAACAGACCACGCAATGGCCAAATGTTTGAAGATACCACAGGGGTAATCAGAAACCTAAATCGAAGGACAGACCACACAATGGCCAAAAGTTTGAAGATACCACAGGGTGTAATCAGAATCCGTAAATCGAAGAACAGACCACGCAATGGCCAAAAGTTTGAACATACCACAGGGGTAATCAGAATCCGTAAATCCAAGGACAGACCACACAATGGCCAAATGTTTGAAGATACCACAGGGGTAATCAAAATCCGTAAATCGAAGGACAGACCACGCAATGGTCAAATGTTTGAAGATACCACGGGTGTATTCAGAATCCGTAAATCGAAGGACAGACCACACAATGGCCAACAATTTGAAGATATCACAGGGGTAATCAGAATCCGTAATTCCAAGAACAGACCACACAATGGCCAAATGTTTGAAGATACCACAGGGGTAATCAGAATCCGTAAATCGAAGGTCAGACCACGCAATGGCCAAATGTTTGAAGATACCACGGGGTAATCAGAATCGGTAAATCGAAGGACAGACCACACAATGGCCAAAAGTTTGAAGATACCACAGGGGTAATCAGAATCCGTAATTCGAAGAACAGACCACACAATGGCCAAAAGTTTGAAGATACCACAGGGGTAATCAGAATCCGTAAATCGAAGAACAGACCACGCAATGGCCAAAAGTTTGAAGATATCACAGGGGTAATCAGAATCCATATATCGAAGGACAGACCACACAATGGCTAAATGTTTGAAGATACCACAGGGGTAATCAGAATCCGTAAATCGAAGGACAGACCACACAATGGCCAAAAGTTTGAAGATACCACAGGGGTAATCAGAATCCGTAAATCGAAGAACAGACCACGCAATGGCCAAATGTTTGAAGATACCACAGGGGTAATCAGAATCCGTAAATCGAAGAACAGACCACGCAATGGCCAAAAGTTTGAAGATACCACAGGGTGTAATCAGAATCCGTAAATCGAAGAACAGACCACGCAATGGCCAAAAGTTTGAAGATACCACAGGGTGTAATCAGAATCCGTAAATCGAAGAACAGACCACGCAATGGCCAAAAGTTTGAACATACCACAGGGGTAATCAGAATCCGTAAATCGAAGGACAGACCACACAATGGCCAGAAGTTTGAAGATACCACAGGGGTAATCAGAATCCGTAATTCGAAGAACAGACCACGCAATGGCCAAAAGTTTGAAGATACCACAGGGGTAATCTGAATTCGTAAATCGAAGAACAGACCACGCAATGGCCAAAAGTTTGAAGATACCACAGGGGTAATCAGAATCCGTAAATCGAAGAACAGACCACGCAATGGCCAAAAGTTTGAAGATACCAGGGGGTAATCAGAATCCGTAAATCCAAGGACAGACCACACAATGGCCAAATGTTTGAAGATACCACAGGGGTAATCAAAATCCGTAAATCGAAGGACAGACCACGCAATGGTCAAATGTTTGAAGATACCACGGGTGTATTCAGAATCCGTAAATCGAAGGACAGACCACACAATGGCCAAAAGTTTGAAGATATCACAGGGGTAATCAGAATCCGTAATTCCAAGAACAGACCACACAATGGCCAAAAGTTTGAAGATACCACAGGGGTAATCAGAATCCGTAAATCGAAGGACAGACCACGCAATGGCCAAATGTTTGAAGATACCACGGGGTAATCAGAATCGGTAAATCGAAGGACAGACCACACAATGGCCAAAAGTTTGAAGATACCACAGGGGTAATCAGAATCCGTAATTCGAAGAATAGACCACACAATGGCCAAAAGTTTGAAGATACCACAGGGGTAATCAGAATCCGTAAATCGAAGAACAGACCACGCAATGGCCAAAAGTTTGAAGATATCACAGGGGTAATCAGAATCCATATATCGAAGGTCAGACCACACAATGGCTAAATGTTTGAAGATACCACAGGGGTAATCAGAATCCGTAAATCGAAGGACAGACCACACAATGGCCAAAAGTTTGAAGTTACCACAGGGGTAATCAGAATGCGTAAATCGAAGAACAGACCACGCAATGGCCAAATGTTTGAAGATACCACAGGGGTAATCAGAATCCGTAAATCGAAGAACAGACCACGCAATGGCCAAAAGTTTGAAGATACCACAGGGTGTAATCAGAATCCGTAAATCGAAGAACAGACCACGCAATGGCCAAAAGTTTGAAGATACCAAAGGGGTAATCAGAATCCGTAAATCAAAGGACAGACCACGCAATGGCCAAAAGTTTGAAGATATCACAGGGGTAATCAGAATCCGTAAATCGAAGAACAGACCACACAATGGCCAAACGTTTGAAGATACCACAGGGGTAATCAGAATCCGTAAATCGAAGAACAGACCACGCAATGGCCAAATGTTTGAAGATACCACAGGGGTAATCAGAATCCGTAAATCGAAGGACAGACCACGCAATGGCCAAATGATTGAAAATACCACGGGGGTAATCAGAATCCGTAAATCGAAGGACAGACCACACAATGGCCAAAAGTTTGAAGATACCACAGGGGTAATCAGAATCCGTAATTCGAAGAACAGACCACACAATGGCCAAAAGTTTGAAGATACCACAGGGATAATCAGAATCCGTTAATCGAAGAACAGACCACGCAATGGTCAAAAGTTTGAAGATATCACAGGGGTAATCAGAATCCATATATCGAAGGACAGACCACACGATGGCTAAATGTTTGAAGATACCACAGGGGTAATCAGAATCCGTAAATCGAAGGACAGACCACACAATGGCCAAAAGTTTGAAGATACCACAGGGTGTAATCAGAATCCGTAAATCGAAGAACAGACCACGCAATGGCCAAAAGTTTGAAAATACCACAGGGGTAATCAGAATCCGTAAATCGAAGGACAGACCACACAATGGCCAGAAGTTTGAAAATACCACAGGGGTAATCAGAATCCGTAATTCGAAGAACAGACCACGCAATGGCCAAAAGTTTGAAGATACCACAGGGGTATTCAGAATACGTAAATCGAAGAACAGACCACGCAATGGCCAAATGTTTGAAGATACCACAGGGGTAATCAGAATCCGTAAATCCAAGGACAGACCACACAATGGCAAAAAGTTTGAAGATACCACAGGGGTATTCAGAATCCGTAAATCGAAGAACAGATCACGCAATGGCCAAATGTTTGAAGATACCACAGGGGTAATCAGAATCCGTAAATCGAAGAACAGACCACGCAATGGCCAAAAGTTTGAAGATACCACAGGGGTAATCAGAATTCGTAAATCGAAGGACAGACCACACAATGGCCAAATGTTTGAAGATACCACAGGGGTAATCAGAATCCGTAAATCGAAGGACAGACCACACAATGGCCAAAAGTTTGAAGATACCACAGGGTGTAATCAGAATCCGTAAATCGAAGAACAGACCACGCAATGGCCAAATGTTTGAAGATACCACAGGGGTAATCAGAATCCGTAAATCGAAGAACAGACCACACAATGGCCAAAAGTTTGAAGATACCACAGGGGTAATCAGAATCCGTAAATCGAAGAACAGACCACGCAATGGCCAAAAGTTTGAAGATATCACAGGGTGTAATCAGAATCCATATATCGAAGGACAGACCACACAATGGCTAAATGTTTGAAGATACCACAGGGGTAATCAGAATCCGTAAATCGAAGGACAGACCACACAATGGCCAAAAGTTTGAAGATACCACAGGGGTAATCAGAATCCGTAAATCGAAGAACACACCACGCAATGGCCAAATGTTTGAAGATACCACAGGGGTAATCAGAATCCGTAGATCGAAGGACAGACCACGCAATGGCCAAATGTTTGAAGATACCACAGGGGTAATCAGAATCCGTAAATCGAAGAACAGACCACACAATGGCCAAACATTTGAAGATACCACAGGGGTAATCAGAATCCGTAAATCGAAGAACAGACCACGCAATGGCCAAATGTTTGAAGATACAACAGGGGTAATCAGAATCCGTAAATCGAAGAACAGACCACACAATGGCCAAACGTTTGAAGATACCACAGGGGTAATCAGAATCCGTAAATCGAAGAACAGACCACGCAATGGCCAAATGTTTGAAGATACAACAGGGGTAATCAGAATCCGTAAATCGAAGGACAGTCCACGCAATGGCCAAATGTTTGAAAATACCACAGGGGTAATCAGAATCCGTAAATCGAAGGACAGACCACACAATGGCCAAAAGTTTGAAGATACCACAGGGGTAATCAGAATCCGTAATTCGAAGAACAGACCACACAATGGCCAAAAGTTTGAAGATACCACAGGGATAATCAGAATCCGTTAATCGAAGAACAGACCACGCAATGGCCAAACGTTTGAAGATATCACAGGGGTAATCAGAATCCATATATCGAAGGACAGACCACACGATGGCTAAATGTTTGAAGATACCACAGGGGTAATCAGAATCCGTAAATCGAAGGACAGACCACATAATGGCCAAAGGTTTGAAGATACCAAAGGGTGTAATCAGAATCGTAAATCGAAGAACAGACCACGCAATGGCCAAACGTTTGAAGATACCACAGGGGTAATCAGAAACCTAAATCGAAGGACAGACCACACAATGGCCAAAAGTTTGAAGATATCACAGGGTGTAATCAGAATCCGTAAATCGAAGAACAGACCATGCAATGGCCAAAAGTTTGAAGATACCACAGGGGTAATCAGAATCCGTAAATCGAATGACAGACCACACAATGGCCAGAAGTTTGAAGATACCACAGGGTGTAATCAGAATCCGTAATTCGAAGAACAGACCACGCAATGGCCAAAAGTTTGAAGATACCACAGGGGTAATCAGAATACGTAAATCGAAGAACAGACCACGCAATGGCCAAATGTTTGAAGATACCACAGGGGTAATCAGAATCAGTAAATCGAAGAACAGACCACGCAATAGCCAAACGTTTGAAGATACCACAGGGGTAATCAGAAACCTAAATCGAAGGACAGACCACGCAATGGCCAAAAGTTTGAAGATACCACAGGGTGTAATCAGAAACCTAAATCGAAGGACAGACCACACAATGGCCAAAAGTTTGAAGATACCACAGGGTGTAATCAGAATCCGTAAATCGAAGAACAGACCACACAATGGCCAAATGTTTGAAGATACCACAGGGGTATTCAGAATCCGTAAATCGAAGAACAGATCACGCAATGGCCAAATGTTTGAAGATACCACAGGGGTAATCAGAATCCGTAAATCGAAGAACCGACCACGCAATGGCCAAAAGTTTGAAGATACCACAGGGGTAATCAGAATTCGTAAATCGAAGGACAGACCACACAATGGCCAAATGTTTGAAGATACCACAGGGGTAATCAGAATCCGTAAATCGAAGGACAGACCACACAATGGCCAAAAGTTTGAAGATACCACAGGGTGTAATCAGAATCCGTAAATCGAAGAACAGACCACGCAATGGCCAAATGTTTGAAGATACCACAGGGGTAATCAGAAACCTAAATCGAAGGACAGACCACACAATGGCCAAAAGTTTGAAGATACCACAGGGTGTAATCAGAATCCGTAAATCGAAGAACAGACCACGCAATGGCCAAAAGTTTGAACATACCACAGGGGTAATCAGAATCCGTAAATCCAAGGACAGACCACACAATGGCCAAATGTTTGAAGATACCACAGGGGTAATCAAAATCCGTAAATCGAAGGACAGACCACGCAATGGTCAAATGTTTGAAGATACCACGGGTGTATTCAGAATCCGTAAATCGAAGGACAGACCACACAATGGCCAACAATTTGAAGATATCACAGGGGTAATCAGAATCCGTAATTCCAAGAACAGACCACACAATGGCCAAATGTTTGAAGATACCACAGGGGTAATCAGAATCCGTAAATCGAAGAACAGACCACGCAATGGCCAAATGTTTGAAGATACCACAGGGGTAATCAGAATCCGTAAATCGAAGAACAGACCACGCAATGGCCAAAAGTTTGAAGATACCACAGGGTGTAATCAGAATCCGTAAATCGAAGAACAGACCACGCAATGGCCAAAAGTTTGAAGATACCACAGGGTGTAATCAGAATCCGTAAATCGAAGAACAGACCACGCAATGGCCAAAAGTTTGAACATACCACAGGGGTAATCAGAATCCGTAAATCGAAGGACAGACCACACAATGGCCAGAAGTTTGAAGATACCACAGGGGTAATCAGAATCCGTAATTCGAAGAACAGACCACGCAATGGCCAAAAGTTTGAAGATACCACAGGGGTAATCTGAATTCGTAAATCGAAGAACAGACCACGCAATGGCCAAAAGTTTGAAGATACCACAGGGGTAATCAGAATCCGTAAATCGAAGAACAGACCACGCAATGGCCAAAAGTTTGAAGATACCAGGGGGTAATCAGAATCCGTAAATCCAAGGACAGACCACACAATGGCCAAATGTTTGAAGATACCACAGGGGTAATCAAAATCCGTAAATCGAAGGACAGACCACGCAATGGTCAAATGTTTGAAGATACCACGGGTGTATTCAGAATCCGTAAATCGAAGGACAGACCACACAATGGCCAAAAGTTTGAAGATATCACAGGGGTAATCAGAATCCGTAATTCCAAGAACAGACCACACAATGGCCAAAAGTTTGAAGATACCACAGGGGTAATCAGAATCCGTAAATCGAAGGACAGACCACGCAATGGCCAAATGTTTGAAGATACCACGGGGTAATCAGAATCGGTAAATCGAAGGACAGACCACACAATGGCCAAAAGTTTGAAGATACCACAGGGGTAATCAGAATCCGTAATTCGAAGAATAGACCACACAATGGCCAAAAGTTTGAAGATACCACAGGGGTAATCAGAATCCGTAAATCGAAGAACAGACCACGCAATGGCCAAAAGTTTGAAGATATCACAGGGGTAATCAGAATCCATATATCGAAGGTCAGACCACACAATGGCTAAATGTTTGAAGATACCACAGGGGTAATCAGAATCCGTAAATCGAAGGACAGACCACACAATGGCCAAAAGTTTGAAGTTACCACAGGGGTAATCAGAATGCGTAAATCGAAGAACAGACCACGCAATGGCCAAATGTTTGAAGATACCACAGGGGTAATCAGAATCCGTAAATCGAAGAACAGACCACGCAATGGCCAAAAGTTTGAAGATACCACAGGGTGTAATCAGAATCCGTAAATCGAAGAACAGACCACGCAATGGCCAAAAGTTTGAAGATACCAAAGGGGTAATCAGAATCCGTAAATCAAAGGACAGACCACGCAATGGCCAAAAGTTTGAAGATATCACAGGGGTAATCAGAATCCGTAAATCGAAGAACAGACCACACAATGGCCAAACGTTTGAAGATACCACAGGGGTAATCAGAATCCGTAAATCGAAGAACAGACCACGCAATGGCCAAATGTTTGAAGATACCACAGGGGTAATCAGAATCCGTAAATCGAAGGACAGACCACGCAATGGCCAAATGTTTGAAAATACCACGGGGGTAATCAGAATCCGTAAATCGAAGGACAGACCACACAATGGCCAAAAGTTTGAAGATACCACAGGGGTAATCAGAATCCGTAATTCGAAGAACAGACCACACAATGGCCAAAAGTTTGAAGATACCACAGGGATAATCAGAATTCGTTAATCGAAGAACAGACCACGCAATGGTCAAAAGTTTGAAGATATCACAGGGGTAATCAGAATCCATATATCGAAGGACAGACCACACGATGGCTAAATGTTTGAAGATACCACAGGGGTAATCAGAATCCGTAAATCGAAGAACAGACCACGCAATGGCCAAACGTTTGAAGATACCACAGGGGTAATCAGAAACCTAAATCGAAGGACAGACCAAACAATGGCCAAAAGTTTGAAGATACCACAGGGTGTAATCAGAATCCGTAAATCGAAGAACAGACCACGCAATGGCCAAAAGTTTGAAGATACCACAGGGGTAATCAGAATCCGTAAATCGAAGGACAGACCACACAATGGCCAGAAGTTTGAAGATACCACAGGGGTAATCAGAATCCGTAATTCGAAGAACAGACCACGCAATGGCCAAAAGTTTGAAGATACCACAGGGGTAATCAAAATACGTAAATCGAAGAACCGACCACGCAATGGCCAAATGTTTGAAGATACCAGAGGGGTAATCAGAATCCGTAAATCCAAGGACAGACCACACAATGGCCAAAAGTTTGAAGATACCACAGGGGTATTCAGAATCCGTAAATCGAAGAACAGATCACGCAATGGCCAAATGTTTGAAGATACCACAGGGGTAATCAGAATCCGTAAATCGAAGAACAGACCACGCAATGGCCAAAAGTTTGAAGATACCACAGGGGTAATCAGAATTCGTAAATCGAAGGACAGATCACACAATGGCCAAATGTTTGAAGATACCACAGGGGTAATCAGAATCCGTAAATCGAAGGACAGACCACACAATGGCCAAAAGTTTGAAGATACCACAGGGGTAATCAGAATCCGTAAATCGAAGAACAGACCACGCAATGGCCAAACGTTTGAAGATACCACAGGGGTAATCAGAAACCTAAATCGAAGGACAGACCAAACAATGGCCAAAAGTTTGAAGATACCACAGGGTGTAATCAGAATCCGTAAATCGAAGAACAGACCACACAATGGCCAAAAGTTTGAAGATACCACAGGGGTAATCAGAATCCGTAAATCGAAGGACAGACCACACAATGGCCAGAAGTTTGAAGATACCACAGGGGTAATCAGAATCCGTAATTCGAAGAACAGACCACGCAATGGCCAAAAGTTTGAAGATACCACAGGGGTAATCAAAATACGTAAATCGAAGAACCGACCACGCAATGGCCAAATGTTTGAAGATACCAGAGGGGTAATCAGAATCCGTAAATCCAAGGACAGACCACGCAATGGCCAAAAGTTTGAAGATACCACAGGGGTATTCAGAATCCGTAAATCGAAGAACAGATCACGCAATGGCCAAATGTTTGAAGATACCACAGGGGTAATCAGAATCCGTAAATCGAAGAACAGACCACGCAATGGCCAAAAGTTTGAAGATACCACAGGGGTAATCAGAATTCGTAAATCGAAGGACAGATCACACAATGGCCAAATGTTTGAAGATACCACAGGGGTAATCAGAATCCGTAAATCGAAGGACAGACCACACAATGGCCAAAAGTTTGAAGATACCACAGGGTGTAATCAGAATCCGTAAATCGAAGAACAGACCACGCAATGGCCAAACGTTTGAAGATACCACAGGGGTAATCAGAAACCTAAATCGAAGGACAGACCACACAATGGCCAAAAGTTTGAAGATACCACAGGGTGTAATCAGAATCCGTAAATCGAAGAACAGACCACACAATGGCCAAAAGTTTGAAGATACCACAGGGGTATTCAGAATCCGTAAGTCGAAAAACAGATCACGCAATGGCCAAAAGTTTGAAGATACCACAGGGGTAATCAGAATCCGTAATTCCAAGAACAGACCACACAATGGCCAAAAGTTTGAAGATACCACAGGGGTAATCAGAATCCGTAAATCGAAGAACAGACCACACAATGGCCAAACGTTTGAAGATACCACAGGGGTAATCAGAAACCTAAATCGAAGGACAGACCACACAATGGCCAAAAGTTTGAAGATACTACAGGTGTAATCAGAATCCGTAAATCGAAGAACAGACCACGCAATGGCCAAAAGTTTGAACATACCACAGGGGTAATCAGAATCCGTAAATCGAAGGACAGACCACACAATGGCCAAAAGTTTGAAGATACCACAGGGGTAATCAGAATTCGTAAATCGAACAACAGACCACGCAATGGCCAAAAGTTTGAAGATACCACAGGGGTAATCAGAATCCGTAAATCGAAGAACAGAACACGCAATGGCCAAAAGTTTGAAGATACCACGGTGGTAATCAGAATCCGTAAATCCAAGGACAGACCGCACAATGGCCAAATGTTTGAAGATACCACAGGGGTAATCAAAATCCGTAATTCGAAGAACAGACCACACAATGGCCAAATGTTTGAAGATACCATAGGGGTAATCAGAATCCGTAAATCGAAGAACAGACCACGCAATGGCCAAAAGTTTGAAGATACCACAGGGTGTAATCAGAATCCGTAAATCGAAGAACAGACCACGCAATGGCCAAAAGTTTGAAGATATCACAGGGTGTAATCAGAATCCGTAAATCGAAGAACAGACCACGCAATGGCCAGAAGTTTGAAGATACCACGGGTGTATTCAGAATCCGTAAATCGAAGGACAGACCACACAATGGCCAAAAGTTTGAAGATATCACAGGGGTAATCAGAATCCGTAATTCCAAGAACAGACCATGCAATGGCCAAACGTTTGAAGATACCACAGGGGAAATCAGAATCCGTAAATCGAAGGACAGACCACGCAATGGCCAAATGTTTGAAGATACCACGGGGTAATCAGAATCGGTAAATCGAAGGACAGACCACACAATGGCTAAATGTTTGAAGATACCACAGGGGTAATCAGAATCCGTAAATCGAAGGACAGACCACACAATGGCCAAAAGTTTGAAGATACCACAGGGGTAATCAGAATCCGTAAATCGAAGAACAGACCACGCAATGGCCAAATGTTTGAAGATACCACAGGGGTAATCAGAATCCGTAAATCGAAGAACAGACCACGCAATGGCCAAAAGTTTGAAGATACCACAGGGTGTAATCAGAATCCGTAAATCGAAGAACAGACCACGCAATGGCCAAAAGTTTGAAGATACCACAGGGTGTAATCAGAATCCGTAAATCGAAGAACAGACCACGTAATGGCCAAAAGTTTGAACATACCACAGGGGTAATCAGAATCCGTAAATCGAAGGACAGACCACACAATGGCCAGAAGTTTGAAGATACCACAGGGGTAATCAGAATCCGTAATTCGAAGAACAGACCACGCAATGGCCAAAAGTTTGAAGATACCACAGGGGTAATCTGAATTCGTAAATCGAAGAACAGACCACGCAATGGCCAAAAGTTTGAAGATACCACAGGGGTAATCAGAATCCGTAAATCGAAGAACAGACCACGCAATGGCCAAAAGTTTGAAGATACCAGGGGGTAATCAGAATCCGTAAATCCAAGGACAGACCACACAATGGCCAAATGTTTGAAGATACCACAGGGGTAATCAAAATCCGTAAATCGAAGGACAGACCACGCAATGGTCAAATGTTTGAAGATACCACGGGTGTATTCAGAATCCGTAAATCGAAGGACAGACCACACAATGGCCAAAAGTTTGAAGATATCACAGGGGTAATCAGAATCCGTAATTCCAAGAACAGACCACACAATGGCCAAAAGTTTGAAGATACCACAGGGGTAATCAGAATCCGTAAATCGAAGGACAGACCACGCAATGGCCAAATGTTTGAAGATACCACGGGGTAATCAGAATCGGTAAATCGAAGGACAGACCACACAATGGCCAAAAGTTTGAAGATACCACAGGGGTAATCAGAATCCGTAATTCGAAGAACAGACCACACAATGGCCAAAAGTTTGAAGATACCACAGGGGTAATCAGAATCCGTAAATCGAAGAACAGACCACGCAATGGCCAAAAGTTTGAAGATATCACAGGGGTAATCAGAATCCATATATCGAAGGTCAGACCACACAATGACTAAATGTTTGAAGATACCACAGGGGTAATCAGAATCCGTAAATCGAAGGACAGACCACACAATGGCCAAAAGTTTGAAGTTACCACAGGGGTAATCAGAATGCGTAAATCGAAGAACAGACCACGCAATGGCCAAATGTTTGAAGATACCACAGGGGTAATCAGAATCCGTAAATCGAAGAACAGACCACGCAATGGCCAAAAGTTTGAAGATACCAAAGGGGTAATCAGAATCCGTAAATCGAAGGACAGACCACGCAATGGCCAAAAGTTTGAAGATATCACAGGGGTAATCAGAATCCGTAAATCGAAGAACAGACCACACAATGGCCAAACGTTTGAAGATACCACAGGGGTAATCAGAATCCGTAAATCGAAGAACAGACCACGCAATGGCCAAATGTTTGAAGATACCACAGGGGTAATCAGAATCCGTAAATCGAAGGACAGACCACGCAATGGCCAAATGTTTGAAAATACCACGGGGGTAATCAGAATCCGTAAATCGAAGGACAGACCACACAATGGCCAAAAGTTTGAAGATACCACAGGGGTAATCAGAATCCGTAATTCGAAGAACAGACCACACAATGGCCAAAAGTTTGAAGATACCACAGGGATAATCAGAATCGTTAATCGAAGAACAGACCACGCAATGGTCAAAAGTTTGAAGATATCACAGGGGTAATCAGAATCCATATATCGAAGGACAGACCACACGATGGCTAAATGTTTGAAGATACCACAGGGGTAATCAGAATCCGTAAATCGAAGAACAGACCACGCAATGGCCAAACGTTTGAAGATACCACAGGGGTAATCAGAAACCTAAATCGAAGGACAGACCAAACAATGGCCAAAAGTTTGAAGATACCACAGGGTGTAATCAGAATCCGTAAATCGAAGAACAGACCACGCAATGGCCAAAAGTTTGAAGATACCACAGGGGTAATCAGAATCCGTAAATCGAAGGACAGACCACACAATGGCCAGAAGTTTGAAGATACCACAGGGGTAATCAGAATCCGTAATTCGAAGAACAGACCACGCAATGGCCAAAAGTTTGAAGATACCACAGGGGTAATCAGAATACGTAAATCGAAGAACAGACCACGCAATGGCCAAATGTTTGAAGATACCAGAGGGGTAATCAGAATCCGTAAATCCAAGGACAGACCACACAATGGCCAAAAGTTTGAAGATACCACAGGGGTATTCAGAATCCGTAAATCGAAGAACAGATCACGCAATGGCCAAATGTTTGAAGATACTACAGGGGTAATCAGAATCCGTAAATCGAAGAACAGACCACGCAATGGCCAAAAGTTTGAAGATACCACAGGGGTAATCAGAATTCGTAAATCGAAGGACAGATCACACAATGGCCAAATGTTTGAAGATACCACAGGGGTAATCAGAATCCGTAAATCGAAGGACAGACCACACAATGGCCAAAAGTTTGAAGATACCACAGGGTGTAATCAGAATCCGTAAATCGAAGAACAGACCACGCAATGGCCAAACGTTTGAAGATACCACAGGGGTAATCAGAAACCTAAATCGAAGGACAGACCACACAATGGCCAAAAGTTTGAAGATACCACAGGGTGTAATCAGAATCCGTAAATCGAAGAACAGACCACACAATGGCCAAAAGTTTGAAGATACCACAGGGGTATTCTGAATCCGTAAGTCGAAAAACAGATCACGCAATGGCCAAATGTTTGAAGATACCACAGGGGTAATCAGAATCCGTAATTCCAAGAACAGACCACACAATGGCCAAAAGTTTGAAGATACCACAGGGGTAATCAGAATTCGTAAATCGAAGGACAGACCACACAATGGCCAAATGTTTGAAGATACCACAGGGGTAATCAGAATCCGTAAATCGAAGGACAGACCACACAATGGCCAAAAGTTTGAAGATACCACAGGGTGTAATCAGAATCCGTAAATCGAAGAACACACCACGCAATGGCCAAATGTTTGAAGATACCACAGGGGTAATCAGAATCCGTAAATCGAAGAACAGACCACACAATGGCCAAACGTTTGAAGATACCACAGGGGTAATCAGAAACCTAAATCGAAGGACAGACCACACAATGGCCAAAAGTTTGAAGATACCACAGGGTGTAATCAGAATCCGTAAATCGAAGAACAGACCACGCAATGGCCAAAAGTTTGAACATACCACAGGGGTAATCAGAATCCGTAAATCGAAGGACAGACCACACAATGGCCAAAAGTTTGAAGATACCACAGGGGTAATCAGAATTCGTAAATCGAACAACAGACCACGCAATGGCCAAAAGTTTGAAGATACCACAGGGGTAATCAGAATCCGTAAATCGAAGAACAGAACACGCAATGGCCAAAAGTTTGAAGATACCACGGTGATAATCAGAATCCGTAAATCCAAGGACAGACCACACAATGGCCAAATGTTTGAAGATACCACAGGGGTAATCAAAATCCGTAAATCGAAGGACAGACCACGCAATGGTCAAATGTTTGAAGATACCACGGGTGTATTCAGAATCCGTAAATCGAAGGACAGACCACACAATGGCCAAAAGTTTGAAGATATCACAGGGATATTCAGAATCCGTAATTCCAAGAACAGACCACACAATGGCCAAAAGTTTGAAGATACCACAGGGGTAATCAGAATCCGTAAATCGAAGAACAGACCACGCAATGGCCAAATGTTTGAAGATACCACGCGGTAATCAGAATCGGTAAATCGAAGGACAGACCACGCAATGGCCAAAAGTTTGAAGATACCACAGGGGTAATCAGAATCCGTAATTCGAAGAACAGACCACACAATGGCCAAATGTTTGAAGATACCACAGGGGTAATCAGAATCCGTAAATCGAAGAACAGACCACGCAATGGCCAAAAGTTTGAAGATACCACAGGGTGTAATCAGAATCCGTAAATCGAAGAACAGACCACGCAATGGCCGAAAGTTTGAAGATACCACAGGGTGTAATCAGAATCCGTAAATCGAAGAACAGACCACGCAATGGCCAAAAGTTTGAACATACCACAGGGGTAATCAGAATCCGTAAATCGAAAGACAGACCACACAATGGCCAGAAGTTTGAAGATACCACAGGGGTAATCAGAATCCGTAATTCCAAGAACAGACCACGCAATGGCCAAAAGTTTGAAGATACCACAGGGGTAATCAGAATCCGTAAATCGAAAGACAGACCACGCAATGGTCAAATGTTTGAAGATACCACGGGTGTATTCAGAATCCGTAAATCGAAGGACAGACCACACAATGGCCAAAAGTTTGAAGATATCACAGGGGTAATCAGAATCCGTAATTCCAAGAACAGACCATACAATGGCCAAACGTTTGAAGATACCACAGGGGTAATCAGAATCCGTAAATCGAAGGACAGACCACGCAATGGCCAAATGTTTGAAGATACCACGGGGTAATCAGAATCGGTAAATCGAAGGACAGACCACACAATGGCCAAAAGTTTGAAGATACCACAGGGGTAATCAGAATCCGTAATTCGAAGAACAGACCACACAATGGCCAAAAGTTTGAAGATACCACAGGGGTAATCAGAATCCGTTAATCGAAGAACAGACCACGCAATGGTCAAAAGTTTGAAGATATCACAGGGGTAATCAGAATCCATATATCGAAGGACAGACCACACGATGGCTAAATGTTTGAAGATGCCAGAGGGGTAATCAGAATCCGTAAATCGAAGAACAGACCACGCAATGGCCAAACGTTTGAAGATACCACAGGGGTAATCAGAAACCTAAATCGAAGGACAGACCAAACAATGGCCAAAAGTTTGAAGATACCACAGGGTGTAATCAGAATCCGTAAATCGAAGAACAGACCACGCAATGGCCAAAAGTTTGAAGATACCACAGGGGTAATCAGAATCCGTAAATCGAAGGACAGACCACACAATGGCCAGAAGTTTGAAGATACCACAGGGGTAATCAGAATCCGTAATTCGAAGAACAGACCACGCAATGGCCAAAAGTTTGAAGATACCACAGGGGTAATCAGAATACGTAAATCGAAGAACAGACCACGCAATGGCCAAATGTTTGAAGATACCAGAGGGTAATCAGAATCCGTAAATCCAAGGACAGACCACACAATGGCCAAAAGTTTGAAGATACCACAGGGGTATTCAGAATCCGTAAATCGAAGAACAGATCACGCAATGGCCAAATGTTTGAAGATACCACAGGGGTAATCAGAATCCGTAAATCGAAGAACAGACCACGCAATGGCCAAAAGTTTGAAGATACCACAGGGGTAATCAGAATTCGTAAATCGAAGGACAGATCACACAATGGCCAAATGTTTGAAGATACCACAGGGGTAATCAGAATCCGTAAATCGAAGGACAGACCACACAATGGCCAAAAGTTTGAAGATACCACAGGGTGTAATCAGAATTCGTAAATCGAAGAACAGACCACGCAATGGCCAAACGTTTGAAGATACCACAGGGGTAATCAGAAACCTAAATCGAAGGACAGACCACACAATGGCCAAAAGTTTGAAGATACCACAGGGTGTAATCAGAATCCGTAAATCGAAGAACAGACCACACAATGGCCAAAAGTTTGAAGATACCACAGGGGTATTCAGAATCCGTAAGTCGAAGAACAGATCACGCAATGGCCAAATGTTTGAAGATACCACAGGGGTAATCAGAATCCGTAATTCCAAGAACAGACCACACAATGGCCAAAAGTTTGAAGATACCACAGGGGTAATCAGAATTTGTAAATCGAAGGACAGACCACACAATGGCCAAATGTTTGAAGATACCACAGGGGTAATCAGAATTCGTAAATCGAAGGACAGACCACACAATGGCCAAAAGTTTGAAGATACCACAGGGTGTAATCAGAATCCGTAAATCGAAGAACAGACCACGCAATGGCCAAATGTTTGAAGATACCACAGGGGTAATCAGAATCCGTAAATCGAAGAACAGACCACACAATGGCCAAACGTTTGAAGATACCACAGGGGTAATCAGAAACCTAAATCGAAGGACAGACCACACAATGGCCAAACGTTTGAAGATACCACAGGGTGTAATCAGAATCCGTAAATCGAAGAACAGACCACGCAATGGCCAAAAGTTTGAACATACCACAGGGGTAATCAGAATCCGTAAATCGAAGGACAGACCACACAATGGCCAGAAGTTTGAAGATACCACAGGGGTAATCAGAATCCGTAATTCGAAGAACAGACCACGCAATGGCCAAAAGTTTGAAGATACCACAGGGGTAATCAGAATTCGTAAATCGAACAACAGACCACGCAATGGCCAAAAGTTTGAAGATACCACAGGGGTAATCAGAATCCGTAAATCGAAGAACAGAACACGCAATGGCCAAAAGTTTGAAGATACCACGGTGGTAATCAGAATCCGTAAATCCAAGGACAGACCACACAATGGCCAAATGTTTGAAGATACCACAGGGGTAATCAAAATCCGTAAATCGAAGGACAGACCACGCAATGTTCAAATGTTTGAAGATACCACGGGTGTATTCAGAATCCGTAAATCGAAGAACAGACCACACAATGGCCAAAAGTTTGAAGATACCACAGGGGTAATCAGAATCCGTAAATCGAAGAACAGACCACGCAATGGCCAAATGTTTGAAGATACCACGGGGTAATCAGAATCCGTAAATCGAAGGACAGACCACGCAATGGCCAAAAGTTTGAAGATACCACAGGGGTAATCAGAATCCGTAATTCGAAGAACAGACCACACAATGGCCAAATGTTTGAAGATACCACAGGGGTAATCAGAATCCGTAAATCGAAGAACAGACCACGCAATGGCCAAAAGTTTGAAGATACCACAGGGTGTAATCAGAATCCGTAAATCGAAGAACAGACCACGCAATGGCCAAAAGTTTGAAGATACCACAGGGTGTAATCAGAATCCGTAAATCGAAGAACAGACCACGCAATGGCCAAAAGTTTGAACATACCACAGGGGTAATCAGAATCCGTAAATCGAAAGACAGACCACACAATGGCCAGAAGTTTGAAGATACCACAGGGGTAATCAGAATCCGTAATTCCAAGAACAAACCACGCAATGGCCAAAAGTTTGAAGATACCACAGGGGTAATCAGAATCCGTAATTCGAAGAACAGACCACACAATGGCCAAAAGTTTGAAGATACCACAGGGGTAATCAGAATCCGTAAATCGAAGAACAGACCACGCAATGGCCAAAAGTTTGAAGATATCAAAGGGGTAATCAGAATCCATATATCGAAGGACAGACCACACAATGGCTAAATGTTTGAAGATACCACAGGGGTAATCAGAATCCGTAAATCGAAGGACAGACCACACAATGGTCAAAAGTTTGAAGATACCACAGGGGTAATCAGAATCCGTAAATCGAAGAACAGACCACGCAATGGCCAAATGTTTGAAGATACCACAGGGGTAATCAGAATCCGTAAATCGAAGAACAGACCACGCAATGGCCAAAAGTTTGAAGATACCACAGGGTGTAATCAGAATCCGTAAATCGAAGAACAGACCACACAATGGCCAAAAGTTTGAAGATACCACAGGGTGTAATCAGAATCCGTAAATCGAAGAACAGACCACGCAATGGCCAAAAGTTTGAACATACCACAGGGGTAATCAGAATCCGTAAATCGAAGGACAGACCACACAATGGCCAGAAATTTGAAGATACCACAGGGGTAATCAGAATCCGTAATTCGAAGAACAGACCACGCAATGGCCAAAAGTATGAAGATACCACAGGGGTAATCAGAATTCGTAAATCGAAGAACAGACCACGCAATGGCCAAAAGTTTGAAGATACCACAGGGGTAATCAGAATCCGTAAATCGAAGAACAGACCACGCAATGGCCAAAAGTTTGAAGATACCACGGGGGTAATCAGAATCCGTAAATCCAAGGACAGACCACACAATGGCCAAATGTTTGAAGATACCACAGGGGTAATCAAAATCCGTAAATCGAAGGACAGACCACGCAATGGTCAAATGTTTGAAGATACCACGGGTGTATTCAGAATCCGTAAATCGAAGGACAGACCACACAATGGCCAAAAGTTTGAAGATATCACAGGGGTAATCAGAATCCGTAATTCCAAGAACAGACCATACAATGGCAAAAAGTTTGAAGATACCACAGGGGTAATCAGAATCCGTAAATCGAAGGACAGACCACGCAATGGCCAAATGTTTGAAGATACCACGGGGTAATCAGAATCGGTAAATCGAAGGACAGACCACACAATGGCCAAAAGTTTGAAGATACCACAGGGGTAATCAGAATCCGTAATTCGAAGAACAGACAACACAATGGCCAAAAGTTTGAAGATACCACAGGGGTAATCAGAATCCGTAATTCGAAGAACAGACCACGCAATGGCCAAAAGTTTGAAGATATCACAGGGGTAATCAGAATCCATATATCAAAGGACAGACCACACAATGGCTAAATGTTTGAAGATACCACAGGGGTAATCAGAATCCGTAAATCGAAGGACAGACCACACAATGGCCAAAAGTTTGAAGATACCACAGGGGTAATCAGAATTCGTAAATCGAAGAACCGACCACGCAATGGCCAAATGTTTGAAGATACCACAGGGGTAATCAGAATTCGTAAATCGAAGAACAGACCACGCAATGGCCAAAAGTTTGAAGATACCACAGGGTGTAATCAGAATCCGTAAATCGAAGAACAGACCACGCAATGGCCAAAAGTTTGAAGATACCACAGGGTGTAATCAAAATCCGTAAATCGAAGAACAGACCACGCAATGGCCAAAAGTTTGAAGATACCACAGGGGTAATCAGAATCCGTAAATCGAAGGACAGACCACGCAATGGTCAAAAGTTTGAAGATATCACAGGGGTAATCAGAATCCGTAAATCGAAGAACAGACCACACAATGGCCAAACGTTTGAAGATACCAAAGGGGTAATCAGAATCCGTAAATCGAAGAACAGACCACACAATGGCCAAATGTTTGAAGATACCACAGGGGTAATCAGAATCCGTAAATCGAAGGACAGACCACGCAATGGTCAAAAGTTTGAAGATACCACAGGGATAATCAGAATCCGTTAATCGAAGAAAAGACCACGCAATGGCCAAAAGTTTGAAGATATCACAGGGGTAATCAGAATCCATATATCGAAGGACAGACCACACGATGGCTAAATGTTTGAAGATACCACAGGGGTAATCAGAATCCGTAAATCGAAGAACAGACCACGCAATGGCCAAACAATTGAAGATACCACAGGGGTAATCAGAAACCTAAATCGAAGGACAGACCAAACAATGGCCAAAAGTTTGAAGATACCACAGGGTGTAATCAGAATCCGTAAATCGAAGAACAGACCACGCAATGGCCAAAAGTTTGAAGATACCACAGGGGTAATCAGAATCCGTAAATCGAAGGACAGACCACACAATGGCCAGAAGTTTGAAGATACCACAGGGGTAATCAGAATCCGTAATTCGAAGAACAGACCACGCAATGGCCAAAAGTTTGAAGATACCACAGGGGTAATCAGAATACGTAAATCGAAGGACAGACCACATAATGGCCAAAGGTTTGAAGATACCAAAGGGTGTAATCAGAATCGTAAATCGAAGAACAGACCACGCAATGGCCAAACGTTTGAAGATACCACAGGGGTAATCAGAAACCTCAATCGAAGGACAGACCACACAATGGCCAAACGTTTGAAGATACCACAGGGTGTAATCAGAATCCGTAAATCGAAGAACAGACCACGCAATGGCCAAAAGTTTGAAGATACCACAGGGGTAATCAGAATTCGTAAATCGAAGGACAGACCACACAATGGCCAGAAGTTTGAAGATACCACAGGGGTAATCAGAATCCGTAATTCGAAGAACAGACCACGCAATGGCCAAAAGTTTGAAGATACCACATGGGTAATCAGAATACGTAAATCGAAGAACAGACCACGCAATGGCCAAATGTTTGAAGATACCACAGGGGTAATCAGAATCCGTAAATCAAAGGACAGACCACACAATGGCCAAAAGTTTGAAGATACCACAGGGGTATTCAGAATCCGTAAATCGAAGAACAGATCACGCAATGGCCAAATGTTTGAAGATACCACAGGGGTAATCAGAATCCATAAATCCAAGAACAGACCACGCAATGGCCAAAAGTTTGAAGATACCACAGGGGTAATCAGAATTCGTAAATCGAAGGACAGACCACACAATGGCCAAATGTTTGAAGATACCACAGGGGTAATCAGAATCCGTAAATCGAAGGACAGACCACACAATGGCCAAAAGTTTGAAGATACCACAGGGGTATTCTGAATCCGTAAGTCGAAAAACAGATCACGCAATGGCCAAATGTTTGAAGATACCACAGGGGTAATCAGAATCCGTAATTCCAAGAACAGACCACACAATGGCCAAAAGTTTGAAGATACCACAGGGGTAATCAGAATTCGTAAATCGAAGGACAGACCACACAATGGCCAAATGTTTGAAGATACCACAGGGGTAATCAGAATCCGTAAATCGAAGGACAGACCACACAATGGCCAAAAGTTTGAAGATACCACAGGGTGTAATCAGAATCCGTAAATCGAAGAACACACCACGCAATGGCCAAATGTTTGAAGATACCACAGGGGTAATCAGAATCCGTAAATCGAAGAACAGACCACACAATGGCCAAACGTTTGAAGATACCACAGGGGTAATCAGAAACCTAAATCGAAGGACAGACCACACAATGGCCAAAAGTTTGAAGATACCACAGGGTGTAATCAGAATCCGTAAATCGAAGAACAGACCACGCAATGGCCAAAAGTTTGAACATACCACAGGGGTAATCAGAATCCGTAAATCGAAGGACAGACCACACAATGGCCAAAAGTTTGAAGATACCACAGGGGTAATCAGAATTCGTAAATCGAACAACAGACCACGCAATGGCCAAAAGTTTGAAGATACCACAGGGGTAATCAGAATCCGTAAATCGAAGAACAGAACACGCAATGGCCAAAAGTTTGAAGATACCACGGTGATAATCAGAATCCGTAAATCCAAGGACAGACCACACAATGGCCAAATGTTTGAAGATACCACAGGGGTAATCAAAATCCGTAAATCGAAGGACAGACCACGCAATGGTCAAATGTTTGAAGATACCACGGGTGTATTCAGAATCCGTAAATCGAAGGACAGACCACACAATGGCCAAAAGTTTGAAGATATCACAGGGATATTCAGAATCCGTAATTCCAAGAACAGACCACACAATGGCCAAAAGTTTGAAGATACCACAGGGGTAATCAGAATCCGTAAATCGAAGAACAGACCACGCAATGGCCAAATGTTTGAAGATACCACGCGGTAATCAGAATCGGTAAATCGAAGGACAGACCACGCAATGGCCAAAAGTTTGAAGATACCACAGGGGTAATCAGAATCCGTAATTCGAAGAACAGACCACACAATGGCCAAATGTTTGAAGATACCACAGGGGTAATCAGAATCCGTAAATCGAAGAACAGACCACGCAATGGCCAAAAGTTTGAAGATACCACAGGGTGTAATCAGAATCCGTAAATCGAAGAACAGACCACGCAATGGCCGAAAGTTTGAAGATACCACAGGGTGTAATCAGAATCCGTAAATCGAAGAACAGACCACGCAATGGCCAAAAGTTTGAACATACCACAGGGGTAATCAGAATCCGTAAATCGAAAGACAGACCACACAATGGCCAGAAGTTTGAAGATACCACAGGGGTAATCAGAATCCGTAATTCCAAGAACAGACCACGCAATGGCCAAAAGTTTGAAGATACCACAGGGGTAATCAGAATCCGTAAATCGAAAGACAGACCACGCAATGGTCAAATGTTTGAAGATACCACGGGTGTATTCAGAATCCGTAAATCGAAGGACAGACCACACAATGGCCAAAAGTTTGAAGATATCACAGGGGTAATCAGAATCCGTAATTCCAAGAACAGACCATACAATGGCCAAACGTTTGAAGATACCACAGGGGTAATCAGAATCCGTAAATCGAAGGACAGACCACGCAATGGCCAAATGTTTGAAGATACCACGGGGTAATCAGAATCGGTAAATCGAAGGACAGACCACACAATGGCCAAAAGTTTGAAGATACCACAGGGGTAATCAGAATCCGTAATTCGAAGAACAGACCACACAATGGCCAAAAGTTTGAAGATACCACAGGGGTAATCAGAATCCGTTAATCGAAGAACAGACCACGCAATGGTCAAAAGTTTGAAGATATCACAGGGGTAATCAGAATCCATATATCGAAGGACAGACCACACGATGGCTAAATGTTTGAAGATGCCAGAGGGGTAATCAGAATCCGTAAATCGAAGAACAGACCACGCAATGGCCAAACGTTTGAAGATACCACAGGGGTAATCAGAAACCTAAATCGAAGGACAGACCAAACAATGGCCAAAAGTTTGAAGATACCACAGGGTGTAATCAGAATCCGTAAATCGAAGAACAGACCACGCAATGGCCAAAAGTTTGAAGATACCACAGGGGTAATCAGAATCCGTAAATCGAAGGACAGACCACACAATGGCCAGAAGTTTGAAGATACCACAGGGGTAATCAGAATCCGTAATTCGAAGAACAGACCACGCAATGGCCAAAAGTTTGAAGATACCACAGGGGTAATCAGAATACGTAAATCGAAGAACAGACCACGCAATGGCCAAATGTTTGAAGATACCAGAGGGTAATCAGAATCCGTAAATCCAAGGACAGACCACACAATGGCCAAAAGTTTGAAGATACCACAGGGGTATTCAGAATCCGTAAATCGAAGAACAGATCACGCAATGGCCAAATGTTTGAAGATACCACAGGGGTAATCAGAATCCGTAAATCGAAGAACAGACCACGCAATGGCCAAAAGTTTGAAGATACCACAGGGGTAATCAGAATTCGTAAATCGAAGGACAGATCACACAATGGCCAAATGTTTGAAGATACCACAGGGGTAATCAGAATCCGTAAATCGAAGGACAGACCACACAATGGCCAAAAGTTTGAAGATACCACAGGGTGTAATCAGAATTCGTAAATCGAAGAACAGACCACGCAATGGCCAAACGTTTGAAGATACCACAGGGGTAATCAGAAACCTAAATCGAAGGACAGACCACACAATGGCCAAAAGTTTGAAGATACCACAGGGTGTAATCAGAATCCGTAAATCGAAGAACAGACCACACAATGGCCAAAAGTTTGAAGATACCACAGGGGTATTCAGAATCCGTAAGTCGAAGAACAGATCACGCAATGGCCAAATGTTTGAAGATACCACAGGGGTAATCAGAATCCGTAATTCCAAGAACAGACCACACAATGGCCAAAAGTTTGAAGATACCACAGGGGTAATCAGAATTTGTAAATCGAAGGACAGACCACACAATGGCCAAATGTTTGAAGATACCACAGGGGTAATCAGAATTCGTAAATCGAAGGACAGACCACACAATGGCCAAAAGTTTGAAGATACCACAGGGTGTAATCAGAATCCGTAAATCGAAGAACAGACCACGCAATGGCCAAATGTTTGAAGATACCACAGGGGTAATCAGAATCCGTAAATCGAAGAACAGACCACACAATGGCCAAACGTTTGAAGATACCACAGGGGTAATCAGAAACCTAAATCGAAGGACAGACCACACAATGGCCAAACGTTTGAAGATACCACAGGGTGTAATCAGAATCCGTAAATCGAAGAACAGACCACGCAATGGCCAAAAGTTTGAACATACCACAGGGGTAATCAGAATCCGTAAATCGAAGGACAGACCACACAATGGCCAGAAGTTTGAAGATACCACAGGGGTAATCAGAATCCGTAATTCGAAGAACAGACCACGCAATGGCCAAAAGTTTGAAGATACCACAGGGGTAATCAGAATTCGTAAATCGAACAACAGACCACGCAATGGCCAAAAGTTTGAAGATACCACAGGGGTAATCAGAATCCGTAAATCGAAGAACAGAACACGCAATGGCCAAAAGTTTGAAGATACCACGGTGGTAATCAGAATCCGTAAATCCAAGGACAGACCACACAATGGCCAAATGTTTGAAGATACCACAGGGGTAATCAAAATCCGTAAATCGAAGGACAGACCACGCAATGTTCAAATGTTTGAAGATACCACGGGTGTATTCAGAATCCGTAAATCGAAGAACAGACCACACAATGGCCAAAAGTTTGAAGATACCACAGGGGTAATCAGAATCCGTAAATCGAAGAACAGACCACGCAATGGCCAAATGTTTGAAGATACCACGGGGTAATCAGAATCGGTAAATCGAAGGACAGACCACGCAATGGCCAAAAGTTTGAAGATACCACAGGGGTAATCAGAATCCGTAATTCGAAGAACAGACCACACAATGGCCAAATGTTTGAAGATACCACAGGGGTAATCAGAATCCGTAAATCGAAGAACAGACCACGCAATGGCCAAAAGTTTGAAGATACCACAGGGTGTAATCAGAATCCGTAAATCGAAGAACAGACCACGCAATGGCCAAAAGTTTGAAGATACCACAGGGTGTAATCAGAATCCGTAAATCGAAGAACAGACCACGCAATGGCCAAAAGTTTGAACATACCACAGGGGTAATCAGAATCCGTAAATCGAAAGACAGACCACACAATGGCCAGAAGTTTGAAGATACCACAGGGGTAATCAGAATCCGTAATTCCAAGAACAAACCACGCAATGGCCAAAAGTTTGAAGATACCACAGGGGTAATCAGAATCCGTAATTCGAAGAACAGACCACACAATGGCCAAAAGTTTGAAGATACCACAGGGGTAATCAGAATCCGTAAATCGAAGAACAGACCACGCAATGGCCAAAAGTTTGAAGATATCAAAGGGGTAATCAGAATCCATATATCGAAGGACAGACCACACAATGGCTAAATGTTTGAAGATACCACAGGGGTAATCAGAATCCGTAAATCGAAGGACAGACCACACAATGGTCAAAAGTTTGAAGATACCACAGGGGTAATCAGAATCCGTAAATCGAAGAACAGACCACGCAATGGCCAAATGTTTGAAGATACCACAGGGGTAATCAGAATCCGTAAATCGAAGAACAGACCACGCAATGGCCAAAAGTTTGAAGATACCACAGGGTGTAATCAGAATCCGTAAATCGAAGAACAGACCACACAATGGCCAAAAGTTTGAAGATACCACAGGGTGTAATCAGAATCCGTAAATCGAAGAACAGACCACGCAATGGCCAAAAGTTTGAACATACCACAGGGGTAATCAGAATCCGTAAATCGAAGGACAGACCACACAATGGCCAGAAATTTGAAGATACCACAGGGGTAATCAGAATCCGTAATTCGAAGAACAGACCACGCAATGGCCAAAAGTATGAAGATACCACAGGGGTAATCAGAATTCGTAAATCGAAGAACAGACCACGCAATGGCCAAAAGTTTGAAGATACCACAGGGGTAATCAGAATCCGTAAATCGAAGAACAGACCACGCAATGGCCAAAAGTTTGAAGATACCACGGGGGTAATCAGAATCCGTAAATCCAAGGACAGACCACACAATGGCCAAATGTTTGAAGATACCACAGGGGTAATCAAAATCCGTAAATCGAAGGACAGACCACGCAATGGTCAAATGTTTGAAGATACCACGGGTGTATTCAGAATCCGTAAATCGAAGGACAGACCACACAATGGCCAAAAGTTTGAAGATATCACAGGGGTAATCAGAATCCGTAATTCCAAGAACAGACCATACAATGGCAAAAAGTTTGAAGATACCACAGGGGTAATCAGAATCCGTAAATCGAAGGACAGACCACGCAATGGCCAAATGTTTGAAGATACCACGGGGTAATCAGAATCGGTAAATCGAAGGACAGACCACACAATGGCCAAAAGTTTGAAGATACCACAGGGGTAATCAGAATCCGTAATTCGAAGAACAGACAACACAATGGCCAAAAGTTTGAAGATACCACAGGGGTAATCAGAATCCGTAAATCGAAGAACAGACCACGTAATGGCCAAAAGTTTGAAGATATCACAGGGGTAATCAGAATCCATATATCAAAGGACAGACCACACAATGGCTAAATGTTTGAAGATACCACAGGGGTAATCAGAATCCGTAAATCGAAGGACAGACCACACAATGGCCAAAAGTTTGAAGATACCACAGGGGTAATCAGAATTCGTAAATCGAAGAACCGACCACGCAATGGCCAAATGTTTGAAGATACCACAGGGGTAATCAGAATTCGTAAATCGAAGAACAGACCACGCAATGGCCAAAAGTTTGAAGATACCACAGGGTGTAATCAGAATCCGTAAATCGAAGAACAGACCACGCAATGGCCAAAAGTTTGAAGATACCACAGGGTGTAATCAAAATCCGTAAATCGAAGAACAGACCACGCAATGGCCAAAAGTTTGAAGATACCACAGGGGTAATCAGAATCCGTAAATCGAAGGACAGACCACGCAATGGCCAAAAGTTTGAAGATATCACAGGGGTAATCAGAATCCGTAAATCGAAGAACAGACCACACAATGGCCAAACGTTTGAAGATACCAAAGGGGTAATCAGAATCCGTAAATCGAAGAACAGACCACACAATGGCCAAATGTTTGAAGATACCACAGGGGTAATCAGAATCCGTAAATCGAAGGACAGACCACGCAATGGTCAAAAGTTTGAAGATACCACAGGGATAATCAGAATCCGTTAATCGAAGAAAAGACCACGCAATGGCCAAAAGTTTGAAGATATCACAGGGGTAATCAGAATCCATATATCGAAGGACAGACCACACGATGGCTAAATGTTTGAAGATACCACAGGGGTAATCAGAATCCGTAAATCGAAGAACAGACCACGCAATGGCCAAACAATTGAAGATACCACAGGGGTAATCAGAAACCTAAATCGAAGGACAGACCAAACAATGGCCAAAAGTTTGAAGATACCACAGGGTGTAATCAGAATCCGTAAATCGAAGAACAGACCACGCAATGGCCAAAAGTTTGAAGATACCACAGGGGTAATCAGAATCCGTAAATCGAAGGACAGACCACACAATGGCCAGAAGTTTGAAGATACCACAGGGGTAATCAGAATCCGTAATTCGAAGAACAGACCACGCAATGGCCAAAAGTTTGAAGATACCACAGGGGTAATCAGAATACGTAAATCGAAGGACAGACCACATAATGGCCAAAGGTTTGAAGATACCAAAGGGTGTAATCAGAATCGTAAATCGAAGAACAGACCACGCAATGGCCAAACGTTTGAAGATACCACAGGGGTAATCAGAAACCTCAATCGAAGGACAGACCACACAATGGCCAAACGTTTGAAGATACCACAGGGTGTAATCAGAATCCGTAAATCGAAGAACAGACCACGCAATGGCCAAAAGTTTGAAGATACCACAGGGGTAATCAGAATTCGTAAATCGAAGGACAGACCACACAATGGCCAGAAGTTTGAAGATACCACAGGGGTAATCAGAATCCGTAATTCGAAGAACAGACCACGCAATGGCCAAAAGTTTGAAGATACCACATGGGTAATCAGAATACGTAAATCGAAGAACAGACCACGCAATGGCCAAATGTTTGAAGATACCACAGGGGTAATCAGAATCCGTAAATCGAAGGACAGACCACACAATGGCCAAAAGTTTGAAGATACCACAGGGGTATTCAGAATCCGTAAATCGAAGAACAGATCACGCAATGGCCAAATGTTTGAAGATACCACAGGGGTAATCAGAATCCATAAATCCAAGAACAGACCACGCAATGGCCAAAAGTTTGAAGATACCACAGGGGTAATCAGAATTCGTAAATCGAAGGACAGACCACACAATGGCCAAATGTTTGAAGATACCACAGGGGTAATCAGAATCCGTAAATCGAAGGACAGACCACACAATGGCCAAAAGTTTGAAGATACCACAGGGGTAATCAGAATCCGTAAATCGAAGAACAGACCACGCAATAGCCAAAAGTTTGAAGATATCACAGGGGTAATCAGAATCCATATATCGAAGGACAGACCACACAATGGCTAAATGTTTGAAGATACCACAGGGGTAATCAGAATCCGTAAATCGAAGAACAGACCACACAATGGCCAAAAGTTTGAAGATACCACAGGGGTAATCAGAATCCGTAAATCGAAGAACAGACCACGCAATGGCCAAAAGTTTGAAGATACCACAGGGGTAATCAGAATCCGTAAATCGAAGAACAGACCACGCAATGGCCAAAAGTTTGAAGATACCACAGGGTGTAATCAGAATCCGTAAATCGAAGAACAGACCACGCAATGGCCAAAAGTTTGAAGATACCACAGGGTGTAATCAGAATCCGTAAATCGAAGAACAGACCACGCAATGGCCAAATGTTTGAAGATACAACAGGGGTAATCAGAATCCGTAAATCGAAGGACAGACCACGCAATGGCCAAATGTTTGAAAATACCACGGGGGTAATCAGAATCCGTAAATCGAAGGACAGACCACACAATGGCCAAAAGTTTGAAGATACCACAGGGGTAATCAGAATCCGTAATTCGAAGAACAGACCACACAATGGCCAAAAGTTTGAAAATACCACAGGGGTAATCAGAATCCATATATCGAAGGACAGACCACATAATGGCAAAGGTTTGAAGATACCAAAGGGTGTAATCAGAATCGTAAATCGAAGAACAGACCACGCAATGGCCAAACGTTTGAAGATACCACAGGGGTAATCAGAAACCTAAATCGAAGGACAGACCACACAATGGCCAAAAGTTTGAAGATATCACAGGGTGTAATCAGAATCCGTAAATCGAAGAACAGACCATGCAATGGCCAAAAGTTTGAAGATACCACAGGGATAATCAGAATCTGTAAATCGAAGGACAGACCACACAATGGCCAGAAGTTTGAAGATACCATAGGGTGTAATCAGAATCCGTAATTCGAAGAACAGACCACGCAATGGCCAAAAGTTTGAAGATACCACAGGGGTAATCAGAAAACGTAAATCGAAGATCAAACCACGCAATGGCCAAATGTTTGAAGATACCACAGGGGTAATCAGAATCCGTAAATCCAAGGACAGACCACACAATGGCCAAAAGTTTGAAGATACCACAGGGGTATTCAGAATCCGTAAATTGAAGAACAGATCACGCAATGGCCAAATGTTTGAAGATACCACAGGGGTAATCAGAATCCGTAAATCCAAGAACAGACCACGCAATGGCCAAAAGTTTGAAGATACCACAGGGGTAATCAGAATTCGTAAATCGAAGGACAGACCACACAATGGCCAGAAGTTTGAAGATACCACAGGGGTAATCAGAATCCGTAAATCGAAGAACAGACCACACAATGGCCAAAAGTTTGAAGATACCACAGGGTGTAATCAGAATCCGTAAATCGAAGAACAGACCACGCAATGGCCGAATGTTTGAAGATACCACAGGGGTAATCAGAATCCGTAAATCGAAGAACAGACCACGCAATAGCCAAACGTTTGAAGATACCACAGGGGTAATCAGAAACCTAAATCGAAGGACAGACCACACAATGGCCAAAAGTTTGAAGATACCACAGGGTGTAATCAGAAACCTAAATCGAAGGACAGACCACACAATGGCCAAAAGTTTGAAGATACCACAGGGTGTAATCAGAATCCGTAAATCGAAGAACAGACCACGCAATGGCCAAAAGTTTGAAGATACCACAGGGGTAGTCAGAATCCGTAAATCGAAGGACAGACCACGCAATGGCCAAAAGTTTGAAGATATCACAGGGGTAATCAGAATCCGTAAATCGAAGAACAGACCACACAATGGCCAAACGTTTGAAGATACCACAGGGGTAATCAGAATCCGTAAATCGAAGAACAGACCACGCAATGGCCAAATGTTTGAAGATACAACAGGGGTAATCAGAATCCGTAAATCGAAGGACAGACCACGCAATGGCCAAATGTTTGAAAATACCACGGGTGTAATCAGAATCCGTAAATCGAAGGACAGACCACACAATGGCCAAAAGTTTGAAGATATCACAGGGGTAATCAGAATCCGTAATTCGAAGAACAGACCACACAATGGCCAAAAGTTTGAAAATACCACAGGGATAATCAGAATCCGTTAATCGAAGAACAGACCACGCAATGGCCAAACGTTTGAAGATATCACAGGGGTAATCAGAATCCATATATCGAAGGACAGACCACACGATGGCTAAATGTTTGAAGATACCACAGGGGTAATCAGAATCCGTAAATCGAAGAACAGACCACACAATGGCCAAATGTTTGAAGATACCACAGGGGTAATCAGAATCCGTAAATCCAAGGACAGACCACACAATGGCCAAAAGTTTGAAGATACCACAGGGGTATTCAGAATCCGTAAATCGAAGAACAGATCACGCAATGGCCAAATGTTTGAAGATACCACAGGGGTAATCAGAATCCGTAAATCGAACAACAGACCACGCAATGGCCAAACGTTTGAAGATACCACAGGGGTAATCAAAATTCGTAAATCGAAGGACAGACCACACAATGGCCAAATGTTTGAAGATACCACAGGGGTAATCAGAATCCGTAAATCGAAGGACAGACCACACAATGGCCAAAAGTTTGAAGATACCACAGGGTGTAATCAGAATCCGTAAATCGAAGAACAGACCACGCAATGGCCTAATGTTTGAAGATACCACAGGGGTAATCAGAATCCATAAATCGAAGAACAGACCACGCAATAGCCAAACGTTTGAAGATACCAGAGGGGTAATCAGAAACCTAAATCGAAGGACAGACCACACAATGGCCAAAAGTTTGAAGATACCACAGGGTGTAATCAGAATCCGTAAATCGAAGAACAGACCACACAATGGCCAAAAGTTTGAAGATACCACAGGGGTATTCAGAATCCGTAAGTCGAAGAACAGATCACGCAATGGCCAAATGTTTGAAGATACCACAGGGGTAATCAGAATCCGTAAATCGAAGAACCGACCACGCAATGGCCAAAAGTTTGAAGATACCACAGGGGTAATCAGAATTCGTAAATCGAAGGACAGACCACACAATGACCAAATGTTTGAAGATACCACAGGGGTAATCAGAATCCGTAAATCGAAGGACAGACCACACAATGGCCAAAAGTTTGAAGATACCACAGGGTGTAATCAGAATCCGTAAATCGAAGAACAGACCACGCAATGGCCAAATGTTTGAAGATACCACAGGGGTAATCAGAAACCTAAATCGAAGGACAGACCACACAATGGCCAAAAGTTTAAAGATACCACAGGGTGTAATCAGAATCCGTAAATCGAAGAACAGACCACGCAATGGCCAAAAGTTTGAACATACCACAGGGGTAATCAGAATCCGTAAATCCAAGGACAGACCACACAATGGCCAAATGTTTGAAGATACCACAGGGGTAATCAAAATCCGTAAATCGAAGGACAGACCACGCAATGGTCAAATGTTTGAAGATACCACGGGGTAATCAGAATCGGTAAATCGAAGGACAGACCACACAATGGCCAAACGTTTGAAGATACCACAGGGTTAATCAGAATCCGTAAATCGAAGAACAGACCACGCAATGGCCAAAAGTTTGAAGATATCACAGGGGTAATCAGAATCCATATATCGAAGGACAGACCACACAATGGCTAAATGTTTGAAGATACCACAGGGGTAATCAGAATCCGTAAATCGAAGGACAGACCACACAATGGCCAAAAGTTTGAAGATACCACAGGGGTAATCAGAATCCGTAAATCGAAGAACAGACCACGCAATGGCCAAATGTTTGAAGATACAACAGGGGTAATCAGAATCCGTAAATCGAAGAACCGACCACGCAATGGCCAAAAGTTTGAAGATACCACAGGGGTAATCAGAATTCGTAAATCGAAGGACAGACCACACAATGACCAAATGTTTGAAGATACCACAGGGGTAATCAGAATCCGTAAATCGAAGGACAGACCACACAATGGCCAAAAGTTTGAAGATACCACAGGGTGTAATCAGAATCCGTAAATCGAAGAACAGACCACGCAATGGCCAAATGTTTGAAGATACCACAGGGGTAATCAGAAACCTAAATCGAAGGACAGACCACACAATGGCCAAAAGTTTAAAGATACCACAGGGTGTAATCAGAATCCGTAAATCGAAGAACAGACCACGCAATGGCCAAAAGTTTGAACATACCACAGGGGTAATCAGAATCCGTAAATCCAAGGACAGACCACACAATGGCCAAATGTTTGAAGATACCACAGGGGTAATCAAAATCCGTAAATCGAAGGACAGACCACGCAATGGTCAAATGTTTGAAGATACCACGGGGTAATCAGAATCGGTAAATCGAAGGACAGACCACACAATGGCCAAACGTTTGAAGATACCACAGGGTTAATCAGAATCCGTAAATCGAAGAACAGACCACGCAATGGCCAAAAGTTTGAAGATATCACAGGGGTAATCAGAATCCATATATCGAAGGACAGACCACACAATGGCTAAATGTTTGAAGATACCACAGGGGTAATCAGAATCCGTAAATCGAAGGACAGACCACACAATGGCCAAAAGTTTGAAGATACCACAGGGGTAATCAGAATCCGTAAATCGAAGAACAGACCACGCAATGGCCAAATGTTTGATGATACAACAGGGGTAATCAGAATCCGTAAATCGAAGGACAGACCACGCAATGGCCAAATGTTTGAAAATACCACGGGGGTAATCAGAATCCGTAAATCGAAGGACAGACCACACAATGGCCAAAAGTTTGAAGATACCACAGGGGTAATCAGAATCCGTAAATCGAAGAACAGACCACGCAATGGCCAAATGTTTGAAGATACAACAGGGGTAATCAGAATCCGTAAATCGAAGGACAGACCACGCAATGGCCAAATGTTTGAAAATACCACGGGGGTAATCAGAATCCGTAAATTGAAGGACAGACCACACAATGGCCAAACGTTTGAAGATACCACAGGGATAATCAGAATCCGTAAATCCAAGGACAGACCACACAATGGCCAAAAGTTTGAAGATACCACAGGGGTATTCAGAATCCGTAAATCGAAGAACAGATCACGCAATGGCCAAATGTTTGAATATACCACAGGGGTAATCAGAATCCGTAAATCCAAGAACAGACCACGCAATGGCCAAAAGTTTGAAGATACCACAGGGTGTAATCAGAATTCGTAAATCGAAGAACAGACCACGCAATGGCCGAATGTTTGAAGATACCACAGGGGTAATCAGAATCCGTAAATCGAAGAATAGACCACGCAATAGCCAAACGTTTGAAGATACCACAGGGGTAATCAGAAACCTAAATCGAAGGACAGACCACACAATGGCCAAAAGTTTGAAGATACCACAGGGTGTAATCAGAAACCTAAATCGAAGGACAGACCACACAATGGCCAAAAGTTTGAAGATACCACAGGGTGTAATCAGAATCCGTAAATCGAAGAACAGACCACGCAATGGCCAAAAGTTTGAAGATACCACAGGGGTAATCAGAATCCGTAAATCGAAGGACAGACCACGCAATGACCAAAAGTTTGAAGATATCACAGGGGTAATCAGAATCCGTAAATCGAAGAACAGACCACACAACGGCCAAACGTTTGAACATAGCACAGGGGTATTCAGAATCCGTAAATCGAAGAACAGACCACGCAATGGCCAAATGTTTGAAGATACAACAGGGGTAATCAGAATCCGTAAATCGAAGGACAGACCACGCAATGGTCAAATGTTTGAAAATACCACGGGGGTAATCAGAATCCGTAAATCGAAGGACAGACCACACAATGGCCAAAAGTTTGAAGATACCACAGGGGTAATCAGAATCCGTAATTCGAAGAACAGACCACACAATGGCCAAACGTCTGAAGATATCACAGGGGTAATCAGAATCCATATATCGAAGAACAGACCACACGATGGCTAAATGTTTGAAGATACCACAGGGGTAATCAGAATCCGTAAATCGAAGGACAGACCACATAATGGCCAAAGGTTTGAAGATACCAAAGGGTGTAATCAGAATCGTAAATCGAAGAACAGACCACGCAATGGCCAAACGTTTGAAGATACCACAGGGGTAATCAGAAACCTAAATCGAAGGACAGACCACACAATGGCCAAAAGTTTGAAGATATCACAGGGTGTAATCAGAATCCGTAAATCGAAGAACAGACCATGCAATGGCCAAAAGTTTGAAGATACCACAGGGGTAATCAGAATCCGTAAATCGAAGGACAGACCACACAATGGCCAGAAGTTTGAAGATACCACAGGGTGTAATCAGAATCCGTAATTCGAAGAACAGACCACGCAATGGCCAAAAGTTTGAAGATACCACAGGGGTAATCAGAATACGTAAATCCAAGGACAGACCACACAATGGCCAAAAGTTTGAAGATACCACAGGGGTATTCAGAATCCGTAAATCGAAGAACAGATCACGCAATGGCCAAATGCTTGAAGATACCACAGGGGTAATCAGAATCCGTAAATCGAAGAACAAACCACGCAATGGCCAAAAGTTTGAAGATACCACAGGGGTAATCAGAATTCGTAAATCGAAGGACAGACCACACAATGGCCAAAAGTTTGAACATACCACAGAGGTAATCAGAATCCGTAAATCCAAGGACAGACCACACAATGGCCAAATGTTTGAAGATACCACAGGGGTAATCAAAATCCGTAAATCGAAGGACAGACCACGCAATGGTCAAATGTTTGAAGATACCACGGGTGTATTCAGAATCCGTAAATCGAAGGACCGACCACACAATGGCCAACAATTTGAAGATATCACAGGGGTAATCAGAATCCGTAATTCCAAGAACAGACCACACAATGGTCAAAAGTTTGAAGATACCACAGGGGTAATCAGAATCCGTAAATCGAAGGACAGACCACGCAATGGCCAAATGTTTGAAGATACCACGGGGTAATCAGAATCGGTATATCGAAGGACAGACCACACAATGGCCAAACGTTTGAAGATACCACAGGGGTAATCAGAATCCGTAAATCGAAGAACAGACCACGCAATGGCCAAAAGTTTGAAGATATCACAGGGGTAATCAGAATCCATATATCGAAGGACAGACCACACAATGGCTAAATGTTTGAAGATACCACAGGGGTAATCAGAATCCGTAAATCGAAGGACAGACCACACAATGGCCAAAAGTTTGAAGATACCACAGGGGTAATCAGAATCCGTAAATCGAAGAACAGACAACGCAATGGCCAAATGTTTGAAGATACCACAGGGGTAATCAGAATCCGTAAATCGAAGAACAGACCACGCAATGGCCAAAAGTTTGAAGATACCACAGGGTGTAATCAGAATCCGTAAATCGAAGAACAGACCACGCAATGGCCAAAAGTTTGAACATACCACAGGGGTAATCAGAATCCGTAAATCGAAGGACAGACCACACAATGGCCAGAAGTTTGAAGATACCACAGGGGTAATCAGAATCCGTAATTCGAAGAACAGACCACGCAATGGCCAAAAGTTTGAAGATACCACAGGGGTAATCAGAATTCGTAAATCGAAGAACAGACCACGCAATGGCCAAAAGTTTGAAGATACCACAGGGTGTAATCAGAATCCGTAAATCGAAGAACAGACCACGCAATGGCCAAAAGTTTGAAGATACCACGGGGGTAATCAGAATCCGTAAATCAAAGAACAGACCACACAATGGCCAAATGTTTGAAGATACCACAGGGGTAATCAAAATGCGTAAATCGAAGGACAGACCACGCAATGGTCAAATGTTTGAAGATACCACGGGTGTATTCAGAATCCGTAAATCGAAGGACAGACCACACAGTGGCCAAAAGTTTGAAGATATCACAGGGGTAATCAGAATCCGTAATTCCAAGAACAGACCACACAATGGCCAAAAGTTTGAAGATACCACAGGGGTAATCAGAATCCGTAAATCGAAGGACAGACCACGCAATGGCCAAATGTTTGAAGATACCAAGGGGTAATCAGAATCAGTAAATCGAAGGACAGACCACACAATGGCCAAAAGTTTGAAGATACCACAGGGGTAATCAGAATCCGTAAATCGAAGAACAGACCACGCAATGGCCAAAAGTTTGAAGATATCACAGGGGTAATCAGAATCCATATATCGAATGTCAGACCACACAATGGCTAAATGTTTGAAGATACCACAGAGGTAATCAGAATCCGTAAATCGAAGGACAAACCACACAATGGCCAAAAGTTTGAAGATACCACAGGGGTAATCAGAATGCGTAAATCGAAGAACAGACCACGCAATGGCCAAATGTTTGAAAATACCACAAGGGTAATCAGAATCCGTAAATCGAAGAACAGACCACGCAATGGCCAAAAGTTTGAAGATACCACAGGGTGTAATCAGAATCCGTAAATCGAAGAACAGACCACGCAATGGCCAAAAGTTTGAAGATACCACAGGGTGTAATCAGAATCCGTAAATCGAAGAACAGACCACGCAATGGCCAAAAGTTTGAAGATACCAAAGGGGTAATCAGAATCCGTAAATCGAAGGACAGACCACACAATGGCCAAACGTTTGAAGATACCACAGGGGTAATCAGAATCCGTAAATCGAAGAACAGACCACGCAATGGCCAAATGTTTGAAGATATCACAGGGGTAATCAGAATCCGTAAATCGAAGAACAGACCACGCAATGGCCAAATGTTTGAAGATACCACAGGGGTAATCAGAATCCGTAAATCGAAGGACAGACCACGCAATGGCCAAATGTTTGAAAATACCACGGGGATAATCAGAATCCGTAAATCGAAGAACAGACCACGCAATGGCCAAATGTTTGAAGATACCACAGGGGTAATCAGAATCCGTAATTCGAAGAACAGACCACACAATGGCCAAAAGTTTGAAGATACCACAGGGATAATCAGAATCCGTTAATCGAAGAACAGACCACGCAATGGCCAAAAGTTTGAAGATATCACAGGGGTAATCAGAATCCATATATCGAAGGACAGACCACACGATGGCTAAATGTTTGAAGATACCACAGGGGTAATCAGAATCCGTAAATCGAAGAACAGACCACGCAATGGCCAAACGTTTGAAGATACCACAGGGGTAATCAGAAACCTAAATCGAAGGACAGACCAAACAATGGCCAAAAGTTTGAAGATACCAGAGGGTGTAATCAGAATCCGTAAATCGAAGAACAGACCACGCAATGGCCAAAAGTTTGAAGATACCACAGGGGTAATCAGAATCCGTAAATCGAAGGACAGACCACACAATGGCCAAAAGTTTGAAGATACCACAGGGGTAATCAGAATCTGTAATTCGAAGAACAGACCACGCAATGGCCAAAAGTTTGAAGATACCACAGGGGTAATCAGAATCCGTAAATCGAAGAACAGACCACGCAATGGCCAAATGTTTGAAGATACCAGAGGGGTAATCAGAATCCGTAAATCCAAGGACAGACCACACAATGGCCAAAAGTTTGAAGATACCACAGGGGTATTCAGAATCCGTAAATCGAAGAACAGATCACGCAATGGCCAAATGTTTGAAGATACCACAGGGGTAATCAGAATCCGTAAATCGAAGAACAGACCACGCAATGGCCAAAAGTTTGAAGATACCACAGGGGTAATCAGAATTCGTAAATCGAAGGACAGATCACACAATGGCCAAATGTTTGAAGATACCACAGGGGTAATCAGAATCCGTAAATCGAAGGACAGACCACACAATGGCCAAAAGTTTGAAGATACCACAGGGTGTAATCAGAATCCGTAAATCGAAGAACAGACCACGCAATGGCCAAACGTTTGAAGATACCACAGGGGTAATCAGAAACCTAAATCGAAGGACAGACCACACAATGGCCAAAAGTTTGAAGATACCATAGGGTGTAATCAGAATCCGTAAATCGAAGAACAGACCACACAATGGCCAAAAGTTTGAAGATACCACAGGGGTAATCAGAATCCGTAATTCCAAGAACCGACCACACAATGGCCAAAAGTTTGAAGATACCACAGGGGTAATCAGAATTCGTAAATCGAAGGACAGACCACACAATGGCCAAATGTTTGAAGATACCACAGGGGTAATCAGAATCCGTAAATCGAAGGACAGACCACACAATGGCCAAAAGTTTGAAGATACCACAGGGTGTAATCAGAATCCGTAAATCGAACAACAGACCACACAATGGCCAGAAGTTTGAAGATACCACAGGGGTAATCAGAATCCGTAATTCGAAGAACAGACCACGCAATGGCCAAAAGTTTGAAGATACCACAGGGGTAATCAGAATTCGTAAATCGAAGAACAGACCACGCAATGGCCAAAAGTTTGAAGATACCACAGGGGTAATCAGAATCCGTAAATCGAAGAACAGACCACGCAATGGCCAAAAGTTTGAAGATACCACGGGGGTAATCAGAATCCGTAAATCCAAGGACAGACCACACAATGGCCAAATGTTTGAAGATACCACAGGGGTAATCAAAATCGGTAAATCGAAGGACAGACCACGCAATGGTCAAATGTTTGAAGATACCACGGGTGTATTCAGAATCCGTAAATCGAAGGACAGACCACACAATGGCCAAAAGTTTGAAGATATCACAGGGGTATTCAGAATCCGTAATTCCAAGAACAGACCACACAATGGCCAAAAGTTTGAAGATACCACAGGGGTAATCAGAATCCGTAAATCGAAGGACAGACCACGCAATGGCCAAATGTTTGAAGATACCACGGGGTAATCAGAATCGGTAAATCGAAGGACAGACCACGCAATGGCCAAAAGTTTGAAGATACCACAGGGGTAATCAGAATCCGTAATTCGAAGAACAGACCACGCAATGGCCAAAAGTTTGAAGATACCACAGGGGTATTCAGAATCCGTAAATCGAAGAACAGACCACGCAATGGCCAAAAGTTTGAAGATATCACAGGGGTAATCAGAATCCATATATCGAAGGACAGACCACACAATGGCTAAATGTTTGAAGATACAACAGGGGTAATCAGAATCCGTAAATCGAAGGACAGACCAAACAATGGCCAAAAGTTTGAAGATACCACAGGGGTAATCAGAATCCGTAAATCGAAGAACAGACCACGCAATGGCCAAATGTTTGAAGATACCACAGGGGTAGTCAGAATCCGTAAATCGAAGAACAGACCACGCAATGGCCAAAAGTTTGAAGATACCACAGAGTGTAATCAGAATCCGTAAATCGAAGAACAGACCACGCAATGGCCAAAAGTTTGAAGATACCACAGGGTGTAATCAGAATCCGTAAATCGAAGAACAGACCACGCAATGGCCAAAAGTTTGAACATACCACAGGGGTAATCAGAATCCGTAAATCGAAGGACAGACCACACAATGGCCAGAAGTTTCAAGATACCACAGGGGTAATCAGAATCCGTAATTCCAAGAACAGACCACACAATGGCCAAAAGTTTGAAGATACCACAGGGGTATTCAGAATCCGTAAATCGAAGAACAGACCACGCAATGGCCAAAAGTTTGAAGATATCACAGGGGTAATCAGAATCCATATATCGAAGGACAGACCACACAATGGCTAAATGTTTGAAGATACAACAGGGGTAATCAGAATCCGTAAATCGAAGGACAGACCACACAATGGCCAAAAGTTTGAAGATACCACAGGGGTAATCAGAATCCGTAAATCGAAGAACAGACCACGCAATGGCCAAATGTTTGAAGATACCACAGGGGTAGTCAGAATCCGTAAATCGAAGAACAGACCACGCAATGGCCAAAAGTTTGAAGATACCACAGGGTGTAATCAGAATCCGTAAATCGAAGAACAGACCACGCAATGGCCAAAAGTTTGAAGATACCACAGGGTGTAATCAGAATCCGTAAATCGAAGAACAGACCACGCAATGGCCAAAAGTTTGAAGATACCACAGGGGTAATCAGAATTCGTAAATCGAAGGACAGATCACACAATGGCCAAATGTTTGAAGATACCACAGGGGTAATCAGAATCCGTAAATCGAAGGACAGACCACACAATGGCCAAAAGTTTGAAGATACCACAGGGTGTAATCAGAATCCGTAAATCGAAGAACAGACCACGCAATGGCCAAACGTTTGAAGATACCACAGGGGTAATCAGAAACCTAAATCGAAGGACAGACCACACAATGGCCAAAAGTTTGAAGATACCATAGGGTGTAATCAGAATCCGTAAATCGAAGAACAGACCACACAATGGCCAAAAGTTTGAAGATACCACAGGGGTATTCAGAATCCGTAAGTCGAAGAACAGATCACGCAATGGCCAAATGTTTGAAGATACCACAGGGGTAATCAGAATCCGTAATTCCAAGAACCGACCACACAATGGCCAAAAGTTTGAAGATACCAGAGGGGTAATCAGAATTCGTAAATCGAAGGACAGACCACACAATGGCCAAATGTTTGAAGATACCACAGGGGTAATCAGAATCCGTAAATCGAAGGACAGACCACACAATGGCCAAAAGTTTGAAGATACCACAGGGTGTAATCAGAATCCGTAAATCGAAGAACAGACCACACAATGGCCAGAAGTTTGAAGATACCACAGGGGTAATCAGAATCCGTAATTCGAAGAACAGACCACGCAATGGCCAAAAGTTTGAAGATACCGCAGGGGCAATCAGAATTCGTAAATCGAAGAACAGACCACGCAATGGCCAAAAGTTTGAAGATACCACAGGGGTAATCAGAATCCGTAAATCGAAGAACAGACCACGCAATGGCCAAAAGTTTGAAGATACCACGGGGGTAATCAGAATCCGTAAATCCAAGGACAGACCACACAATGGCCAAATGTTTGAAGATATCACAGGGGTATTCAGAATCCGTAATTCCAAGAACAGACCACACAATGGCCAAAAGTTTGAAGATACCACAGGGGTAATCAGAATCCGTAAATCGAAGGACAGACCACGCAATGGCCAAATGTTTGAAGATACCATGGGGTAATCAGAATCGGTAAATCGAAGGACAGACCACGCAATGGCCAAAAGTTTGAAGATACCACAGGGGTAATCAGAATCCGTAATTCGAAGAACAGACCACGCAATGGCCAAAAGTTTGAAGATACCACAGGGGTATTCAGAATCCGTAAATCGAAGAACAGACCACGCAATGGCCAAAAGTTTGAAGATATCACAGGGGTAATCAGAATCCATATATCGAAGGACAGACCACACAATGGCTAAATGTTTGAAGATACAACAGGGGTAATCAGAATCCGTAAATCGAAGGACAGACCAAACAATGGCCAAAAGTTTGAAGATACCACAGGGGTAATCAGAATCCGTAAATCGAAGAACAGACCACGCAATGGCCAAATGTTTGAAGATACCACAGGGGTAGTCAGAATCCGTAAATCGAAGAACAGACCACGCAATGGCCAAAAGTTTGAAGATACCACAGAGTGTAATCAGAATCCGTAAATCGAAGAACAGACCACGCAATGGCCAAAAGTTTGAAGATACCACAGGGTGTAATCAGAATCCGTAAATCGAAGAACAGACCACGCAATGGCCAAAAGTTTGAACATACCACAGGGGTAATCAGAATCCGTAAATCGAAGGACAGACCACACAATGGCCAGAAGTTTCAAGATACCACAGGGGTAATCAGAATCCGTAATTCCAAGAACAGACCACACAATGGCCAAAAGTTTGAAGATACCACAGGGGTATTCAGAATCCGTAAATCGAAGAACAGACCACGCAATGGCCAAAAGTTTGAAGATATCACAGGGGTAATCAGAATCCATATATCGAAGGACAGACCACACAATGGCTAAATGTTTGAAGATACAACAGGGGTAATCAGAATCCGTAAATCGAAGGACAGACCACACAATGGCCAAAAGTTTGAAGATACCACAGGGGTAATCAGAATCCGTAAATCGAAGAACAGACCACGCAATGGCCAAATGTTTGAAGATACCACAGGGGTAGTCAAAATCCGTAAATCGAAGAACAGACCACGCAATGGCCAAAAGTTTGAAGATACCACAGGGTGTAATCAGAATCCGTAAATCGAAGAACAGACCACGCAATGGCCAAAAGTTTGAAGATACCACAGGGTGTAATCAGAATCCGTAAATCGAAGAACAGACCACGCAATGGCCAAAAGTTTGAAGATACCACAGGGGTAATCAGAATTCGTAAATCGAAGGACAGATCACACAATGGCCAAATGTTTGAAGATACCACAGGGGTAATCAGAATCCGTAAATCGAAGGACAGACCACACAATGGCCAAAAGTTTGAAGATACCACAGGGTGTAATCAGAATCCGTAAATCGAAGAACAGACCACGCAATGGCCAAACGTTTGAAGATACCACAGGGGTAATCAGAAACCTAAATCGAAGGACAGACCACACAATGGCCAAAAGTTTGAAGATACCATAGGGTGTAATCAGAATCCGTAAATCGAAGAACAGACCACACAATGGCCAAAAGTTTGAAGATACCACAGGGGTATTCAGAATCCGTAAGTCGAAGAACAGATCACGCAATGGCCAAATGTTTGAAGATACCACAGGGGTAATCAGAATCCGTAATTCCAAGAACCGACCACACAATGGCCAAAAGTTTGAAGATACCAGAGGGGTAATCAGAATTCGTAAATCGAAGGACAGACCACACAATGGCCAAATGTTTGAAGATACCACAGGGGTAATCAGAATCCGTAAATCGAAGGACAGACCACACAATGGCCAACAGTTTGAAGATACCACAGGGTGTAATCAGAATCCGTAAATCGAAGAACAGACCACACAATGGCCAGAAGTTTGAAGATACCACAGGGGTAATCAGAATCCGTAATTCGAAGAACAGACCACGCAATGGCCAAAAGTTTGAAGATACCCCAGGGGTAATCAGAATTCGTAAATCGAAGAACAGACCACGCAATGGCCAAAAGTTTGAAGATACCACAGGGGTAATCAGAATCCGTAAATCGAAGAACAGACCACGCAATGGCCAAAAGTTTGAAGATACCACGGGGGTAATCAGAATCCGTAAATCCAAGGACAGACCACACAATGGCCAAATGTTTGAAGATACCACAGGGGTAATCAAAATCCGTAAATCGAAGGACAGACCACGCAATGGTCAAATGTTTGAAGATACCACGGGTGTATTCAGAATCCGTAAATCGAAGGACAGACCACACAATGGCCAAAAGTTTGAAGATATCACAGGGGTATTCAGAATCCGTAATTCCAAGAACAGACCACACAATGGCCAAAAGTTTGAAGATACCACAGGGGTAATCAGAATCCGTAAATCGAAGGACAGACCACGCAATGGCCAAATGTTTGAAGATACCACGGGGTAATCAGAATCGGTAAATCGAAGAAAAGACCACGCAATGGCCAAAAGTTTGAAGATATCACAGGGGTAATCAGAATCCATATATCGAAGGACAGACCACACAATGGCTAAATGTTTGAAGATACAACAGGGGTAATCAGAATCCGTAAATCGAAGGACAGACCAAACACTGGCCAAAAGTTTGAAGATACCACAGGGGTAATCAGAATCCGTAAATCGAAGAACAGACCACGCAATGGCCAAATGTTTGAAGATACCACAGGGGTAGTCAGAATCCGTAAATCGAAGAACAGACCACGCAATGGCCAAAAGTTTGAAGATACCACAGGGTGTAATCAGAATCCGTAAATCGAAGAACAGACCACGCAATGGCCAAAAGTTTGAAGATACCACAGGGTGTAATCAGAATCCGTAAATCGAAGAACAGACCACGCAATGGCCAAAAATTTGAACATACCACAGGGGTAATCAGAATCCGTAAATCGAAGGACAGACCACACAATGGCCAGAAGTTTCAAGATACCACAGGGGTAATCAGAATCCGTAATTCCAAGAACAGACCACACAATGGCCAAAAGTTTGAAGATACCACAGGGGTAATCAGAATCCGTAAATCGAAGGACAGACCACGCAATGGCCAAATGTTTGAAGATACCACGGGGTAATCAGAATCGGTAAATCGAAGGACAGACCACACAATGGCCAAAAGTTTGAAGATACCACAGGGGTAATCAGAATCCGTAATTCGAAGAACAGACCACACAATGGCCAAAAGTTTGAAGATACCACAGGGGTAATCAGAATCCGTAAATCGAAGAACAGACCACACAATGGCCAAAAGTTTGAAGATATCACAGGGGTAATCAGAATCCATATATCGAAGGACAGACCACACAATGGCTAAATGTTTGAAGATACCACAGGGATAATCAGAATCCGTAATTCGAAGGACAGACCACACAATGGCCAAAAGTTTGAAGATACCACAGGGGTAATCAGAATCCGTAAATCGAAGAACAGACCACGCAATGGCCAAATGTTTGAAGATACCACAGGGGTAATCAGAATCCGTAAATCGAAGAACAGACCACGCAATGGCCAAAAGTTTGAAGATACCACAGGGTGTAATCAGAATCCGTAAATCGAAGAACAGACCACGCAATGGCCAAAAGTTTGAAGATACCACAGGGTGTAATCAGAATCCGTAAATCGAAGAACAGACCACGCAATGGCCAAAAGTTTGAAGATACCACAGGGGTAATCAGAATCCGTAAATCGAAGGACAGACCACACAATGGCCAGAAGTTTGAAGATACCACAGGGGTAATCAGAATCCGTAATTCGAAGAACAGACCACGCAATGGCCAAAAGTATGAAGATACCACAGTGGTAATCAGAATTCGTAAATCGAAGAACAGACCACGCAATGGCCAAAAGTTTGAAGATACCACAGGGGTAATCAGAATCCGTAAATCGAAGAACAGACCACGCAATGGCCAAAAGTTTGAAGATACCACGGGGGTAATCAGAATCCGTAAATCCAAGGACAGACCACACAATGGCCAAATGTTTGAAGATACCACAGGGGTAATCAAAATCCGTAAATCGAAGGACAGACCACGCAATGGTCAAATGTTTGAAGATACCACGGGTGTATTCAGAATCCGTAAATCGAAGGACAGACCACACAATGGCCAAAAGTTTGAAGATATCACAGGGGTAATCAGAATCTGTAATTCCAAGAACAGACCACACAATGGCCAAAAGTTTGAAGATACCACAGGGGTAATCAGAATCCGTAAATCGAAGGACAGACCACGCAATGGCCAAATGTTTGAAGATACCACGGGGTAATCAGAATCGGTAAATCGAAGGACAGACCACACAATGGCCAAAAGTTTGAAGATACCACAGGGGTAATCAGAATCCGTAATTCGAAGAACAGACCACACAATGGCCAAAAGTTTGAAGATACCACAGGGGTATTCAGAATCCGTAAATCGAAGAACAGACCACGCAATGGCCAAAAGTTTGAAGATATCACAGGGGTAATCAGAATCCATATATCGAAGGACAAACCACACAATGGCTAAATGTTTGAAGATACCACAGGGGTAATCAGAATCCGTAAATCGAAGGACAGACCACACAATGGCCAAAAGTTTGAAGATACCACAGGGGTAATCAGAATCCGTAAATCGAAGAACAGACCACGCAATGGCCAGATGTTTGAAGATACCACAGGGGTAATCAGAATTCGTAAATCAAAGAACAGACCACGCAATGGCCAAAAGTTTGAAGATACCACAGGGTGTAATCAGAATCCGTAAATCGAAGAACAGACCACGCAATGGCCAAAAGTTTGAAGATACCACAGGGTGTAATCAGAATCCGTAAATCGAAGAACAGACCACACAATGGCCAAAAGTTTGAAGATACCACAGGGGTAATCAGAATCCGTAAATCGAAGGACAGACCACGCAATGGCCAAAAGTTTGAAGATATCACAGGGGTAATCAGAATCCGTAAATCGAAGAACAGACCACGCAATGGTCAAATATTTGAAAATACCACGGGGGTATTCAGAATCCGTAAATCGAAGGACAGACCACACAATGGCCAAAAGTTTGAAGATACCACAGGGGTAATCAGAATCCGTAATTCGAAGAACAGACCACACAATGGCCAAAAGTTTGAAGATACCACAGGGATAATCAGAATCCGTTAATCGAAGAACAGACCACGCAATGGCCAAAAGTTTGAAGATATCACAGGGGTAATCAGAATCCATATATCGAAGGACAGACCACACGATGGCTAAATGTTTGAAGATACCACAGGGGTAATCAGAATCCGTAAATCGAAGAACAGACCACGCAATGGCCAAACGTTTGAAGATACCACAGGGGTAATCAGAAACCTAAATCGAAGGACAGACCAAACAATGGCCAAAAGTTTAAAGATACCACAGGGTGTAATCAGAATCCGTAAATCGAAGAACAGACCACGCAATGGCCAAAAGTTTGAAGATACCACAGGGGTAATCAGAATCCGTAAATCGAAGGACAGACCACACAATGGCCAGAAGTTTGAAGATACCACAGGGGTAATCAGAATCCGTAATTCGAAGAACAGACCACGCAATGGCCAAAAGTTTGAAGATACCACAGGGGTAATCAGAATACGTAAATCGAAGAACAGACCACGCAATGGCCAAATGTTTGAAGATACCACAGGGGTAATCAGAATCCGTAAATCCAAGGACAGACCACACAATGGCCAAAAGTTTGAAGATACCACAGGGTATTCAGAATCCGTAAATCGAAGAACAGATCACGCAATGGCCAAATGTTTGAAGATACCACAGGGTGTAATCAGAATCCGTAAATCCAAGAACAGACCACACAATGGCCAAAAGTTTGAAGATACCACAGGGGTATTCAGAATCCGTAAGTCGAAGAACAGATCACGCAATGGCCAAATGTTTGAAGATACCACAGGGGTAATCAGAATCCGTAAATCGAAGAACCGACCACGCAATGGCCAAATGTTTGAAGATACCACAGGGGTAATCAGAATCCGTAAATCGAAGAACAGACCACGCAATGGCCAAAAGTTTGAAGATACCACAGGGTGTAATCAGAATCCGTAAATCGAAGAACAGACCACGCAATGGCCAAAAGTTTGAAGATACCACAGGGGTAATCAGAATCCGTAAATCGAAGGACAGACCACACAATGGCCAGAAGTTTGAAGATACCACAGGGGTAATCAGAATCCGTAATTCGAAGAACAGACCACGCAATGGCCAAAAGTTTGAAGATACCACAGGGGTAATCAGAATACGTAAATCGAAGAACAGACCACGCAATGGCCAAATGTTTGAAGATACCACAGGGGTAATCAGAATCCGTAAATCCAAGGACAGACCACACAATGGCCAAAAGTTTGAAGATACCACAGGGGTATTCAGAATCCGTAAATCGAAGAACAGATCACGCAATGGCCAAATGTTTGAAGATACCACAGGGGTAATAAGAATCCGTAAATCGAAGAACAGACCACGCAATGGCCACATGTTTGAAGATACCACAGGGATAATCAGAATTCGTAAATCGAAGGACAGATCACACAATGGCCAAATGTTTGAAGATACCACAGCGGTAATCAGAATCCGTAAATCGAAGAACAGACCACGCAATGGCCAAATGTTTGAAGATACCACAGGGGTAATCAAAATCCGTAAATCGAAGAACAGACCACGCAATGGCCAAACGTTTGAAGATACCAGAGAGGTAATCAGAAACCTAAATCGAAGGACAGACCACACAATGGCCAAAAGTTTGAAGATACCACAGGGTGTAATCAGAATTCGTAAATCGAAGAACAGACCACACAATGGCCAAAAGTTTGAAGATACCACAGGGGTATTCAGAATCCGTAATTCGAAGAACAGACCACGCAATGGCCAAAAGTATGAAGATACCACAGTGGTAATCAGAATTCGTAAATCGAAGAACAGACCACGCAATGGCCAAAAGTTTGAAGATACCACAGGGGTAATCAGAATCCGTAAATCGAAGAACAGACCAAACAATGGCCAAAAGTTTGAAGATACCACGGGGGTAATCAGAATCCGTAAATCCAAGGACAGACCACACAATGGCCAAATGTTTGAAAATACCACGGGTGTATTCAGAATCCGTAAATCGAAGGACAGACCACACAATGGCCAAAAGTTTAAAGATATCACAGGGGTAATCAGAATCCGTAATTCCAAGAACAGACCACACAATGGCCAAAAGTTTGAAGATACCACAGGGGTAATCAGAATCCGTAAATCGAAGGACAGACCACGCAATGGCCAAATGTTTGAAGATACCACGGGGTAATCAGAATCGGTAAATCGAAGGACAGACCACACAATGGCCAAAAGTTTGAAGATACCACAGGGGTAATCAGAATCCGTAATTCGAAGAACAGACCACACAATGGCCAAAAGTTTGAAGATACCACAGGGGTATTCAGAATCCGTAAATCGAAGAACAGACCACGCAATGGCCAAAAGTTTGAAGATATCACAGGGGTAATCAGAATCCATATATCGAAGGACAGACCACACAATGGCTAAATGTTTGAAGATACCACAGGGGTAATCAGAATCCGTAAATCGAAGAACAGACCACGCAATGGCCAAAAGTTTGAAGATACCACAGGGGTAATCAGAATCCGTAAATCGAAGAACAGACCACGCAATGGCCAGATGTTTGAAGATACCACAGGGGTAATCAGAATTCGTAAATCGAAGAACAGACCACGCAATGTCCAAAAGTTTGAAGATACCACAGGGTGTAATCAGAATCCGTAAATCGAAGAACAGACCACGCAATGGCCAAAAGTTTGAAGATACCACAGGGTGTAATCAGAATCCGTAAATCGAAGAACAGACCACACAATGGCCAAAAGTTTGAAGATACCACAGGGGTAATCAGAATCCGTAAATCGAAGGACAGACCACGCAATGGCCAAAAGTTTGAAGATATCACAGGGGTAATCAGAATCCGTAAATCGAAGAACAGACCACACAATGGCCAAACGTTTGAAGATACCAAAGGGGTAATCAGAATCCGTAAATCGAAGAACAGACCACGCAATGGTCAAATATTTGAAAATACCACAGGGGTATTCAGAATCCGTAAATCGAAGGACAGACCACACAATGGCCAAAAGTTTGAAGATACCACAGGGGTAATCAGAATCCGTAATTCGAAGAACAGACCACACAATGGCCAGAAGTTTGAAGATACCACAGGGGTAATCAGAATCCGTAATTCGAAGAACAGACCACGCAATGGCCAAAAGTTTGAAGATACCACAGGGGTAATCAGAATACGTAAATCGAAGAACAGACCACGCAATGGCCAAATGTTTGAAGATACCACAGGGGTAATCAGAATCCGTAAATCCAAGGACAGACCACACAATGGCCAAAAGTTTGAAGATACCACAGGGGTATTCAGAATCCGTAAATCGAAGAACAGATCACGCAATGGCCAAATGTTTGAAGATACCACAGGGGTAATAAGAATCCGTAAATCGAAGAACAGACCACGCAATGGCCACATGTTTGAAGATACCACAGGGATAATCAGAATTCGTAAATCGAAGGACAGATCACACAATGGCCAAATGTTTGAAGATACCACAGCGGTAATCAGAATCCGTAAATCGAAGAACAGACCACGCAATGGCCAAATGTTTGAAGATACCACAGGGGTAATCAAAATCCGTAAATCGAAGAACAGACCACGCAATGGCCAAACGTTTGAAGATACCAGAGAGGTAATCAGAAACCTAAATCGAAGGACAGACCACACAATGGCCAAAAGTTTGAAGATACCACAGGGTGTAATCAGAATTCGTAAATCGAAGAACAGACCACACAATGGCCAAAAGTTTGAAGATACCACAGGGGTATTCAGAATCCGTAATTCGAAGAACAGACCACGCAATGGCCAAAAGTATGAAGATACCACAGTGGTAATCAGAATTCGTAAATCGAAGAACAGACCACGCAATGGCCAAAAGTTTGAAGATACCACAGGGGTAATCAGAATCCGTAAATCGAAGAACAGACCAAACAATGGCCAAAAGTTTGAAGATACCACGGGGGTAATCAGAATCCGTAAATCCAAGGACAGACCACACAATGGCCAAATGTTTGAAAATACCACGGGTGTATTCAGAATCCGTAAATCGAAGGACAGACCACACAATGGCCAAAAGTTTAAAGATATCACAGGGGTAATCAGAATCCGTAATTCCAAGAACAGACCACACAATGGCCAAAAGTTTGAAGATACCACAGGGGTAATCAGAATCCGTAAATCGAAGGACAGACCACGCAATGGCCAAATGTTTGAAGATACCACGGGGTAATCAGAATCGGTAAATCGAAGGACAGACCACACAATGGCCAAAAGTTTGAAGATACCACAGGGGTAATCAGAATCCGTAATTCGAAGAACAGACCACACAATGGCCAAAAGTTTGAAGATACCACAGGGGTATTCAGAATCCGTAAATCGAAGAACAGACCACGCAATGGCCAAAAGTTTGAAGATATCAAAGGGGTAATCAGAATCCATATATCGAAGGACAGACCACACAATGGCTAAATGTTTGAAGATACCACAGGGGTAATCAGAATCCGTAAATCGAAGAACAGACCACGCAATGGCCAAAAGTTTGAAGATACCACAGGGGTAATCAGAATCCGTAAATCGAAGAACAGACCACGCAATGGCCAGATGTTTGAAGATACCACAGGGGTAATCAGAATTCGTAAATCGAAGAACAGACCACGCAATGGCCAAAAGTTTGAAGATACCACAGGGTGTAATCAGAATCCGTAAATCGAAGAACAGACCACGCAATGGCCAAAAGTTTGAAGATACCACAGGGTGTAATCAGAATCCGTAAATCGAAGAACAGACCACACAATGGCCAAAAGTTTGAAGATACCACAGGGGTAATCAGAATCCGTAAATCGAAGGACAGACCACGCAATGGCCAAAAGTTTGAAGATATCACAGGGGTAATCAGAATCCGTAAATCGAAGAACAGACCACACAATGGCCAAACGTTTGAAGATACCAAAGGGGTAATCAGAATCCGTAAATCGAAGAACAGACCACGCAATGGTCAAATATTTGAAAATACCACAGGGGTATTCAGAATCCGTAAATCGAAGGACAGACCACACAATGGCCAAAAGTTTGAAGATACCACAGGGGTAATCAGAATCCGTAATTCGAAGAACAGACCACACAATGGCCAAAAGTTTGAAGATACCACAGGGATAATCAGAATCCGTTAATCGAAGAACAGACCACGCAATGGCCAAAAGTTTGAAGATATCACAGGGGTAATCAGAATCCATATATCGAAGGACAGACCACACGATGGCTAAATGTTTGAAGATACCACAGGGGTAATCAGAATCCGTAAATCGAAGAACAGACCACGCAATGGCCAAACGTTTGAAGATACCACAGGGGTAATCAGAAACCTAAATCGAAGGACAGACCAAACAATGGCCAAAAGTTTGAAGATACCACAGGGTGTAATCAGAATCCGTAAATCGAAGAACAGACCACGCAATGGCCAAAAGTTTGAAGATACCACAGGGGTAATCAGAATCCGTAAATCGAAGGACAGACCACACAATGGCCAGAAGTTTGAAGATACCACAGGGGTAATCAGAATCCGTAATTCGAAGAACAGACCGCGCAATGGCCAAAAGTTTGAAGATACCACAGGGGTAATCAGAATACGTAAATCGAAGAACAGACCACGCAATGGCCAAATGTTTGAAGATACCACAGGGGTAATCAGAATCCGTAAATCCAAGGACAGACCACACAATGGCCAAAAGTTTGAAGATACCACAGGGGTATTCAGAATCCGTAAATCGAAGAACAGATCACGCAATGGCCAAATGTTTGAAGATACCACAGGGGTAATCAGAATCCGTAAATCGAAGAACAGACCACGCAATGGCCAAATGTTTGAAGATACCACAGGGATAATCAGAATTCGTAAATCGAAGGACAGATCACACAATGGCCAAATGTTTGAAGATACCACAGGGGTAATCAGAATCCGTAAATCGAAGAACAGACCACGCAATGGCCAAATGTTTGAAGATACCACAGGGGTAATCAGAATCCGTAAATCGAAGAACAGACCACGCAATGGCCAGATGTTTGAAGATACCACAGGGGTAATCAGAATTCGTAAATCGAAGAACAGACCACGCAATGGCCAAAAGTTTGAAGATACCACAGGGTGTAATCAGAATCCGTAAATCGAAGAACAGACCACGCAATGGCCAAAAGTTTGAAGATACCACAGGGTGTAATCAGAATCCGTAAATCGAAGAACAGACCACACAATGGCCAAAAGTTTGAAGATACCACAGGGGTAATCAGAATCCGTAAATCGAAGGACAGACCACGCAATGGCCAAAAGTTTGAAGATATCACAGGGGTAATCAGAATCCGTAAATCGAAGAACAGACCACACAATGGCCAAACGTTTGAAGATACCAAAGGGGTAATCAGAATCCGTAAATCGAAGAACAGACCACGCAATGGTCAAATATTTGAAAATACCACAGGGGTATTCAGAATCCGTAAATCGAAGGACAGACCACACAATGGCCAAAAGTTTGAAGATACCACAGGGGTAATCAGAATCCGTAATTCGAAGAACAGACCACACAATGGCCAGAAGTTTGAAGATACCACAGGGGTAATCAGAATCCGTAATTCGAAGAACAGACCACGCAATGGCCAAAAGTTTGAAGATACCACAGGGGTAATCAGAATACGTAAATCGAAGAACAGACCACGCAATGGCCAAATGTTTGAAGATACCACAGGGGTAATCAGAATCCGTAAATCCAAGGACAGACCACACAATGGCCAAAAGTTTGAAGATACCACAGGGGTATTCAGAATCCGTAAATCGAAGAACAGATCACGCAATGGCCAAATGTTTGAAGATACCACAGGGGTAATAAGAATCCGTAAATCGAAGAACAGACCACGCAATGGCCACATGTTTGAAGATACCACAGGGATAATCAGAATTCGTAAATCGAAGGACAGATCACACAATGGCCAAATGTTTGAAGATACCACAGCGGTAATCAGAATCCGTAAATCGAAGAACAGACCACGCAATGGCCAAATGTTTGAAGATACCACAGGGGTAATCAAAATCCGTAAATCGAAGAACAGACCACGCAATGGCCAAACGTTTGAAGATACCAGAGAGGTAATCAGAAACCTAAATCGAAGGACAGACCACACAATGGCCAAAAGTTTGAAGATACCACAGGGTGTAATCAGAATTCGTAAATCGAAGAACAGACCACACAATGGCCAAAAGTTTGAAGATACCACAGGGGTATTCAGAATCCGTAATTCGAAGAACAGACCACGCAATGGCCAAAAGTATGAAGATACCACAGTGGTAATCAGAATTCGTAAATCGAAGAACAGACCACGCAATGGCCAAAAGTTTGAAGATACCACAGGGGTAATCAGAATCCGTAAATCGAAGAACAGACCAAACAATGGCCAAAAGTTTGAAGATACCACGGGGGTAATCAGAATCCGTAAATCCAAGGACAGACCACACAATGGCCAAATGTTTGAAAATACCACGGGTGTATTCAGAATCCGTAAATCGAAGGACAGACCACACAATGGCCAAAAGTTTAAAGATATCACAGGGGTAATCAGAATCCGTAATTCCAAGAACAGACCACACAATGGCCAAAAGTTTGAAGATACCACAGGGGTAATCAGAATCCGTAAATCGAAGGACAGACCACGCAATGGCCAAATGTTTGAAGATACCACGGGGTAATCAGAATCGGTAAATCGAAGGACAGACCACACAATGGCCAAAAGTTTGAAGATACCACAGGGGTAATCAGAATCCGTAATTCGAAGAACAGACCACACAATGGCCAAAAGTTTGAAGATACCACAGGGGTATTCAGAATCCGTAAATCGAAGAACAGACCACGCAATGGCCAAAAGTTTGAAGATATCAAAGGGGTAATCAGAATCCATATATCGAAGGACAGACCACACAATGGCTAAATGTTTGAAGATACCACAGGGGTAATCAGAATCCGTAAATCGAAGAACAGACCACGCAATGGCCAAAAGTTTGAAGATACCACAGGGGTAATCAGAATCCGTAAATCGAAGAACAGACCACGCAATGGCCAGATGTTTGAAGATACCACAGGGGTAATCAGAATTCGTAAATCGAAGAACAGACCACGCAATGGCCAAAAGTTTGAAGATACCACAGGGTGTAATCAGAATCCGTAAATCGAAGAACAGACCACGCAATGGCCAAAAGTTTGAAGATACCACAGGGTGTAATCAGAATCCGTAAATCGAAGAACAGACCACACAATGGCCAAAAGTTTGAAGATACCACAGGGGTAATCAGAATCCGTAAATCGAAGGACAGACCACGCAATGGCCAAAAGTTTGAAGATATCACAGGGGTAATCAGAATCCGTAAATCGAAGAACAGACCACACAATGGCCAAACGTTTGAAGATACCAAAGGGGTAATCAGAATCCGTAAATCGAAGAACAGACCACGCAATGGTCAAATATTTGAAAATACCACAGGGGTATTCAGAATCCGTAAATCGAAGGACAGACCACACAATGGCCAAAAGTTTGAAGATACCACAGGGGTAATCAGAATCCGTAATTCGAAGAACAGACCACACAATGGCCAAAAGTTTGAAGATACCACAGGGATAATCAGAATCCGTTAATCGAAGAACAGACCACGCAATGGCCAAAAGTTTGAAGATATCACAGGGGTAATCAGAATCCATATATCGAAGGACAGACCACACGATGGCTAAATGTTTGAAGATACCACAGGGGTAATCAGAATCCGTAAATCGAAGAACAGACCACGCAATGGCCAAACGTTTGAAGATACCACAGGGGTAATCAGAAACCTAAATCGAAGGACAGACCAAACAATGGCCAAAAGTTTGAAGATACCACAGGGTGTAATCAGAATCCGTAAATCGAAGAACAGACCACGCAATGGCCAAAAGTTTGAAGATACCACAGGGGTAATCAGAATCCGTAAATCGAAGGACAGACCACACAATGGCCAGAAGTTTGAAGATACCACAGGGGTAATCAGAATCCGTAATTCGAAGAACAGACCGCGCAATGGCCAAAAGTTTGAAGATACCACAGGGGTAATCAGAATACGTAAATCGAAGAACAGACCACGCAATGGCCAAATGTTTGAAGATACCACAGGGGTAATCAGAATCCGTAAATCCAAGGACAGACCACACAATGGCCAAAAGTTTGAAGATACCACAGGGGTATTCAGAATCCGTAAATCGAAGAACAGATCACGCAATGGCCAAATGTTTGAAGATACCACAGGGGTAATCAGAATCCGTAAATCGAAGAACAGACCACGCAATGGCCAAATGTTTGAAGATACCACAGGGATAATCAGAATTCGTAAATCGAAGGACAGATCACACAATGGCCAAATGTTTGAAGATACCACAGGGGTAATCAGAATCCGTAAATCGAAGAACAGACCACGCAATGGCCAAATGTTTGAAGATACCACAGGGGTAATCAAAATCCGTAAATCGAAGAACAGACCACGCAATGGCCAAACGTTTGAAGATACCAGAGGGGTAATCAGAAACCTAAATCGAAGGACAGACCACACAATGGCCAAAAGTTTGAAGATACCACAGGGTGTAATCAGAATCCGTAAATCGAAGAACAGACCACACAATGGCCAAAAGTTTGAAGATACCACAGGGGTATTCAGAATCCGTAAGTCGAAGAACAGATCACGCAATGGCCAAATGTTTGAAGATACCACAGGGGTAATCAGAATCCGTAAATCGAAGAACCGACCACGCAATGGCCAAATGTTTGAAGATACCACAGGGGTAATCAGAATCCGTAAATCGAAGAACAGACCACGCAATGGCCAAAAGTTTGAAGATACCACAGGGTGTAATCAGAATCCGTAAATCGAAGAACAGACCACGCAATGGCCAAAAGTTTGAAGATACCACAGGGGTAATCAGAATCCGTAAATCGAAGGACAGACCACACAATGGCCAGAAGTTTGAAGATACCACAGGGGTAATCAGAATCCGTAATTCGAAGAACAAACCACGCAATGGCCAAAAGTTTGAAGATACCACAGGGGTAATCAGAATACGTAAATCGAAGAACAGACCACGCAATGGCCAAATGTTTGAAGATACCACAGGGGTAATCAGAATCCGTAAATCCAAGGACAGACCACACAATGGCCAAAAGTTTGAAGATACCACAGGGGTATTCAGAATCCGTAAATCGAAGAACAGATCACGCAATGGCCAAATGTTTGAAGATACCACAGGGGTAATAAGAATCCGTAAATCGAAGAACAGACCACGCAATGGCCAAATGTTTGAAGATACCACAGGGATAATCAGAATTCGTAAATCGAAGGACAGATCACACAATGGCCAAATGTTTGAAGATACCACAGGGGTAATCAGAATCCGTAAATCGAAGAACAGACCACGCAATGGCCAAATGTTTGAAGATACCACAGGGGTAATCAAAATCCGTAAATCGAAGAACAGACCACGCAATGGCCAAACGTTTGAAGATACCAGAGGGGTAATCAGAAACCTAAATCGAAGGACAGACCACACAATGGCCAAAAGTTTGAAGATACCACAGGGTGTAATCAGAATCCGTAAATCGAAGAACAGACCACACAATGGCCAAAAGTTTGAAGATACCACAGGGGTATTCAGAATCCGTAAGTCGAAGAACAGATCACGCAATGGCCAAATGTTTGAAGATACCACAGGGGTAATCAGAATCCGTAAATCGAAGAACAGACCACGCAATGGCCAAATGTTTGAAGATACCACAGGGGTAATCAGAATCCGTAAATCGAAGAACAGACCACGCAATGGCCAAAAGTTTGAAGATACCACAGGGTGTAATCAGAATCCGTAAATCGAAGAACAGACCACGCAATGGCCAAAAGTTTGAAGATACCACAGGGTGTAATCAGAATCCGTAAATCGAAGAACAGACCACGCAATGGCCAAAAGTTTGAAGATACCACAGGGGTAATCAGAATCCGTAAATCGAAGGACAGACCACACAATGGCCAGAAGTTTGAAGATACCACAGGGGTAATCAGAATCCGTAATTCGAAGAACAGACCACGCAATGGCCAAAAGTATGAAGATACCACAGTGGTAATCAGAATTCGTAAATCGAAGAACAGACCACGCAATGGCCAAAAGTTTGAAGATACCACAGGGGTAATCAGAATCCGTAAATCGAAGAACAGACCACGCAATGGCCAAAAGTTTGAAGATACCACGAGGGTAATCAGAATCCGTAAATCCAAGGACAGACCACACAATGGCCAAATGTTTGAAGATACCACAAGGGTAATCAAAATCCGTAAATCGAAGGACAGACCACGCAATGGTCAAATGTTTGAAGATACCACGGGTGTATTCAGAATCCGTAAATCGAAGGACAGACCACACAATGGCCAAAAGTTTGAAGATATCACAGGGGTAATCAGAATCCGTAATTCCAAGAACAGACCACACAATGGCCAAAAGTTTGAAGATACCACAGGGGTAATCAGAATCCGTAAATCGAAGGACAGACCACGCAATGGCCAAATGTTTGAAGATACCACGGGGTAATCAGAATCGGTAAATCGAAGGACAGACCACACAATGGCCAAAAGTTTGAAGATACCACAGGGGTAATCAGAATCCGTAATTCGAAGAACAGACCACACAATGGCCAAAAGTTTGAAGATACCACAGGGGTATTCAGAATCCGTAAATCGAAGAACAGACCACGCAATGGCCAAAAGTTTGAAGATATCACAGGGGTAATCAGAATCCATATATCGAAGGACAGACCACACAATGGCTAAATGTTTGAAGATACCACAGGGGTAATCAGAATCCGTAAATCGAAGGACAGACCACGCAATGGCCAAAAGTTTGAAGATACCACAGGGGTAATCAGAATCCGTAAATCGAAGAACAGACCACGCAATGGCCAGATGTTTGAAGATACCACAGGGGTAATCAGAATTCGTAAATCGAAGAACAGACCACGCAATGGCCAAAAGTTTGAAGATACCACAGGGTGTAATCAGAATCCGTAAATCGAAGAACAGACCACGCAATGGCCAAAAGTTTGAAGATACCACAGGGTGTAATCAGAATCCGTAAATCGAAGAACAGACCACACAATGGCCAAAAGTTTGAAGATACCACAGGGGTAATCAGAATCCGTAAATCGAAGGACAGACCACGCAATGGCCAAAAGTTTGAAGATATCACAGGGGTAATCAGAATCCGTAAATCGAAGAACAGACCACACAATGGCCAAACGTTTGAAGATACCAAAGGGGTAATCAGAATCCGTAAATCGAAGAACAGACCACGCAATGGTCAAATATTTGAAAATACCACGGGGGTATTCAGAATCCGTAAATCGAAGGACAGACCACACAATGGCCAAAAGTTTGAAGATATCACAGGGGTAATCAGAATCCATATATCGAAGGACAGACCACACAATGGCTAAATGTTTGAAGATACCACAGGGGTAATCAGAATCCGTAAATCGAAGGACAGACCACGCAATGGCCAAAAGTTTGAAGATACCACAGGGGTAATCAGAATCCGTAAATCGAAGAACAGACCACGCAATGGCCAGATGTTTGAAGATACCACAGGGGTAATCAGAATTCGTAAATCGAAGAACAGACCACGCAATGGCCAAAAGTTTGAAGATACCACAGGGTGTAATCAGAATCCGTAAATCGAAGAACAGATCACGCAATGGCCAAAAGTTTGAAGATACCACAGGGTGTAATCAGAATCCGTAAATCGAAGAACAGACCACACAATGGCCAAAAGTTTGAAGATACCACAGGGGTAATCAGAATCCGTAAATCGAAGGACAGACCACGCAATGGCCAAAAGTTTGAAGATATCACAGGGGTAATCAGAATCCGTAAATCGAAGAACAGACCACACAATGGCCAAACGTTTGAAGATACCAAAGGGGTAATCAGAATCCGTAAATCGAAGAACAGACCACGCAATGGTCAAATATTTGAAAATACCACGGGGGTATTCAGAATCCGTAAATCGAAGGACAGACCACACAATGGCCAAAAGTTTGAAGATACCACAGGGGTAATCAGAATCCGTAAATCGAAGAACAGACCACGCAATGGCCAAACGTTTGAAGATACCACAGGGGTAATCAGAAACCTAAATCGAAGGACAGACCAAACAATGGCCAAAAGTTTGAAGATACCACAGGGTGTAATCAGAATCCGTAAATCGAAGAACAGACCACGCAATGGCCAAAAGTTTGAAGATACCACAGGGGTAATCAGAATCCGTAAATCGAAGGACAGACCACACAATGGCCAGAAGTTTGAAGATACCACAGGGGTAATCAGAATCCGTAATTCGAAGAACAGACCACGCAATGGCCAAAAGTTTGAAGATACCACAGGGGTAATCAGAATCCGTAAATCCAAGGACAGACCACACAATGGCCAAAAGTTTGAAGATACCACAGGGGTATTCAGAATCCGTAAATCGAAGAACAGATCACGCAATGGCCAAATGTTTGAAGATACCACAGGGGTAATCAGAATCCGTAAATCGAAGAACAGACCACGCAATGGCCAAATGTTTGAAGATACCACAGGGATAATCAGAATTCGTAAATCGAAGGACAGATCACACAATGGCCAAATGTTTGAAGATACCACAGGGGTAATCAGAATCCGTAAATCGAAGAACAGACCACGCAATGGCCAAATGTTTGAAGATACCACAGGGGTAATCAAAATCCGTAAATCGAAGAACAGACCACGCAATGGCCAAATGTTTGAAGATACCACGGGGTAATCAGAATCGGTAAATCGAAGGACAGACCACACAATGGCCAAAAGTTTGAAGATACCACAGGGGTAATCAGAATCCGTAATTCGAAGAACAGACCACACAATGGCCAAAAGTTTGAAGATACCACAGGGGTATTCAGAATCCGTAAATCGAAGAACAGACCACGCAATGGCCAAAAGTTTGAAGATATCACAGGGGTAATCAGAATCCATATATCGAAGGACAGACCACACAATGGCTAAATGTTTGAAGATACCACAGGGGTAATCAGAATCCGTAAATCGAAGGACAGACCACGCAATGGCCAAAATTTGAAGATACCACAGGGGTAATCAGAATCCGTAAATCGAAGAACAGACCACGCAATGGCCAGATGTTTGAAGATACCACAGGGGTAATCAGAATTCGTAAATCGAAGAACAGACCACGCAATGGCCAAAAGTTTGAAGATACCACAGGGTGTAATCAGAATCCGTAAATCGAAGAACAGACCACGCAATGGCCAAAAGTTTGAAGATACCACAGGGTGTAATCAGAATCCGTAAATCGAAGAACAGACCACACAATGGCCAAAAGTTTGAAGATACCACAGGGGTAATCAGAATCCGTAAATCGAAGGACAGACCACGCAATGGCCAAAAGTTTGAAGATATCACAGGGGTAATCAGAATCCGTAAATCGAAGAACAGACCACACAATGGCCAAACGTTTGAAGATACCAAAGGGGTAATCAGAATCCGTAAATCGAAGAACAGACCACGCAATGGTCAAATATTTGAAAATACCACGGGGGTATTCAGAATCCGTAAATCGAAGGACAGACCACACAATGGCCAAAAGTTTGAAGATATCACAGGGGTAATCAGAATCCATATATCGAAGGACAGACCACACAATGGCTAAATGTTTGAAGATACCACAGGGGTAATCAGAATCCGTAAATCGAAGGACAGACCACGCAATGGCCAAAAGTTTGAAGATACCACAGGGGTAATCAGAATCCGTAAATCGAAGAACAGACCACGCAATGGCCAGATGTTTGAAGATACCACAGGGGTAATCAGAATTCGTAAATCGAAGAACAGACCACGCAATGGCCAAAAGTTTGAAGATACCACAGGGTGTAATCAGAATCCGTAAATCGAAGAACAGACCACGCAATGGCCAAAAGTTTGAAGATACCACAGGGTGTAATCAGAATCCGTAAATCGAAGAACAGACCACACAATGGCCAAAAGTTTGAAGATACCACAGGGGTAATCAGAATCCGTAAATCGAAGGACAGACCACGCAATGGCCAAAAGTTTGAAGATATCACAGGGGTAATCAGAATCCGTAAATCGAAGAACAGACCACACAATGGCCAAACGTTTGAAGATACCAAAGGGGTAATCAGAATCCGTAAATCGAAGAACAGACCACGCAATGGTCAAATATTTGAAAATACCACGGGGGTATTCAGAATCCGTAAATCGAAGGACAGACCACACAATGGCCAAAAGTTTGAAGATACCACAGGGGTAATCAGAATCCGTAAATCGAAGAACAGACCACGCAATGGCCAAACGTTTGAAGATACCACAGGGGTAATCAGAAACCTAAATCGAAGGACAGACCAAACAATGGCCAAAAGTTTGAAGATACCACAGGGTGTAATCAGAATCCGTAAATCGAAGAACAGACCACGCAATGGCCAAAAGTTTGAAGATACCACAGGGGTAATCAGAATCCGTAAATCGAAGGACAGACCACACAATGGCCAGAAGTTTGAAGATACCACAGGGGTAATCAGAATCCGTAATTCGAAGAACAGACCACGCAATGGCCAAAAGTTTGAAGATACCACAGGGGTAATCAGAATCCGTAAATCCAAGGACAGACCACACAATGGCCAAAAGTTTGCAGATACCACAGGGGTATTCAGAATCCGTAAATCGAAGAACAGATCACGCAATGGCCAAATGTTTGAAGATACCACAGGGGTAATCAGAATCCGTAAATCGAAGAACAGACCACGCAATGGCCAAATGTTTGAAGATACCACAGGGATAATCAGAATTCGTAAATCGAAGGACAGATCACACAATGGCCAAATGTTTGAAGATACCACAGGGGTAATCAGAATCCGTAAATCGAAGAACAGACCACGCAATGGCCAAATGTTTGAAGATACCACAGGGGTAATCAAAATCCGTAAATCGAAGAACAGACCACGCAATGGCCAAACGTTTGAAGATACCAGAGGGGTAATCAGAAACCTAAATCGAAGGACAGACCACACAATGGCCAAAAGTTTGAAGATACCACAGGGTGTAATCAGAATCCGTAAATCGAAGAACAGACCACACAATGGCCAAAAGTTTGAAGATACCACAGGGGTATTCAGAATCCGTAAGTCGAAGAACAGATCACGCAATGGCCAAATGTTTGAAGATACCACAGGGGTAATCAGAATCCGTAAATCGAAGAACCGACCACGCAATGGCCAAATGTTTGAAGATACCACAGGGGTAATCAGAATCCGTAAATCGAAGAACAGACCACGCAATGGCCAAAAGTTTGAAGATACCACAGGGTGTAATCAGAATCCGTAAATCGAAGAACAGACCACGCAATGGCCAAAAGTTTGAAGATACCACAGGGGTAATCAGAATCCGTAAATCGAAGGACAGACCACACAATGGCCAGAAGTTTGAAGATACCACAGGGGTAATCAGAATCCGTAATTCGAAGAACAGACCACGCAATGGCCAAAAGTTTGAAGATACCACAGGGGTAATCAGAATACGTAAATCGAAGAACAGACCACGCAATGGCCAAATGTTTGAAGATACCACAGGGGTAATCAGAATCCGTAAATCCAAGGACAGACCACACAATGGCCAAAAGTTTGAAGATACCACAGGGGTATTCAGAATCCGTAAATCGAAGAACAGATCACGCAATGGCCAAATGTTTGAAGATACCACAGGGGTAATAAGAATCCGTAAATCGAAGAACAGACCACGCAATGGCCAAATGTTTGAAGATACCACAGGGATAATCAGAATTCGTAAATCGAAGGACAGATCACACAATGGCCAAATGTTTGAAGATACCACAGGGGTAATCAGAATCCGTAAATCGAAGAACAGACCACGCAATGGCCAAATGTTTGAAGATACCACAGGGGTAATCAAAATCCGTAAATCGAAGAACAGACCACGCAATGGCCAAACGTTTGAAGATACCAGAGGGGTAATCAGAAACCTAAATCGAAGGACAGACCACACAATGGCCAAAAGTTTGAAGATACCACAGGGTGTAATCAGAATCCGTAAATCGAAGAACAGACCACACAATGGCCAAAAGTTTGAAGATACCACAGGGGTATTCAGAATCCGTAAGTCGAAGAACAGATCACGCAATGGCCAAATGTTTGAAGATACCACAGGGGTAATCAGAATCCGTAAATCGAAGAACAGACCACGCAATGGCCAAATGTTTGAAGATACCACAGGGGTAATCAGAATCCGTAAATCGAAGAACAGACCACGCAATGGCCAAAAGTTTGAAGATACCACAGGGTGTAATCAGAATCCGTAAATCGAAGAACAGACCACGCAATGGCCAAAAGTTTGAAGATACCACAGGGTGTAATCAGAATCCGTAAATCGAAGAACAGACCACGCAATGGCCAAAAGTTTGAAGATACCACAGGGGTAATCAGAATCCGTAAATCGAAGGACAGACCACACAATGGCCAGAAGTTTGAAGATACCACAGGGGTATTCAGAATCCGTAATTCGAAGAACAGACCACGCAATGGCCAAAAGTATGAAGATACCACAGTGGTAATCAGAATTCGTAAATCGAAGAACAGACCACGCAATGGCCAAAAGTTTGAAGATACCACAGGGGTAATCAGAATCCGTAAATCGAAGAACAGACCACGCAATGGCCAAAAGTTTGAAGATACCACGGGGGTAATCAGAATCCGTAAATCCAAGGACAGACCACACAATGGCCAAATGTTTGAAGATACCACAAGGGTAATCAAAATCCGTAAATCGAAGGACAGACCACGCAATGGCCAAATGTTTGAAGATACCACGGGGTAATCAGAATCGGTAAATCGAAGGACAGACCACACAATGGCCAAAAGTTTGAAGATACCACAGGGGTAATCAGAATCCGTAATTCGAAGAACAGACCACACAATGGCCAAAAGTTTGAAGATACCACAGGGGTAATCAGAATCCGTAAATCGAAGGACAGACCACGCAATGGCCAAATGTTTGAAGATACCACGGGGTAATCAGAATCGGTAAATCGAAGGACAGACCACACAATGGCCAAAAGTTTGAAGATACCACAGGGGTAATCAGAATCCGTAATTCGAAGAACAGACCACACAATGGCCAAAAGTTTGAAGATACCACAGGGGTATTCAGAATCCGTAAATCGAAGAACAGACCACGCAATGGCCAAAAGTTTGAAGATATCACAGGGGTAATCAGAATCCATATATCGAAGGACAGACCACACAATGGCTAAATGTTTGAAGATACCACAGGGGTAATCAGAATCCATAAATCGAAGGACAGACCACGCAATGGCCAAAAGTTTGAAGATACCACAGGGGTAATCAGAATCCGTAAATCGAAGAACAGACCACGCAATGGCCAGATGTTTGAAGATACCACAGGGGTAATCAGAATTCGTAAATCGAAGAACAGACCACGCAATGGCCAAAAGTTTGAAGATACCACAGGGTGTAATCAGAATCCGTAAATCGAAGAACAGACCACGCAATGGCCAAAAGTTTGAAGATACCACAGGGTGTAATCAGAATCCGTAAATCGAAGAACAGACCACACAATGGCCAAAAGTTTGAAGATACCACAGGGGTAATCAGAATCCGTAAATCGAAGGACAGACCACGCAATGGCCAAAAGTTTGAAGATATCACAGGGGTAATCAGAATCCGTAAATCGAAGAACAGACCACACAATGGCCAAACGTTTGAAGATACCAAAGGGGTAATCAGAATCCGTAAATCGAAGAACAGACCACGCAATGGTCAAATATTTGAAAATACCACGGGGGTATTCAGAATCCGTAAATCGAAGGACAGACCACACAATGGCCAAAAGTTTGAAGATATCACAGGGGTAATCAGAATCCATATATCGAAGGACAGACCACACAATGGCTAAATGTTTGAAGATACCACAGGGGTAATCAGAATCCGTAAATCGAAGGACAGACCACGCAATGGCCAAAAGTTTGAAGATACCACAGGGGTAATCAGAATCCGTAAATCGAAGAACAGACCACGCAATGGCCAGATGTTTGAAGATACCACAGGGGTAATCAGAATTCGTAAATCGAAGAACAGACCACGCAATGGCCAAAAGTTTGAAGATACCACAGGGTGTAATCAGAATCCGTAAATCGAAGAACAGACCACGCAATGGCCAAAAGTTTGAAGATACCACAGGGTGTAATCAGAATCCGTAAATCGAAGAACAGACCACACAATGGCCAAAAGTTTGAAGATACCACAGGGGTAATCAGAATCCGTAAATCGAAGGACAGACCACGCAATGGCCAAAAGTTTGAAGATATCACAGGGGTAATCAGAATCCGTAAATCGAAGAACAGACCACACAATGGCCAAACGTTTGAAGATACCAAAGGGGTAATCAGAATCCGTAAATCGAAGAACAGACCACGCAATGGTCAAATATTTGAAAATACCACGGGGGTATTCAGATTCCGTAAATCGAAGGACAGACCACACAATGGCCAAAAGTTTGAAGATACCACAGGGATAATCAGAATCCGTTAATCGAAGAACAGACCTCGCAATGGCCAAAAGTTTGAAGATATCACAGGGGTAATCAGAATCCATATATCGAAGGACAGACCACACGATGGCTAAATGTTTGAAGATACCACAGGGGTAATCAGAATCCGTAAATCGAAGAACAGACCACGCAATGGCCAAACGTTTGAAGATACCACAGGGGTAATCAGAAACCTAAATCGAAGGACAGACCAAACAATGGCCAAAAGTTTGAAGATACCACAGGGTGTAATCAGAATCCGTAAATCGAAGAACAGACCACGCAATGGCCAAAAGTTTGAAGATACCACAGGGGTAATCAGAATCCGTAAATCGAAGGACAGACCACACAATGGCCAGAAGTTTGAAGATACCACAGGGGTAATCAGAATCCGTAATTCGAAGAACAGACCACGCAATGGCCAAAAGTTTGAAGATACCACAGGGGTAATCAGAATACGTAAATCGAAGAACAGACCACGCAATGGCCAAATGTTTGAAGATACCACAGGGGTAATCAGAATCCGTAAATCCAAGGACAGACCACACAATGGCCAAAAGTTTGAAGATACCACAGGGGTATTCAGAATCCGTAAATCGAAGAACAGATCACGCAATGGCCAAATGTTTGAAGATACCACAGGGGTAATCAGAATCCGTAAATCGAAGAACAGACCACGCAATGGCCAAATGTTTGAAGATACCACAGGGATAATCAGAATTCGTAAATCGAAGGACAGATCACACAATGGCCAAATGTTTGAAGATACCACAGGGGTAATCAGAATCCGTAAATCGAAGAACAGACCACGCAATGGCCAAATGTTTGAAGATACCACAGGGGTAATCAAAATCCGTAAATCGAAGAACAGACCACGCAATGGCCAAACGTTTGAAGATACCAGAGGGGTAATCAGAAACCTAAATCGAAGGACAGACCACACAATGGCCAAAAGTTTGAAGATACCACAGGGTGTAATCAGAATCCGTAAATCGAAGAACAGACCACACAATGGCCAAAAGTTTGAAGATACCACAGGGGTATTCAGAATCCGTAAGTCGAAGAACAGATCACGCAATGGCCAAATGTTTGAAGATACCACAGGGGTAATCAGAATCCGTAAATCGAAGAACCGACCACGCAATGGCCAAATGTTTGAAGATACCACAGGGGTAATCAGAATCCGTAAATCGAAGAACAGACCACGCAATGGCCAAAAGTTTGAAGATACCACAGGGTGTAATCAGAATCCGTAAATCGAAGAACAGACCACGCAATGGCCAAAAGTTTGAAGATACCACAGGGGTAATCAGAATCCGTAAATCGAAGGACAGACAACACAATGGCCAGAAGTTTGAAGATACCACAGGGGTAATCAGAATCCGTAATTCGAAGAACAGACCACGCAATGGCCAAAAGTTTGAAGATACCACAGGGGTAATCAGAATACGTAAATCGAAGAACAGACCACGCAATGGCCAAATATTTGAAGATACCACAGGGGTAATCAGAATCCGTAAATCCAAGGACAGACCACACAATGGCCAAAAGTTTGAAGATACCACAGGGGTATTCAGAATCCGTAAATCGAAGAACAGATCACGCAATGGCCAAATGTTTGAAGATACCACAGGGGTAATAAGAATCCGTAAATCGAAGAACAGACCACGCAATGGCCAAATGTTTGAAGATACCACAGGGATAATCAGAATTCGTAAATCGAAGGACAGATCACACAATGGCCAAATGTTTGAAGATACCACAGGGGTAATCAGAATCCGTAAATCGAAGAACAGACCACGCAATGGCCAAATGTTTGAAGATACCACAGGGGTAATCAAAATCCGTAAATCGAAGAACAGACCACGCAATGGCCAAACGTTTGAAGATACCAGAGGGGTAATCAGAAACCTAAATCGAAGGACAGACCACACAATGGCCAAAAGTTTGAAGATACCACAGGGTGTAATCAGAATCCGTAAATCGAAGAACAGACCACACAATGGCCAAAAGTTTGAAGATACCACAGGGGTATTCAGAATCCGTAAGTCGAAGAACAGATCACGCAATGGCCAAATGTTTGAAGATACCACAGGGGTAATCAGAATCCGTAAATCGAAGAACAGACCACGCAATGGCCAAATGTTTGAAGATACCACAGGGGTAATCAGAATCCGTAAATCGAAGAACAGACCACGCAATGGCCAAAAGTTTGAAGATACCACAGGGTGTAATCAGAATCCGTAAATCGAAGAACAGACCACGCAATGGCCAAAAGTTTGAAGATACCACAGGGTGTAATCAGAATCCGTAAATCGAAGAACAGACCACGCAATGGCCAAAAGTTTGAAGATACCACAGGGGTAATCAGAATCCGTAAATCGAAGGACAGACCACACAATGGCCAGAAGTTTGAAGATACCACAGGGGTAATCAGAATCCGTAATTCGAAGAACAGACCACGCAATGGCCAAAAGTATGAAGATACCACAGTGGTAATCAGAATTCGTAAATCGAAGAACAGACCACGCAATGGCCAAAAGTTTGAAGATACCACAGGGGTAATCAGAATCCGTAAATCGAAGAACAGACCACGCAATGGCCAAAAGTTTGAAGATACCACGGGGGTAATCAGAATCCGTAAATCCAAGGACAGACCACACAATGGCCAAATGTTTGAAGATACCACAAGGGTAATCAAAATCCGTAAATCGAAGGACAGACCACGCAATGGTCAAATGTTTGAAGATACCACGGGTGTATTCAGAATCCGTAAATCGAAGGACAGACCACACAATGGCCAAAAGTTTGAAGATATCACAGGGGTAATCAGAATCCGTAATTCCAAGAACAGACCACACAATGGCCAAAAGTTTGAAGATACCACAGGGGTAATCAGAATCCGTAAATCGAAGGACAGACCACGCAATGGCCAAATGTTTGAAGATACCACGGGGTAATCAGAATCGGTAAATCGAAGGACAGACCACACAATGGCCAAAAGTTTGAAGATACCACAGGGGTAATCAGAATCCGTAATTCGAAGAACAGACCACACAATGGCCAAAAGTTTGAAGATACCACAGGGGTATTCAGAATCCGTAAATCGAAGAACAGACCACGCAATGGCCAAAAGTTTGAAGATATCACAGGGGTAATCAGAATCCATATATCGAAGGACAGACCACACAATGGCTAAATGTTTGAAGATACCACAGGGGTAATCAGAATCCGTAAATCGAAGGACAGACCACGCAATGGCCAAAAGTTTGAAGATACCACAGGGGTAATCAGAATCCGTAAATCGAAGAACAGACCACGCAATGGCCAGATGTTTGAAGATACCACAGGGGTAATCAGAATTCGTAAATCGAAGAACAGACCACGCAATGGCCAAAAGTTTGAAGATACCACAGGGTGTAATCAGAATCCGTAAATCGAAGAACAGACCACGCAATGGCCAAAAGTTTGAAGATACCACAGGGTGTAATCAGAATCTGTAAATCGAAGAACAGACCACACAATGGCCAAAAGTTTGAAGATACCACAGGGGTAATCAGAATCCGTAAATCGAAGGACAGACCACGCAATGGCCAAAAGTTTGAAGATATCACAGGATTAATCAGAATCCGTAAATCGAAGAACAGACCACACAATGGCCAAACGTTTGAAGATACCAAAGGGGTAATCAGAATCCGTAAATCGAAGAACAGACCACGCAATGGTCAAATATTTGAAAATACCACGGGGGTATTCAGAATCCGTAAATCGAAGGACAGACCACACAATGGCCAAAAGTTTGAAGATATCACAGGGGTAATCAGAATCCATATATCGAAGGACAGACCACACAATGGCTAAATGTTTGAAGATACCACAGGGGTAATCAGAATCCGTAAATCGAAGGACAGACCACGCAATGGCCAAAAGTTTGAAGATACCACAGGGGTAATCAGAATCCGTAAATCGAAGAACAGACCACGCAATGGCCAGATGTTTGAAGATACCACAGGGGTAATCAGAATTCGTAAATCGAAGAACAGACCACGCAATGGCCAAAAGTTTGAAGATACCACAGGGTGTAATCAGAATCCGTAAATCGAAGAACAGACCACGCAATGGCCAAAAGTTTGAAGATACCACAGGGTGTAATCAGAATCCGTAAATCGAAGAACAGACCACACAATGGCCAAAAGTTTGAAGATACCACAGGGGTAATCAGAATCCGTAAATCGAAGGACAGACCACGCAATGGCCAAAAGTTTGAAGATATCACAGGGGTAATCAGAATCCGTAAATCGAAGAACAGACCACACAATGGCCAAACGTTTGAAGATACCAAAGGGGTAATCAGAATCCGTAAATCGAAGAACAGACCACGCAATGGTCAAATATTTGAAAATACCACGGGGGTATTCAGAATCCGTAAATCGAAGGACAGACCACACAATGGCCAAACGTTTGAAGATACCACAGGGGTAATCAGAATCCGTAATTCGAAGAACAGACCACACAATGGCCAAAAGTTTGAAGATACCACAGGGATAATCAGAATCCGTTAATCGAAGAACAGACCACGCAATGGCCAAAAGTTTGAAGATATCACAGGGGTAATCAGAATCCATATATCGAAGGACAGACCACACGATGGCTAAATGTTTGAAGATACCACAGGGGTAATCAGAATCCATAAATCGAAGAACAGACCACGCAATGGCCAAACGTTTGAAGATACCACAGGGGTAATCAGAAACCTAAATCGAAGGACAGACCAAACAATGGCCAAAAGTTTGAAGATACCACAGGGTGTAATCAGAATCCGTAAATCGAAGAACAGACCACGCAATGGCCAAAAGTTTGAAGATACCACAGGGGTAATCAGAATCCGTAAATCGAAGGACAGACCACACAATGGCCAGAAGTTTGAAGATACCACAGGGGTAATCAGAATCCGTAATTCGAAGAACAGACCACGCAATGGCCAAAAGTTTGAAGATACCACAGGAGTAATCAGAATACGTAAATCGAAGAACAGACCACGCAATGGCCAAATGTTTGAAGATACCACAGGGGTAATCAGAATCCGTAAATCCAAGGACAGACCACACAATGGCCAAAAGTTTGAAGATACCACAGGGGTATTCAGAATCCGTAAATCGAAGAACAGATCACGCAATGGCCAAATGTTTGAAGATACCACAGGGGTAATCAGAATCCGTAAATCGAAGAACAGACCACGCAATGGCCAAATGTTTGAAGATACCACAGGGATAATCAGAATTCGTAAATCGAAGGACAGATCACACAATGGCCAAATGTTTGAAGATACCACAGGGGTAATCAGAATCCGTAAATCGAAGAACAGACCACGCAATGGCCAAATGTTTGAAGATACCACAGGGGTAATCAAAATCCGTAAATCGAAGAACAGACCACGCAATGGCCAAACGTTTGAAGATACCACAGGGGTAATCAGAATCCGTAAATCGAAGAACCGACCACGCAATGGCCAAAGTTTGAAGATACCACAGGGGTAATCAGAATCCGTAAATCGAAGGACATCCCACACAATGGCCAAATGTTTCAAGATACCACAGGGGTAATCAGAATCCGTAAATCGAAGGACAGACCACACAATGGCCAAAAGTTTGAAGATACCACAGGGTGTAATCAGAATCCGTAAATCGAAGAACAGACCACGCAATGGCCAAATGTTTGAAGATACCACAGGGGTAATCAGAATCCGTAAATCGAAGAACAGACCACACAATGGCCAAACGTTTGAAGATACCACAGGGGTAATCAGAAACCTAAATCGAAGGAGAGACCACACAATGGCCAAAAGTTTGAAGATACCACAGGGTGTAATCAGAATCCGTAAATCGAAGAACAGACCACGCAATGGCCAAAAGTTTGAACATATCACAGAGGTAATCAGAATCCGTAAATCGAAGGACAGACCACACAATGGCCAGAAGTTTGAAGATACCACAGGGGTAATCAGAATCCGTAATTCGAAGAACAGACCACGCAATGGCCAAATGTTTGAAGATACCACAGGGGTAATCAGAATTCGTAAATCGAAGAACAGACCACGCAATGGCCAAAAGTTTGAAGATACCACAGGGGTAATCAGAATCCGTAAATCGAAGAACAGACCACGCAATGGCCAAAAGTTTGAAGATACCACGGGGGTAATCAGAATCCGTAAATCCAAGGACAGACCACACAATGGCCAAATGTTTGAAGATACCACAGGGGTAATCAAAATCCGTAAATCGAAGGACAGACCACGCAATGGTCAAATGTTTGAAGATACCACGGGTGTATTCAGAATCCGTAAATCGAAGGACAGACCACACAATGGCCAAAAGTTTGAAGATATCACAGGGGTAATCAGAATCCGTAATTCCAAGAACAGACCACACAATGGCCAAAAGTTTGAAGATACCACAGGGGTATTCAGAATCCGTAAATCGAAGAACAGATCACGCAATGGCCAAATGTTTGAAGATACCACAGAGGTAATCAGAATCCGTAAATCGAAGAACAGACCACGCAATGGCCAAATGTTGGAAGATACCACAGGGGTAATCAGAATCCGTAAATCGAAGGACAGACCACGCAATGGCCAAAAGTTTGAAGATACCACAGAGGTAATCAGAATCCGTAATTCGAAGAACAGACCAGGCAATGGCCAAATGTTTGAAGATACCACAGGGGTAATCAGAATCCGTAAATCGAAGAACAGACCACGCAATGGCCAAAAGTTTGAAGATACCACAGGGTGTAATCAGAATCCGTAAATCGAAGAACAGACCACGCAATGGTCAAAAGTTTGAAGATACCACAGAGGTAATCGGAATCCGTAAATCGAAGGACAGACCACACAATGGCCAAATGTTTGAAGATACCACAGGGGTAATCAGAATCCGTAAATCGAAGGACAGACCACACAATGGCCAAAAGATAAAAGACAAACAACGATACACAAAACATATACATAAAACTAAAGATCGAGTAACGCGAACCCCACTAAAAACAGGGGGTGAACTCAGGTGCTCCGGAAGGGTAAGCAGTTCCTGCTCCACTAGTGACACCCGTCGTGTTATTCTAGTTACAAACCCGATGATAAGTCATGAATGAGGAAGGACCGGGAAATGTTTACAACAAGTGGAAAATATCCATGGTCATTTGTGACACAGATATTCCATAACGGTTAACCAAGGCATGGTGTCAACCAGAAAATTTCGAGGTGATGACTTCAACTTAACCAAGAGGAACCCTTGGTTCAGTAGCTTCCTTGCTAGCAGCAACCCTCTATTAAGGAATTCCAGATATGAACCACAAGCTCTGGAATATCCTATCAACTGAGAGATGTATACTCCATGTGCAGGTGCTGCTGGAATGTTAAATTCAGTCTTTACTTCACAAGTCTATATTTTTTCATATAGAGCAGATACGCAGATACTGCATTATAAGAAAATATATATCTCGGATTAATTTAGTTAAAACCCCAATTATACACATTCATGGCTTCACAACCTAAATAAGGATATCAAGGGTAGAAAAACTTGCATTATGGGTATTGTCTCATATGTGAAAGACGGGGTCTTACTGACAAAAATGCATATACTCATTGGCATATATTAGGGGCTTGACATTATGCTTTTCCAAAACAAATGTGATGGCAAGTGCCTACACTGCCTATAGGCTGATACGCCACTGACGAATTATTTCGTATAACTGAATGAGTTACTATATCTTGACTGTTGATATCGATTGTATGCTTATTATTATTTATAGTATTGCATAATAGTTTGTTATTTTATTTTTCAAAATAAACATTTTATTTGATTTTTTCTTTCCTTTTTGTCTTAGTTTAGACATGCAGCGTCTATACCTACACCCATTCCATCTCCAAATTCAATTCCTTGTTTGCTTGTGGATATTTCAGCTTTCACCAAGAAGTATTTTAAACTGTTTGGTTTTCTAAACGCTGAAGGCCACAACCGGTTGTTCTGGGAAGATTCTACATAACTTCTGGTGTTTTTGTATCACGCGCCAATATTCACGGATGATCTCAGCTACATTGTCGAAAGCACGGTGGTATACAAGAACAAAAGGGACTCACTTTCTTTTGATTATATTCGAGGAGTGATTCTCTATAAACTAAATCGCTGCATGACATGGAAACAACACAGAACAGAATGTTCCACAGCAAGCTTATTGGGAAAGAGAAATTTGAAGATGCCAAAGGGGTAATCAGAAGTCGTAAATCGAGGAAGGACAGACAATACTATGGCCAAAAGAAAACGGACAAACACCGATATACATATTTACACAGAAAACTAAAGATTAAGCAACATGAACCCCACTAAAAACCTGAGTGAACTCAGATGCTCCACATATAAACCCGTCATGATACTGCTGTTACAAACCCGGTGATAAGTCATGAATGAGGAAAGGACCGGATTGTGATTACGACAAACGGAACATACCCCTGGTCATTTGTGACCATCCTTTGCAATGTCAACTGCATATCCATCTACACAAGTGACCTTTTGGGATGTGGTATCGGTGGACTCCAATACGTCGGTGAAACAGTACAGCCGTTTAATAAACGTGTGAAAGGTTATAGAAATAGAAATAGAAATAAGTTTATTAACCAAATCAGGGCCCCAGGAGGGCATATACAATTAAGAAATATGATTGATACACAACAACAATACATCAAACTAAATATTCACGGTGAAGTATCAATAATTGTGGTACAGGCACACTCGGGCAGGAAAAGAGATAGATGCAGTTAAACGTACACACAAATAAGAGTGATATCAAATACAAACCTGATTTGCCTCTCAGTCAACATATCCTTTCCTCTAGCCACAAGAATACAAGAGCTTTGCAAAAGCTTAAAATAAAAAAAAATGTATGCATCCCTAAGTGGGATGAGAGGTCCAGACAGAATAGAGAACGTTTTGGAATAAGAACACTGCAAACACTACCTCTGAAAAGAATAAACGAAAAAAATTAGTCATTCAGGTCTGTGCCCGTTGTCAGTCAGGTATGCTTTAACGAACATACAACATCAAAAATTCTTTTTGATTTCAAGAAGAGTTTGAAGATACCAAAGGGGCAATCAGAACCGTACAACAGTACTGTAGTTTTTTTCCTAATTGTTATCATTTATATTCTATCTTGTGCGTTATTTATTTCATGTAATATTTTGTAATATATAACATTTTTCATCAATTTGTTAATATAAAAAAAAACGTAGATATCAAATTTAGTGCGCAAGGCGCGTTTCTTGAATAACCTTCATCAAATACGATCAAAGTCGAAAGATTGGAAAGCCAAATAATTTATCAAATTTTGGAAGCAATGAAATATAATATTTATATGGATAAAAGCTTCAAGTATCATAGACACGGGCAATAATGTCAAAGATTTTTCACATGAAAAAATCGGAGATTGAATTTCACTTTTAGATTGCTTAACATTGAAAAAGGCTCTCGGCGAGACTAAACTTCTGTCATTTTAAAGCAGTAACTATTTGTATATGTATATATAGACCCTTTGTGTGCCCATTCGGACAAACTCGCGATTCAGAGCCAGTCAATCTGTGTGCATACCCCAATTCCTTAAGAGAGAGTCTAAAGGCTAATTGTGCACCACATTGCCCATACTGTTACATGTCTTTTGAGTGAGTTTCAATAAAAAGGATTTATCTTGTTCAAATTAAACATTTCTATGAATGCATAATATGAAAATAATAAAAACGTAGATATCTAATCTAGTGTGTACGACGCGTTTCTGGAAAACGTTCATCAGGTACGCTCAAAGTTGAAAGGTTAGACACAGGAGAGCCACAATCGACTATGGTCGCCTATGTCTGAGGGAGGAGAACCTTAGTTTTAATAATAAGCTACATTGTTTAGGAACTGAAAAATTCAAAATATCTGTTTAAACTTTAAAATAAAGTGCCAACAAACAACAATTAAGGGTGTTGTACCATGTATCCCAGAATCTGGTCGTAAAGTCACCTCTTATGGCAAGTCGCAATTTTCTTTGAGCATTCATTTCTGAATTTTTATAAGCCAAAATCAGATCTATTGTAACCAGTGGTCGTTGTGGTGTGACTAATCATTTGTCCATATTCTGTATTTGTTGCTATTTCCGAATTATCTTTGACCTATGACTAATCATTCGCAATATTTTTCGTCGTTAGTGATCCGCTAACGTTGTTATTTCTCATACAATCCATCACCTGTGGCTTATTATTAGCCATATTTTTGTGGCCGTTTGTGTTCCTCTAATGTTGTTATTGCCACCACTATCCATCACCTCTTTGGCTAATTATTCGCCCATATTCTCACCCCAGTCTCGTTTTATTAATTACCTTGTGTTTAATCAGGTATAAGTGTTAGCTATTGTACATTGTATTTTGATAAGGCACTACATGTGTAAGTGGGCCTGATTGTATTTGGATTAGGAATGACAGATGTAAGCGGGTTTCCTTGTCTTTTTTGGTTATGTGGAAGCACAAGTAAGCGGACCCGGTTGTTTTGATAAGGCATAGCATATGTATGTGGGCTTGGTTGTATTTTGATGAGATATGACAGATGTAAGCGGACCTGGTTGTATTTTGATAAGATATGACAGATGTAAGCGGACCTGGTTGTATTTTGGTAACGTGTATCAGATGTAAGCGGACCTGGTTATATTTTGATAAGATATGACAAATGTAAGCGGACCTGGTTGTATTTTCGTAACGTGTATCAGATGTAAGCGACTTGGTTATAGTTTAATATGGCATAACATATGTAAGCGGGTCTTATTGTATTTTGGCAGCGAATTACAGATGTAACCGAGCTCAGTTGTCCTTTTAGTAATGTGTAATATATGTAAGTGGGTTTGATGGAATATTTGTGGGCATCGTCAAAGCAACGCTGTTTGCATTAACACTTATGCCATTTGCTGGAAGAAACGGTCACAGACAAACATTTATTTATTCTGGGAGGTTTAAAGATGTAACTTCTTGTTCAACCTTTAGTTTTCTGTGTAATGTTTTGTATAACGTTGTTTGTCATTTTATCCTTTTTCTTTTGGCCATTGTATTCTCTGTCTTTTTTCTTTTGGCCATTGTGTTGTCTGTCCTTCGATTTACGGCTTCTGATAACCCTTTTGCTATCTTCAAGCTTTTGGTCATTGTGTTGTCTTTTCGTCGATTTACGGCTTCTGATAACCCGTTTGGTATCTTCAAGCTTTTGTCCACTGTGTTGTCTGTCCTTCGATTTACGACTTCTGATAACCCCTTTGGTATATTCAAGCTTTTGTCCATTGTGTTGTCTGTCCTTCCATTTACGACTTCTGATAACCCCTTTGGTATCTTCAAGCTTTTGGCCATTGTGTTGTCTGTTCTTCGATTTACGGCTTCTGATAACCCCTTTGGTATCTTCACGTTTTTGGTTATTGTGTTGTCTGTCCTTCGATTTATGGCTTCTGATAACCCCTTTGGTATCTTCGAGCTTTTTTCCGTTGTATTGTCTGTTCTTCGATTTACGGTTTCTGATAACCCCTTTGGTATCTTCAAGCATTTGTCCATTGTGTTGTCTGTCCTTCCATTTACGACTTCTGATAACCCCTTTGGTATCTTCAAGCTTTTGGCCATTGTGTTGTCTGTTCTTCGATTTACGGCTTCTGATAACCCCTTTGGTATCTTCACGTTTTTGGTTATTGTGTTGTCTGTCCTTCGATTTATGGCTTCTGATAACCCCTTTGGTATCTTCGAGCTTTTTTCCGTTGTATTGTCTGTTCTTCGATTTACGGTTTCTGATAACCCCTTTGGTATCTTCAAGCATTTGTCCATTGTGTTGTCTGTCCTTCGATTTACGTCTTCTGATAACCCCTTTGGTATCTTCAAGCTTTTGTCCATTGTGTTGTCTGTCCTTCGATATACGACTTCTGACAACCCCTTTGGTATCTTCAAGCTTTTGACCATTGCGTTGTCTGTTCTTCGATTTACGACTTCTGACAACCCCTTTGGTATCTTCAAGCTTTTGACCATTGTGTTGTCTCCTTCGATTTACGGCTTCTGATAACCCTTTTGGTATCTTCAAGCTTTTGGCCATTGTGTTGTCTGTTCTTCGATTAATGGCTTCTGATAACCCCTTTGGTATCTTCAAGCTTTTGGTCATTGTGTTGACTGTCCTTCGATTTACGACTTCTGATAATCCCTTTGGTATCTTCAAGCTTTTGTCCATTGTGTTGTCTGTCCTTCGATTTACGACTTCTGATAACCCCTTTGGTATCTTCAAGCTTTTGGTCATTGTGTTGTCTGTCCTTCCATTTACGACTTCTGATAACCCCTTTGGTATCTTCAAGCTTTTGGTCATTGCGCTGTCTGTCCTTCGATTTACGACTTCTGATAACCCCTTTGGTATCTTCAAGCTTTTGGTCATTGTGTTGTCTGTCCTTCCATTTAGGGCTTCTGATAACCCCTTTGGTATCTTCAAGCTTTTGGTCATTGTGTTGTCTTTCCTTCGACTTATGGCTTCTGATAACCCCTTTGGTATCTTCAAGCTTTTGGCCATTGTGTTTTCTGTTCTTCGATTTACGGCTTCTGAAAACACCTTTAGTATCTTCAAGTATTTGGTCATTGTGTTGTCTGTCCTTCGATTTATGGCTTCTGAAAACCCCTTTGGTATCATCAAGCTTTTTTTCGTTGTATTGTCTGTTCTTCGATTTACGACTTCTGATAACCCCTTTGGTATCTTCAAGCTTTTGGCCATTGTGTTGTCTGTTCTTCGACTTAAGACTTCTGATAACCCCTTTGGTATCTTCAAGCTTTTGGTCATTGTGTTGTCTGTTCTTCGATTTACGACTTCTGATAACCCCTTTGGTATCTTCAAGCTTTTTGGACATTGTGTTGTCTGTTCTTCGACTTACGGCTTCTGATAACCCCTTTGGTATCTTCAAGCTTTTTGGTCATTGTGTTGTCTGTTCTTCGACTTACCACTTCTGATAACCCCTTTGGTACCTTCAAGCTTTTGGTCATTGTGTTGTGTTCTTCGATTTACGGCTGATGATAACCCCTTTGGTATCTTCAAACATTTCATAAAGAGGCTGCATCTTTGAGATACATATTGGTAACACATGAAATATTGTTAATATTACAAACAGCACAGCTTTCATCCAACCTGGTGATGAAGACAACAAATTAAACAAATAACACATATATTATGAACATAAACAGTGTTAACATGTTATATTTATCAAACACAGGAAATCATTCGCTATAAATGACTATTCTATAGAACCAAACATTACCGAAGATTAAAGTTTTCATTGCGTCCGTTGTCTAACTAGGTGAAAGGACATGTAAAATGTCACGGTGATTACATTGATTCGTCTTTTATATATGTCTTTATTTTCCCGGGTAAAATTGTCTTGTTGTCATTCCTGTACAAGGGGAAGAGGAAAGTTAGAAACACAACATCCTGTTACAATTGTTAATGCTGTCATTAAATGCAGTTTTAATTGCGACACTTTATATTGCAAAACATTTAAAATAATATATACTGCGTAGTTAATACATGTCTGCCAATCTAGCCAGAATATCCAAAATGGTTTCATCAATACCAACACCTGGGGCATCCCGCGTCAACGCTCCTTCACTCATTAATCTTCGTGTTGTCTTCTCCAGATTTATTGCAGATTCTACAATAACCATAACATTTGTGTGATTAACACCAGAAATGCCAAAGTTCAGAAATATTTGTTCTGCCAACTTTCTCCGGTAGAAGTCGCCCCTGTCGCCGGACATGCCCACATCTTCATGCATTCCATGTAAGTATTTCAGCAGCTGGTTCATAGAAGACAAGCGATGTTCTTTGATTAAAAGTGTATTGTTCATCAAAACGAGAAATCTTTCACAGGCCAACTGAAATAAAAATCGATATTTTTCAATTTCCTGTGTTTTAAGTAGGCTGACGAGTAAGAAACTTATAATTATTAAAGGATGAACCGGTGCTAAAGTAACAACAATTTTGGTGGAGTTTATCAATGTGTTATAACATGTATTACTTAAGAAATAAATGTAAATCTACTGAGCTGAAAACATCTTGTTTTTACATTCGAAGATTTAAAACAGTATACTGAATTAGATGCTGTGAAAATCCATTTCCCGTTAGTATTGTTAAACAATAGCTAATTTCAGCCCCGTAGGCTTCAATGAGGGAAAAAGAACGATGTTTTGTTTCCAAGTGTTCAACCAAAACAATGTTATTCAGGAATATTTTGTAAATAAAGCACATGACAATTGTCGACATTGATGGCATTTTCATCTCTGAAAATGTTATACAGAGTTTTATAAGATAAATATGAGCGTTTTGATTCTCTTCTGGCTTTAACAATCTTGTCCAATATGATATCAATTTCGATCGGAAACAATCTAAGTTCACCATATATCAAATAACTAGGCGTCGATGTTTTTAATTTCAATAAAAGTTTTGCAAAATCTTAAGACATTGAACATTCTTACTAAAACCCCAAACTTCTGAATCATATGGTAATAATTGGTTTTATCATTTTGTAAAGAGTTCAAATATCCGGATATTGTCAACAAAAAGCATGTGAAATCACCATAGACAGCTATTATATGTTTATTACATGTCAGAATTACAATATATACTAGATATTAACTGTATAAGTGTACTAACAACATTTATTTTGAACTAAGCTTCACTAAATAGCAAATCCCTTGCTATTTAGTGATTAACAACTAGGGATACTAGGTAAAAGCTGTATATCTAGTAAATTGTTAACAGCAATTAGTGCAATAAAATCTGTGATTAAAAAAAGTAAAGAATGAATGAATGACTATGGTCAATTTTACATGTTCTGAAATCTCATGCAACTTTCAGAAAGAAAAAGAGCTTAAATCACCTAAATAACTGCAAGAAAAATCTTCTGTGTTATGTGAATTAGGGCTATGAACTATTGATGTTTATTGCCACATTCAGCATTATGCCACTACCAGACTTATGTAGAGGAAAGCCTGTCGTCCAGTTATGACGAACCGGTGAAACCCAAGCCATGGGTATGTTTCTGGAACCCAAATATTTAAAGAATGTATTGGGACACGATCCCACGTCAATGATGTGGTCAAAGTGAACATACAGCTATCCATGTTCATCATGAATTAGGCAAATTTGAATTTAATCTCAGGCCTTAACATTTGTTCTTGATTTATAATGAAGCTACTATTTCAATTTTACATTCTTTTTATATGTAATTGCCAAAAACAATACAGAAAAAAATAAGAATATGAGTGTTGAAAGGGTGTGCTCATGTTTTACATTTGTTACAGGTGCTGTTTTGTTGACTGACATGACAGGAGATCACATTTTACCGATGTCGTTATGTTCAGTGTCATAACAATACAAGTTTTACTTTCTTACATGTGCTATTCTGTTCATGGTCATGACGGATGCCACTCTGTCACGTTCGTATGACGTTTTCATTGTCTGTGTTGATGGTGTACTAGTAAGCTGGTATCCTACCCGGTATGACATGGTTAATATACCTTTAAAAAATAAAATAGGTTACACCAATAGATTAATGATTTAGATAATTCTAACATCCATTTTACTTCAATGGGGGAGTACTATAATTTTTGTTTTTCAACTTTATTTTTACTTTATTTTATTTTTTGCATAAAAAAAAGTACATAACAGGGTCGGAAAATGAAAAAAAAAAGAAAAGAAAAAAAACCATTTTAAGCTTAAAAGACAATACAATCACAATTTTAGTACAGTTTATCACTAACAATGAGTAGTTTAAATAATTAAGCTTAACAAATGAAGAGATCAAACCAATTGTGTGCCATGTACAAAACTTTAACACCTATTAGTCCGTTTAGTCTTTTATTTAAACTTTAACATTTACAAGATGATTTTATAAAATCTTTATTGAATTGTTTGGGCAATGCTGCTAGCATAGTTATTTATCTACATATATATTTATTTTTTGCCCCTGTCCTTGGGTGGGAAGTCTTCATTTAAATACAGATTAATATACAGCATATGTACATAATAAAAGAGGTAATATTGCTCTATGTGATAGAGACATGTTTATATCCCCCTAATGTAGGTTGTCTTGCCAGTAATTTGAATAACTGATAGTAGCGTGGGAAGATGTAATGATATTTTCGAGTGAAGCGCATATTTTTTTACGCTGAACAGTCCCGCGTTTGACCTTAAATGGGTATTCAAGCTCATTTTTGCAATTTCATATTTCATTTAGAACCAGTTACGTTCATTTTAAAAACTGATAATTATGTTATAAATGTCGACTTACAGTCACAAAACATCATAAAAACTATAAATTCATTGATAAGACTGGCATACCAAACTGTCAAATGTAACTAATCATACATCGCTGGTCGGTGCCAATCATTATTATGAAGTTGGATTCATACCAACTGTGTTGTACATGCTTTATACTAAGCCTAATTCTTTCAAAAATTATGTGGCCTTAATAAGCTAATAATGCCATGTTATAGAAGAAAATGTAGAACGTATACGACAATTTAACCAACACAAATGATCATCAACACTCATGTTGCACATATAGCTTTTGCGGAGTGAGGTCACACCAGAGGTCATCATGAATAACACGGTCGTCATGGTGATTTTTTCCGTCCTGAAAATTAGTTCATTGTGTCCATATTTCAAGCTATTGTAAATTGACATGAATAGAGGTGCTATGGGTTTTCAAATTTTTCTATCATTTATATTTTTTTATTTAAGCTTTTTTAACTCCTTTCACAAGACCAGTAATAAAACTCAGTAAAAATAAAATAGTCACTGTTTTACATAATTGTTTACAAGTTTTTTATGAGTTATTTACTGTCCAAGAATAAAGTGTGTTCCATTTAAATGTTGACCACTAAAATCTTAGTTGAACAAATACATACAATCTTATATAATCTCCGATTTATGTAACTACAATAGAGCTATTTAAAGTCATTACTTTCCTTTCTTTGAAAGTTAATCGTTTTATGGGTGTTTATAGTCAAGTCAAAAACAGTTACCGAATTAGTTGAGGTTTCATATTTTGACTTATACCTGATATAGTGCCTTTAGATTATTTAAAACCTAGGTACAAATACAAGTAGAATAAAAATATACATTGTCCATAATATGATTACCATGACATTTTCAATCTCTACATATACATATGTACATATGTTGAGATTCTAATGAAATTCTATGAAGTTCGCAGTTTTCGAATTGGATTCCTTGCACAACTTCCATAAGCAAATGAGAAACAGGGGTCGTCTATTCATTAATTTTACTCCACGACAAAAATATGAATGATGTACGCGTTTCCTCATATGTGTGACAAATGACAAAGATATAGGGCTATTTAAATATAAAGTTATGTATTGATTTACAACTTTTCAATCAATTCAAAAATATATTTTGACAAACGATAAAAATGTCACAAAATGCACCAAATCTGTAGACAATAATACCCGTGGCTAGATATTGTCGCTAATAATTTGATGTCATCCATCATAATCAACGGATCATGAACTCAAGACGACAAGACAATTGTTTCTCACCTGTAAAATCTGTCTTTGATCTATACCTGTACTTGATTTGTAGGTGATAGTTGACACTTAGAACCTTGTGTCGTCATCCATTTGTAAACAAATCCAACTAAGGCAGGTAACTCCTGGGATACCTATCTACCTGTGATTTAATTGCAATTAACAGTACAAAGTCATATGAATACATTTAACACAGGTATAATAAGTCTTTTAAAATAAACTGCCTAGGGTTGGAAGCATAACTTATATTCAGTAGTCCAACAATATACATTTCTAAATTAATTTTGATAAAATACTTGAATTAATCTTGTTATTTATTTATTTATTTATTTGTCAATCATTAATACTATTTTGATTTAATCAGATTTTATGGAAATAATTTAATGCGTTACTCTCATTTTAAACAAAATATGTGTCATAAAAACATGTTATTGTATATTTATATTTTTAAGGACAAATATTGGAAAAATAAAATAATGATTTTTTTTTTTTTTTTTTAAATTATTAATGAAATCTGCGAACACATAATCTCAAGTGTGTCAAGTCGAAATAACCAGCTCAGACGTTGTATATACGTGTAGATTGTTTTCACATAAATAAATATATTGGTGTGTTCAATAATTATACATATTCGGACTGTTTATCGTAGAAAAAAATAAAAATAAACAATTAATTGTGAGGTATCTATGTATGATGATTTCGTTGTCAAACGGTAATAAAGGGAACGGTAAGAAATGTGAAATGGAACCTTGTGAACCATCTTACAATATGTCAATATATATGACCGTTTATAGTCGGTATTATATTAATGGTGTAATTATGGGACATCATACACAGCAATAAAGTGCCTGAGGTACACATCCATCAAAACTCTTAGACGTCAACAAACTGATCATCTTCCTCTCAATATTGATTGAGTTTGTTTCGTTTCATTGTAAATAGGGGATTTTTGTGTGTTCTTTCATTTTGGTTTTATATAGAATGGAGTTTCATTTATGATATTCAAACACAGAAACGTTATAATACTTATATAAACTGGTAAGATAGTAATAATTTATTAGTTAATATTGAAGTCACCAGTAAAACATAAAATTACTTGACTATTTTTTAATGGATTACAACGACATTTAATGATTGAACAATTTCGAATTTGTACCGAAAATATACATCAAATGAAAACAATCCCACCAACGATGATTAATGCTCTTATATGTGTAAAGCAATTCAAAACTATAATGTTTTCCTTTTATATTAGTAAGAATTTAAGTTTTAATATCATATGCGAACCATTATTTGTAATGAAAGAGCCACTTCCCCCTATTTTTTTGTTTTAATTTGATCACTACACGTAAGAGTGGAAGTTTGGGTCTATAAAGCTAGATTAAGCAGCTACTTTTACTGCACTAAGTCAGGAAAGTGAGCGGTCTTGTATTTGTGTGTTAGGGGCCTCTTTCTACGATTTTGGAATTGTTTCGACAGTGTGGTATTTTTTTTTTCATGTTATGATATACTTGAATGATGTCAAATGTAAATTGCTTATAAAACAACAAACGGAGTATCACAATTTAGGTTATTAGAAATACACACTAAAAGACATTGACTTTATTTAATACATGATAGCTTCCAAAGCATTGCTCTCTCAACAAAACATATATGTGAATAATTATGTATGAGTATCAATTCTTGAAGCATGAAAACAATAATTGATAAAAAAGATATATATATATATATATATATATAATCTCTCCTAATTACGATTTTACCAAATATATTTGTATATAAAAATTGCTCGAAGTAATATCCTTTAAATGTGGAAAGGACGTGAGTGGCCCAGTGCTTAAATTCGATGGCTTCTAATCACAAATTGAACAACTCTGACTTGGATTCCAGTCCAGATACCGTACTCAATTATTATGACCTTCAGACACTGTCCCATCATCCGCTGTTTCAGTCAGCTCGTGATAATTATCTCCCCCCCCCCCCCCCCCCCCCCCTCAATTCTGACAGTGTCAGGCTATAGCTGAACAATTGAACCATGGGTGGCTCGTAGGAGCCGGTTTTACTAGTTAAGAAGGTAGAATCCGTTAATTAAAGACCAACACTCTTAGAACAAGAAATATATATACAACATATTTACAAAATCAAACTGTTGATAGCTCAAATACCATAGTTCTATTAAAAAGATGTTGGGTGTTCTTAATCGAATTCCAGCGACATTACCCACCCCGACATACATACATGTATAACATCCATCATATAGTGTCATGTATTAAAGTTTGTGATATTAAAGTTACATAACATGTACATCACAGATGGCACATATATTGTTCCACCAACATTGACAGCGACATATTGATAGCTAACATGTTATATATCTTCACGATCACCAACTGCTTTTTAACCACAACTTCTTTGTTTCAATACGAAAATAAACTTCCTTATTTAAATTCGGAAATAGCTTGTTTATTTTAATTTTGGTTCATGTTATCTTATTTACAGTCCCATTCAATGGGATCTTTTGGTTCATGTTATCTTATTTACAGTCCCATTCAATGGGATCTTTTGGTTCATGTTATCTTATTTACAGTCCCATTCAATGGGATCTTTTGGTTCATGTTATCTTATTTACAGTCCCATTCAATGGGATCTTTTGGTTCATGTTATCTTATTTATAGTCCCATTCAATGGGATCTTTTGGTTCATGTTATCTTATTTACAGTCCCATTCAATGGGATCTTTTGGTTCATGTTATCTTATTTACAGTCCCATTCAATGGGATCTTTTGGTTCATGTTATCTTATTTACAGTCCCATTCAATGGGATCTTTTGGTTCATGTTATCTTATTCATAGTCCCATTCAATGGGATCTTTTGGTTCATGTTATCTTATTTATAGTCCCATTCAATGGGATCTTTTGGTTCATGTTATCTTATTTATAGTCCCATTCAATGGGATCCACTACATTACTGTATTTGCTGTATTTCAGAAGTCAAAACTAGAGAGTTGTTGTTATTTTTTTAAGAATACTGAATATCGTGTCACATACCAATATAAAACATTTTATACATCTGTAAATGTTGTATCAATTGTATCAAATATAATATTGGTTCCAGCCACATATGACTTATGAGACACTGTCATTATATATATCCACATACCTAAAATATTTAAGATTTATTAAAATACCTATTATTACAAACAAAACTGTCTTCTATAAAACATATTATATAAAGTTTTTGCTAAAAAAAATGTTGGATTTCTTCATTTGACATAAGAAAAATGAATTTATCTTCTAAAACGAGATTTTCAAAATTTTCAAATAATTTTCTGCTAAGGAATATAGTAAATCTGAATAAAAATCACAATTAAGTTTCCAACCCAATTTGTGTTTATTAAAAACTGCAGACAATCGAATACCCCACCCTCCCCGGTGCCGTTCAGTGACAACAAAATTCGCTATCATCATCAATTTCAATATTATCTTAAACTAGAAAGGGAGAGACCAGTTATTTGTTTATGGATGCAAGGAAGTCATTTCAATAGTATTTGCATCGCGCGAAATATGCCCTATGTTGCCGCTTTCTCTGGATTGCCCTGTTTTTATTGTCCCCTTCGTTGTTCTCTAACGTTTATTTACACTGAACATTTAAGGGATGTGGTGCTTAACGCCACTTTCAACAATAGTTCAGCTATATCGTTGCGGTATTACACATTTAATATAATTTTTAAATGTGCAATACAATGTTTATACCTACAAATGGCAGAAGAGTATCATCATTCTTCTTTTTTGAGGACTTTACAGCCACATATATTGTTCACCACACCCAGATCCTGACATTTTTGTTCAGCTTATTTCCAAAAACTTTAAATTACATGTATTTGACTTTCCAATCTTTCGATTTTGATGCGTGACCTGATGATGGTTATTACAGAAGAGCGTCGTACCTGATGACGGTTATTACAGAAGAGCGTCGTACCTGATGAAGGTTATTACAGAAGAGCGTCGTACCTGATGAAGGTTATTACAGAAGAGCGTCGTACCTGATGAAGATTATTACAGAAGAACGTCGTACCTGATGAAGGTTACTACAGAAGAGCGTTGTACCTGATGAAGGTTATTACAGAAGAGCGTCGTACCTGATGAAGGTTATTACAGAAGAACGTCGTACCTGATGAAGGTTATTACAGAAGAACGTCGTACCTGATGAAGGTTATTACAGAAGAACGTCGTACCTGATGAAGGTTATTACAGAAGAGCGTCGTACCTGATGAAGGTTATTACAGAAGAGCGTCGTACCTGATGAAGGTTATTACAGAAGTGCGTCGTACCTGATGAAGGTTATTACAGAAGAGCGTCGTACCTGATGAAGGTTATTACCGAAGAACGTCGTACCTGATGAAGGTTATTACAGAAGAGCGTCGTACCTGATGAAGGTTATTACAGAAGTGCGTCGTACTGATGAAGGTTATTACAGAAGAGCGTCGTACCTGATGACGGTTATTACAGAAGAGCGTCGTACCTGATGAAGGTTATTACAGAAGAGCGTCGTACCTGATGAAGGTTATTACAGAAGAGCGTCGTACCTGATGAAGGTTATTACAGAAGAGCGTCGGACCTGATGAAGGTTATTACAGAAGAGCGTCGTACCTGATGAAGGTTATTACAGAAGAGCGTCGTACCTGATGAAGGTTATTACAGAAGAGCGTCGTACCTGATGAAGGTTATTACAGAAGAGCGTCGTACCTGATGAAGGTTATTACAGAAGAGCGTCGTACCTGATGAAGGTTATTACAAAAGAGCGTCGTACCTGATGAAGGTTATTACAGAAGAACGTCGTACCTGATGAAAGTTATTACAGAAGCGCGTCGTGGGCACTAAATTTGCTATCAACGTTTTTATTACTATCACTGGGTCGATACCTCTGCTTATGGACAATTAGCCCCCGAGAATATCATCCGCCCAGTAGTCAGTGCACCGGCATTGTCATGGTTTATTAGATATAGTTATTACTGAAATTTACAGTTCCTAAATAATGTAATTATTAATAAAGCTAATGTTCTCCTCCCCCAGGCATAGGTGACCTTAGCCGATTGCGACTATCCTGTTTCGGTCCTTTGGTTTTATTGCTCCCAAAACTTTAAATTATTTGGCTTTCCAATCTTGTTCGAAATTCTTTCCTCCCCCGTAACAACCAATTGGTCACTCCATAGGTGCATTATGTATAGAAATCAAAGAAAAGATATATTGGCCTTAACGACAGACCATAATAACACTATTTAAAAAAGATATATAACTTTGTTACTTTTTGATTCACTATAGTACATGCTTTCTCTTATTTTTCAGGTATTTAGAATGGGATATAAGTGCTCAAATAGTCATTTCTACAAATTTGGAATTATTTTACTGTGTATTAATGTGGTAGTTAGTTACAGTACTGGGGCTGGACCTCAATCATGTTCTTCATTGGTTCCATTTCACAATAACATTCAACCACAAGTAGGACCGGTTCCATATAAAATTACTGTATCAAAAACAACGTACACACCAAGGGAACAGATTGTTGGTAAATATATAATAATTAACAGTTGATTATTGATTGAATGTACACTTGTTATCTTATCATTATGCGAAATAAAATGTACATGCTGCCATTGGTTATAATTGTACATGCTGCCATTGGTTATAATTGTACATGCTGCCATTGGTTATAATTGTACATGCTGCCATTGGTTATAATTGTACATGCTGCCATTGGTTATAATTGTACATGCTGCCATTGGTTATAATTGTACATGCTGCCATTGGTTATAATTGTACATGCTGCCATCGGTTATAATTGTTTACATGCTGCCATTGGTTATAATTGTTTACATGCTGCCATTGGTTATAATTGTTTTATATATATTGCTATGCTACCATTGGTTATAATTGTTTTATATATATTGCTATGCTGCCATTGGTTATAATTGTTTTATATATATTGCTATGCTGCCATTGGTTATAATTATTTTCTATATATTGTTATACTAGCATTTTTGTTCTTGATTTGTTTCATGCATTTTGTGAGTATTTTAGTTTTTGAAACATAATGCTAACGCGGGTCGTCGTATAATTGTAATCGTATGGCAGTTGGATTTACAACTACCTATGCAATCAGTGCCCATCATCACTAAAGTTGTGCATTCAACATAACATTATGTGATCAAGTTTGTCAGTGTCTTGCGGCAAGTATGTTGTTTTCTCTGGATACTCGGTTTTCCTGACCGGCCTGTGATATAACTGAAATATTGTTGAAAGTGGTGATAAACACCATATCCCTAAGCCATAGCCTATAATGCTAACTATAGTAGTGCTGTGCGGCATTTTCTTCCTTGCTTCTCTCGGCAACAGTGGCAACCATTAGCCGAGAGAAGGACAAGATCTAAAGCTGTAATGATGTACAGAATAGTAAATGGTCTCGTAGCAATACCACCGTTTGAGCTGTATACTACATCATCTGTAGCTAGAGGTCACATAGATTCATTGTCCCATATGTCAGAACTTCACCCTATAGGCATTCCTTCTTCCCAGACAGTATATGGATATGGAACAGCCTTCCACAACCATTGGTGGATAGTACCTCCCGGGATGCCTTCAAGCAAGGGGTACTGAGCTTGTAAATACTTTTTGCACCTTTGTTGTTACACCCAGCATGGGCAATAGTGCGATAATACTCAATTAGAGGACTGCACTGTATTGGAAGAAGAAGAAAAGTCTTTGACAGTGCAGAATCTGTCGATATAACAACATGGCAACTTTTCTTCCTAAAAATACATGACGTCAACTCAGACACTTAGGCTTATCTATATCAATAAAACATATTAGTGACGAAGCACCGATGACACACGAGGTATTTCAATAATTGAATATGATGAGAGACGACAATTATTCTGTTTAGTCACAGTAACTGAAGGATGATGGACACGATTCTTTCCTCCTTAATGGTATCTTTGTTGTAAATTTGTTTTTATTTCATTTTAAGTACTGGTCTAATATCACTAATATACTCAATTAAAATCAGATGTTTGTTGTATCTTAAAAAATGGAGATACACAAATACACAAAGTGTATCTCCAGAAATGAAAAAAAAAAAGACACAAGAAACATCTAATTTTAATTATAATTATAAAAAAAAACGTTAATCGTTAGTCCTCACTTTTTTCCATTTATACATTGTCCATTTAAAAGATCAACCAACGTAGATATTAATGATATGTATATTTAATTAAATATCAACATCATAATACATCATCAATCCTACTATCCCTCTTAACATATTGCGGGACTGCAATTACTTGTATTAGACAGACCCGTTTAACTCTACTATTCTATACCTGAATTGTATCCGCGTTATAGTATTTCTTCATCATTTCCTGGCACGAAATTTGGTTAATAGTTTTACCATGTTAATCCGTTTTCTTTATTTTATCGATGAAACTCCCATCGATATCATATTGACTGAATGGCGCCAATATTAATAGTATTGTCCCTGTTTAATTATGTGATCTCGTTGAGAATTGACTCGCGAACCACAGGGCCTTGTAGATTACTGTGTATGTTGTGGTTCATATTTGTCAATGTGTGATCTTTTAATTTTGAGTACAAATGAATCTGTACATCAGGGGTTAAAATTTTCTTTCACACCTAACTAGAACCGGGCTATTTGGAGATTATTTTTTTGCTAGCCCGATAGATGCATTACAAATAGGCACAGGCTACGAATACGACGGAAACGTATTCGCAGCCTGGGTTCTACAAGTATGACGGGCGGAAGTTGTGACTAAATGATCAACCGGTTTCCGGTCCTGGACATCTATTTTACGGAAATTAATCACGTATTGCTAGCATCTAGAGGCTACGAATACGACGGATTTTTGTTTTCTTAAATATATTGTTTTTAGACATTTATTACTGTGATACTATAAAGATTAAAGAAATTATCATATACAATTTAAAATTTCAAGTAAGACAATAGGTACCGGTAAATACAATTATTTCAATGTATTATATTAATAATGTTTATAGTTATTTTAAGCAATTTCGCAACACCAGTAGGTTTTTTTCGGCGCAAAACGTAGTCCAATACATCTTGGATGGTACCATACAAAAATCGCAAACTTGTGTTTTATCATATGACTTACGATAGTATTGTAATGACTTAAAAATTCTAGAAACATGTATTTGCTGCTATACAGAACATGATTGAAGACATCGCTGCGAATTTAATATGAAGAACTGCAATCAAAGTGATGATCATTTGCTTATTTAAGGTATATTATATGTGATTTTACCTTGTGTTTGGGCGTTGACCGCTGAAAATGGAACTAATTTTTTTCCCTCCATGAATACAGGAATAATCCAAGACCTGCTGCACTTTCTGCAACTTCCATGTTTTTATATTTGGATCCCGTACCAAGCTTCCTTGAGATACGCTTATAAAGTTGGACGTAGTTATCCTGCTGGAATTATTTTAGGGCACACTCTACATTTACATTTACTGGAATACTGTGAAGGGCCGTCAAACAGCATCAACTCACAGGAAAACTATTGTGGCGTGGCTTCCACACAAGGCCGTTAAAAGTTGTCCGTATATACAGTTTAAAACTATTTACAGCACCACTTTACCCTACTCTAAATCTGTAAAAGATTTATACTTTGCTTCAACACGGAGCGCACTACCATCGTCGTCCATTTTGAAAATAATTAGTGTTGGGAAGTGCGAGTTGTACTCTGAGAAGTACTCATACCAGTGAAATCTATGGGCTTAATCGTGTATTGTAAGACTAGTTTTGCAATGCATCAGATTTTATTGGAATAAAAATAAACTACAAACAGAAAATTATATAAAAAATTCATAAATTGTCATTTAATAAAAAAAAAAACAATAGAATTAAGAAAATCGAGAAATCCGTCGTATTCATAGCCTCTAGATCCTAGCAATACGTGATTAATTTCCGTAAAATAGGTGTCCATGTCCGGAAACCAGTTGATCATTTAGTCACAACTTTCGCCCGTCGTACCTGTAGAACCCAGGCTACGAATACGTTTCCGTCGTATTCGTAGCCTGTGCCTTACAAATACTAGCCCAAGCCTGGAGAAACTTCTATGTTCACCATGGAAAATTACGTTTGGTCCTCTCTTCAACTCTTGTTACTTGTTGACTTGAACAATTGTGTGAGATTTTGCTGACTCGTGATCAGTCGGCTGTAACTGTTACCTTACGGAAGCATAGAGTACAGGGGCAGTATTAAAGCTGTCTGATCTGATTTGTTCTAGGTTTTTTTATTCACAATTGCCTAAGGGACATATATTCCATGTCAAGTATTAATTTTTGTCTACCTTGACTGAGTCTTGCATACCTGTGATTTTTTTTTTACTCGTGCCACCCCTCTCCCTTTTTTTTGGAAATATTGCTAGGCTTCGATTTAATACCACATATTCTTCTTCCAAGTACGGAACTATGTTCTAAGGATATAGTGTGTAACGTCTCGGGTTTGTGTAATCTTTAGCAGAAGAGAGATGTCTATGTCAATTTGCTCAATGTTCCAACTAAGTATACATGTAGCAAGGTAATAAAATTGTAGCAAAACGTATATTGGTACTATTAACAGTAAATAAAAGCAAGCTGCTTTAATTGTTATTTGTCAGATCTTAAATCAGATTGAAAAAATGGAATAAAATACTGTAGTTCAAAGTCTATTTTTTAATTGCAAAGGTATTAACGTTCACACCTGTCTGCATGTAACAGTTCTATAAATAGATTGCAATTTTTAACCCGATGGCGAGTATAAAATCCCAATCGGACTGGGATGTGGATCGATAAAAATCTGAAGCGTACCTGTGCATTTCAACCAATTTTGAATGGCCAACCATGGCATATAAGAACATATTTAATATGAGAACTAAGAATTTATGTCGCAGAAATGAGAAAAAATAAATAAAAAGTTTGTTTGGTTAAAAGTAGCTTTGGTCAACGTTTCCCGTCACACAGTGCCTGATTGCGTCACCTTTCCGATCGATGAACGAAATTAAAATTCTTTAAACCGAAATGGCTTACTTTTCAAGAAAATCACTTTCAAAATACTTAGTAGATACGATAGATATCAACAAACACAATATCGACATTTCCATTAATGACATGTGGTAAAAATACACGGGCGACATAGGACTCTTCAAAATTAAAGAGGCCCGGGTGGCTCAATGAGTTAGGTCGCTGGATCTAACAGCTCATACAAGCCTATCACCAATACGGCGTGGGTTCGCGCCCGGCTTTGTAAATTATAAAAAAGGGTGCACTCGACTCGCAGCCACAAGTGATAAAGTTTACCAGTTGCTTGCCCATGGTCGGTGGTTCTCTCCGGGTACTCTGGCTTCCTCCAACACCAAAACTGATCGCCATGATATAGCTGAAATATTGCTGAAAGTAGCGTTAAAACATAAAAAAATCAATCAAATCAAAATTAAAAGGAGACTTGGACTTCCCTTTTGACCAACGAGAAAGTGAAGTCAAGCTCCACAAGGTGACTTCTTTGCCGGAATCACACTGAGGCTGTAGGAGAAGTGTCGGAAACACAATTGATCAATACCGATATCCCTTGGCCGAGATAATGAATTGCTCCAAAAATAAAAACGTCTCACCATAGCAGGAAACAATTTTGATTGGCTATTGCTATAATGATAGCTATATTTATCATGGGGAATTTCTATTTATGCAGGAATGTCATCATTTCATCAATGTATGTTAAAATTGATTGATGGGTAGATTTTATATTCGCTAGTCCGTTGGGCTTTTCTTGTGACGAAACTTGGTAGTCCTGCAGTTAAAATGGTAGCCCCAGGCGTCGGGCTAGTGCTATTTTCAACCCCTGATGCATGTTTTTATTGTCTGTTTTGATAAATGATATATATCAAGAGCAGGTGCGAGCGATAGATAAGTTCGGTGTGTAGAAATACCGCAAAGAACCTCCTTAGTGCACTAAGAACAATAAAAGTGCACTAAGGACATAATAGAGACGTCCTATGTGCACAAAGAAGGTTGTAAATGAATTGTCAGTTAAAAAAAATCTTATTTGGTCAATTTTTATAATACAAAGTTTAAAATTAACGAAGATATTTGCATTTTTGTGGGCACGCGCCTACTACAAAGATAATCACGTGGTGATTAATACATGTTGACAGCTTTCAACAAATTAGGAATTGAACCCTAACCAGCGAAAAACTACAACATATTTTGAATAGAACTCCTGTAGTGAAAACGAAGAAACTCTCTCCAGCCAGTGTAGTAGAAATAGAACGCCTTACTCGACGCCTGCTATATCAACTTCATATAGCCCACTACAAAGTGATCTGTTGCTAGATAAAGAGCTAGTGTGAATAGACTATATTGTTAACAGTTAACAATAAAGAGCCATAACCAAGACTTCGAAAAATAATACACGTTTTATCTTTTAAACAAAGGACATTTTAGTATGAATTGAATATTTTTAATTGTTAACACCAAAGAGCTGAAATTACCAAGACGCTACAAGAATACCCGTTTTACCTTTTAAACTATAAAAGATTCTTTTTAGACGACTTTTTAACTGTGTCAATAAAAGGGTTATATACGTATTATGTGAACTGTGATAAAATGGATCTTACCATTTAGCTGATGAAATAATATTTTTTTTTAGAATTAGTGGTGAAATGCATATTTTTATATCTAAAGTAGTCAATCAGATGTGAATCTATAATTTTAATGAACTTTTTAAATGGCGACACGGTTGGGGGAAACAGATGTGAAATACAGCAAAGTGATATGATATACATGTACGCCAAAGACCAATTTTAGACTATCCTATTCATGTAATTAACTTTTAGCAGCAATCTGACAAGTTGTAAAATCTTAACTGTATATAGAAGGATTGTTATGCTAAGTGTGTGTGGGTATGACTTCACTGTATATATGTGCACAAAAGAAAATTCGAATGGTGGAGGGAATACGAGCACTGTACATAAACGGAGCACCTGTTCTACATACTGACGTATGGTTCTCCTACAGAGGAGGTTTTAAGATAAAGATAAGATTGTCAATCAACGTCGAATAGGTAAACAATGACAATTAGAGTTGAGCTAATTATATAATAAACAATTGTGTATGAGCTTGGACACATGGTTTTTGATGTTGATCTTTAAAACATTGGTTTTTTAGGATGAATTATAATAAAAAAAAAATGAAAAAAAAATATTTCGCCAGTAAAGTTAAAACGATCTTGTGTTTTTGCAAGGATTTTTGAGTAAAAGTTTTAGATATTATTTAAACGCTAAATCGTTTTATTTGTCATTCATATCGATATCGCACATTTATAATATACGTTCACTAAGTAAAAAAATACTAGAAATTTCAAACAAGATGTGGCGTCCCCGGGGTTCACCACCCAGATCTACTGACGATGGATTTAAAAAGATTACAAGAGGTAAATTTTAAATATTTTACTTCGATTATTTGTATGTAGATGAACGGTCATTATTTTCTGTGTATGTGGCTTTATAACTTTTTTGTAAAAATGTCGGTAATAAATTATATTTCCACTAGATCACTCAAAATTATTTTAACAAAATCAAGTCTTTGAGAGTCAAATGGATAGAAAAGAGACACTTTTATATGAAAAAGCTTCTAAATTACAGTCCATAGATGTTTCTAATGTTTTGCTTGATGAAACTTTGGTCAGTTTGCATGAAAAGAAAATGAACTAAAAATGGGAGGTCACTGTGCTCGTTTTTAAAATAACTGAAGCTGAAAAATCAAATATTTATTAGCTAGGGCTTCTAAATTACAGTCCATAGATGTTTCTAATTTTTTGCTTGATGAAACTTTGGTCAGTTTGCATGAGAAGAAAATGCAATAAAAATGGGAGGTCACCGTGCTCGTTTTTAAAAATAACTGAAGCTGAAAAATCAAATATTTATAATGAATATATAGGGGGAAAGAGGTATATTTTCTTAAAAACCAAACCATAGATTTTTGCAATATTTCAATGACTACTACAACAAACATTTAAAAAATAGACTTCTACAACACGTCAATAGACGAAGAAGGAATAACTCCCGACTAAGGTTATGGACAAACAACAATTGTGAAAGTATGAATCATCGGTTCAAGCTGGCAACTGACTGGAAACCTCAACATCTTCCAGAGCTAATAAACACTATCCATGGTATAGTAAAAGTTCACTTCGCAGACTTGCAAAGAGCGCTGTATGATATGGGCAACTTTGAGCTTCACGAACATTTCAAGCGTCACTATATGCAGTACTACTTGTACAGCTCTAAGACATCCGACGAAAAAGGTCAACTTTTTAGCAGACTTCTGGCAGACAGACATTTATCCATTCACAAAGTGATTTCTTCCGACGGCACACACGCTGTGGGTAAACTTGCAAAAAAAACCTGGTCAGAAGCACCGCCCGAAAACTGTTGCTGCCAACGCCAAGCCGAGATTTTAGACATAAATTTCTAATATTCATGTAAATAAGTTTATTTGTTACAGTTATCTATGATTCAAAAGTCAATACAATAAAAAAATATATTATTTGAAAACTTTTTTATTTTTAAATTATTATTATTTTTAGATAATAATAATAATTATAATTATTATTATTATTATTATTATTTAAGTATTATTGTTTATGATCTGACAGAAGACACACAGTCACTGGTGAAACCCTATACACATTTCATGTTTATTGGTTCCACTTGAATGCACATGTTACACAAGTTAAACTGATTACTGGCACGTGTCGTTAAATTATTAAATAACTTCTGAACCGGTACAAATATGTATTTAAAAATCTGGAATTAAGTATTTAAAAACATTTAATTTCATTTGCAAGGTTCTTTATTGTCATTTGACCCGTCTATCATGTCCTTAGGGCACTTTTATGGCTCTTAGTGCACTAAGGAGGTCCTTTGCGGTATTTTTACGGACCCGATAAGTTAGCCATATCGTCATAAGACTTTTGTCTAGACTAAAATACAATGTCTATGTAACACCACAGGTATCTGGAATTTATCAATAAAAGACCTTAGTCACTGTAATTTTACTAGTCTACCCACATAACTTCGCTATCAATGGATATAAAGATGGATGCATTGATGGGGAAGATGTGTGGGTAGTAATATTACAGTGACTGATCAAATTTCAGAATCCGGTGGTAACACTGTATGGACACTGAAAGGTACATGTAACTATTTGTTTTTGTTTCCCAAATTTCTGTTAATCCTGTAAGAAGCGTATTGCCAGTATAAAGCTTTTCAAAATATTGCAAGACTTAAATTTAAGCTGAATCATAAAAACTATATATATCAAGAAATGAATTCTTTCGATTGTGCTAATGACTTGTTATGTTTAACTTGTGTCTAATCCATTTTGTCTGTTTAATTGGCAAATAGAATATGTTTAAACTAAACTTGTTATGTCTAGATAAAGCATAAACTTCAAATCCACAAAATGTATATCACATCTTTACCGTGGAAACATCTGATATTAAAATTAAAATTATGTCATAGACTGATGAAAAGCCAGTCTAATTAAAATTAGATGTTTGTTGTATCCTTTTTTTTTTTTATATATTTGGCAATGCACTAACATTTAACAGCACCCTATTTAGAGTCATGTTGGGTAACCTTTCACTCATCTTTGACCGTCCAATCAGATGAAAGACAGTTACATATATTGACCAATAGAACCACAGCTCTTTACGTGTACTTGATTTTAAAAAGTATGCTCATCACTGAATGGTAGCTTGAAAATATGAACCCTGACATGACCCAAAGTGGAATATTGTTAGTGTATCGCCAGGGGTGTGGAAAACATGCCTGACTCGTCTGACTCATACAGAGAACCTGTTGGATGAGTAAATTTTAATATCTAGCTTGTCCTGGCACAAGTAAAAAAAAACAAGGCATAACAGTTTATGAGAAAAGTGTTCTGGGAACGTGTATGTTTCCATAATAATTAAATTTATCAGAAATATTTATGATTAAAACTCATGTTTAGTGTCTCTTTTAATTGGAAGTTGTTGCGTCACTGGTGTTCCGAAAGTGGCTAAAATACACAGAATCGTAAGGCTCTCAGGTATCCTCCATCAAAACATTTGATTTTTCAACTCTATATACCACCCTACCGCATGACAAATTAAAAACCCGCTTAAAAGAAACAATTCACAAAGCTTTCAGTCATAAAAACTATGGCTCAAAATTTGTTGTGTTAGGCTACAATTCCACATATTTTTCAAACAAAATTCAAAAAGGTTCCTCATCAATAACGTATTTGTCTCCTTTGGAGGGACACTGTTTCAGTAGGTCGTCGGCATACCAATGGGTACGAATTGTGCCCCTCTTCTAGCCGATTTATTTTTATACTCATATGAGTTGGAGTTTCCTCAAAAGCTTGTAAAAGATAAGAAGATTCATGAAGCTAGAGCCTCTAATTTCACATAAAGATATATTGATGACATTGTATCTATCAATAATTCTAGATTTGCAGCATTTCTTCCACTGATATATCCGCCAGAGCTGGAAATTAAAGAGACCACATATACAGCTTCGTCCGCATCATTTTTGGACTTATACCTCGAATTTGACTACAGTGGTCAACTCAGTACTAAAATTTATGATAAATGGGACGACTTCAATTTTAAAATCATAAATTTTCCAAATATATGCAGCAATATACCAGCTTCTCCTGCATATGGTGTTTACATCTCGCAATTGATTCGTTATGCAAGGGCCAGTAGCAATTATTCTGATTTCCTGAAACGTCATCTTTAATTGAGAAACAGGCTACTGGACCAGAGCTATAAAAAAATTCGCCTTATTCGATCTCTTAAAAAGTTTATATTCCGATCCCAAGATCTTGTCGAAATATATTCTGTCTCTGCAGAGACGATAAACGATGAATTTTCATATAGTGAAAATGTATAAAGATAAGGAAGTCAACAAAAATGTAAAAAATATTTTTTGTCAATGTGTGACGTAAAAGTGTTTTTGACATTTACTTTCGTAGTTAAAATACTTCAGGTGACTCGTGGTTGTTGATGGAGATGGTTCACGATAGATGTTCCACCCTCCTCACTGAACTTAGTACTGCGTTGACTACTATTTTACCTATTTTGTTCCAGTATTGTTATAAATACTGTTATAGTGACACACGGAACCTTTGAACCGTAATGAAAGCGGGAGGTTTGGTACCTTAACATCTGATTCAACCCACCATTTCTTTAGAAATGCCTGCACCAAGTCAGGGTCATTACGGTTTTCACAGTTTTCCAGTTGTTGACAGATTTTGTGTTTATATACTTATGAATTTTGACTTTCCCTTTGGAAGATTGTTCGGAGTTCGGTAATTTTGTTATTACCCTTATTGAGGATGATGAACTTAGCAGTGATAATTCTACTTCATTTTCTTACCAACATGTTTGAATGCATAGCAATTGTTTTCGGAGTTCAGAATGCAACCTATCCCTTGTCAGTAGTTGGATACTGTAAATCCAATAACAGGACTAGCTTGTTATCACAGTTTTAAACTCGCACGCAAAGAAATAATAAATTACACATTACAAGTTCATATAAACCTTATTCTAAGAAATATGTTATGAAGAATATCAGCAAGAAAAGGCTAAAAAGGAAAATCCTGTATATTTACCCTGGTCTCTGTATGTTGTGTTTTACTTTTCTTAATTAATTAGGCCATACATGACCATTTTTTTTACTGTTACTTGACAACCCTATTGAAACTGTCCCTACCCAAAATATTCCGAGGTATTTTTGCATTTTTTCTTCAGACATTTGAAACAAAAATAATTTGCATATCCACCTACCCTCTTCAGCAGTTATAAGTCAGGTTAAAACACATCTGTATTTCTATTTAAGGATGGCCTTATCTTCTCTCCAATAGACCACAAATCTGGTAATAAATAACTTGACTGAAAAACTGGTTTTGAAAAGTAAAGTCCGTGTAAATACTGTATGAGAAAAAATGACTATCTGTTTCTTAACAAATGAAAGTAAATGTATTCACATCCAGGGTCGGCCTTAGGAGGTGTGGGGCCCAATGCTGTTCTCTGCACAACCTGCAGTGTCTTGTTATGTATACTTGAATAGCCGAGGACAGACAACTCAAGCGCAGGGTCTAATTACCTTAAGGCCGACACTGTTCACATCATCACATATTCATATAAAGTTTTATTTTTCTTATGTTTACTGACTGTGGAAGATCCATGTGGTGCCTGAAATCATTGATATATATTGTCTTGATTTTGTTGAATGTTTTACAAATTGCTGATGTACAAAGTGTGTAATATCATGATAATAATTTATATCTACCAGTATTTATGTCTACCAGTATTTAAAAGGATGTTCATTTACTGGATTTAAATTAAGATTTAATTCATGATGAAAATGTCACTTTTCAGTTACCATAAAAGGATGTGGGGATTTCAAATTTCAAGGATTTTTACTTCAAGCCAGATTAGCACAGTTTGCCAAACAAGATGTCAAGATAGGAGTGTTTGGTATATACAACAATGCTCCTTATCAATATACATGTCCAGATTTACGTCTGGTAAGTAACACTGGTACACAGCTTCTAATAGTTATGTCAGTTATATATAAGTATACAACAATGCTCCTTATCAATATACATGTCCAGATTTACGTCTGGTAAGTAACACTGGTACACAACTTCTAATAGTTATGTCAGTTATATATAAGTATACAACAATGCTCCTTATCAATATACATGTCCAGATTTACGTCTGGTAAGTAACACTGGTACACAGCTTCTAATAGTTATGTCAGTTATATAAGTTTATGCTGGAAAATATAATTAATTATACACGTACCACAAATTGTTTTAAGGAAGTTTTATTACTTGTATGTGTAATTTCTTTTATATTTGCAAAAATAGCATTTTATTCTTTCAAAAAGAATAGTTGGTAGGCTATCAATTTTCATTTGATATTCAATCAATGAATTTAAAACTTCAAGAAAATAAAAATGTTGTATAAGGTTATTTGAAACCATAATGGCATTTACTATTGGCATCCATATATTTCAGAACTATTGAGGATATTAATTGTTCTCATCCTTTCAGAGACATACATAGATCAGTATACATTAGAAATTAAGTTATAGTTTAGTGGTCAACGCCACTAAAAATAAAGCATTGTTCAAAACAGTCATCTATAACAAATCGTAACTAAACAGCATAGCATCTTTGAATCATAATACATGCATATTTTAAATACAGAAATTTGAACTTTTTCAGAATTTTCTTCTCTTTGTGATAACAGAATAAGAATATGGAAATCTTCAGTCTAATTAAAATTTAATGTTTGTTGTATCTATCATTCTCATTTGTTTATGTGATACACTAACATTGAACGACACTCCGTGCATGATCATGTCAGGAGTCATATTTTCAACCGACCAATCAACGATGAGCCTTCTTAATGAAGAGGTATCGTAAACAAGCACACACTGAGAGCTGTTGTCTGATTGATCAATATATTTGACCTATCTTTCTTTGATTAGATGGCTGAAGATGAAAATGTCAGGTTATCTGACATGACTTTAGACCGGATGTTGTTAGATGTTAGTGTATCACCAAAAACATTATTAAAAAAAGGAACAACCATCTTAAGTCTAATTAGATTAGGAAATACAAATGTACTGTGAATTTATGAATTGTTAATGTCTCGGTTAATTAATGATATTGTTATTTATATTAATATATATTATACCTTACGTTTTTATTTTCCCTATTTGTCTTTGTTAGCGCAGCCGGTCAATATAACGTTATATGGACCGGGTCTGGACTGCCTCGTTTTCGATTCCGTTCCGGAACGGTACCTGCATTATTATTTAGATAAAAAGTATAATATAGCAAATAGTTCATGTCACTTCGGGCCATATGACCCTTAGTGCCATGAACTATTTGCTATATATGTCATGTATGTATGTAATAATTTTTATTATTCCACTCTGTAATATTTATTCTACTTATATAGAAATTCGATTGGTCAAAACAATCCCACGTGACATTTATCAAAACTTCGTATTTCCCTCTCAACAACATCGTATTTCCCTCTCAACAATATCGTATTTCCCTTATTCGAAATTCTCAAGATTTAACGCTTTGGTCATATAACGATATTCCATATTAGTAAAGATAACTCCAGAAATGTTCCGAAATAATAATTTTGTAAACAAAGATGGTCAAAAGATTTCATTTGGCAGAATTCACCAAAACGTTGGCCTGGTGGAATAAAACATTCATTTCCCTTGCATAAGGGAGATATGAAAATTTGTTCACCCGAGAAAAGTCATATGACTATTTAGAGGGTGAACAAATCTTCATATCTCCCTTATGCAAGGGAAATAAATGTATAATGTTCAAAGTCAAGATTCCACAAGATGGCAAATAGTTAAGCTTAGATTACCGGTAGTAGAAAAGTTAAGGTTACATGTTAATTTGTAATACTTTCTATTTAATAAGGTTATAAAGTAATTTTATAAATATAATTTCAGGGCACAACAGGGCAAGCTTTAACCCACAGAGAAAAGTCTGATAAATCAACCATGAGTTTTGTTTGGCAGGCACCTCCAGTTTCACAAGGTCATGTTGTGTTCATGTGAGTATTAGTTTGAAATTGTAACAAATGGTTTGTTCAGTGTTGATCATTTCCAATATTGCTTTATTTTTTTTTTATAATAGGATAAAATTGTGTTTAATGAATTTAAGTGACCATTTTCTCTCTGGTATTGTTGCTGAAGTTACATGTATGTCAAAATTACTCAGATTTGCAACTGATTTTATTCCCAGTTGTCAATATTTCCCACTAGTGGCAGTATTTGTTAAACAACATTATTAAGAAAAAACTGGTAGAACGTGCTAAAGTGGGTCACGGGTCACTGTAATCGGGCGGCTGTATCGAGAAACAGATACGGTGTTGAAAAAACTGTTGATACTCATAAAATATTGATAAATGCAATAAAATTTTATGTTTGTCTTCAAGAAATATGATAGACAAAACCATGTGTGAAGTTTTATGACGAAACATCTCCGATTTCTATGTAAATTTACGAGTTGAAGTGGGGAAACACTCACGGGTAATTTTAGCGATGTATTTTTATCTTGGACAAGAACAAAAAGATGCATGTAAAAGAAATCTATGTTATATTTATTCATTTGTTTGATTCTGGAATATTGTTGATCATTGATTTAAACAAGAAAAAAGGGAAAAAGGGGGGGTGAATTTTATTTGTGAATAATGTTATGTTTCGACAGTTTAAAGAGAAAAATAAAAATTTGTTGCAACTAAAGCTTAAATCAGCGTTAAAAATTAATTGAACAAATATCAGTGGTTTTGTTAATGAGATTTATTTTAAATAGAAAATCTGAATTTATTATTTATTAATTTATTATTAATGATACAATTTTATATCCCTTGGGAGGGGGAGGGGGGCTATGATGAAAATTTGAAATAAAAACACAGGACCGGACTTTAAGCAAAAATAATAATCCAAGATTAGTTTTTTATTAAAAAAAATCCAGGACCCCTGTGTCTATGATTTTTTTTTTAAATTAATAATATGAAATATTGACATCCACACTTGCCTTTTGAACAGCACATTTCTGTGTCCACACTTGTTTATATAGAAAAAAAAATTGATTTTGGCCACAAATTTGATATTTTCCTCAATCAATTTTTCAAGAGATCTGTCTATATAGTTTCACTGAGATTTCAATTTGCAAAATAAATATGAATATCCTAAACAATTTGATCATTTGATTGGACAATCATGCATCCATTGATTTTATCTACAAATCTCTGTCAATCTGTACTTTCAGTACTTTAATTTATATTTGTTTTCATATCTTTGCCGACATATTGATGATTCATATACAGAGCCTATCACTGTTGATTGATCAATTAAGGAGAGATTTTTATTATGTTTTTTTTTTATTTGACAGAGTATCAATCCTTCAGAATTTTGGCACATTTTGGACAAGAGTTATTTCCCCTGTTGTCTATGTTCAGCGTAACCAAGTTCCAATACCACGTCAAGTTCTGAACAGTTTGTTCCATACAGAGGCATCTATCTGTAGTGCTCCAATTAATACAACAAAAAAACCCTCAACAACACCAACATCAACTAGACCTACAACAAGTACAACAACCCCGACCTCAACATCAACTTCTACATCAACAAGTACCACCACTACTACTACTACTACTACAGTCCCGACCACTACAACAACTAGTACCAGTACTGCAGCCCCGACCACAGTACCAACTACATCTGACACCACCACTGTTTTAGAAACAACTACAGATATTGTTAATACAACATCTGATAATGTAACTACAGAAAACATACCAGATACTACAACAGGGGTCTATATTTTACCTGATGTAAGTAAGAATGTTCAGTACATTTAATGTGTTGCCTACCCATAATAATATGAATTTTATCATTGTTCATTTCCACGTGTGTTATTTCATTATCAAGTATTATTTGTGCTACACCCAGTTCATTCTGCAGTTTTCTGATGACTGGTAGCTAAACAACTGAGTTGACATTGTTTGTTACAAGTGTATTTATCTGGAAATTAGTCATTCTAACAGTTCAAAGCAATGATGGATAGCTGAAATACGCTTTGCATTAAACATCAATCAATCAATCTAAAAGTTCATTAAGTAAGTCAAAGTATATATAAAAATGGTCACATTTTTTTTTCATTTGTAGTATATTAAAGTTGTAATTTCCATATAATTCAATGATGTTGATTGTTAAGTATTGCAGTTGAAGAAGTTTCGTGATCTATATTTATAAATAATGAAATGAATAAAATTTGTTTATATTTAATTTATATCTTTTGAATTTTGTATCTTTGATAATTAAAGACAAATACTCCTGTTTATGTCAATAATACAGAGTTTTTAATATTTCATTGAATCAGAATTTACTGTAAAAATGGGTTTATGAATTTATTATTTTTAAAAGTAAGGAAAGATTAGGTACAGTAGTGACTAATGGAAAGACTTCCTATTAATGTTACTTGTAATGACAGCATGTCAAGTATTGATCTGTCATTACAATGTCTCCAGGTGATTTTACATGACACTTTTGTGGTTTTTTTATGTCACAATGAGGTTATTGTTTTTTTTGTACTGCACCTATTATGATTATTGTGTATGTACTTCTCTGTGTTGCATCATTGTCTGTTTCATATAGAAAATATATCTTAAATACAATGGCAAAATATAACAAATAGATATATAAAAGAAATTGTCAGCTAAAAATCTAACATATCTGTTAGGTGAAATATTTATTGTTTTTCATGATTTGTTCAGCTTCTATTTTGTGTCCTGTCCTAAGTTGACCATATTTAGTCATTGTTCAGTTTCTCAACTACTTTGTGTCCTATTCTAAGTTGACCATATTTGGTAGTGGTTCAGTTTCTCAACTACTTTGTGGTCTGCCCTAAGTTGACCATATTTGGTAGTGGTTCAGTTTCTCAACTACTTTGTGGCCTGCCCTAAGTTGACCTGACCATATTTGGTAGTGGTTCAGTTTCTCAACTACTTTGTGGCCTGTCCTAAGTTGACCATATTTGGTAGTGGTTCAGTTTCTCAACTACTTTGTGGCCTGCCCTAAGTTGTCCATATTTGGTAGTGGTTCAGTTTCTCAACTACTTTGTGGCCTGCCCGAAGTTGACCTGACCATATTTGGTAGTGATTCAGTTTCTCAACTACTTTGTGTCATGCCCTAAGTTGACCATATTTGGTCGTTGTTCAGTTTCTCAACTACTTTGTATCCTGTCCTAAGTTGTCCATATTTGGTAGTGGTTCAATTTCTCAACTACTTTGTATCCTGTTGTGAGTTGACCATATTTGGTAGTTGTTCACTTTCTCAACTACTTTGTGTCCTGTCCTAAGTTGACCATATTTGGTAGTGGTTCAGTTTCTCAACTACTTTGTATCATCTCCTAAGTTGACCATATTTGGTAGTGGTTCAGTTTCTCCACTACTTTGTGTCATCTCCTAAGTTGACCATATTTGGTAGTGGTTCAGTTTCTCCACTACTTTGTGTCATCTCCTAAGTTGACCATATTAGGTAGGTAGTGGTTCAGTTTCTCCACTACTTTGTGTCATCTCCTAAGTTGACCATATTTGGTAGTGGTTCAGTTTCTCCACTACTTTGTATCATCTCCTATGTTGACCATATTTGGTAGTGGTTCAGTTTCTCCACTACTTTGTGTCCTGTCCTAAGTTGACCATATTAGGTAGGTAGTGGTTCAGATTCTCCACTACTTTGTATCATCTCCTAAGTTGACCATATTTGGTCGTTGTTCAGTTTCTCAACTACTTTGTGTCATGCCCTAAGTTGATCATATTTGGTAGTGATTCAGTTTCTCCACTACTTTGTATCATCTCCTAAGTTGACCATATTAGGTAGGAAGTGGTTCAGTTTCTCCACTACTTTGTGTCCTGTCCTAAGTTGACCATATTTGATAGTGGTTCAGTTTCTCCACTACTTTGTGTCCAGCCCTAAGTTGACCATATTTAGTAGTGGTTCAGTTTCTCCACTACTTTGTAACATCTCCTAAGTTGACCATATTAGGTAGGAAGTGGTTCAGTTTCTCCACTACTTTGTGTCCAGCCCTAAGTTGACCATATTTAGAAGTGGTTCAGTTTCTCCACTACTTTGTGTCCAGCCCTAAGTTGACCATATTTAGAAGTGGTTCAGTTTTTCAACTACTTTGTGTCCAGCCCTAAGTTGACCATATTTAGTAGTGGTAATACTATCCTGTTTGGGGTCTTTGATTTTCTTGCTTCCAAAGGCTTTTATGTTATTTGACTTTGGATGTACCTGCCACCTGGTGTAGGTTTTTTCAGAGATGAGTCTTTCACTCTGGATTTGATATTTACATTTACTTTTTTGACGGTGAAGACATTTTTGTGTGTACTCGGATGTACATTGATGGTCAAGACATTTTTGTGTGTAATGAGGAGTTTTTAAGGGTATAATATGATTCTCAAGGTTGTTATTTTAGTATTATTTATATTTGATACAGGATAGACTGCCTATTGATGAAGACTGTAATGTAACTAAAGGCTGTTTCCATGACTGTGATGTACACAGTTGTAGTTTTATAGTATCATGGGTAGATCGGGGAGATGTGATGGACATGGAACTTAAAACTAAGATTATATCAGGTGGAGACAGATGGATTGCTGTAGGATTCTCTTATGACAGACATATGGTTTGTATTATTTAAAGTGGAGTGTTTTTAATGCCAATAGCACTTTTTCAGCTACATGTAATATATCATGGTGACTCACTTTTCAATGAAATGATGTTTATGTCCACTTTGTACCAGATCAACATGCTTAGTTTGGTGTTTATAGTGCTAGCTTACTGAAACGACAGTGCACATGAATGCATATTGCTCCACTCTGACAAATTATCCAAATTCTGAGCCAATCAGCTGTTGCTCTTTAAACCTTAATAATGCATGCTAAGCAAAGCAGCAATAAATGCCAATCTTATAGTCTTTGCTTTGACTTTGACCCAAGCAGAGATTAAAACCATTATCTACACTTCAGACAAACATCATAACTATTACACCATCAAGGTCTTTATTATGATGGCGCTAACATTTTCCTTTGAGTTTATTTAAAATTTTTCATGTGTGATACTGGGGTCCGACCTATAATCCGACAGTCCGATAGTCCGACAGTCCGATAGTCCGACAAATGCTTTATTTCTTTGAAAGTTAACATGTGTAATATGGGGCCAGAAACCGAACCGTTTACTCACCAAAGAAAGGTCCAGAACATCGGAAACACAATATCATAGATGGACAAACAATTGGCAGGGACACACAAGAACTCAAAAAAACACATATATGAACAACACGGACTCCATAAAAACCTGGATCCAGTCGTGATGAACCGGTAGTGTAAGTATCCCGTATATTTTTTAGTAGCGACTACTTCAGGCTTTATTCAAGTAGCGTGTAGCCGAGTCCAGCCAAGAAAAGTCACTATTGAAAAGAAAGATAAAATAAATGAATACAAAAAAAGAAAAAGACAAAAAGAAGAGCGTACCAGTGTCCCCCGCCCTTTATCATGGAATATTTATGTTAAAAAGCAATGTCGACACATCAATAGAGCTGGATACAATAATGTGTGCGAATTGATTGATTGATTGATTGATTGATTGCTTAAGGTCCAGCAAGCAATATTTCAGTCATATTCAGGATGAGGAAAGTTTGTAAGCAAAAAAATAAGAAAGAGGGGACTCTGTGATGGGTCAACATGGGCAACGACTTAACACAAGAACATGTTTTTCTGTCTCTTACGACGACAAGTTGGTCATATTGTTATTCCCCGGGATTCTGACGGGTGACCCTGCTATAGTCGCCTTCTACGACAAGCGCATATATAAAAAGTTACGATTGAAGGAATTGTCCCTAAGTGACCCCTTATATCACGGAAAGAAACAGCATCGGAATATGACAAAATAAACAACTGTGCCATGATACGCCCCTCCCCCCCCCCCCCCCCCCCCCCCCCCCTTTTATGACAATTGAAGGTCAGTTGCTCAGCGTGAGAACAGTAATTAATATGCTGCATTTTTTAAACCAATTAATTGTATATACCATAAGAAAACTGGCGTTTTCCGAACTGACTAAAATCACACCTCTCACTTGCTCCCCCTTTTATCAATACAATGTATGTCACGACGTGACCTATCAGTAAAAGGGGGGAACAAGTGAGATATGTTCTCGTACGAGGCGTGGATGGACGGACGAACAGCGGTATGCCATAATAAGCCCGTATTTTGACGGGCGTATAAAAATAAATGGCCCATATCCTGAAATTACGAATATATCATCGTTGGCCAAATTATTTTTCAAAACTTTCATCAGTTTAAAGCATTTGTCGGATTATCTATTCTTTTTATAGTTTGAATGGTGCTACCTGTTACCATTTCATAGTTATGTCCCTTGAAAATATGTAACATGCCAAAATTAATGGTTTCAGGGTGATATTTCAAGTTTTGTTTGAAATCCAACTTTTTAACATCAATGATAAAATTTATACCCATATAATTTTAAGTTATTTTTTTACAGGGAAGTGACAGTGTAGTAGAGTGTATATCTGCAGATGGCAATGTAAATATTTACCAGTCATACAATCTAGATACACATGCTAATACAAGACTTAGAAATGTAAGTATACTGTAGATACACATACTAATACAAGACTTAGAAATGTAAGTATACTGTAGAGACACATGCTAATACAAGACTTAGAAATGAAAGTATACTGTAGATACACATACTAATACAAGACTTAGAAATGTAAGTATACTGTAGAGACACATGCTAATACAAGACTTAGAAATGAAAGTATACTGTAGATACACATACTAATACAAGACTTGGAAATGTAAGTATACTGTAGATACACATACTAATACAAGACTTAGAAATGTAAATATACTGTAGATACACATACTAATACAAGACTTAGAAATGTAAGTATACTGTAGATACACATACTAATACAAGACTTAGAAATGTAAGTATACTGTAGATACACATACTAATACAAGACTTAGAAATGTAAGTATACTGTAGATACACATACTAATACAAGACTTAGAAATGTAAGTATGCTGTAGATACACATGCTAATACAAGACTTAGAAATGTAAGTATACTGTAGATACACATACTAATACAAGACTTAGAAATGTAAGTATACTGTAGATACACATGCTAATACAAGACTTAGAAATGTAAGTATACTGTAGATACACATACTAATACAAGACTTAGAAATGTAAGCATACTGTAGATACACATGCTAATACAAGACTTAGAAATGTAAGTATACTGTAGATACACATGCTAATACAAGACTTAGAAATGTAAGTATACTGTAGATACACATACTAATACAAGACTTAGAAATGTAAGTATACTGTAGATACACATACTAATACAAGACTTAGAAATGTAAGTATACTGTAGATACACATGCTAATACAAGACTTAGAAATGTAAGTATACTGTAGATACACATGCTAATACAAGACTTAGAAATGTAAGTATACTGTAGATGCACATGCTAATACAAGACTTAGAAATGTAAGTATACTGTAGATACACATACTAATACAAGACTTAGAAATGTAAGTATACTGTAGATACACATACTAATACAAGACTTAGAAATGTAAGTATACTGTAGATACACATACTAATACAAGACTTAGAAATGTAAGTATACTGTAGATACACATACTAATACAAGACTTAGAAATGTAAGTATACTGTAGATACACATACTATTACAAGACTTAGAAATGTAAGTATACTGTAGATACACATACTAATACAAGACTTAGAAATGTAAGTATACTGTAGATACACATGCTAATACAAGACTTAGAAATGTAAGTATACTGTAGATACACATACTAATACAAGACTTAGAAATGTAAGTATACTGTAGATACACATGCTAATATAAGACTTAGAAATGTAAGTATACTGTAGATACACATGCTAATACAAGACTTAGAAATGTAAGTATACTGTAGATACACATGCTAATATAAGACTTAGAAATGTAAGTATACTGTAGATACACATGCTAATACAAGACTTAGAAATGTAAGTATGCTATAGATACACATACTAATACAAAACTTAGAAATGTAAGTATACTGTAGATACACATACTAATACAAGACTTAGAAATGTAAGTATACTGTAGATACACATACTAATACAAGACTTAGAAATGTAAGTATACTGTAGATACACATTCTAATGTAAGTAAGTATAACTGTTGGTTTGACTAAAATAAGGTTTAATTGAAATTTAAATTTAAATAATTGTTATGTACATGTATATGCAAAATTCTTCTTTAGAGATCAAAGGCAGTATTTGAAAAAAATGCTCCTTTTAGATGAGACATATTTATAGAATACTATTATCTTTCCACCTGTCCCTCTGACATCAAGATTACATGCTAACTTTACTTCGCTTGCCTTGTTTTATTTTATTCACACTTTATGAAATTATTAATTAGAAATGGTGGTCTGAGGCTCTGCATACATTTGAAGATTTTCACTTTTTCATTCCACACTTATTGTATTTTATCTGTAAATTGAACAATTTTCCTTTGATCTCGTGATATTATCAGTATCAAAGGACTAATACTGAATAATATCAGTCAGTGTGATGTCACATTATGACGTTTCCTAATGATAAAAACAATAACATCAGTTACAATTTTAATCTGAAATTCTAAACCCATATGATAGTTTGGATTTTTTTTTATCATTTATACCCTCTACAAACTTTACAAAGTACATTTCATCCTTGTTATTATGATATAGTCCATAGATTTTCCAGATAGATTTATTGTATTTTATTTTATATATTGCAGCCAAAACTTGGAATTTCTAATGAGGCTGGATTCTTTGTAAATGGATTGTTTACCTGTAGCTTTACCAGACAGAAGATAGTGCCATCAGAAAGTCGTGTGTTTGATCTGGGTAAAGACTGGTACCTACTGTTTGCTACTGGATCTGCTATGTCAGGTATGTCATACTGCTAAAATGATGGAATACCTTAATTAATATTCTACAATAAGAAAATGATATAGCACAAGGCTATATGATTGCTAAAAAGGTGGAATGATATAGCAATAGTTAATGTTCCACAATAACAATATAAATATACTGTCCTTGGATAAGGGTGTTATGGTAGATTATCACACGAAGAAAAAATTATCACCCAAAACGAAGTCGAGTGTGATAATCTACCATAACACCTGCATCCATGGGCAGTATATTTTTTATTATACTGAATGCGTTATGATTTTTATGTTTATTTTGTTTGTTGTTACTACATTATTTGTGTGATTATTTTGGTGTTTTTGCTAATTTTTTTTGGTTATAAAAAAGTCTTATCATAATACATGTAATAAACATCAAGATAAGTAATATAAAAACAAAAAGTGAAAAACAGTAGAAATTTAATAACACTGAATTTTTAACAGTAAATCTATACCACTGAAAAAAATACTTTTTCAAAGTTAACTGTTAATATGAAAGAAATTAGTAATTTTTTCAAAGTATAATATGATGTACTAGTTGGTACTGTCATAAACTATGTAACTTACTGTCCTTTCTACGTAACAAAGATGAAATGTTGTCCTGTTTTATGTGAGCAAATGCCATGTTTTTATGGCTATCAGGAACTGTCCATTGTCGTCTGGTACAGTAATGGCGGAAGTAGTGTGACGAATCGGAAAATCTCGGCCGGGGCGGGTGTTAATTTTTTTGGTTCGGTAATCTTCGGTCACAGCGGGTGTTAATTTCACACATTATCACATGTAGTTGAACGGCTACAGCAACTTTATAAAAGCCGTTAAACGACAGAGGAATCTCGGACTATATCACAAGTTGCTATGTATGGGTGGGATTTACATCGAAATTATAATATGTTGCTAAGTATGGGTGGAGCAAATAGAAATTATGGAAAATTAATGCATACCGTTTGTCCAATAAAAATACTGGATTATTAAAGAAATTTGCATAAAGTATAATAACATAAAATAGGACATGGCTTCATGATTGCTAAAAATGTGGAATAACATAACCTTAATTAATATTCCACAATAACAACTTAATATAGGACATGGCTATATAACCATTGTATGATAATTAACGCAACAGTTCTAACACAATTAAACATTGAATTAAGAGAATTGTTTGGTTTAATGTATTCTACAAATAAATTGTAACAAACCTAAATTGACAGGAATTTTGTATAAAACTGAACATCAAGTTCCATCATAATGTTAATGGTATTTTATTTAGAGAGGTTTGACTATTATAATATGTTTGGCCAACTCTTAACAAATAATTTCTTATAGGATATTGTTGGTCAACCCTAGCTCTCTCACTGTTTTCTTGGACATCCCTGAATCTTCTACTTTCAATCTGTCTTCTAGGAGGAGAAAGACTGGATTCTCCCACTTTACATAAATTTCTTTCATTTCTGCTGATTTTCAAAATTTCAGACATTTGCATCTTTTTTTTTCCAGAATATGTTTACATGATACATACAACATTTATAAAACCAAATTTCAGTTTCTATTTATAAACCAGTGATAAAGATGCATATTTTTACACCTGTTGTGACGAAACTCATGGGGTATATAGGAATATTCAAATTTCTGTAAGTCTATCTGCATAAGTTGTCAGCTCATTGTCTGGCTCAGAAAACGATAACATTGCTTTAAACGTGAGCAGTGATTTAAAAAAATATACAACATATCCAACTGAGCTGAGTGATTTCCCATTCTGAAAGTTATAGAGGTTGATACCTAATATAGTAGGGTTCATCATCTTCATAGGACCAATTAATTTTTAATAATATATAACATTGGCTGGGATATTTTTTTTTCAGTTACAAATTGAATAACATATTAATAGCTTTACTTTAAACTACTTTAAGATGTATTAACTGATAATGCAGGTAGGAATTTGTTATTTTATAATTTACAATACTCTATGTCTGATGTTTTTGATTTCAAATGACTTTATGAACATTATCGTCACTTTTTAACTACCTTATTAATAGAATCAGAAACATTGCACATTCAGCTTTAATGGAATATTTGTGTTTTACCAGGATTCCATGGCGAATTAAATTTAAATATGCTTTTATTATTTCAACTTGCATTATGAAGCTTCTTTTTATCAAACTATCTATTTTAATAATGAGGCCACTTTATGTTAAAATATTCAAATTATTTGCAATTCTACCTCAGAATCTAAAGCACTAGTTTAATTTAGCAGTACAATTATTCCTACATGCTCTAGATCTTTCTATTCAGTAAAATTCAATAAAAAAAAATTATTTTTATTAAATTTTTATGTTTATCATCCTGGTAATGAATAAATGCAGTATTTAAAGAAGTTTCTGTTTTAAAATGTTTATTTTATAATTTTCAGTTATTTTTTATTTTTATGCATGTAAAGGGAATGCATGTTATTATGTCTCCCCTTCGAACAAAGGGAGACATATTGTTTTAGTCTGATTTTTTTTTTCTGCTTCTTCTCAGCGAAGCTTGTCCGGACCATAACTTTTTTTTCTTTCCAGATAGGTCAATTATATTTGGTATGTGGGTGCATGACTATAAGGTGGTGTGTCACGTACCATAATGACCTTCAAGGGACCTTGACCTTTGACCTCAAGGTCAAATAATTGTTTTTTAAATAGTATTTTCTTCTCCGGGCCATAACATTTTTGTCTTTCGAGATAGGTCAATGATATTTGGTATGTGGGTGCATGACCATAAGGCGGTGTGTCACGTACTGTAATGACCTTCGTGGGACCTTGACCTTTGACCTCAAGGTCAAATAATGGTTTGCTTTCATGACATATTTTTTTCACAACATTCAACTCATAATGTGTAACTTATTGTTGTACAGATGGCCGCATTAAGGGGAGACATAAGTTTTAGGTATCTAAAGCAGTTCTTCCTAGTTTTTCTATAGAATTATACATGTATTTGTGCTAAGAATATATTATATATTAACATGATATTACGATTAGGATTCACTTGTCATATTTATTAATTATAAATTTTACCTTGACAGGAAATACTGTGTTACATGCTTTTTCTATATGAAATGTACAGTTTTGCTTTAAGTCTCCTTCAACAAAATTTACTGAATTCTAGAATTATAGATCACATTACTGGGTGTTGCCACTTTGTTACATGTTTCAAGTTTGAAATTAGTACTATGAGATTGATTTATTTTATTACACATTATCTCAAAACTCTGTGTATTTGTACTGTATAGTTAGTTATAAAGTGAAAATGTAGATTCAAGATCAAATTTGATTGCTAATTACATGTTGAATAGAGTGTATTTTTCAAAGCCATGTTTTTAATTCATTTTCTGTTTTTTTTAAGGTATGAAGCTGCCACATGTATATTATCCTCCTCCGGTGAGATCAAAGTCAAAAATTAATTTACAGGAATATCTCCAGTATATATCAACTAGAGTACAAACAACAACAACACAACAACCAACAACCATGGCAACATCTCCTGTTACCATAGCAACTCAACAACCTTGGACTCAGAAACCAATGGTTACCACCAGAAGACCAATGACAACCATGATGAAGACATCACCAGTGATGTTTACCACTAGATCCCCACCTCTGACTACTATACAGATAACTACTACAGATCATGTGACACAACCAATGGTTAGTTTTGTGTCACTGCTAACTTAATACTACCATTTTGATAATCTGTGAAGTTCATGAAATAATTTTTTAGGGAATGACATACTCAGAGATGTGTATTCAATATTTTATTTCTTACTGTATAATAGATTAATACATGACCTTTTCCATATCAGCTAGGGTATCATTGCAAGACGCAGTTGAGGGTTGATATGGATCAAGGGATGATAGCGGGGATTTCAGCTTTTTCCAAAAAATATTTACCTATACTCGTATAAAATTCAAAAAACCAAATTTCAAAAAGCATTTTTTGTTCAAAAAAAAAAATAAGGATTTTTAAGAAATAGACCTTGTTTCCTAACTAGAGCATTCATTTCCAATTATAATTTAAAATATATTGTAGCTTCTTATAACCAACTTTGATCATGTTCGAATAACAACTATTTAAAAAATTCTTTTGAGGAAAAGAATAATTTTCTCTTTAACCATTACACTGGAAATATAGTTTATATGAGTTCATTACTCACTTGTTCTGGAATTTATTTCAGAGATTGAGTTTAGAGAAAGATCTAGCCTGTGGACGAACAAAAGGATGTTTCTATGAGTGTAAGAATGATGTGTGTGACTTTATAATATCCTGGAGAGACAATGGAGATGATATACAGTTTGATGTCAAAAGTCGTGCCTCATCACCTGACCCAGATAACATGTGGATAGCTGTAGGATTGTCACGTGATCAGAATATGGTAACATATTTGTCACATGGTCAAATTGAATGAATATATTTCATTATTCACAGTCAAACTCTTTTCTACATTTTCTTTGAAGAAACATTTCCTATAGTACCTGAAGTCAAATCTGATTTGGAGAAAAATATAGTTAAATACCAGCTGCATTTGTCAGGTTTACATTTGCTGTTCCTAGATTGATCCAGTCCTCACGATGAGCACCAGTTCACTAGCCCAGTAAAACTTTGTTCGGACTAGTAATTTTTTCAGTTTTTATTTAGATATATATATATAAAATAAATTCAAGAATTTGATTTGGACCATTAAAATTAAAATTTTCATTTTGAGGACTGTCATCAGATTCATAATTTTTCTTCTGTTTAGTCATGTGATATATAATTGATTTATTATGTGCTAATGTTATCATTCTTTAATTACAGGGAAATGACAATGTGATAGAATGTGTCACCATTCGAGGTTTTGTGGATGTTTTTCAGTCAGTTAACTTGGATTCTAAGACCAATAAGCGACTTCGCGAGGTATGTCTATAGGATATATTCATTTTGTGTAGTTAGAGTCATCCAATTTTCCAGGCAATAACATTTTGAAACAGACAGACACATTTTTTTCCAGAGTGCAGGGGCTTCCTATTAAACACTGTTTGACTTTTTATTGTTACTTTCAACCATTTTAGGAATAAAATAAAAACTCTTTTAAATGAAAATGATCTATACTTGACTGAAGAGAAAAGATGTTCTATACATCATTGGTATGTTATTTATTCTTTAAATGTTCTATACATCATTGGTATGTTATTTATTCTTTAGATGTTTTATACATCATTGGTATGTTATTTATTCTTTAGATGTTCTATACATCATTGGTATGTTATTTATTCTTTAAATGTTCTATACATCATTGGTATGTTATTTATTCTTTAAATGTTCTATACATCATTGGTATGTTATTTATTCTTTAGATGTTCTATACATCATTGGTATGTTATTTATTCTTTAAATGTTCTATACATCATTGGTATGTTATTTATTCTTTAGATGTTCTATACATCATTGGTATGTTATTTATTCTTTAAATGTTCTATACATCATTGGTATGTTATTTATTCTTTAGATGTTCTATACATCATTGGTATGTTATTTATTCTTTAGATGTTCTATACATCATTGGTATGTTATTTATTCTTTAGCTATTAATGTCACACAATGTAAATCCACTAATTATGTTAATTTTGTATGATATTTTACTACTCAAATACAATATGACCTTTTATGTCATTTCTCTTCATAGGTCACTTAAGACTGGTTTTCCTCTAATAATTAATGCCTCTAAATATAGGGGCCGTTGTGATCGTATGATAGTTGGATTTATACAACTACCTGTGCAATCAGTGCCTATCAAAACTGAAGTTGTGAGTTCGAACCCCGTTCATGGTGAGGTGTACTTGATACAACATTATATGATAAAGTTTGTCAGTGACTTGCGACAGGTTGGTGGTTTTCTCCTGGTACTTCTGTTTCCTCCACCAATAAAACTGACCGCCATAATATAAGTGAAATATTGTTTAAAGTGATGTTAAATACCATAAACCTAAAGCAAACCTAATAATTAATGACCTGTATTTTGTAGCCAAAGAAAGGATTGAGCAGAATATATGGTACAGTTGAAGATGGAATATTTCATTGTAAATTTACCAGAAAGAAGAAGATTATTGGAGAAGATGACCTTTTCAACCTGAATAATGATTTCCATTTAATGTTTGCACACGGCCCAGCTACTAATGGTATGATGTAGTTTCATATTTAAACAGAGTTGCCGAAAGATTTTTTTCCCTGTCTGACATTGGGTCAGACAGAATCAGAGGTTCTGTCTGACCTATAGTCTGGGCTATAGGCTTTGTGTCTGTCCCACATTGTATGGTCAAATTTAATGAAAAGCTGAATCAAAGTATGCATATAATGAGCTTAATCTTATAATCAGTTACTTTGCCTTATTGGTTAGTAATGGAGATTGAAAAGCTATGAAAAACCTCCTAGGATGGGAACATACTCTGCAAATTAGCAACCAACTTATAAAACATAACATTGCCACGATTTTGATCTAATACCACACAATTTGTAATACCCCCCACCCCTCCTTTGAAAATATTACTGTTCTTTGGTCTAATACCACACAACTTGTAATAACCCCCTCCCCCACCCTTTTTGAAATGTTACTGTGCTTTGGTCTAATACCACACAAATTGCAATAACTCAATAACTTCAGCAGAAAAAATATGGCTCTGCCAATTTGTCAAATGGTCCAACTTCTAATTCTATATAGATTCTATGTAGGTAATGAAAATATAGAACAAACGTCAAAAACTGAAGCAAGTTGTAAAATAAATTATTATTTCTCAGACCTCATAATCAAATTGCAACAATTGGAATAAAAATACTGTAGTTATTTTTTTTTTAGTTGCAGACAGTGTCTGTTTGTAAATAGTTCTATAAATAGATCGCAGTTGTAACCCGGATGCAAATCGATAAAAATCTGATGGATCCTCGTGCAGTGCATTTCAACGAATTGAATGACCAAACTTCGTATATAAATGAACATATTAGATATGAGAACTAAGATTTCATGTCACAGAAATGAGAATAAATAAATCAAAAGTTTGTTTGGTTAAAAGTAGCTTCGGTGGATTGTGTACGCCTTTTGATGGCCCCATTTTTATTTGTTAAGTTTCTTTAACCAAAATATATAACTTTTCGAGAAAATCACTTTCAAAATACTTAATGGATACGTTAGATTTCAATAAACACGATATCAACATTTTCATAAATGAAACGTGGCAAAAATACGTGGGCCCTGGCAGTTGATCAGGTAATTATCACACCTTTGTAAATGTTTAATCAGTGGGTCGTAAACATGTCAGAGACTAATGATAAAAAAAAAAATTCAAACAATTTTAAGTGACGAATTGCTCTAAAAAAATGACTCATACACATACAACTTTTTTTTATCGGGAAGGATCGACTATTTAGCACATTTTGTCGGACCCAGGGAGTGATTTTTCATGGCGGACAATAGGTCAGACATCGGACCTAGATGTTTTCTGCCGGTCAGGTCCGACGGGTCCGACGACTTTCGGGAACTTTGTTTAAAAGACATTCAGGAAGTTTATGATATGATATCTTTATGTGAATATGTTGAAGTTTTAGAATAACTTAAACAATAATAGAAATATAATGGAGTGGCAATGTTGTTTCTGTAAAAACTAATGGTTTCCATGATTTCATTTGCTGATGATCCTTGTAAAAAATTTCTCTATATCAAAAACAGGTAAATTTTAGATTAGGTTTTCTCAACCCCTACAGATTTTGAAAAAGGGTGCAAAGGGTAAGAATTTTAAAGTTCATATGGTTTTTGTGTTGTAAATTAGGTTCAACTTACTGATTTTCACATTATTTCAACAATGATATTTATTGATAATATAGCTCAGGATATCATTTGTTCATATATGTTCTCTGGTCCAACTATAGGAACAAACTGATGAAAATGTCAAAATTAATTCATTTACTTACTCTTACTTGTATGTTTGATCTCTGGTTTATACTTTTCAGCTATAATTACAAGTTGAATAAATATTCAAATTTATAGTATATAACACAATTCTAAAAATAGTTACCAATATAAAAGGCATATTTATTGCTTCTACATTGCACACAAAGCATTAAGTAGTAAAAACAAAGACTAGTTGACTCAGAGTCAAAAATATTTCATTGTATATTAGCAGCATATCTACTTACAGATTTACAGCATAAGTGGTTATTTTCGCGAGGGTTTTATTTTCTCTATCTTTATAAGCACAATAAATACCTTCATCTTAAATGTTCATTTTTATAGTGAACACAATTGAGAAATTAAAAACTAGTGAATACCTTTGACCTTCATATTAGTGAATTGTAATATCTACAATTTTACCACCTATACAGTATTGTTTTAATAAGCTACTGCTGTAAAAAGAAAATCCATCCCAATGAATTCGTATAGTACAGAGCAGGCATCATAATAACATGTTCTCACTGTGATCTGAATGAAACATAGCTCATTTGGCTTTAAACAACCATCACTCATTTGTTCCAGTTAGACATACTGGTATATAATATATTGTCACCTTTGAACTTTCCAATTGATGTTTCAATGTATTATTTCACTATACAGTATATATATATACATTTATATGAATCATTATAACTTGTCCCTCTCTGTATCCTTTTGTAAAGTTTCAAACTGTCTTATGATTTTTATCTGCAGGAAATCTATTGCCACACAGCATCCAGAAAATTCCAATCGTTTCTATGAAGCTGGTTGACTTCCAGAGAAATTCTTCTATATCAGGCAGAGTGGTATACTATCTAATTAAATTCCATGGTAATATATTTTTATACTTGTAATATTTTACACCACAATTATATAATAATAAATATATAAGCATGAAACATAAGAACATTCATCCAAATTTTAATGAAAATCATTTGAACAAAAATAATTTGAGCTGTCTTAGAACTTGTACAGAGTGTACTACAGTAGTCCTTCTTTTATAAGAACACCCCCCTTCTGTATTGAAAAAGTAGCCTTATAAGAGGGGTGGTGTATCTTGAGGGAGACAAAAGTAGCCTTATAAGAGGGGTGGTGTATCTTGAGGGAGACAAAAGTAGCCTTATAAGAGGGGTGGTGTATCTTGAGGGAGACAAAAGTAGCCTTATAAGAGGGGTGGTGTATCTTGAGGGAGACAAAAGTAACCTTATAAGAGGGGTGGTGTATCTTGAGGGAGACAAAAGTAACCTTATAAGAGGGGTGGTGTATCTTAAAGGAGACAAAAGTAGCCTTATAAGAGGGGTGGTGTATCTTGAGGGAAACAAAAGTAGCCTTATAAGAGGGGTGGTGTATCTTGAGGGAGACAAAAGTAGCCTTATAAGAGGGGTGGTGTATCTTGAGGGAGACAAAAGTAGCCTTATAAGAGGGGTGGTGTATCTTGAGGGAGATAAAAATAGCCTTATAAGAGGGGTGGTGTATCTGGAGGGAGACAAAAGTAGCCTTATAAGAGGGGTGGTGTATCTTGAGGGAGACAAAAGTAGCCTTATAAGAGGGGGGGTGTATCTTGAGGGAGACAAAAGTAGCCTTTTAAGAGGGGTGGTGTATCTTGAGGGAGACAAAAGTAGCCTTTTAAGAGGGGTGGTGTATCTTGAGGGAGACAAAAGTAACCTTATAAGAGGGGTGGTGTATCTTGAGGGAGACAAAAGTAGCCTTTTAAGAGGGGTGGTGTATCTTGAGGGAAACAAAAGTAGCCTTATAAGAGGGGTGGTGTATCTTGAGGGAGACAAAAGTAGCCTTTTAAGAGGGGTGGTGTATCTTGAGGGAAACAAAAGTAGCCTTATAAGAGGGGTGGTGTATCTTGAGGGAGACAAAAGTAGCCTTATAAGAGGGGTGGTGTATCTTGAGGGAGACAAAAGTAGCCTTATAAGAGGGGTGGTGTATCTGGAGGGAGACAAAAGTAGCCTTATAAGAGGGGTGGTGTATCTGGAGGGAGACAAACGTAGCCTTATAAGAGGGGTGGTGTATCTTGAGGGAGACAAAAGTAGCCTTATAAGAGGGGTGGTGTATCTTGAGGGAGACAAAAGTAACCTTATAAGAGGGGTGGTGTATCTTGAGGGAGACAAAAGTAGCCTTATAAGAGGGGTGGTGTATCTGGAGGGAGACAAACGTAGCCTTATAAGAGGGGTGGTGTATCTTGAGGGAGACAAAGGTCGCCTTATAAGAGGGGTGGTGTATCTGGAGGGAGACAAAAGTAGCCTTATAAGAGGGGTGGTGTATCTGGAGGGAGACAAAAGTAACCTTATAAGAGGGGTGGTGTATCTGGAGGGAGACAAAAGTAACCTTATAAGAGGGGTGGTGTATCTTGAGGGAGACAAAAGTAGCCTTATAAGAGGGGTGGTGTATCTTGAGAGAGACAAAAGTAGCCTTATAAGAGGGGTGGTGTATCTTGAGAGAGACAAAAGTAGCCTTATAAGAGGGGTGGTGTATCTTGAGGGAGACAAACGTAGCCTTATAAGAGGGGTGGTGTATCTTGAGAGAGACAAAAGTAGCCTTATAAGAGGGGTGGTGTATCTTGAGAGAGACAAAAGTAGCCTTATAAGAGGGGTGGTGTATCTTGAGGGAGACAAAAGTAGCCTTATAAGAGGGGTGGTGTATCTTGAGAGAGACAAAAGTAGCCTTATAAGAGGGGTGGTGTATCTTGAGAGAGACAAAAGTAGCCTTATAAGAGGGGTGGTGTATCTGGAGGGAGACAAACGTAGCCTTATAAGAGGGGTGGTGTATCTTGAGGGAGACAAAAGTAGCCTTATAAGAGGGGTGGTGTATCTGGAGGGAGACAAAAGTAGCCTTATAAGAGGGGTGGTGTATCTTGAGGGAGACAAAAGTAGCCTTATGAGAGGGGTGGTGTATCTGGAGGGAGACAAAAGTAACCTTATAAGAGGGGTGGTGTATCTGGAGGGAGACAAAAGTAACCTTATAAGAGGGGTGGTGTATCTTGAGGGAGACAAAAGTAACCTTATAAGAGGGGTGGTGTATCTTGAGGGAGACAAAAGTAGCCTTATAAGAGGGGTGGTGTATCGTGAGGGAGACAAAAGTAGCCTTATAAGAGGGGTGGTGTATCTGGAGGGAGACAAAAGTAGCCTTATAAGAGGGGTGGTGTATCTTGAGGGAGACAAAAGTAGCCTTATAAGAGGGGTGGTGTATCTTGAGAGAGACAAAAGTAGCCTTATAAGAGGGGTGGTGTATCTTGAGGGAGACAAAAGTAGCCTTATGAGAGGGGTGGTGTATCTGGAGGGAGACAAAAGTAGCCTTATGAGAGGGGTGGTGTATCTTGAGGGAGACAAAAGTAGCCTTATGAGAGGGGTGGTGTATTTTGAGGGAGACAAAAGTAGCCTTATAAGAGGGGTGGTGTATCTTAAAGGAGACAAAAGTAGCCTTATAAGAGGGGTGATGTATTTTGAGGGAGACAAAAGTAGCCTTATAAGAGGGGTGGTGTATCTAGAGGGAGACAAAAGTAGCCTTATAAGAGGGGTGGTGTATCGTGAGGGAGACAAAAGTAACCTTATAAGAGGGGTGGTGTATCTTGAGGGAGACAAAAGTAACCTTATAAGAGGGGTGGTGTATCTTGAGGGAGATAAAAATAGCCTTATAAGAGGGGTGGTGTATCTTGAGGGAGATAAAAATAGCCTTATAAGAGGGGTGGTGTATCTTGAGGGAGACAAAAGTAGCCTTATAAGAGGGGTGGTGTATCTTGAGAGAGACAAAAGTAGCCTTATAAGAGGGGTGGTGTATCTTGAGGGAGACAAAAGTAACCTTATAAGAGGGGTGGTGTATCTTGAGGGAGACAAAAGTAACCTTATAAGAGGGGTGGTGTATCTTGAGGGAGACAAAAGTAACCTTATAAGAGGGGTGGTGTATCTTGAGGGAGACAAAAGTAGCCTTATAAGAGGGGTGGTGTATCGTGAGGGAGACAAAAGTAACCTTATAAGAGGGGTGGTGTATCTTGAGGGAGACAAAAGTAACCTTATAAGAGGGGTGGTGTATCTTGAGGGAGACAAAAGTAACCTTATAAGAGGGGTGGTGTATCTTGAGGGAGACAAAAGTAGCCTTATAAGAGGGGTGGTGTATCTTGAGGGAGACAAAAGTAGCCTTATAAGAGGGGTGGTGTATCTTGAGGGAGATAAAAATAGCCTTATAAGAGGGGTGGTGTATCTTGAGGGAGATAAAAATAGCCTTATAAGAGGGGTGGTGTATCTTGAGAGAGACAAAAGTAGCCTTATAAGAGGGGTGGTGTATCGTGAGGGAGACAAAAGTAGCCTTATAAGAGGGGTGGTGTATCTGGAGGGAGACAAAAGTAGCCTTATAAGAGGGGTGGTGTATCGTGAGGGAGACAAAAGTAGCCTTATAAGAGGGGTGGTGTATCTTGAGGGAGACAAAAGTAGCCTTATAAGAGGGGTGGTGTATCTTGAGGGAGACAAAAGTAGCCTTATAAGAGGGGTGGTGTATCTTGAGGGAGACAAAAATAGCCTTATAAGAGGGGTGGTGTATCTTGAGAGAGACAAAAGTAGCCTTATAAGAGGGGTGGTGTATCGTGAGGGAGACAAAGGTCGCCTTATAAGAGGGGTGGTGTATCTGGAGGGAGACAAAAGTAGCCTTATAAGAGGGGTGGTGTATCTTGAGAGAGACAAAAGTAGCCTTATAAGAGGGGTGGTGTATCTTGAGGGAGACAAAAGTAGCCTTATAAGAGGGGGGGTGTATCTTGAGGGAGACAAAAATAGCCTTATAAGAGGGGTGGTGTATCTTGAGAGAGACAAAAGTAGCCTTATAAGAGGGGTGGTGTATCGTGAGGGAGACAAAGGTCGCCTTATAAGAGGGGTGGTGTATCTGGAGGGAGACAAAAGTAGCCTTATGAGAGGGGTGGTGTATCTTGAGGGAGACAAAAGTAGCCTTATAAGAGGGGGGGTGTATCTTGAGGGAGACAAAAATAGCCTTATAAGAGGGGTGGTGTATCTTGAGAGAGACAAAAATAGCCTTATAAGAGGGGTGGTGTATCGTGAGGGAGACAAAGGTCGCCTTATAAGAGGGGTGGTGTATCTGGAGGGAGACAAAAGTAGCCTTATGAGAGGGGTGGTGTATCTTGAGGGAGACAAAAGTAGCCTTATAAGAGGGGGGGTGTATCTTGAGGGAGACAAAAGTAGCCTTATGAGAGAGGTGATGTATTTTGAGGGAGACAAAAGTAGCCTTATACGAGGGGTGGTGTATCTTGAGGGAGACAAAAATAGCCTTATAAGAGGGGTGGTGTATCTTGAGAGAGACAAAAGTAGCCTTATAAGAGGGGTGGTGTATCGTGAGGGAGACAAAGGTCGCCTTATAAGAGGGGTGGTGTATCTGGAGGGAGACAAAAGTAGCCTTATGAGAGGGGTGGTGTATCTTGAGGGAGACAAAAGTAGCCTTATAAGAGGGGGGGTGTATCTTGAGGGAGACAAAAGTAGCCTTATGAGAGAGGTGATGTATTTTGAGGGAGACAAAAGTAGCCTTATAAGAGGGGTGGTGTATCTTGAGGGAGACAAAAGTAGCCTTATAAGAGGGGTGGTGTATCTTGAGGGAGACAAAAGTAGCCTTATAAGAGGGGTGGTGTATCTGGAGGGAGACAAAAGTAGCCTTATAAGAGAGGTGGTGTATCTTGAGGGAGACAAAAGTAGCCTTATAAGAGGGGTGGTGTATCTGGAGGGAGACAAAAGTAGCCTTATAAGAGGGGTGGTGTATCTTGAGGGAGACAAAAGTAGCCTTATAAGAGGGGTGGTGTATCTTGAGGGAGACAAAAGTAGCCTTATAAGAGGGGTGGTGTATCTGGAGGGAGACAAAAGTAGCCTTATAAGAGGGGTGGTGTATCTTGAGGGAGACAAAAGTAGCCTTATAAGAGGGGTGGTGTATCTTGAGGGAGACAAAAGTAGCCTTATAAGAGGGGTGGTGTATCTGGAGGGAGACAAAAGTAGCCTTATAAGAGGGGTGGTGTATCTTGAAGGAGACAAAAGTAGCCTTATAAGAGGGGGGGTGTATCTTGAGGGAGACAAAAGTAGCCTTATAAGAGGGGTGGTGTATCTGGAGGGAGACAAACGTAGCCTTATAAGAGGGGTGGTGTATCGTGAGGGAGACAAAAGTAACCTTATAAGAGGGGTGGTGTATCTTGAAGGAGACAAAAGTAGCCTTATAAGAGGGGGGGTGTATCTGGAGGGAGACAAACGTAGCCTTATAAGAGGGGTGGTGTATCTTGAGGGAGACAAAAGTAATCTTATAAGAGGGGTGGTGTATCTTGAGGGAGACAAAAGTAGCCTTATAAGAGGGGTGGTGTATCTTGAGGGAGACAAAAGTAGCCTTATAAGAGGGGTGGTGTATCTTGAGGGAGACAAAAGTAGCCTTTTAAGAGGGGTGGTGTATCTTGAGGGAAACAAAAGTAGCCTTATAAGAGGGGTGGTGTATCTGGAGGGAAACAAAAGTAGCCTTATAAGAGGGGTGGTGTATCTTAAAGGAGACAAAAGTAGCCTTATAAGAGGGGTGGTGTATCATGAGGGAGACAAATGTAGCCTTATAAGAGGGGTGGTGTATCTGGAGGGAGACAAAAGTAGCCTTATAAGAGGGGTGGTGTATTTGGAGGGAGACAAAAGTAGCCTTATAAGAGGGGTGGTGTATCTTAAAGGAGACAAAAGTAGCCTTATAAGAGGGGTGGTGTATCTGGAGGGAGACAAAAGTAGCCTTATAAGAGGGATGGTGTATCTTAAAGGAGACAAAAGTAGCCTTATAAGAGAGGTGGTGTATCTTGAGGGAGACAAAAGTAGCCTTATAAGAGGGGTGGTGTATCTTGAGGGAGACAAAAGTAGCCTTATAAGAGGGGTGGTGTATCTGGAGGGAAACAAAAGTAGCCTTATAAGAGGGGTGGTGTATCTGGAGGGAGACAAAAGTAGCCTTATAAGAGGGGTGGTGTATCTTGAGGGAGACAAAAGTAGCCTTATAAGAGGGGTGGTGTATCTTGAGGGAGACAAAAGTAGCCTTATAAGAGGGGTGGTGTATCTAGAGGGAGACAAAAGTAGCCTTATAAGAGGGGTGGTGTATCTTGAGGGAGACAAAAGTAGCCTTATAAGAGGGGTGGTGTATCTTGAGGGAGACAAAAGTAGCCTTATAAGAGGGGTGGTGTATCTTGAGGGAGACAAAAGTAGCCTTATGAGAGGGGTGGTGTATCTTGAGGGAGACAAAAGTAGCCTTATAAGAGGGATGGTGTATCTTAAAGGAGACAAAAGTAGCCTTATAAGAGAGGTGGTGTATCTTGAGGGAGACAAAAGTAGCCTTATAAGAGGGGTGGTGTATCTTGAAGGAGACAAAAGTAGCCTTATAAGAGGGGTGGTGTATCTGGAGGGAAACAAAAGTAGCCTTATAAGAGGGGTGGTGTATCTTGAGGGAGACAAAAGTAGCCTTATAAGAGGGGTGGTGTATCTTAAAGGAGACAAAAGTAGCCTTATAAGAGGGGTGGTGTATCATGAGGGAGACAAATGTAGCCTTATAAGAGGGGTGGTGTATCTGGAGGGAGACAAAAGTAGCCTTATAAGAGGGGTGGTGTATTTGGAGGGAGACAAAAGTAGCCTTATAAGAGGGGTGGTGTATCTTAAAGGAGACAAAAGTAGCCTTATAAGAGGGGTGGTGTATCTAGAGGGAGACAAAAGTAGCCTTATAAGAGGGGTGGTGTATCTTGAGGGAGACAAAAGTAGCCTTATAAGAGGGGTGGTGTATCTTGAGGGAGACAAAAGTAGCCTTATAAGAGGGGTGGTGTATCTTGAGAGAGACAAAAGTAGCCTTATAAGAGGGATGGTGTATCTTAAAGGAGACAAAAGTAGCCTTATAAGAGGGGTGGTGTATCTTGAGAGAGACAAAAGTAGCCTTATAAGAGAGGTGGTGTATCTGGAGGGAGACAAAAGTAGCCTTATAAGAGGGGTGGTGTATTTGGAGGGAGACAAAAGTAGCCTTATAAGAGGGGTGGTGTATCTTAAAGGAGACAAAAGTAGCCTTATACGAGGGTTGGTGTATCTTGAGAGAGACAAAAGTAGCCTTATAAGAGGGGTGGTGTATCTTGAAGGAGACAAAAGTAGCCTTATAAGAGGGGTGGTGTATCTTGAGGGAGACAAAAGTAGCCTTATAAGAGGGGTGGTGTATCTTGAGAGAGACAAAAGTAGCCTTATAAGAGGGATGGTGTATCTTAAAGGAGACAAAAGTAGCCTTATAAGAGGGGTGGTGTATCTTGAGAGAGACAAAAGTAGCCTTATAAGAGAGGTGGTGTATCTGGAGGGAGACAAAAGTAGCCTTATAAGAGGGGTGGTGTATCTTGAGGGAGACAAAAGTAGCCTTATAAGAGGGGTGGTGTATCTAGAGGGAGACAAAAGTAACCTTATAAGAGGGGTGGTGTATCTTGAGGGAGACAAAAATAGCCTTATAAGAGGGGTGGTGTATCTGGAGGGAGACAAAAGTAGCCTTATAAGAGGGGTGGTGTATCTGGAGGGAGACAAAAGTAGCCTTATAAGAGGGGTGGTGTATCTTGAGGGAGACAAAAGTAGCCTTATAAGAGGGGTGGTGTATCTTGAGGGAGACAAAAGTAGCCTTATAAGAGGGGTGGTGTATCTTGAAGGAGACAAAAGTAGCCTTATAAGAGGGGTGGTGTATCTGGAGGGAGACAAAAGTAGCCTTATAAAAGGGGTGGTGTATCTTGAGGGAGATAAAAGTAGCCTTATAAGAGGGGTGGTGTATTTTGAGGGAGACAAAAGTAGCCTTATAAGAGGGGTGGTGTATCTAGAGGGAGACAAAAGTAGCCTTATAAGAGGGGTGGTGTATCTTGAAGGAGACAAAAGTAGCCTTATAAGAGGGGTGGTGTATCTTGAGGGAGACAAAAGTAGCCTTATAAGAGGGGTGGTGTATCTAGAGGGAGACAAAAGTAGCCTTATAAGAGGGGTGGTGTATCTTGAGAGAGACAAAAGTAGCCTTATAAGAGGGGTGGTGTATCTTGAGAGAGACAAAAGTAGCCTTATAAGAGGGGTGGTGTATCTGGAGGGAGACAAAAGTAGCCTTATAAGAGGGGTGGTGTATCTGGAGGGAGACAAAAGTAGCCTTATAAAAGGGGTGGTGTATCTTGAGGGAGATAAAAGTAGCCTTATAAAAGGGGTGGTGTATCTTGAGGGAGATAAAAGTAGCCTTATAAGAGGGGTGGTGTATCTAGAGGGAGACAAAAGTAGCCTTATAAGAGGGGTGGTGTATCTTGAAGGAGACAAAAGTAGCCTTATAAGAGGGGTGGTGTATCTTGAGGGAGACAAAAGTAGCCTTATAAGAGGGGTGGTGTATCTAGAGGGAGACAAAAGTAGCCTTATAAGAGGGGTGGTGTATCTTGAGAGAGACAAAAGTAGCCTTATAAGAGGGGTGGTGTATCTTGAGAGAGACAAAAGTAGCCTTATAAGAGGGGTGGTGTATCTTGAAGGAGACAAAAGTAGCCTTATAAGAGGGGTGGTGTATCTTGAGGGAGACAAAAGTAGCCTTATAAGAGGGGTGGTGTATCTTGAGGGAGACAAAAGTAGCCTTATAAGAGGGGTGGTGTATCTTGAGGGAGACAAAAGTAGCCTTATAAGAGGGGTGGTGTATCTTGAGGGAGACAAAAGTAGCCTTATAAGAGGGGTGGTGTATCTTGAGGGAGACAAAAGTAGCCTTATAAGAGGGGTGGTGTATCTTGAGGGAGACAAAAGTAGCCTTATAAGAGGGGTGGTGTATCTTGAGGGAGACAAAAGTAGCCTTATAAGAGGGGTGGTGTATCTTGAGGGAGACAAAAGTAGCCTTATAAGAGGGGTGGTGTATCTTGAGGGAGACAAAAGTAGCCTTATAAGAGGGGTGGTGTATCTTGAGGGAGACAAAAGTAGCCTTATAAGAGGGGTGGTGTATCTTGAGGGAGACAAAAGTAGCCTTATAAGAGGGGTGGTGTATCTTGAGGGAGACAAAAGTAGCCTTATAAGAGGGGTGGTGTATCTGGAGGGAGACAAAAGTAGCCTTATAAGAGGGGTGGTGTATCTTGAGGGAGACAAAAGTAGCCTTATAAGAGGGGTGGTGTATCTTGAGGGAGACAAAAGTAGCCTTATAAGAGGGGTGGTGTATCTTGAGGGAGACAAAAGTAGCCTTATAAGAGGGGTGGTGTATCATGAGGGAGACAAATGTAGCCTTATAAGAGGGGTGGTGTATCTGGAGGGAGACAAAAGTAGCCTTATAAGAGGGGTGGTGTATCTGGAGGGAGACAAAAGTAGCCTTATAAGAGGGGTGGTGTATCTGGAGGGAGACAAAAGTAGCCTTATAAGAGGGGTGGTGTATCGTGAGGGAGACAAAAGTAGCCTTATAAGAGGGGTGGTGTATCTGGAGGGAGACAAAAGTAGCCTTATAAGAGGGGTGGTGTATCGTGAGGGAGACAAAGGTCGCCTTATAAGAGGGGTGGTGTATCTGGAGGGAGACAAAAGTAGCCTTATAAGAGGGGTGGTGTATCTGGAGGGAGACAAAAGTAGCCTTATAAGAGGGGTGGTGTATCTGGAGGGAGACAAAAGTAGCCTTATAAGAGGGGTGGTGTATCTTGAGGGAGACAAAAGTAGCCTTATAAGAGGGGTGGTGTATCTGGAGGGAGACAAAAGTAGCCTTATAAGAGGGGTGGTGTATCGTGAGGGAGACAAAGGTCGCCTTATAAGAGGGGTGGTGTATCTGGAGGGAGACAAAAGTAGCCTTATAAGAGGGGTGGTGTATCTTGAGGGAGACAAAAGTAACCTTATAAGAGGGGTGGTGTATCTTGAGGGAGACAAAAGTAGCCTTATAAGAGGGGTGGTGTATCTTGAGGGAGACAAAAGTAGCCTTATAAGAGGGGTGGTGTATCTTGAAGGAGACAATTTAGTAGTGTTTTATTATTTGAGTCCATCTTACATCCAGCCTGATTAGAGGAAAGGCCTTCGAGTGGAGTAGCTTTAAAAGAGGGAGACTACTGTAATTGATTAGGTCATCATTATTTCATTTGAATATACCCCATACCCAAGAATGGAAGATAATTTAATCTGACCCCTTATATAGGGGAATTAAATGTTTGATTCACATGACAAAGACCAATGAAGTTCTTTTGGTGTGAAATTAAATGAAATATCCTTAAAAATAATTTACTTTGATTATACAGGTGCTCTGATGATATTTGCTTGGATAGGATGTGCCAGTATAGCTATTGTTATTGTCAGATATTATAAAAGGATCTGGCCTGGAAGTACCTGTTGTGATGAACGAATCTGGTATCAGGTAGGTACTCATTAGCTGAAGTTTGTTGTAGTAATATTTAATTTTGTTGGCAATCGAAAAAAGTTATGTTGAAAATATTGACATAGAAACATAGTAGAGGCTGGTAAAGAGTTATATCGGTGCAGTGCGTTTGACATATTTTATTTCCCATTCAACATGTTATCTGTGTTTTATTCTATATTTTGCCATTCTTATTCTACTATGTGCAATGTTCTTGTACATTTTTATTGTTCGATCTTTGTTTTCTGTGTCCATTATATTTTGGTTTTCAAGGATTTAGAATTTCGTGAATATCAGAAAAATGAAATGATTTTCTGAGATGAAAGAATGGGTAAGAAAATGTGGGAAATGCATGAGGCAAAGAAGTGTGCATCAGAAGAATGTGTTAATTTATGGCTGGAACTCCTCCGCTTAACCTTGAGGTTACCAAAGATTTTTTTGTGACAAAAAGACCATTCCATTGACATATGGTTCTGCAGCTAATCTGAAGTAATTATTACAACATGTAACCAACAAAAAAAAAATGTGGACAGCAAAATGAGTTTTTAAATGACAATCAGCTCTCAGAATATGATGATGTATGAGATGTATGTACCAACAAATATATAAATAAAAAAAATGATGAGAGCAAACAACCAGACTGTTTAACATTTTTAATTGGATTGATCCACTTCTAGAAGTGACTGGTGTGTACCAGTGTACATGTAAGACTGTCACCAAAATTCACCTCTGAGTAATATAAATAAGAACTATTATAAAAAAAGATCTGAATGTTCATTAATTTTTATTTTATTTTTCATTCTTTGTTATATTAGAAAATAATTTCCTGTTTTCCGTGTTTTCAATTTTTGTTTCACAATTTTACATTCTTGTACTGCCCCTGTACCACCCTCATAATATGGTACAGTTTTAGCATCAAATGATAAATATTTTTGTCTAGCCCTTAAAAAATTATGACTAGCCATAGAGATTTGCATGTCAGATTATATTAGGAAATAGAAAACGTCCATATTCTGGGCCTCTATAAAGAGATGCATGATATATTTTGACAAAAATATGCAATAAATTCAATGTGAAGTTTAGTTTCATAGTATTTGATGTTTTCTTTATAGGTACACAGACTCACGATGATAGTGGTTTTCCTGTGTGTTATTATCAGTGTTATTTTAGTATTTTTAGATGTTGAAGGTTATAGTAAGGTGAGTACTGGTCTATTGTCAATGGTCAATAGTCACAAAAAAATGTGATGATTCACTGAAATTTTATATTTTATAACTTGCAATTCAAGTTTCATGAACAAAAAATGGGTCTGAAAGGTTAGCCAGGAGAACAATCTTTTGTTCATAATGCAAATAAATTTACATAACTTAATTATGTTTGGTTATTGTTTTGAGAACATTATTTCTTGAACAGATAGAATATTTTGTTGTCTTGTTATTTTTCCTCAATGTAAGTATTTCTGGCTACCACAAATTTTGCACAAGAAACTATGTAATGAAATTCATCACCTATTTTCAAATTATATAAATGACACTTTCTGTTTTTGCATTGGATATTAATCTATCTTCCGTGTTCAATTCGCAGCTTACAATTTTTTTTTTTAATTTACGAAAAGTCCCAAAAAAGAATTCATATAAAATGTTGAAATACTCATCAAAACCAAGTGCCTTTAAAGATATGATAATTTAGAGCTTTCGAGCAATGTTGAAAGTTTCTTCCCAAGTATGCTGAAACAGACAACATAATTTATCTTTATATTAAAAACAAGATTCTATATTTATAAACTATTTACCTGAGTAACCTTGCTAAGCCATGCGGAGTCAGTGTGTTTTAAATCGGTCATCCAATCAGGACACTCATTATCCTTGTCCAAGATAAAAATACATCGCTAAAATTACCTGTGGGTGTTTCCCCACTTCAACTCGTAAATTTACATAGAAATCGGAGATATTTTATCATAAAACTTCACACATGGTTTTGTCTATCATATTTCTTGAAGACAAACATAAAATTTTATTGCATTTATCAATATTTTATGAGTATCAACAGTTTTTTCAACACTATCTGTTTCTCGATACAGCCGTCCGATTAATAGTGACCCGGGACCCACTTTAGCACGTTCTACCAGTTTATTCTTAATATGTTGTTATAAATGAGTCATGCATTATTTACAAAAATGTGTATTCCAAATATAGGAAAAACCACTTTCATCAAAGATATTTTTGACACAGTTTAACCATAAACTGTTCACATTTTAGTGTAGTACAAATGAAACATAAATCTATACATAACAGAAGAATATTTTGATTGTTTTTCAATAACAAGTTTGGTCCAGTATGATAACATCCTTTGCTTCATATCAATAAGCAATAGATACCGTTCTAACTCAGTATAAATCATACAGTTAAGTGTGGAAGATTTCAGATTTAATGAATGTTTACAGTTAAAAGGAGAAACCGACTTCCATTATAATCTAGTATTAAAATTACTATTATATTTGATATCATTTTTCTACAAGATAAATGACTGTACACAATATTAAATGGACTCAACTGGTAGTACGACAGTTAACTGTAATACATTATGATTTTGTCTTTACAGATAAATGGTAAAATGTTCCATCAGGCACATCCTATAATTGGTCTTGTTGTTCTAGTTTTTACAGTGGCAAATGTAAGTATCTTGTTTTATTTGTTTGAAGAAAAACTTGGTATTTCATTGATATCGATCAGTGTCAACCCTCTCTCTTTTGTTTGGAGCTCCCACTACAGTAGTAGTCCCTCTCTTAGGAGCTTCCCACTATAGTAGTAGTCCCCCTCTTAGGAGCTTCCCACTATAGTAGTAGTCCCTCTCTTAGGAGCTTCCCACTATAGTAGTAGTCCCTCTCTTAGGAGCTTCCCACTATAGTAGTAGTCCCCCTCTTAGGAGCTTCCCACTATAGTAGTAGTCCCTCTCTTAGGAGCTTCCCACTATAGTAGTAGTCCCCCTCTTAGGAGCTTCCCACTATAGTAGTAGTCCCCCTCTTAGGAGCTGCCCACTATAGTAGTAGTCCCCCTCTTAGGAGCTTCCCACTATAGTAGTAGTCCCTCTCTTAGGAGTTTCCCACTATAGTAGTAGTCCCCCTCTTAGGAGCTTCCCACTATAGTAGTAGTCCCCCTCTTAGGAGCTTCCCACTACAGTAGTAGTCCCCCTCTTAGGAGCTTCCCACTATAGTAGTAGTCCCTCTCTTAGGAGCTTCCCACTATAGTAGTAGTCCCCCTCTTAGGAGCTTCCCACTATAGTAGTAGTCCCCCTCTTAGGAGCTTCCCACTATAGTAGTAGTCCCCCTCTTAGGAGCTTCCCACTATAGTAGTAGTCCCCCTCTTAGGAGCTTCCCACTATAGTAGTAGTCCCCCTCTTAGGAGCTTCCCACTATAGTAGTAGTCCCCCTCTTAGGAGCTTCCCACTATAGTAGTAGTCCCTCTCTTAGGAGCTTCCCACTATAGTAGTAGTCCCCCTCTTAGGAGCTTCCCACTATAGTAGTAGTCCCCCTCTTAGGAGCTTCCCACTATAGTAGTAGTCCCCCTCTTAGGAGCTGCCCACTATAGTAGTAGTCCCCCTCTTAGGAGCTTCCCACTATAGTAGTAGTCCCTCTCTTAGGAGTTTCCCACTATAGTAGTAGTCCCCCTCTTAGGAGCTTCCCACTATAGTAGTAGTCCCCCTCTTAGGAGCTTCCCACTACAGTAGTAGTCCCTCTCTTAGGAGCTTCCCACTATAGTAGTAGTCCCTCTCTTAGGAGTTTCCCACTATAGTAGTAGTCCCCCTCTTAGGAGCTTCCCACTATAGTAGTAGTCCCCCTCTTAGGAGCTTCCCACTATAGTAGTAGTCCCCCTCTTAGGAGCTGCCCACTATAGTAGTAGTCCCCCTCTTAGGAGCTTCCCACTATAGTAGTAGTCCCTCTCTTAGGAGTTTCCCACTATAGTAGTAGTCCCCCTCTTAGGAGCTTCCCACTATAGTAGTAGTCCCCCTCTTAAGAGCTCCCGACTATAGTAGTAGTCCCCCTCTTAGGAGCTTCCCACTATAGTAGTAGTCCCCCTCTTAGGAGCTTCCCACTATAGTAGTAGTCCCCCTCTTAGGAGCTTCCCACTATAGTAGTAGTCCCCCTCTTAGGAGCTTCCCACTATAGTAGTAGTCCCCCTCTTAGGAGCTTCCCACTATAGTAGTAGTCCCCCTCTTAGGAGTTTCCCACTATAGTAGTAGTCCCCCTCTTAGGAGCTTCCCACTATAGTAGTAGTCCCCCTCTTAGGAGCTGCCCACTATAGTAGTAGTCCCCCTCTTAGGAGCTTCCCACTATAGTAGTAGTCCCCCTCTTAGGAGCTTCCACTATAGTAGTAGTCCCCCTCTTAGGAGCTTCCACTATAGTAGTAGTCCCCCTCTTAGGAGCTTCCCACTATAGTAGTAGTCCCCCTCTTAGGAGCTTCCCACTATAGTAGTAGTCCCTCTCTTAGGAGCTTCCCACTATAGTAGTAGTCCCCCTCTTAGGAGCTTCCCACTATAGTAGTAGTCCCCCTCTTAGGACCTTCCCACTATAGTAGTAGTCCCCCTCTTAGGAGTTTCCCACTATAGTAGTAGTCCCCCTCTTAGGAGTTTCCCACTATAGTAGTAGTCCCCCTCTTAGGAGCTTCCCACTATAGTAGTAGTCCCTCTCTTAGGAGTTTCCCACTATAGTAGTAGTCCCCCTCTTAGGAGCTTCCCACTATAGTAGTAGTCCCTCTCTTAGGAGTTTCCCACTATAGTAGTAGTCCCCCTCTTAGGAGCTTCCCACTATAGTAGTAGTCCCTCTCTTAGGAGCTTCCCACTACAGTAGCAGTCCCTCTCTTAGGAGCTTCCCACTATAGTAGTAGTCCCCCTCTTAGGAGCTTCCCACTATAGTAGTAGTCCCCCTCTTAGGAGCTTCCCACTATAGTAGTAGTCCCCCTCTTAGGAGCTTCCCACTATAGTAGTAGTCCCCCTCTTAGGAGCTTCCCACTATAGTAGTAGTCCCTCTCTTAGGAGCTTCCCACTATAGTAGTAGTCCCCCTCTTAGGAGCTTCCCACTATAGTAGTAGTCCCTCTCTTAGGAGTTTCCCACTATAGTAGTAGTCCCCCTCTTAAGAGCTCCCGACTATAGTAGTAGTCCCCCTCTTAGGAGCTTCCCACTATAGTAGTAGTCCCTCTCTTAGGAGCTTCCCACTATAGTAGTAGTCCCCCTCTTAGGAGCTTCCCACTATAGTAGTAGTCCCCCTCTTAGGAGCTTCCCACTATAGTAGTAGTCCCTCTCTTAGGAGCTTCCCACTATAGTAGTAGTCCCCCTCTTAGGAGCTTCCCACTATAGTAGTAGTCCCCCTCTTAGGAGCTTCCCACTATAGTAGTAGTCCCTCTCTTAGGAGCTTCCCACTATAGTAGTAGTCCCCCTCTTAAGAGCTCCCGACTACAGTAGTAGTCCCCCTCTTAGGAGCTTCCCACTATAGTAGTAGTCCCCCTCTTAGGAGCTTCCCACTACAGTAGTAGTCCCCCTCTTAGGAGCTTCCCACTATAGTAGTAGTCCCTCTCTTAGGAGCTTCCCACTATAGTAGTAGTCCCCCTCTTAGGAGCTTCCCACTACAGTAGTAGTCCCTCTCTTAGGAGCTTCCCACTATAGTAGTAGTCCCTCTCTTAGGAGCTTCCCACTATAGTAGTAGTCCCCCTCTTAGGAGCTTCCCACTATAGTAGTAGTCCCCCTCTTAGGAGCTTCCCACTATAGTAGTAGTCCCCCTCTTAGGAGCTTCCCACTATAGTAGTAGTCCCCCTCTTAGGAGCTTCCCACTATAGTAGTAGTCCCTCTCTTAGGAGCTTCCCACTATAGTAGTAGTCCCTCTCTTAGGAGCTTCCCACTATAGTAGTAGTCCCCCTCTTAAGAGCTCCCGACTATAGTAGTAGTCCCCCTCTTAGGAGCTTCCCACTATAGTAGTAGTCCCCCTCTTAGGAGCTTCCCACTATAGTAGTAGTCCCCCTCTTAGGAGCTTCCCACTATAGTAGTAGTCCCCCTCTTAAGAGCTCCCACTATAGTAGTAGTCCCCCTCTTAGGAGCTTCCCACTATAGTAGTAGTCCCCCTCTTAGGAGCTTCCACTATAGTAGTAGTCCCCCTCTTAGGAGCTCCCACTATAGTAGTAGTCCCCCTCTTAGGAGCTTCCCACTATAGTAGTAGTCCCCCTCTTAGGAGTTTCCCACTATAGTAGTAGTCCCCCTCTTAAGAGCTCCCGACTATAGTAGTAGTCCCCCTCTTAGGAGCTTCCCACTATAGTAGTAGTCCCCCTCTTAGGAGCTTCCCACTATAGTAGTAGTCCCCCTCTTAGGAGCTTCCCACTATAGTAGTAGTCCCCCTCTTAGGAGCTTCCCACTATAGTAGTAGTCCCCCTCTTAGGAGCTTCCACTATAGTAGTAGTCCCCCTCTTAGGAGCTTCCACTATAGTAGTAGTCCCCCTCTTAGGAGCTCCCACTATAGTAGTAGTCCCCCTCTTAGGAGCTTCCCACTATAGTAGTAGTCCCCCTCTTAGGAGTTTCCCACTATAGTAGTAGTCCCCCTCTTAAGAGCTCCCACTACAGTAGTAGTCCCCCTCTTAGGAGCTTCCCACTATAGTAGTAGTCCCTCTCTTAGGAGCTTCCCACTATAGTAGTAGTCCCTCTCTTAGGAGCTTCCCACTATAGTAGTAGTTCCCCTCTTAGGAGCTTCCCACTATAGTAGTAGTCCCCCTCTTAGGAGCTTCCCACTATAGTAGTAGTCCCCCTCTTAGGAGCTTCCCACTATAGTAGTAGTCCCCCTCTTAGGAGTTTCCCACTATAGTAGTAGTCCCCCTCTTAGGAGCTTCCCACTATAGTAGTAGTCCCCCTCTTAGGAGTTTCCCACTATAGTAGTAGTCCCTCTCTTAGGAGCTTCCCACTATAGTAGTAGTCCCCCTCTTAGGAGCTTCCCACTATAGTAGTAGTCCCCCTCTTAGGAGTTTCCCACTATAGTAGTAGTCCCCCTCTTAGGAGCTTCCCACTATAGTAGTAGTCCCCCTCTTAGGAGCTTCCCACTATAGTAGTAGTCCCCCTCTTAGGAGCTTCCCACTATAGTAGTAGTCCCTCTCTTAGGAGCTTCCCACTATAGTAGTAGTCCCTCTCTTAGGAGCTTCCCACTATAGTAGTAGTCCCCCTCTTAGGAGCTTCCCACTATAGTAGTAGTCCCCCTCTTAGGAGCTTCCCACTATAGTAGTAGTCCCTCTCTTAGGAGTTTCCCACTATAGTAGTAGTCCCCCTCTTAGGAGCTTCCCACTATAGTAGTAGTCCCTCTCTTAGGAGCTTCCCACTATAGTAGTAGTCCCCCTCTTAGGAGCTTCCCACTATAGTAGTAGTTCCTCTCTTAGGAGCTTCCCACTATAGTAGTAGTCCCCCTCTTAGGAGTTTCCCACTATAGTAGTAGTCCCCCTCTTAGGAGCTTCCCACTATAGTAGTAGTCCCCCTCTTAGGAGCTTCCCACTATAGTAGTAGTCCCCCTCTTAGGAGCTTCCCACTATAGTAGTAGTCCCCCTCTTAGGAGCTTCCCACTATAGTAGTAGTCCCTCTCTTAGGAGTTTCCCACTATAGTAGTAGTCCCCCTCTTAAGAGCTCCCGACTACAGTAGTAGTCCCCCTCTTAGGAGCTTCCCACTATAGTAGTAGTCCCCCTCTTAGGAGTTTCCCACTATAGTAGTAGTCCCTCTCTTAGGAGCTTCCCACTATAGTAGTAGTCCCTCTCTTAGGAGCTTCCCACTATAGTAGTAGTCCCTCTCTTAGGAGGCCATCCCTTCTGCTGTGACCTTATAAGAGAGGTATAAATTAGTAGTATTTTACTATCTTAGTGCTTCTGAAATTTGTCTTTATAAGAAGAGTGTCATTTGGTGGGAGTGGTCTTATAAAAGGGGGACTACTGTATGTTATAAAATGGTAAATTGTGCAAATTGAATGAAATATTCTACCAATTCCATTGTCTTATAAAATGAGTACATTGGACAGTAAAACAAGCTTTGTTAGATCTTAAGGTATCAGATATTGTCACGTTTCTATTTGAAGTAATTTGTTGAGGGGAGTAAAGACATACAATATGTTTGTCATATAACAGTATCATATTCAAAGATGACATGTGAATCCAAAACTAAATATGAATCAGTTTGATAGTAATATGATTTTGAGGTTTTAGATTGACTGGTTCAACTTAACCGATAACAAACTTAATGGTATTAAAGAATCAACTTTCACAGAAACTTACCAGCTAGATCTCCTTAAAAACCTACGACAACCTCTTTAATTTAATGTAGATAGTTATTTCAAAGGGAAACAATTCTTGAGCCTTCATAATGATACCAAGTAGTTTAATAAAGTTTCCCTATGTTCAACCATTTTATTATGTCCAGTGATAATTGTGTTAGTGTACATTATTCCTATAGTATATCCATATATATATATATATATTTAAAATTTCAGCCGATTGTTGCATTAATCAGACCACTGCCTGGTTCATTGAAAAGAAAAGCATTTAACTGGATACATTGGGGATTGGGTACTATTGGACACATTTTAGCAGGTAAAGGGTTACAATCGTGTTTCAATATTTTGTGATGGACCAGATATTTCTCACTTCTTTTACGCCAAGTACAAAATAAAATTGATAGCTTTGAAAACATGTGTATACTGGGTTTATCCAGCAATTTTAATATTTGTGAAAATACTCAAACATTTGCAAGAAATTCAGTGTGTTTTGAATTGCAAACAAATACAAGTGCTATTCCAGGACAATGCCTTGTGACATCACAATTTAATCTTTTCAATACTATAACAAAACATTACATTGTGATATCACAATTTTACCGCTATGCAATACTATGCCAGTACATTACATTTTGATATCACAATTTAAGCTATACACAAAACAATTACAAACCTAGCATTTATTGAGTTGAATGGATCCACTAGATCCAGAATCATTACTATAATTATCTGATAAAAATATAGAACTTTTTAATATAAAATGTGGTATTATAGTAATATATATATATATCAATATATAATTTCTTTTATATGTACCAGCATACGGATTTCATTTGACTTTTTAATATATATATATATATAAATGGTATTTATATCACTTTTATTATGCCCTATTTACAATTAACCCTATATATATATATATATATATTAAAAAGTCAAATGAAATCCGTATGCTGGTACATATAAAAGAAATTATTAAAAAAAGAACAAAACGGATTTTTCACAACATTCTTGTACTAACGTTTTCACTGCTGTTGCAGATCTTCAGGTACAATGTTTATAAGTGTATATATATGACGTTAACAATAGTGTGACGTTAACAATATAAAGGGAGACTGTGATGTTACGTATTCGCGGTAAAATATATTACCTATAAAATTAATGAACATCTTTAAAGTTGTTATAAGATTAATAAAAATCTTTAAAGTCATTGTAAGATTAACGAAAATCTTTAAAGTCATATATCATTTAACGAAGGTTTAAGAATATTAATTAATAAAGTTTTTTTTCTTCTTCTTAAAAAATCACCCTCTGTATTAACTTTATACAGCGGGAATATTTTGAAATGTCCTCCAGAACAATCATGGAAATGTTCATTAGCTCTTATTACAGTAAGGTCCTGGTGCCTTGTTTGTTGTCTGTGAACAGTCATTCGAGTCCGCAATTCAGTTTTGGTTTCACCTACATAGAATTCTCCACAATTAGAGCAAATAATTGCGTATACAAGATTCTTAGTTTTGCATGATATATCTTGCATAACTGTAAAAGTCCGTCCATTCTTAAATGTAAACGAGGTTCCTTCTATTAAGCTAGGACATGTCATACATCTCTTGTCGGTACATTTCTTAACAGATGGTAATGATTCATGAAAATCAAATTTTGATGATGACAAGAAGCCTTTCAGATTTTTCGGCTGCCAAGGGATTACAATATTTTCCATTTTATGAAACAAATTGAATTCAACTTAAACAGTAGCGAACGTATGAAAAATGTATTGCATAAAAAGAAGATTATAAACAGCAAAAGGCAGCCGAAAAATCTGAAAGGCTTCTTGTCATCATCAAAATTTGATTTTCATGAATATATATATATATATAAATGGTATTTATATCACTTTTATTATGCCCTATTTACAATTAACCCTATATATATATATATATAAATGGTATTTATATCACTTTTATTATGCCCTATTTACAATTAACCCTATATATATATATATATATATATATAAATGGTATTTATATCACTTTTATTATGCCCTATTTACAATTAACCCTATATATATATATATATAAATGGTATTTATATCACTTTTATTATGCCCTATTTACAATTAACCCTATATATATATATATATATATATATATATATATAAATGGTATTTATATCACTTTTATTATGCCCTATTTACAATTAACCCTATATATATATATATATAAATGGTATTTATATCACTTTTATTATGCCCTATTTACAATTAACCCTAACCCTGTATTATTTCCAAATTTAGATAAAAAAAATTAATTTAAAATGTAGAAAATAGAACTGTGATTATTGATACACAGCTGTAGAACTGTGATTATTGATACACAGCTGTAATTCAAGTGACACACCATTAAACAGTTATTTTACTTGATACACAGCTGTAATTCAAGTGACACACCGTCAAACAGTTATTTTACTTGATACACAGCTGTAATTCAAGTGACACACCGTCAAATAGTTATTTTACTTGATACACAGCTGTAATTCAAGTGACACACCATCAAACAGTTATTTTATTTGATACACAGCTGTAATTCAAGTGACACACCGTCAAACAGTTATTTTACAGTTTCATTTAACTTTTTTAACATAGATTATAAATTTTGTATTTATTTCAGTTGTAAATATATTTGCTGGTATAGAGTTGGCTAAATCTGGTGCCCCTCCATATTTAACATGGGTAATGATTGGCTACGTAGCTTATTACATTACTGTTAATGTAATATTAGAAGTTCACAATTGTGCAACAACCAAAGCAGGTTTGTATAATGTCTGTTCAATTTCTGGATTTTATTGTTTTTAATTTTGTTAATATCTGGTTAAATGTTATATTCATAAAACATTATTATTATATTGGTTATCAATTTTTATGTCACTTCCTTAAATAGAGGGGGATATAGGCATCCTCTTGTTTTTCTGTCCGTCATGCATTTAATTTATATACTAAGCTGCAAAAGAAGCATTGTTTATTGTAAATGTGGAAAAATAATCAATATGAATACAATTAACATATATTTTTTAATGGAAATGTCTTTGTGAAGATTTTCTTCCCATGTTCACTATCAATACAATTGAAAATATGAACTTTTTAGTCATGAAACAAATAGTCCTAAACTGTTATAACTCAGATATTTAATATTAAACAATATGATATGGGTTTTTGTATTAAAATATAAGTTGATGTTGATATTTGTATTTAATACCTTGTAAACAATTCACACAGAAACTGTGTTTTAAAATCATAATCAACATGTAAAGTGACGTCCTCAGATGATGATCAGTTACTTCTTTACAAATAACAGAACAGCAGTGGTGGTGTAATGGTTAGTTTGCTCACCTCAAGTGTGGTAGATCATTGATTCCAGCCCTGGTCAGGTCAAACAGAAGACTATAAAATTGATATTTGTTGCTTTTCCAATAAACAAGCAACATTAAGGAGTAAGAGCAAAGACTGTGTGGCTTAGAATCAGGATAATGTGTCCAAGGGATGCCACATGTCAACCTGCGGACTGTTGTTTCAGTGATCTTGCACAATAAAAATCCAACTAAGCGTTTTTGAATCTAGTACAAAGCTGATATTTATCATCTCATTGAAGTGTAACTTGTTCTCACCATGATATAGATGAAATCATTGAAGTGTAACTTGTTCTCACCATGATATAGATGAAATCATTGAAGTGTAACTTGTTCTCACCATGATATAGATGGAATCATTGAAGTGTAACTTGTTCTCACCATGATATAGATGAAATCATTGAAGTGTAACTTGTTCTCACCATAATATAGATGAAAAATTGTTCACTTAGATTTAAATAACAATCACTCACACACTCTTACAAAGAACAACATTTATCATGTAAAAAAAATTCTGGGTTTTTTTTCTTTCTGCCAGTTGAATTTATGTAGTGACCACATTATATAACTTTTCTATCTGATATTTCAGAACGTGAAAGAGAAAATACTTATATGTATGAAATGCACAGAAAGCCATTTTATTATTCCCACAGTAATGCACATTTACAGCTTGAACCACCAGTAAGTATAGTCATATGTACCAATAAAAATATTACCACCTCAGTAACCACCAGTAAGTATAGTCATATGTACCAATAAAAATATTACCACCTCAGTCTTGTAATGGTTAGTGTATTCGTATCTAGTGTGGTATATTCTGGGTGCGAGCCCCTTTCAGGTCAAACTAATGTCTATAAAATTGGTATATGCTGCTTCTACGCCAAGCAAGCAGTATTATGGAGTAAGAGTAAAAACTGATTGGCTCAGAATGAGGATAATGTGTCCACGTGAAGTGACATGTCTACTTATAGACTATTGTTTCAGTGAATTAACACTATAAAATGTCAACTAAGCGTGTTAGTACGAAGCAGATATCATCATCATCTCTAATGTAATTTATTCTCTCAGACTTTTAGGATTCAATTTTCTGTTAATTGTTTTAGGACAGCAATGCATGATCAATTATCCCATGTTGGTACAAATGTCAACTGAGATAAACAAAGTCATGTGATTCAATGTAACTTTCTTATGAAATATTTAGAAATAGAAATTAAACCATGCTACAAATAGATTTTAGCAAAAGTCATGGAATATTCCAAGGTGGGGGGCTGTCGTTGTCTTGATCGTATGGTAGTTGGATTTACAACCACCTGTGCAATCAGTGTCTATCTCCATTAACGTTGTGAGTTCTTGGTGAGGTGTATTCAATACAACATTATGTGATAAAGTTTGTCAGTGACTTGCGGCAGTTTGGAGGTTTTCTCTGGGTACTCCGGTTTCCTCCACAGATATAACTGAAATGTGGTTGAAAGTGGCATTAAAAGACCCTAGTCCTAACCCTTACTTATTCCAAGGTGATTACCTTTACTTTCTCATATTTGAAAATTGATTTGGAACTCAGATTTTAAAAGTTTGTGTCATTTTTTTTTTATATTGATATACTTTTTATATTGTTTTTTTTATTTTCATTTCAGTACAGCAGAATGAAGAAAGCGTTAATGGGTACACATATATTAATAATAACTGTTACTACATTACTGTTAATAATTATACTGATAATTGGTGGCTAGGCTTTATATTTATATTGTTTGTAATGTTCCAAGGTTTTGTGATTCCGTGATAATACGAACACATATAATGCAATGTTTAAAAATGTTTTTTATCAATTTTGCTATATTTTTGCTAAAGAAATTTGAAGAGATGTTTTATTTTGCTACATATGTTTTTATTATTATTATTATTACATAATGATTTTATTTAAGCAATTGTATTGGCTATCATGCTGTCACCTGATATTGTTTGATTAAAACTCGTATTGACTTGGTTTCGTTTTCGTTTAATGTAATAAAACAATTACAGTCTTTTGTATCGGTCAATACGAGTTTTTATGGTCCTTAGAAATCAATATTAACCTCAGCCGAAAGGCTTCGGTGAATATCGTTTTTAAGGTCCATAAAAACTCGTATTGACCTCAACAAAAGACTATAATTGTATATTATCATTATAAAGAAACAGATGGTATTATCAGTGAATCTGAATCAAATGGAGTCTTCATAATACAATGATTATCTGATATTTTATAATGTGAATGTGTAAACTGTCATAGTTGTATATAAAGTCACTTTAAAAACTGTCATGTTGTGTCTATAAGTCTTAATGTAATGACTGTTGATCACAATGACTTTAAATTTGTTTTATGTGTGTCAGCTTACTATTAGATGTGTTAAAAACACTAGATTACTATTAAAATAATTATCTTGTTTCTCTTGTCACTTATTAAAGAGAATTCTGAAGGACTTTCAACATTTATTATTGTTCCATCATTCACATGGCAGAAGTGAAGTCTGAGAAACAAACTATTTATAGATAATTATTTATATTTCTTAATTTTACTGAATAACTGTTTACTTGTATGTAAGAGAAAATTTATATTCAATGGAAAAATTATGTTTGTGCATATATTATTGACTAAATCAAAGATTTTTTTATAATTTGTTTTTTCATTAACAGTAACATTTTATTTCATATTACATTGCCAAATCATGTACAGTTCATCATTAACATGTATTAAATGACTATGAATTTTCTTAATTCTGATTGGTTTAGAAGGTTCATTGCTTCCTCTAACAGAACTACATGTCCACCATGCAATTTTGCACGTGAGGTTAATAAATCTCATGTCGCAGTTAGTACGTAACCAAATATAGTAACAGGGAAAAACCAATAGACTGATTAATGTCGATAAATTTGATTGGCCGACATTTTGAACCTCAACCAATCAGAGGCGGTCTTGCTAACAAACTTCGGTAATCAGCAGACGACTGTTGGTAAACAAAAATGAACGAAGCAGCTTCATTAGTAGAACCAGAAGTTAAGACACGTTTTATTTGTTAAAATTTTGAAATTGTATTCGCTTTTTCTTAATCAATTTTATTGTTTTGAAACATTAGAAATGTCAAGCTTTAAAAACTAGTGTTTGTTGGTTTGAAGCAGCTACATATAAAAAAGAATAAATGGAAATGTCTAAGAAACAGCAACAATTCACAATTTTCACCCCAAAATTACACTTAGAATGTGTCATTTAATAAAACAATTGATGACTTTTCATTTCGGTGGACACTGATTTATCAACCCCTTGGAAGTGATGTTCACCTCAGCCGTTTGCTTCGGTGAACATCATTTCCTCTGGGTTGATAAATCACAGTGTCCACCTTATGAAAAGTCATTAATTGTATAGTATTATATAAATGATTTATGTTTATTGTTAGACTAACTATGATGGTACACCTTGTATAATGTGGTCTACATGTCAGTCATCATCGGTAGACCATGGCTAACCATCTTCCAATACTCTCCACTGGTCATCCGTGGGTCATTTGAAAGAAAATTAATTGTACTCATGAATAATTATGTCTGCCTTTCGAACAAAGGGAGACATATTGTTTTAGTCTGATTTTTTCTTCCACTTCCACTTCTTCTGCTTCTGCTTCCGCTTCTTCTGCTTCTTCTCAGCGAAGCTTGTCCAGACCATAACTTTTTTGTCTTTCCAGATAGGTCAATTATATTTGGTATGTGGGTGCATGACCATAAGGCGGTGTGTCGCGTACCATAATGACCTTCGTGGGACCTTGACCGTTGACCTCAAGGTCAAATAATTGTTTTTTAAATAGTATTTAGTTGTTAGGGCCATAACATTTTTATCTTTCGAGATAGGTCAATGATATTTGGTATGTGGGTACATGACCATAAGGCGGTGTGTCACGTACCATAATGACCTTCATGGGACCTTGACCTTTGACCTCAAGGTCAAATAATTGTTTTTTAAATAGTATCATTCAACTCATAATGTGTAACTTATTGTTGTACAGATGGCCACATTAAGGGGAGACATAAGTTTTAGGTATCTAAAACAGTTCTTCCTAGTTCATTATGAACCTGTTTGACTCCATGATGAGTAGATAATGTCATTTATATGAACTTACATTACATTCTGCTGGATCAGAAAATTATTTTACACTATTTTGATACCTTATATTTGTATAATAAACGAACAACATTGTTTTATATTATTATTATTTATTTTTTTGTGAGCTACCGACCATTCGTAAATATGAATAATGTTATGTTGATATAATAACTTCCAAATGCTGGATTAATAATCGGACAACCCTGCAATGAAAGCAATTGTTTCAATTGACCCACAGGCGATGAATGGAGAGTATCAGAGTTTGTTCAGTCATGGGTTACTGACGATACATAAGAATCCATTTACATCAAAGTTGATGTTGTTATATCATTTCTTTTTATGTTTTTGTTATCAATTAACATATAACAACATACTGTCATGGTAACCTGTCACTCACTGTTGACCATCAAGTCATACTGTCATGGTAACCTGTCACTCACTGTTGACCATCCAGTCATACTGTCATGGTAACCTTTCACTCACTGTTGACCATCCAGTCATACTGTCATGGTAACCTTTCACTCACTGTTGACCAACCAGTCATACTGTCATGGTAACCTTTCACTCACTGTTGACCATCCAGTCATACTGTCATGGTAACCTTTCACTCACTGTTGACCATCCAGTCATACTGTCATGGTAACCTTTTACTCACTGTTGACCATCCAGTCATACTGTCATGGTAACCTTTCACACACTGTTGACCATCCAGTCATACCATAGTTGAAATATGTGAATGTTATCAATATAAAATTTAAATTATTTTGTATCACAATAGAACTTCAAGTACTGGTCATGTTTTATTTCACTTTCTTTGTTGTGAAGTTGTGAACACTATATATATAAAACACAAATTATGTGCGTACCTACTGAAGGTTATTCCAGAAACAGCTCGTGCACACGAAATTTGATATCTACATTTTTATTCAATTTAAAAAAGTGTAACTTGTTACTGTTCTGTTATAAGTATTTGTCATTCATAGCTAAAGTGTTTTATTTTGTTCATGTCTTCCTCTCATATTAGTTCAGTGGATTCCTCTCATACTAGTCAGTGTTCAGTGGATTTTGGAAGTGAAATGTCTGGTTGGAAAAAAAATTGATAGATTTTGTTGTTAAGAAATATACATTTGTAAATAGGAAAGTCCCCTGAAATATACATGTACAAGAATTTTACCATTATTTATTTTTTGTTCTCTAATATTTTGATGTAGGTTGATAGAACATTGCTATATTGACATAATTTTGCTGATAAAATTATATTATGACTATTTTTTACAGTCAGTAAGAAAATAATATGAATAAATAAGAATGAATAAGGTTGTGTGTAAATTGTTATGAGATGTGTGAAAATTGTTATTTATATTAATTGTGATGCAATGTTTATTTATTTTTACATAAATAAATTATAGGACTGACATATCTTTGTATTGATGATACAACCCTGTAGTATCCCCCATCCCACCCCCAACATCTGGGTGAGATCCACATTGATGACACAAGCCTGTAGGCAGGACTGCCAAGAGAATTTTTGGGCCCCAGGGCAAAAGGAAGCTTGGCCCCCCTCCTCCAATTCTCCAAATAATGACACTCAAACTAAGTCCACCACGGTGTGTCATAAGCAAGGAATCAGTACAACAAAAATGAATTGATGAATTGTGATTTAGAAAACAGTTTTCTACTTGTTTAAACTCATGGGCCTTGGCTGACCCCCAACCCCCCCCCCCCCCCCCCCCCCCCCACTCTCGGTGGGTCTGCCATGTAGTCTCCCCACAACACCTGGATGTGATCCACAGTGGAGATGTATCATGTATTGCTAGCGGTACTGTTTTTCAATCTTGAAAAATGTCATAGAATTGGTAACCAGAGAGAAATATTACCTAATCTTCTCGGCTGCAGGAGTTGAATTTACATACATGGTATCTGGAGATTCCCTGCCTGTAAAGGACAATCTGTAACATCACATAATTAACAACAGTTTGTTTTACATGGTTATTGATTTCATGTTTATACTGTTTTGTATGTGGTCATTTTTGGGCCCTATCCATTTTACCCTATTTAACTTGTGGCGTTAGGCTCATTAATAATACCACATTTTACTTGTGGAGTCAGGCTCATTGTAATACCACATTTTACCCTATTTTACTTGTGGAGTCTGGCTCATTGTAATACCACATTTTACCCTATTTTACTTGTGGAGTCGGGCTCATTATAATACCACATTTTACCCTATTTTACTTGTGGAGTCAGGCTCATTATAATACCACATTTTACCCTATTTTACTTGTGGAGTCAGGTTCATTGTAATACCACATTTTACCCTATTTTACTTGTGGAGTCAGGTTCATTGTAATACCACATTTTACCCTATTTTACTTGTGGAGTCAGGCTCATTGTAATACCACATTTTACCCTATTTTACTTGTGGAGTCAGGCTCATTGTAATACCACATTTTACCCTATTTTACTTGTGGAGTCAGGCTCATTGTAATACCACATTTTACCCTATTTTACTTGTGGAGTCGAGCTCATTATAATACCACATTTTACCCTATTTTACTTGTGGAGTCAAGCTCATTGTAATACCACATTTTACCCTATTTTACTTGTGGAGTCGGGCTCATTGTAATACCACATTTTACCCTATTTTACTTGTGGAGTCAGGCTCATTGTAATACCACATTTTACCCTATTTTACTTGTGGAGTCTGGCTCATTGTAATACCACATTTTACCCTATTTTACTTGTGGAGTCGGGCTCATTATAATACCACATTTTACCCTATTTTACTTGTGGAGTCGGGCTCATTATAATACCACATTTTACCCTATTTTACTTGTGGAGTCAGGTTCATTGTAATACCACATTTTACCCTATTTTACTTGTGGAGTCAGGCTCATTGTAATACCACATTTTACCCTATTTTACTTGTGGAGTCAGGCTCATTGTAATACCACATTTTACCCTATTTTACTTGTGGAGTCAGGCTCATTGTAATACCACATTTTACCCTATTTTACTTGTGGAGTCAGGCTCATTATAATACCACATTTTACCCTATTTTACTTGTGGAGTCAAGCTCATTGTAATACCACATTTTACCCTATTTTACTTGTGGAGTCAGGCTCATTGTAATACCACATTTTACCCTATTTTACTTGTGGAGTCGGGCTCATTGTAATACCACATTTTACCCTATTTTACTTGTGGAGTCAGGCTCATTGTAATACCACATTTTACCCTATTTTACTTGTGGAGTTAGGCTCATTGTAATACCACATTTTACCCTATTTTACTTGTGGAGTCAGGTTCATTGTAATACCACATTTTACCCTATTTTACTTGTGGAGTCAGGTTCATTGTAATAACACATTTTACCCTATTTTACTTGTGGAGTCAGGCACATTGTAATACCACATTTTACCCTATTTTACTTGTGGAGTCAGGCTCATTGTAATACCACATTTTACCCTATTTTACTTGTGGAGTCAGGCTCATTGTAATACCACATTTTACCCTATTTTACTTGTGGAATCAGGTTCATTGTAATACCACATTTTACCCTATTTTACTTGTGGAGTCAGGCTCATTGTAATACCACATTTTACCCTATTTTACTTGTGGAGTCAGGTTCATTGTAATACCACATTTTACCCTATTTTACTTGTGAAGTCAGGTTCATTGTAATACCACATTTTACCCTATTTTACTTGTGGAGTCAGGTTCATTGTAATACCACATTTTACCCTATTTTACTTGTGGAGTCAGGCTCATTATAATACCACATTTTACTTGTGGAGTCAGGCTCATTGTAATACCACATTTTACCCTATTTTACTTGTGGAGTCAGGCTCATTGTAATACCACATTTTACCCTATTTTACTTGTGGAGTCAGGCTCATTGTAATACCACATTTTACCCTATTTTACTTTTGGAGTCAGGCTCATTATAATACCACATTTTACCCTATTTTACTTGTGGAATCAGGCTCATTGTAATACCACATTTTACCCTATTTTACTTGTGGAGTCAGGCTCATTGTAATACCACATTTTACCCTATTTTACTTGTGGAATCAGGCTCATTGTAATACCACATTTTACCCTATTTTACTTGTGGAGTCAGGTTCATTGTAATACCACATTTTACCCTATTTTACTTGTGGAGTCTGGCTCATTGTAATACCACATTTTACCCTATTTTACTTGTGGAGTCAGGTTCATTGTAATACCACATTTTACCCTATTTTACTTGTGGAGTCAGGTTCATTGTAATACCACATTTTACCCTATTTTACTTGTGGAGTCAGGTTCATTGTAATATCACATTTTACCCTATTTTACTTGTGGAGTTAGGCTCATTGTAATACCACATTTTACCCTATTTTACTTGTGGAGTCAGGCTCATTGTAATACCACATTTTACCCTATTTTACTTGTGGAGTCAGGCTCATTATAATACCACATTTTACCCTATTTTACTTGTGGAATCAGGCTCATTGTAATACCACATTTTACCCTATTTTACTTGTGGAGTCAGGCTCATTGTAATACCACATTTTACCCTATTTTACTTGTGGAGTCGGGCTCATTGTAATACCACATTTTACCCTATTTTACTTGTGGAGTCAGGCTCATTATAATACCACATTTTACCCTATTTTACTTGTGGAGTCGGGCTCATTGTAATACCACATTTTACCCTATTTTACTATTGGAGTCAGGCTCATTATAATACCACATTTTACCCTTTTTTACTTGTGGAGTTAGGCTCATTGTAATACCACATTTTACCTAAATGCTTATCTACTATTTTCTTATTTTTTTCTCATGTAAGGTCCACGTGAAGCATTGTCAACACTTTGCCTCCATCCTCTTCGTCTGTGTCCATTAGTTTTTAAGATTCCATTCTTTTTTTCTCATAAATCACTGCAGCAAATGGAATCAAACTTGGCAATATATTTAAAACTACTTTTAATTTCCTTTAATCATTTTAATAATGTAATGGATGGTTACAAACAACCACCCAGAAAGCAGTTTTCTTTGTCTGGTATTATTAAATACGACTGCATCCAATGGGAACTGAATGTCTGAATATGCAGCAATGCCAAGACCGATAGTCTGTCCTGTCACATTGTGGCACGTAAATATGTCTTTACACGTTTCAAAACGCTGAAAGGAGGGTGGCATTGTAAGGTAAATTTTCAAAATACAATAGAGATGCGGATACCATTTTTTGCTTACAAGTTCCAACGTCTCACAAAGATGGCTTGGTCTTACCTGGTCTGTGGGATATAATTCCCATCTTGCTTTCCATCTTTTTACTTCAAGTGTAAACTTTTGCTGAGTTTGCAAATCTGCACTATAAGCATCATATATATTCAATTCATCCTCCCGTTTTAATTTATTTAAATTGATCGGTATCAATAACTGTACCAGAAATTGATCTCCGTTTTTTCACCAAACGGCACCTTAATTCGATTAACAAAGTGATCTAGGAACCAGTAATCCTTGGTGTTTGCTAACTGTGGGTTGGCACGATTTCGTTGTCTACCGGTTGTCCGTGGCTTAGACGAGACAACACCAAATTGCACCGCTAAATCTACAGCTTCATTATATTAAGTGTTGTAAACACTAATGACATTTCTCTGTCTCAGAATGTCGAATCAATGTTTGACATTCACTTAAAGCCTCTATTAAATCACAGGAGATCATCTGTAACATTGTTATTATCGAAACAACAGCGTGCTAAATATGACTAAACCACTAGTGGCAAAATAAAGTAAAATCGCACAAATTTGTTTCACCATTGGTTTGTAAATATACTCTAGGTTACTAACTATAACAGGAATTGTCATACTGCAATAGAAAATCTAAGTGATCCGATTGGTTATTTACTCGATTTCACTAATCCATATTATACGGCTCTAGCCGGTAATATGAAAGCACGTGCCAAGAAAGATAATTCATTTTGAAATCATAGGTAATCAAGATGGCGACCCCCAGGTTCGCCTGTCATTCTGACGCCGATATTGAGGCAATTCTAAATGATTTGTTATTTTTCTGTTAAAATTGTTAAGTTGTTTATTAAATATGTTGAAGAATTTCTGTAAAGCAAAGTCATAGCTGGGGTTAAATGTTCATGAGACAATACATGTATAGTAGTCATGTTCTTTATTTAGGCTTTACACAGGTAATATGGACCCATGGTATTGCAGTATGACAAATTCGTTATATAGGTTTTAGACAGGTAATACGGGCTCATATAACCTGTCCGAGTTGTATATTTCCCTCGCCTTCGGCTCAGGAAATATAAAACACAGACAGGTTATATGATCCCGTATTACCTGTCTAAAGCCTATATAACTAATAATGTAGCTTTAAAAGTTGCTAATGCATTTGCACGAATACACCAACGAGTTTCACACGAGGTGTTCAGTTTACTTTTCCCGTCGTTCCCACATAATTCTTACTCAAATTTATCCATTTTTAGAAGAGTATTGGAATTTCGAATTCGATTACTTGCATAGTCGCCATCATGATCCTTACTGATACATCTGATGAGGAATGTACAATAGCTAAGTTTAAAACATATGCTTTAGAATGTACGTATTGCGCTATTAGAATCCGTTCTCTAATACTGGCTTGAACACCTCTATGAATACCCGACATGCTTGCTGTTCCATCATACCCTTATGCTCTCATATTATCAATAAATTATCTGCCGAAATTCACAAGACTAGCTAAAACAGCTCAGCAAGATTTTCACTAATAGTTTCGCTTGCACTCACCAAACCAAGACATTCCTCACAAAGTATGACTTTACCACCACACACCCTACAACCGGCTATCTGGACAGCAGATGTTATCCGGAACTCAGATCATATCTACGTCACACGGAATGACAGGTAGGAATTTCTTTGACGTTTTTCTTCCATTTTATCTACTTTTTGGATTTTAAATTTATGTGTGATTTGTTGTACTACAAATGAGAAATTTGCATGCCAAATATGACAGTATAGGTTTTAATATTTAGTAAGTTTTCAATCAATGAAGATAGAATTTGACATTTTCAACAGAGAATTCTTCAGAACATTAACGTTTTCTCTAAAATTTCAAAAGAAAGCACAAGTTTCTATCATATACATGAAAAATATAGTGTTTCTTCTACCTTCCTGTACAACGGGAACTCGAAGCGTTATGTAGTAAGAATATTATACGCAATTTCATTCCAGTGGTCAAAATGTTTTGGCTATCGGGGACAGCAGATTATTTTGAAACTATCTATCACTGACAGCAGATTTTGGCAATCGGGAACAATAGTGACATGAATTCTTATTTCTGTTTATCCTGTAATAGAGGAAGTTAGTCCTCATTACGGTAGACCACCACGGTAAACCACATACTGATGCTCTAGTTCTCGCGTCGGTTTCGCGAATATACTGATCGCGAGACTTAAATGTTAGGGCGCTAACATTTAAACCCGGATGTGTTAGCCAGCATAGATACGAAAGTAAATTACTTTCATGAAAAAGATTTAAATAATAGCTACTTTGTTTTGGTTTTCTTAACTAAAATCTTGTATTTTCATTCCCAAGTCAACAAATTTCAAAACGACATATATTACAATTGCAACTGCGTGTTTGTATTAGACCCAAGCACAGTAATATTTCAAAAGGAGGGGGAGGGGGTATTACAATTTGTGTGGTATTAGATCAAAATCATGGCAATGCTATGCTTTATCAATTGGTTGCTAATTTGCAGAGTATGTTCCCATCCTAGGAGGTTTTTCATAGCTTTTCATTCTCCATTACTAACCAATAAGGCAAAGTAACTGATTATAAGATTAAGTTCATTATATTCTTGTTTATTCATAATTTAAAAAAAAAATCTGATCCGCAAAAGTGACTAATGGTCTCAAAATCCTGGCTGAATGTGAATCCCTGATAGTATTAGCTGTTGCTTGTATTAATTTCCATTGTCATTGACTTTGGAAATGTCTTTGAGGTGGATAAACTGAGAAATACCTTGAAAATTACTTCTTTTAAAAAGATTTGATTGAATTAGGATATTTAGAAGTTTTGTAATATTTCATTTTTGATAAATATCAGATAATATGGAGTCTATTGATCTATCTACTGAGAATCCACTTGATAGATCTTTTCTAAATATTTCTTTGGAAGAAACCGTTTATACAACTAAATATGATTCCGACCAATGTGACATTTGCCAGAAAAAGTTCAAGTCTCAACAAAACTTAAAGAGACATTTAAAAATCCATGATGGTACTAAATTATTCTGTCCAAGCTGTACCCAATATTTTGATTCTGAAGAAAAACTTAATAAACACAAGATTGACAAACATAGTTATAATCTTTTATGTTCATTTTGCGGCAAAACCTTCAACAAGCATCAAAACATGAACGAGCACATAAAAGCACACGAAATAAATAATAACAATGGTAAAGATGCAGCCGGAAGTCAAGTTCATGTATGCCCCTTTGAACAATGCAGGAAAAAATTCTTTCGCTTGTCAAAGTACCAAGATCATTTAAATACACATACAAGAATAGAGCCTTATGAATGTCAGCACTGCCACAAAAAGTTTACAGGCCGATATAGAAGAAACGAACACGAAAAAGTATGTAACGGAAGGGTTAAGCTAATATGCTGCCAATGTCAAACAACATTTACTGACAGACAAGCACTTCAAAGGCACACAGAAGCACAACACTTGAAGAAAAAAATTGTATGTCCTTGTGGAAAGGTGTACAAGTATTACAGCTCTCTCTTTAAGCACAAAAAGAAGTTGAAACACTAATTTTTTCAACCATTAAAATTATACTTTTCACAGTGTATAAACGGAGGTTTTCTACAATTTGTTTGTACCCTAATTTCGAGCATTAAAGCCGAGGATTTAGCTAAACTATCATGGTGTCTTTACAATATTAAGTAGTATACATACTCCAGCGTGAAATAATAAAATATCTAACCACCATCTTTCAGGCAACGCATTTTGTTACCTGACCTTAGAAATATAGTAAAACCGTTATGGTATCTGCTGATTGTGCTCCAAATAAACTTTTCACATAGATTTTTATATGAGCAATTGTAAAGGTTCGTGTCTTTACTCTGTTTCAGAGTACTGTTCGCATTTTCATATTGTATTAGTTCGTTTAAGTATAGAGAATTCTCAAGAAATGTACACTTTCTATTCAACATTCACATAAAAGAGAAAATAATGTTTATTTGTGTACCTTATAATGGATACAAGGATGTTTTAATATGAATTTTTAGCGTCCCTTTTCCTCGTGTAAATAACAAACCGAGGTTCATATCTGCAAAACAAGTAGAAAAGGGCTTAATTTGTTCAGGGCTTGCTTTGCGTCAGTAAATAAATCTGAGTTTCAACAGCAAGTGGTAATTCAAGTATTAGTAGATGTTTTCATTTTAAGTGGAAAGTAGTTGTAAATTATTCTCATGATAGCAGGAGCAGTACTTTTATATTTATTTAATTTTATTTGCGATTTGTAAAATACCTCAAGAATAACTTATTGTTTTAAATGCTTTACACTGGAAGTGTTTGAAAGTTGTCATTTTAAGTGGAAAGGAGCTCCCATGTAAGCATTCTTGTAATTGTAAAATGTTCTCATGATTGCTAGAGCAGTATTTTTATATTTATTTTATTTTATTTGTGATTTGTTAGATACCTCAAGAATAACTAATTACTTTAAATGCTTTACACTGGAAGTGTTTTTAAAGTTTATTTGTTAATTGTTGTTTCCAAGTTATCAAATAAAAGATTGATGATCTCTAAAATTGTTGTTTTAAGTTTTAATATTGCTTTTCTCCACTTGTCATAGGCTAGAATTTAATTTTCAATATCATATAATTAATTATTCATGATCAGGTCAACATGATATGATAACTTGAGATCAGGGCCCGTATTCATAGAACAATATAAGTTAAGACTTTTTTCGAACAGAAAGATTTTACGCTATTTGTAATGATAAATTAGGACTCCAAATGGAAATGTTTATTTAAGCTGCTTTATGAATACGGACCCTGACTCTTGAAGTGTCGTGATCGACCGGGCGAAATATGCATGTTTTGTTTCTCAGTTCCTTTTTATTTTTTATTTTTTTTTGTTATTAGCATCGAAACCGTTCCATTTACATCTGAAACAAATACGCCAAATATTAGGGGAAAAAAACACAAAAAAACAAATAACCTTTACATTTTATATATTGAACATGTAACACATATAGTAAAATATAAATATAGATTCTAATTTTGTTAGGATGGACTCGAGGTGGTAAATTAATTTAAACCTGTCACAGTTTAACAGTAAATAACGACCTTATATGCACCAAAAAGTAAGTTTTAATGAAGGGTTAAAATATCGTGAGAAATTTCACGAGACTTTTTAGTGTCAAATCGGGAAGTAAATGATTTTTCTACAAGTGTCAGGGAGGAGCGGTATGAATAATGCACAATAATGAGAGAAACAAAGTTAATTAACAATAGAATTTCTTTTAAATATGTTCATGTTCCCGATTGCCATTTAACTCCACTGATCTGATGTTCGTGATAGCCCAATCTGCTGTTCCCGATAGCCAAAACATTTTGACCACTGGAATGAAATTGCGTATAATATTCTTACTACATATAACTTCGAGTTCCCGTTGTGCAGGAAGGTAGAAGAAACACTATATTTTTCATGTATATGATAGAAACTTGTGCTTTCTTTTGAAATTTTAGAGAAAACGTTAATGGTCTGAAGAATTCTCTGTTGAAAATGTCAAATTCTATTTTCATTGATTGAAAACTTACTAAATATTAAAACCTATACTGTCATATTTGGTATGCAAATTTCTCATTTGTAGTACAACAATTCACACATAAATTTAAAATCCAAAAAGTAGATAAAATGGAAGAAAAACGTCAAAGAAATTCCTACCTGTCATTCCGTGTGACGTAGATATGACCTGAGTTCCGGATAGCATCTGCTGTCCAGATAGCCGGTTGTAGGATGTGCACCAGTACATTCAACAAAACTTACACACACGGAGACTTGTTCATGTGTTGAAACACCAGTTGCTTAATTTTAAACCATATTAAGCCAAAGTATTCAAAGATTAGATTAAACATATTTTATTGCTAAATATTATAACAATTGGATCGGACACAAATTATAACAATTTACAAGGGTCCTCTCCACATAATAAATAATTACAATAGTACATGCGTCAGCAATAGTAAATTACAATATACAACATTATAAATAAATTCTTATGAAAAATGAAAAAACAGAAATACAAAAAATACAAAACAATAAGCACATGATGAAATTATATAATCATCAAGAAAATGGGTGGCTGACTAACTGTATAAAAACTCAGTACTTCGTGATGTTTTATTTAGTAAATAAAACACAAGAATAAACAGATAAACATCATCCTTTGAAGGACCATTTTTAAACCACTGAATAGAACATTTCCATTTGACTGCACAGATTTACAGCATTTAATTAAACTCGTACAATTAGTTAATAAAAAGGTTTATTTAAATTTAGTCTTACTACAAAATGTAACAATATTTTTATTGGCTGATTTGTTTGTGCACGCAAGTGCGTCGTTGCATCCAGTCAATGGTAGCTACGCCACTGACAAACGATTGATGAGGTGTATATTTAAAACTACACCAAGGAAGTATATAAAAGTAAGGGCAAGATTTGATTTGATCTCCTTGCTGCTAACAAGGAAGCTACTGAACTAATACTACCTAGTGGTTAAGTGGAACTCAATCATCACAAAGTTTTATGACGGCCACCATTACTTTGCTAACGGGAATATCTATGCCACAAATGACCAGTGATATGTTCCATTTGTCGTGATAATAATCCTGTCCTTTCCCCATTCATGCCCTCTCACAATTTCCAGTACGTGTTGCTCTATCTTTAGTTTTCTGTGTAATGTTTTGTAGATTATTGTTTGTCTTTTTGTCCTTTTTCCTTTGACAATTGCATTATCTCTTCTTCTTCGATTTACGACTGATTATCCCTTTAGTATCTTTAAACCTTTCTTGGCATAAAAAAAAAAGACAAATTTAACATACAAAAAATGCCAGATCTACAAATTAATAAATAATATGGCAAACAAAGACAAAGACAAATAAAAATAAAGACAAATGATTATTACTTACGTGACATCGTAAGCGGTGACATCAGTGAAAGAAAAACTCAATATACACACGCTACAACCGGCTATCTGGACAACAGATGCTATCGGGAACTCAGATCATATCTACGTCACACGGAATGACAGGTAGGAATTTCTTTGACGTTTTTCTTCCATTTTATCTATTTTTTGGATTTTAAATTTATGTGTGATTTGTTGCACTACAAATGAGAAATTTGCATACCAAATATGACAGTATAGGTTTTAATATTTAGTAAGTTTTCAATCAATGAAGATATAATTTGACATTTTCAACAGAGAATTCTTCAGAACTGTAACGTTTTCTCTAAAATTTCAAAAGAAAGCACAAGTTTCTATCATATACATGAAAAATATAGTGTTTCTTCTACCTTCCTGTACAACGGGAACTCGAAGTGTTATGTAGTAAGAATATTATATGCAACTTCATTTCAATGGTCAAAATGTTTTGGCTATCGGGGACAGCAGATCGGACTATAACGTACATCAGATCAGTGGAAGGAGAAAGGAGACATGCACCGCGCAACCAACCATGGTAATGTTATTGTTGTTGTTTTTTGTTTTGTTTTTGTTATTATAAATTGAATTGAAAAGTGAAGGCTTAGATTGAGAAATATGATTGAAAAATATTTGATTCCGTAGAAGTATATATTCCTTGAATTTATGGTGAAAGTTTAGGGCATTTCTTATAAATCTGTAATGTTTGATCAGGCTTCTTTTAATAATCTACACCGTAAGTTGTTTGTTTTTTTAAATAAGAGTACATTGTATATATTAAACCGGTGCTTGTTAGATTGCCTTTAAAACAATAGATGACAATGGCCCAAGTTAACAACCATGGAAATATAAACAAGTCATATTACTACAATTAAGATACATGGAGCTGTCGTGGTTGTGGTCGATTTTATAGATTTTTGGGGGTTTTTTTTGCCCACATCTGTCAAAATGGCTAAATTTTTAATTTTGAACCACGGGAATAAGCCATAAAATATCAACTGAAGCGTGTTTATCTAATCCAATTATGAATACTGATTAATCGTAACTAGTGTAAACAACCGATTGTTACACTTTCTTAATGGCGGACGATAGTAACGCCACCTTGCGTCCACGAACGATAACTAGGTATATTGACTCAGTGTTAATAGAAATCTATGGTGTGAATGACATTTCCATGAATGTAGATAGATATGTACATATATGTTCACGGTGATGGATTCCAAGGATGTACATAGTTAAAATATGCATGAAAATGGTACTGATCACCCAATGTTGGAGGACAGATGATGGGGATTATGGTGACTGGATATGGTTATATATTACACTTATAGTGAGGTTGTCCTGAAGGACGGTTAAAGATTCAACGGTAAGGTAAGGTAATGTAATCACCGATTTCTGAAAACGTCTATATAAGGAAAATTCCGTAATTCTTTTCATTAGCTTTTAAAACATGTACGGGCTTCCGATCAGCTTTTTGCAATGATAATCTTATCATTTGTATAGAGTTGTGTCATTAGCAAGTAGATTCTGTTCTTGGTATTAACAATCAGTTTTAATATTTGAAAAATATTAATCTGTTATCAATATATCTGCAAAAACATATCGTTTTATCGTAACAAATATTCACACTTCCGTGAACTAGCAACTTCCGCTTTTGACTCAGTGGACCAATGAAAATCACCCAAATTCAAAAAAATCCGCCAAATTGTTTGAGGTTTAAGGGAAAGAAGTTAAAGATCGAAGATGGAAAAAAATAAGGAGACACTGTCTGGATATGAATATGCATACAAGAAGAAATCAAGCACTGTCGATAAAAGGGCTTTGCGACTGCATCGTCGTTCGATTGAATGGAAAAATAATCGCGGAGATAGAGTGAACAGTGCAAGGAACTTGGAATCCCTTTCCCCTCTGCAAGAACTCAGTAATAATACATATCAAGACGAAAGTTACGACAAAAAGACTCCATCCAAAATGTCTGAAGCCTTTAAATCGTCTAAATTGGAGGTGGCGAAAGGTTAGTTCGATGAGATCTTATAAAAATACGAAAAAAAGGGGGTTAACTTAAGGTAGGACAGGCAGATATCTTGTTGAAAAAATCAAATCAGTGATACAGGATATTGTTTTTTTTATAACCAATCATAGTGCCCAAGGTGCATGACTACAGATGTCAAACGTTAATACCAAACAAAAAATAGCCAGACTGGCCAGACATCCAAATTTAAACAAGATTATTTAAATATTGTGTCGCTCAATTTCAACTTTCATTAGTTTCAAGTCAGTGCGATATGAAAACTACTTGCCAGGATGTCTCAAACAAAGTGCATCAGAACGAGTAATTTTTGAGCTGGCATTAGTCTGCAGTCACACCCACAGGAAATGAATATATTACAATTGCTTCAAGCCAGGGCTGTCTAGTTAACATCATTATAGTCCCCTGGGCAAAGTAGCGCAACAGGGCTCCTACGGCTGCGTATACTTTATTGTTTATTGTATTAGTATTTCCAACAAAATCAGTATTTAAACATTAAAAAAATCATGCTGTACACACCATGCATAAATTAGCACAGGGTCCCTATGCTCGTGAGGCCCCAAGCAAAAGCCCAGCATGCCCATGTGTTAAGATGGCACTGCTTCAAGCAACTGACAACCATGCAATTAATCTATCCCAATGGCACTGGACAATTATAATATTTATTTCCTGCGACTTATCATAACATGATCATTTAAAATGGTGAATGCTGTGTTAGATTGCTGTTAAATTAATAAAAAAATACATGTGTATATGCCAACGTCACACAATACGGTTGTTTCGAATCATGTCAATTCCGACCACGTTCCGTCTTTTTCGTGTCTTGACGTTTGAATTTCTCGGCAGACGACTTCCGGTGTTTACGCTATTACTGTGAAAACGTCAGCATATCATAGTTGTAAATGCGGTAGATTATAAGTAATTGTAATATGGAGACGCCAAGGAAACCGCTGAATAAATACTGGTGTTCGGTACCACACTGTCTGTCTGATATCAGAAATAATACAAAAAGGCAGATCGTTTTCCTTTGATGATGCTGACAGCCGCAAATAAAGAAAGAAAACAAATTTAATATTAAAGAAGTAATTGTCTGCATTGAAGTCTGATACAAATAAAATAATTTAATTGATATCTGTCTTACAGAAATTGTTAAGATTTTTTTAAGTTGATGATCGAACGTTAAAACGGCACATATCGATTGGAGTTTCTGTTGTAGACATTGACACCGGAAATTCGGCGCTGAGGATTCCTTCGAAATCACGTGATCTGGCAGACGAAAATAACAAAATTTTGATGGAATGGAAATGATTCGAAACAACCGTATTGGAACAGGACACAGGTATAATGACAGCCTTTCATTTTAATGTGACAAGGTATCGTCTCGGTCGGTGAAGCTATATATTTATATTTACGTAGTTAATTTGGCCATACGGGCTAGGTACTTTGTTGTTATGGCTTATGCTAATCGATTTGGTGCTGCTGTGTACCAATGATGTAGGATTGAGTCTGGCTGGGGAGGAACAAAAGATTTGTCTGCTAAAATCTAACTAAAACTTTTTTTTAGCATGTTAAAAAAAACCTCTAAAACTGTTGGGTTGAATGTATAAATATGAAATTCAACTTGAGTATTTGTATATGTTGATAAATGTAGCAGAACATACAAAGGCAACAGTTTTCTCTTGATTAGTAAGATATATTTTATTATAGGTAATTTGGACTGATTTCGGTGAGTGATATTGTCAGTATCAAAGCACTGACTGATGCTGAAAATTATCTGTCAACGTTTAACACCAGTCGTATCAGATAAAGTTAAGATGTGCGTCAGTGTTTTAAGGTCTTGATAAACATTTTGATTAGTCAGTATCAGAGCTCGTCCTATCAGACTTGCTGCTATGCTAATGATAATGTCTGTCTCGACCTTCAAAACTGCTGTTATTATTTATGCCATTATGGTGATTAGTAATGATGAATTAGCATAGCATGTTAAGCTATAATTCCTAATGTATTGCATCTAACATGCTAAGACAAGATAACTCGAGAACAATGAATAGAAAGTAGATGTAAGACCATAATAAAGGATTAAGCATAAACATAGCTCTGGCTATCAATCCCTGGGACATTACATAAGTTGAAGTGATATTTGGAATAGTTGAAAATTAGTAGGAAGTGGGCCAACTACCACAAGCAATTAGAAGGGGTGAAACAGGGCGAAATTGTATGGGTGACATTTGTAAAAAAAAAAAAAGTATCTCCTCCCGTCACACCATTTTTTCATGACTGCATATTTATAACCTCCGCAAACAAAGTTTGGGGGGTATATAGGAATCACCCTGTCTGTCCATGTACCTTGTAAGTGCAACTCCTCCTAAACGACTTATTGGATTTTTATGAAACTTTACACATTTGTAGTACACTACCTGCAGATGTGCATGAAGGAATATGGTTGCTGTCCAAAATTTAGAAGGGGAGATAATTCAACTTATACTTTCATGAAAAGGGGGGGGCATGTACCTTGTAAGCGCAACTCCTACTAAACTGCTTAATGAATTTTTATGAAACTTTACACAGTTGTAGTACACAACCTGCAGGTGTGCATGAAGGAATACCGGGATGTTGTCTCCTTGACATAACTCCATATCCATTCATTTTTCATAGGTAACTTGCTAATATACCTGTATTCCAAAGTTTGAACATCATAGTATTGCAAGCGGGTGGTATCACTCAGTGAGGTCAATCACAGTTCTAGTTATTGAGTAATATTGACCTACCATTTTATTCTTAAACATGCTCTTATTCAAATCATTGCAGAAAACTCTAAAGCCACAGAACAAAAACTTATCAGAGACAAACTTGCCAAATGGAAGGAGGAGAAGGAGCTAAAAAAGAAGTTAGCTGCAAGGGAAAAGGCAAAAAACAAACCTTTTAAAGTCAGCCACATTGATTACAAAGAATTAGAGAAGTTGGATGCTAAAATTAAAGCTACAAAAGCAACAGGACAGGTATGACCAGTGATTTTCCGACTGCATTTTTGGGGCCGAATATCTGTCCCAGTCCCAATGTGAAAAAGGTTCTTTTTTTCCCAATTTCATGGGGGGGTTGCTTTTTGCATTTTCAAGTTTATGACCTGGTTACTGTTTGTTTTGATTATGTAAGCGAAATACTATGCACAAAATACCAGGAACCAGTTCAGTATATTGGGTCGCTTGATTTGTTGAAAGTGGTGTGTATCAGAGAAACAAAAGAGGAAAATGTAGTATTTGGAATAAATTTTATATTAAAGATGTTTATTGAAATAAATTTAACATTAAAATAGTAAACATGTCCTGTGATTTACGTTGCTTGATATTTTATCAATTCATTGGGAATTAAAAACGGAAAACAGTTGATGAAGCGGAATATGCGAATTATTGCCAATTGAGTTTTAAAGTAGGGGGGGGTCAGACTTTTTTTGAAAATGTGTTAAAATATCTTAAAGTACACACCAATGATCAGATCTCCTGAAGATATTTACAGTGGTGTTTAGTTTTTTAAAATCTGTGAAGCGGTTCAAAAGTTGTGACAATTTGAAGTTCGGAAAATGACCACTTATATTTGATAATGGTGGCCATTTTGAATTTTATCTGTCTTTACCAAGAAATAAAATATCAGAAATTATTTGAAAACAATAATGAAATCTAATGAAACTGTACTTGATAAATGTAGTTTAGACATTGTTCTAAAAGAAATTGCATAGTTGTAGTCTTTGTTTCATCAGCAACATGTGTTTCCAAACACATTTTTAAAATTATTTTTTACCATGCATTTCAATGTGAAAATTGAAAACGGCACCAAAATTGGATAAATTTTACCCATAAAATTGAACGTATAAATAAAAATTTTGAATTTTCTCATCAAACTGTATGAGATTATTAAAACCTAGCCTACTATCCACTACAGAAGAGTTTTAAATTCAGTCTAACTGGTCAACAACATGTGTTTCAGGGAATAAATAGTTTCAAAATAGCGGTGCCATTTCCAAAGTTTCCATTCAATTTTGGTCGCTTCTGTCCAGTTTAAATATAAAAAAATTGTGACATGAAGAATTTTCTCCAAACATGTGCATTATTTATATATTTCAACATGTCACCTTTTAAATAATTCACTTCAAATAACAGTGTTCTAGTGCATTGTCACTGCAGCTGTCTTCAAATGTAAGACAGAATTACAGAATTTGCCATTGTGTAAATAAAATTGAAAAATGTCTGACCTCCCTATTTAAAGTTAAAAATAAAAATGACACGATATTGCATAATTGTAAATAATATGTTAAAAATTGACCAGTAATGATGGATTCAAGTACAGGTAACCTTTGAATTAAAAAACGTTTTTACTGCTCGAGAGCAATGATGTTGATGACGTTAATAAAGCTAGTGAAACTGTTTTTGCTTTGAAGTGAGTACGACCCACTACCGCAGTACCGGTCATCGACTCTAGTACTGAACGCCTTGTTATCACTGTCTGTCAATTCAAAAACAACAAATTCAATTTCTTTATTACCTAACACAGCTTCAAATGACATCCAACAGCATGTAAATAGTGCAAATAGTGGCGATGTTCAAGGCCTATGAAAAAACAGGGGGTTCAGCCAGTCCATCGGTCCGGGGCCTGTGAATCTCTGAAGACCCCATAGCCTTAGATTCCGGGAGGTTTTCTCATGATCTCAGTTAGGGTTATAAAAAAAATTGATATATTATTTTAATTGCAGTAGACCAGATTTTAGTGACAATAAAATAACTTCAACAAGTAACGCCTTGCTGCATCAACTGATTATGTTTGTCACTGCTTTGTATCAAGTATATGTTATCTGGACATTCTGCTACACAGGAAATAAAACATTTATGAAAGTTAACCAGTGGTTTTATTGAACATCAAATCCTCAATTTTGCAAGAACTTTCAGTCTGGACATCCAAACTAATAAATTTATTTAAAATTCCCATCATTTACGTGCTCATTTTCCAATTATAAGGGATCCAGGGCCCAGATACAAATGAGTAGGAAAATCACTGGACCCGTATTGATCTTTATGTAGATTAAAGTTCCATCTGTTGGTTACTGGAAACCAATTATCCCATCCTTTCTATTTCACTTATAAATCTTATTGTTTGTGGTGTCAAACCTGGTCAAATCGCCCCACATTTATCAAAATCGTCTCAACATTTAAAAATAAATAAATAATAGTTGTTATTATTATTATTAGTTTTGACAACGACATTCTGATAAGGAATAATTGAGATAATATATATTACAGTATAGATAATAAAACTTACAGTACATTAATCGGAAACGTTATTGTTTAATTTTGTCAGTTAAGTGAGGGTAATTATTTTTGTCCATGTAATAATTCATTTCTTTTAATCAAGCATTTCTTTGTAAAGTATACATGCACACTGTTTGTGTAATAATTAATTAGCTACCTGATTATATTTTTTTTTATTGTTCCAATCGGAAGCATATCAAGGAGACCCAAGCCAATGATACATATTCTTGATATTGCAATAAAAACTTGTTGCGAAGCCATTAGCTTGTCCAAGCTGGTAAAGAAATTATTTAAGCCTGCTACCATCATGACTGGCATTAAACACAATGGCCAGTGATTGCATAGAGTGCAAGCAGGTTGTTAGACACAGGCAAGAAGCAATCCATTGCGATGGTTGTGAGAAATGGCAACATCGAACATTACACTGAATATTGAAGCACATTTTGTAGAAATATTTGCAATTACAAATAACATCATTCACGGATAGACATGTCGACCCACACAGACTCATTATCCTTCTCCTTAATACTACTGCGTGCTTAGCGGAGAAGCAACAAATACCAATTTTATAGTCTTTGGTTTTACCCGATCAGGGCTCAAACCCACGATCTACCACACCCAAGGGGAGCACGCTAACCATTACTCCACCGATGCGGTTAATATTTCAATTAAGACGCCATAAAGACACACAAAATATGAAAGATATTTATACATTAAGATTATCAAACTGATTTACAAACAATAATGAAAACATATACAAAAACATCAGAGGACAAAATTATTGTACATATCTCAATTTTATAATCAAATTAATTTCTTCATTACATTAATTAATGGGGGCGATTTTGCAGTAGGGCGATTTGACTTGCATTCCCTTTATGGTATTGTTTTTCTGGCAAATTTTATTCGAATATATATGTTAGCTGATTAACTATATTATTATGTAATGTCAGTTAGAAATGATTTGCATTTTTTTTTTTAAAGTCAAGGCCAATTTGAATTGTATTTGATTTTTTTTTATCTCTCATAGTTTCTGGGGGGAAACGTAGCGCATCAGACATTGTTCCCGGAAGTCATTTTGATGTGTTCATATGAGAATCGATACATAAATCATTTTGCAATGGCAGGCAAAATTGCCTTGTCATCCTGTGTCAGAATAACAACTTCTGTCTCAGGAAAGATCAAAATTCTTGTGAAGTTACAATAGATATTCTTTTGATAAAACATCAACATGGAAGGATGTGTTGGAGGATGTAACTGATGTGGGTGTCAGATGGAACATTTTTCTTTTTGACCTTATTAAAGTATACAATTTTCTACAAATCTTTACTCTTTTAGTCTATTTACAAAAAATAACTTGTTCATTTCAGGCCAAGCAAGAAAAACCTGGTACAGTGAAAACATTTAAAGCACCAGTACCCCCACCTAGTGTACCAGTATACAAGAAACCAGTTGTTCCCAAGGCAACAGTCAATACTAGACAATCAGTTCCGAAGCCTAACAATAAAACTAAGCCATATATGGTAAAGTTCAAAAGAACCTAATATGTAAAATATTATTTTCAGGAATGTAAATAAATTTAGGAGCTATGAGGGCTCCCAGAGCTGTCGAAATCTCTTTCCTGTCTGTCAGACAATAGGTCTGGCAGATGTGGACAATGTGTCAGACCTATCAAACATTTGCCAGACCTACATTTTTTTTACAACTTCAACTGAATTACACATATACTGACTAAATCCATAAAATGGTTTGTTTACATCTTCAAGTGATACCTTGGAATACTCGAAGTTACTACAACACATTTTTGTGTGACATGTGGATATAAACAAAGATACCAAGTTTGCATAATGCTAGCTATGTACATGTTTCAAGGTGATACCTCTTATAAGTAGCATTAGATCTGGACCGAATCAATTGGATGACTGACAACCTAGGCCTAAATTAAAATTAAGTTTGTTTCCCCTTTCACCAACCGACCCTTAAAAAAGCCGCCGAGTCAAAAAAATGTATATCCCAAAAAAATTTTTTTTAATTAAAATCGTAATTTCCGGAAAATCAATGTGCTTCCGTCCGGAATCGGTTACACATTTAGTAGTCAAAATTTGATTATATAGAAAAAAATAAACAAAAATCGGAGATTGCAAACAACGACAAGTTTGAGAAGCAAAATTAAGTAATGATGCCGGTCATCTTCAAGCGTTTTGTCAGTCCCAAGTTACTGAAAAATTGCTCCAGACATTGGGTCTGATGCGAAGTAGTTTAAATCGGACCTAGTCAATATTTTGTCCGACGGTCCGATAGGTCCGACGATTTTCGACAGCTCTGGGGCTCCTGGGTGAGAATAAAGTTAGTGCATTATTCTCTGTGATTGTTGGACGATTGCTCCTCTTCCTTTGTCAGTCATTGTTTAGCTCTGCACAGGTTTTGATGATGACAACATGATAAAACGCATTAAACATTGATTTGTAATCTGATGTCAATGTAGGGCGTCCTCATCGTGTTAGGTTCAAAAGTAGTGGACCCAAAATATCAATATTTATATAAAAGAAAAAAAAAGGCTACTTTTTACACAGTAACTTTTGTCATTTTTTGTTCTGAAATTTTAAAATCATATCAAAATATAAGATCTGTTTTAATTAGTGGTGTTCCGATGATCGATTATAACCGATAATCAGTTGGTTGGTGTCTTAGACCAAGCACTCGAGCCCAAAAATCTATTTCCGATTAATTGAACAATTCTACTTTCACTTTGATTTTCTGGAAATCTTGTGACCTAATTAAGCAGAAAATAACAGTTTCATATTTCATCAAATCGTGTTAAATAGTTTTTTTTTTTTAAATTTGCAAATGAAATTATATTTCTAACGTCAATTAAAAGTATAATAAGTACAGTGAAAGCTAAATAAAATCAACAAATTTGTAAATTTATGACCGAAAAGCAAATGCGCATTCCTGGCCATGACATGGTGCCGCTATTGACTTATAGTTATACTGACTTAACAATACTGCAGTGATGGGAAAAAAATGCAGTCTTCTATCCTAGATGAAGCATTTTAGCCAATAAGCAGTGCCTGAAAAAAAAAAATTTGGGCCAGTAAAAAATTTGTCACTGGTCCAAATGGCATAATGGTGGCCCAAACATTTTGTGACATTTTTTTTTATGAATATATATCAATATATAAACAGTTTTCAGATTAATTGTTGTTTTATCAATGTCATTAAAATTCATTCTTTCACTAGTCTCACGGGGGTTGGGGGCTCTTCAAGGTAATTTTGGTAGGTACAGGTGTCCAGCTGAAATTGCGAAAACACCCCAATGCATATATTGCTATCAAATGAAACCTGAATTTACTTTTTAACAACCTTGACGCCATTGGCTAGGGTGGTCTTAAGAAACGATGCTAGTCCATTGAATGGGGACAATAAAAGGCTGGTTTGTGTAAGGGGAGATCAATGCCATGATCACATTAAAGACATCCGGAAAAGAGTAGACTAATGCCACTACAAGTACCGCTCTTGCACTCCCCAGAGTGAAGAGTGGCATCACTTGTTTCAATAATTTTGTTATTACCCTTATTTATCCACTATGAAGAAGTGATTTTAAAGTAAAATAACTTCTCCAAACAACTATCTCACTTTGTTGAAATAACAAACGGTGCTGTCATTTTCTGTTATATAAACAACTGTTAACTTTTCCAGTTATTTTTTAATTTGTAAGCAAAAGTTCTGGTTCCAAAAAAGAAAACCACTCCCAATTGTCATTAAAATGTAGCCGTGTACATGAACTATGAAAAGTCGGACAAGTAGATCTTGTATTACGGTTGTCCGACGGGACAAGTGAAAAAATCAGATTCCCAAACGTGCCGGTACGATGGACAAATCTATTTCCACTGGTATAAAATACTGGGTTTGTTGTATAAAAGAGCCCTGTTTGATCTCCAATTTGTCCATAATTTATTTTGATTAAAACTAAAGTGAAACGCCAGATCAAAACTCTTTAATTGTATCATTTATCGTTCCTCCAGACATGCTTTGATGAAGTTTAAGGACATATGACAAAATTAAAGTCGCAATCTCAGAAGTGCTTTAAGGAACTGAAATATCAATATTTGAAATATAAGAACAAGAATCACTCCGGAACGAACACGTAAAAATTATCGGATATCAATTTGGCGCCAAATTTAAGCTTGTCTTTTGTGCAAAATACGATAGAGGACTTGATTTAGGCTTTTGGGAAATATTGAAACCTTTGAAATGGACAAATATTACAAGCTTTTTCCTGATCTGGTTGAAAAGATCCACTAAAATTTTTATTTCTCTGTGAATTTAAATAAAATACTTTGCTTTATTTATATCACAGGCACTTGTTTCTGGTAAAAAAAAATATACCTAGATACTGGTATATTTAGTATCTAGGTATATTTTTTTTACCAGAAACAAGGATTTATATAACACAAATACGAGTTATTACAATTTGTGTGGTATTGGATCACAACACAGTAATATTTCAAAAGGAAAAGGGGGGGTACATATACAAATCACTGGTATGCAAGACTCCAATCAAGGTAGACAGAAATACAAATGTGACATTGAATATATGTCCTTAAGGTAGTTGTGAATAAAAAAAAACCCCAGAACAAATCAGTTCAGGAAGCTTTAACTATATACTAAATTTGGGCAGGGTAACGTCAGAGGGGTCGCGAAACAATGTTTTGATTAATCGCAATTGACTTCTCCCAGAAGTCTCCCCACTTCTCTCTGTTGTCTCCCACTTCTCCCTGTGAGCTCTCTGAAAGTAGTGGGAGCCCTGGATAATTATTCTCTAGTTATTGTAATTTTTATTAATTTTTTCGGACAACTAAAAGATTGAGTCGGACAAGTACTTTTTTTAGTTAGTTGTCTGAAGGGACAAGTTGAAAAATATGTTAATGTAGAGGCCTGAGAAGTGACAGGCCAGATCGTTTCTGTAGTTTTACATTACTGTCAGCGTGAGCGATTTTCTCTCCGTTGTTGGGGGAAAGTTTTTCAATGATTACCTAAGGATTGACACAAAAAGGTTTCCGATTTCTGTTAAATGAAATTCTTACATGTATGGTGTACATTTTGCAACAGATTGAATGAATAAATTTCCGAACCGTGGAAGATACCAGATCGCAAACATGATAAGTTGACAGAATTCTCTTTATTGTTCACAACTTTCCACTTCGTCCGTGATTTTTAACAATTTTAATAATTAAATCATAAAGAAACAAAAAACACGTTTCTCTTCTAATATTTAGTGAATACTTGTGTATTACATGAAAACGTGTATTGATTGGCTCAATAAAAATACATAATTGGGGAGAACAGTAAATTACATTAGCTTTGTATTCAATTGGCTACAAAAATGTATTTGGACCAATCGCTGTGCTCGTAACAAACCGTTTTCGACTAGAACAGAAGAGTTATGTTCCGCCAGTGACTACCTATTTTGGAGCAGCTTTTGGTCGCCCGAATAAGATATTAGTCGCATTTGGCGACTGGGCGACCGTCCATTTCAGGCACTGAATAAGTATCTTGCCATTCCAGCATTGTACATTGGTATGTACCCTCAGAACGAGTATTTAGTCTTGCAGGTCATTTAGTGAACAAAAAGAGGGCTCGCCTCAGTTCTTCAAATATTGGCAATATAATTTCTTGAATAAAAACATGGAATACTACTGGTAATAATACTGATTACTGTACACTAGAAGTAGAAGAGTCTGGATGACAATGTTCTGTTTTCTGTGTTTCTGTTCAATCAAATTTATTTATGTTTGATGTTGTTTGTCATTTGTTGAATTTTGTTTACTGTCTATGGATTTGTAATCTGATGTGATAAAGACAGTCAGTTACCACTAATTATTTAAGGTACTATACCACTGATCAGTCTAGTAATGAAGCATAAATCAGGCCTCAATAATATAAAAACAATACATTAGGCCATAAAAAAGAATATGTTTGTTTGCCCGAACCCGACCGACTCATAAAAAAGCGCCAGACTCAAAATCTTTTTTGGTTCAAAAATCACGGATTTCTTTTTTTTACAGATTTTGTTCGTATCCGTGTCCGTATTGATTTTGTTACATAGTTTAACCTTATCCGTTCAGCGCTTTTATCACACGACAATTTGTGTTATGTAAAGCATCTAATTGATATGGATGAAGTATGACATAATGGCTTTTCAGTTTTTTACTCTGCACGTAAAAATTGGATTGAAATCAAGACCGATAAAGCATCTAATTGATATGGATGAAGTACGACATAATGGCTTTTCAGTTTTTTACCCTCTGCACGTAAAAATTGGATTGAAATCAAGACCGATAGTTTCCAACAGACTATCGTTTTGAAAACACAAAAACAAGGCACGAAGTATTCGTTGAAGTGTGTGACGACGATTTCTTTCTGAGGAAAACTGATGAAATTTGTGTGACTGTCTTAGACCGATCGGGACACTCGTTTGAGCCCGATTTGGAGGAACCAATCCAAGTCGTTCTTCAAGTATTTGACTCTGCGTTAAAATTTGCTACATTTGTTGTAAATAGATACGCTTCCAGTTTTTTGCATTTGAATTTTGTATTCAAATAAACTCAATTAAAACATTTGTCTGTATTTACAATGTAAACATTGAGAGAGAAAAAATCGGGACATTGAAGTGGAAAACTTGACGAAATGTTATAAGAAAGGATCTTAGTACAGATAGATCTATATGTGTCAATACCAAACTTAACCTATCATTATTAAAGCATTTATAACGTTATAAGGTACAATAATTTTTGAACCCCCCCCTTTTTTTTTTTTAAGTATAAAAAAAAAAAAAATTAAATACCTACCTACCCACACCTTAGAATAGTGGGTAGGGCTTGGGCAAACAGAAATATTTTTAAGTCTGGCCTTAATACATTCAGACAATAGTTTAACATGTTAAATTTTGTCAAGCAACCTAAAATAAAGTACAAACATGACAAAAAACATACACAACATTATATATAAGAGATCTAATGTAAAATTTGCATAAAATAGGTCATTTTCAACAAAGCATAATTTTTTCCGATAATTAGTTCATGTGAAACCGATGATCGATTATGAAATTCCTTCCAATTCCCATCATTAGTTATAATACATGACGTGAAATTTAAAGACAATGCATTTGTTTTAAAACTAAAACTGACGTAGTAATATCCAATTTCACTATTTCAATTCTTGAGAGAAAAAAGTATATAAAAACAGATATCTAATTTATTTTGCACAACACGTTTCTGGAGTAATGGTAATATGATACATTTGTACACTCAAAGGTGAAAGACTAGATATATATATATATATATATATATATATATATATATATATAGCCAAGTGATTTAAAAGTCTTGGGGAGCAAGAAAACCATTTTATTAATTATTTTTTATAAATTATAAAACTTCACACATGGTTTTGTCTATCATATTTCTTGAAGACAAACATAAAATTTTATTGCATTTATCAATATTGTATGAGTATCAACAGTTTTTTCAACACCGTATCTGATTCTCGATACAGCCGCCCGATTACAGTGACCCGTGACCCAGATTAGCACATCCCAGCAGTTTTTTTTATTAATAAGGTTGTTTAACAACTGTGATAGTTTGCTATTAGTATTATTTTAATATTTTCAACTAATTTAATTATTTTGCACATGGATGGAATAACTAAGGGCTGTTTTCATTTTTTTTAAGGCTGCCAAGACTTCAACAAAACCTCCTGCATCAACAACTAAAGCAAAGACATTTCAAAAACCTGTACAACCTGCTCCATTAACCAGGTCTAAAGTTCTGTCTAACAAAGGTAAGGTATTCTAATATTTATATGCAGGGCTGTCATGGTGGTATGGTAGTTGGATTTACAACTGCCTGTGCCACTAAAGTTGTGAGTTTGAACCACGTACATGGCGAGGTGTACTCGATGCAACATAATATGATAAAGTTTGTCAGTGACTTGCGACAGGTCGGTGGTTTTCTCCGGATACTCAGGTCTCCTCCACCAATAAAACTGACCACCACGATATAACTGAAATGCTATTGAAAGTGGTGTTATACACCATAAACCAACCAACCAATCATGCAGGTCACAGAATGCCTATTAGACTGCTTTTTATCTCCCCTAACAGGAAGGTTGATGTGAGGTATTGCCTTCACTTTCCAACTGTTATGGCTTGTATGCTTTTCACATAAATATTTCATTTTCATCTTAAAAAAATCACTTGTTTGATTTAATCAAAACTTGTCAGGAATATTTATTACATAGTATTTTACAAAGCTTGAGTTTCAGTATAGCACATGATTTTGGTAGATGACAAATTTTTACTGGAACAAGCCTTGTACTTCTCTGTCTGCGTTGGACTGTGGTGAGTTAACCTTGATAAAACTGAGGCTATGTGGTACAGAGAGGGGGTACATGTCTCTAATCTGAAACTCTATAGTCAACTCAATAAAAAACCAAGCCTACTTTGTCTTTTACAAGAACTGAAGTTGTGCATCCCTCCTTTTTTGTATCAATTTGATTTCTGGGATTTCACCAGAACATATAGGGAATTTCAATGTGGCACAGAGGAGGATACACATTTATAGTCCATAACTCACATACTACTCAACTCTAGCACAACCTAATATGCACCTTTTTTTTTTACAAGAGAAGTTCTTTGCTTGCTTATATTACTACCTACTAGTTAAAAAAAGTAAAATTAACTATTTGTACAAATTGGTTTATCTAATTAAAATGACAATAAGTCTTGAAAATCCAAAGAAATTAATGGTCTATTTTTATAAAGTAGATTTTTTTACTTTCCAGGAGCTGTCCCAACAACAAAAGGACCAAACAGAATGGCACAGAATGTTAGAGAGAAAAATAATCTGCAAATAGATCTCCATAAAGTATCAACATCTAGAGGTCAATCTTTTGCCCCAGAAGAATTTACATTCAATGCTCCATCAAACCTTTCATCCTTTGTCTTCAGACCACTGAGTCCAAATGCAGCAGCAAGTTTTCTCAATCCTAGTCAAGATGCTGGAGCGTCATTCATTGGAACTGACCCAAAAAGGTGGGAATATTTTGTATATGCTTTGGAGATACACTATCAAACAACACTTTGTTTGGGATCATGTCATGTAAACTTTCATTCATCATATGCTAGACAGTTAAAATATATTGACCAATCTGACAACAGCTCATGACTTGTACTCAAGTCTTAAAAAGTAGGATCATGGTTGGTTTATCAATAGCAAATATGAATCCTGACATGGCCATAATAATAATAAAAAGATACAAGAAACATCTAATTTTAATTGGAACAGATTTGACCTTTTTGAAGGTGTCAAGATTCAAGGTCAATGCTTTTTTCTTCCAGATTGTAATACATATTTAAAAAAAAAAAAGCCTGCAATGACGTTTTCTGTTTGCCTATTTTCATAGAATTTTTTTATGAGAATGCCTCAATTGTCGGAATGTCAAATCTAATTATAATTTCTTCATGAATGACACTGTATTGTATTGTTGAGTTTAAATTCTAATACAAATTCTACCTTGACAAGAGTACTAGAACTAATTTGAAAAATTTGTAGATGTCAAGGGAGTGATCAGAAGCTGTAAATTGAAGCACAGTCAATACAATGATCAAAGAAAAAGGGCAAAATGAGAAGCAATTGTCCACAAAACACTATGCAGAAAACTCAAATCTGAGCAAATGCAAACCCTTCTAAAAACGGGGTGAACTTGGGTGCTCCAGAAGGGTAAGCAGTTCGATGTCGAAGTAATGACTTTAACTCTACAACCCTTGGTTCAGTAGCTACCATATTAGCAGCAACACTCTGAAGAGAATACTGGTAGGAAAAGTAAGCTGTGGGATATTGTAATAGATTATTTCTATTGATCATGCCAAGTACATGACAATTTGTTCACATTGTTAGCTTCTAATAGAAGTCCTTTTTATGTAAAACAGTTGTTACAAAAATATACATCTATATTCTTGTTTAAAGTTATATTGATGTTGTGTAATTAGTTAAAGAATTTATGTATGATGTAATGCCGAATGGTATTAAAAAAGTTGTTTAAAAAATTATATTTCTCCATATTACAGGTGTTCAACTCCAAAAAGCTCCGACAGTGTCAAAAATGAAATAAAGAATGTTTTCGACCAAGAAAGTGAACAGACATTTAAAGGTTTTTTTCTTATGCACTGTTTGGTTTAAAGAATTCCTTAAAAGGTCACTGACCTGGTCATATTACACTTGAAACCACACCCATTGAATTATATATTATCAGATGCATGTTGCATAACATTCTTATCCTTGATATCAGTACTTATCATTCATTGGTCATTTTACTATGTATTATGTAATAGTACTTATCATTCATTAGTCATTTTACTATGTATTATGTAATTTATATAAAATAGGTTCAACGCACAATCAACCTTAACAGTACTAATGCTGTTAAATCACTGTCCATTTCATGTTTTGAGGGGCTCTATGTCTACCATTGTATAGTCAGTGCTTTTTTTTGCTAAGATCCATGGCAAGGCATACACCCACCAACCTTATGTAAAAAAATTAGTTTTTCTTTGACTTGAGCCATTAAGGAAGATTGGCAGTTTTCTCCAGTTTCTTCCACCAAAACTGACCACCAATATTCTTGACAAAAGCAGTGAACACTCGCAATCAAAATCTGTTTTACGTGTTTCGATGGAAATCAATTAACGATATGTATAAAGTTTACTCCTGGATTTTACAAGGTAGGAGTTTAATTCGCCTCTGTAATTGTCTATTTAATCTGCCTTTATTAAAAAAAATTCTACATTTAAAAAGATTGCCCCCTTGAAGGTGTAAAAAAGCTGCAGGTTTCATATACATGTAGATAAAGTTTACAAGTTACTTGTAAATAAATATATGAAAATTTATTTTACATAGGTGACATTGATGAAACCATGAAAACTGATGAAAGTGTTCAGTTCAATAATTCTCAGGAACCACTTCGTAGATCATTTAGACAAAGAAATGGTAAAAAATCAGAAACTGATGCAAGCAAATTAGTTAGAACTAGAACTCGTTCACAGAATAAGGTAGAAACTCATGAAGGAGCAATGGAAACAAACAAATCTAGAACAGGATCTGTAGGGTTGTCACAAGACAGATCTAGAAAGTTGTCACAGGGAAAAAGAACACTGGACAGATCATCTAGTCGTAGACTGTCACAAGGAAGTGTGTCACATGACACATCTATAAATAAACCAAGAAATAGGTCAAATAAAACAAAGGAAAATACACCAACTAATGTAAGAAGTAGTAGTAGTAAACGGCTAAGAGTTAAGTCTGGAGATAACCTTAGTGATGAAGAAAGCACCTCTAAAAGATCAAAAAGTCTTCATGTATCACCAAAACAGGTACCTGTCAAAGCTCATACAAATGATATACCAAAAAATAAACCTGTTCTTGACTTAAAAGAAAGTTTGAAGGATGAAGCAAAGTCAACACCCAAAAGGAGATCACTGAGACTTTCACGGAAATCTTTAATGAACGTAGAAGTAACCTCAGACTCATCCACACAAGATTATACACAAAGTACAGTAGATGAAGTTTTTAAAAGCAATGAAGTTGAAAACAAAAATAAAGACAATGAATGTAATAATGAAAAGACAGAGGAACCTGTTGTAAAGGCTGAGACTAGTAAACACGCTACACCGTCGTCACCTAACAGACCAAGTGTGAGACGATCTTTACAATCCAAACCAACAGATCTTGATAATGTCAGTAAACCTGTTGTAGAAATGTCACCAAAATCTCTTCAGGATCAGGATCCTGTAGAAGTTAACGCTGAAAACTTGCCAACAAAGAAAATTACACGCAGTACAAAGAGGAGATCAATGAGTTCTGTAGAGGAATTTGTTAAACCTAATGCTAATACTATTGTGCTATCTACTAAGAGAACTGCAAATAAAAAAAAGAGGAGAAAGAGTGTTTATGACCACACTATTGTCAAGAGTCCAGAAGAATGGTATGTTCAGAGATAATTTTGTAGTATAATATTGATTCCAACGTGCAGTATTTAAGCTATATTCAGGACGAGAACAAGTTCATCAATATATAAAAAAAAACTACATAGAAACGGGGGAAATGACTTGATTACCACTGGAAAAGCAGGGGTTAAAAAATCTGCTGGTCCGAGGTCCGGGACCGGCGGTTTGTGGGTTCAGACATAACATTTTCTAATCCCGTAAAGACCGACGGACCAGTTGAAACTGTCCAATTACAGACTTGAATAAAATGGGAGGTTAAAAGTCTGAGTGACAGATGTTACTGCATAATTTTAATCCAACATTGATTGTCTCTTAATATTGTTAACATTGGATTACGTAATCTGAAATAATTCAAGATCGTTTTAGTGCTTTATAGGAGGTGTGTTTTGTTCTGTATGAACCTCCGGTAATTAACGGAGCACACACACCCATGATGGTTGTAATAGAATAGCTTAAGATCAGCTTTACGGAAGCGTATTAGTGAAGCAGTTCAAACAAAAATGGCCCGAGTCATTGACCACTTTGTTTTTTAATGTTAACGGTGCGGCTCGTGATACTGACGACAATAAATTACATAATGAAAAAAACACCACCACCAACAAAAGGTCAAAGATACGATAGGCTAACGGAAGAGAACATTTCAAACATCGTGGAAAGAAAAAATTCCTTTGGTTGAACAAGGGGTAGGCTGATAATTCCGGTGATCTAATCTCGCTGAAATTAAGCTTCCGAAGACATTTTCTGCTGTATCTCCAGAGATTAGACTTCTGAGGACATTTTCTGCTCTGTATCTTTGGAAGTCTAATCTCAATGAGATTACCGGCGATCATGCTAATGAGAATTATGAAGTAAATATGTGGGGTAAATACTGTAAAATATCCAAAATTTGCAACAGCAAAAAAAAACCCAAAAAACCAACAAACACTGCTTTATTAAAAGGTACAACCAATATGCGAAAATTAACTGTTTGATAGCCCAAGAAAAAATGAAAAGCAGCATCTGATCAGGTATTAAGTTGCCAACCTAAAATAGTCATTTTAAATAATATAATTATGTCACACAGTTTCTACTACCGGAAGGGGGGCTAAGTTAATTTTGTGTTCAACAAATTTTATTTCTTCCATTCCGATATTCAGGACCAGTAGATTCCTGGTGCTGACTGGGGACCAGTGAACTTTTGGGAAAAAAAATAACCCCCGAAATGTAAGTTGGGTAGGGATGAAAAAGTTAGACTTGTAACTGCTACAATATGCCTACTATTTTCCTAAATCTACAAAAGAGATCTTCAATGTGCATGGAGTATGGTCCTCTCCACACATGTTACCCACTATGGTCCACTGTCGGGCTTTCTGTATTATAACCTCACAATCCCACATTGAGAGGGTGCCCCCTATCTGTCACCTGGGGATGCGCTTGGCAGCTGTGTGGGTTTTAGCCCTGGGAACCGCCACCAGTACTCGGCTACAGTATGATAAAATTAAACAGTAAATTCAATCTGTGTTTGAAATGCAGTCTCCAGTGTGAAGAAAATGGTGGTTCCACAGATTTCACTGTGCATCATTTAACAAGATTAATATACCTGTAAAATAGAAATTAATTGAACAGTATAGAATGTTGTTAAATGTTAAACACATTTATAAGTCAAAAAATATTATCTAATAAAATAACCTGTAAATTTTGTTTCTTCTAGATCATTAAACTATTGTTGAAGTTGACATCTGTACTGAGTATTATTTTGATCTATTTTATTTTACAGGATAAAAGTTCTTCAGAACAGTCCTATGATTGAAATGAACAGAAGAACAACAAAACAGAAAACTTGTAAGACTTTTTGTTATAAATAAAACAAACTTGTTACTACTGACTGATTATAAAATCAAAATGTATATAAAAAATTATTATACCTATTCTATTTACTGATTAATTGTGTAATGAACTATTCACTGGTGAATAGTCCAAAAAACTGTTCGCCTCCCCTGTGCTATTCACCAGAGGCACGATATATTTTCACAGAATATTTAATCATCTTGATTCATTGGAGGAAACACTAATGGAAATTAAAAATTATCAAGATTTTTCCTAATCTAAGCTAAAATCCTGAAACCAGCAGACATCAACAACAAACATGGCAGCTTGGTCTCTTATGCTGTTCGGTATAATAAAACACTTACTGACTGGATATTCTACTAATAGCAAGTTAACCGTTGCCCTCAACTTCGCCTTGGGCAATAATTTGTGTCTCTGGGAACAATAAACTTGCTATTACCCTCATACCAGTTAATAAGTGTATAATATATTTGTACTGTGTATTATTAATAACTACTGTTATATTTACATAAATAAGATGAAAACTGCCTTTGTGATACAGATAGTACAACTCGGCCAATACAGATTTTTTTTCTCGTATAGGCTGACTGATCCGTAATCACTTATAATATTATCATATTATCTGTTTATTATTAATAATTTTCTGTTAACTATAAATTGCTTTACATTAATGTCGAGGAATAGTGCTTTTATTGCTGTTCTACATTTCAGTCACATTAGGGTCTTCAGCAATGAGCATAACTACCCCAAAATGTCTGATTTTCAAAAAATTGAATAATTTAATAATGCATTTTTTATCAGTCTACCAATGAAATAGTTAACTTATCATGTGGTGTAGTTGATATCCATTACTAACAGTTACAGGTTAGAGTGTAATATGTCATGGATACATTTTATATAACATATATGTTTTGTAGCACCTCCTCCAGCTTTAGATTTTGATCTAGACTTGGAAGAGTTAGAAGAATATAATCCAAGCAAGGTTTTAAACTTTTCTAACTGTGATGATGGAACCAGTACAAGTAATGTACAGATACCAGACACACAGATGGAAACTAATGATGTTCATCAAATAGAACAAAAATCCAATCCAAAGAAATATGCTGTACAGGGTAAATAATTAGCCTAATATATATGTTTAACATGTATATAAGGGGTCTAGGACAATTGCCCCCCATCCTCCAATTTTTTATTTATTTTTTTTATTTGAAAACATTTTTTTTTTTTTAAATGAGAAATAGATATGCATAAACTCAGATTAAAGGATTCAAATTACTTTTAAGTTGGATTTTTTTCTTTGTATATTAATCATCAAAAGGATTATACAGCTTGGACAAGCTATGATAAAAATAACTTTCTCGTATTATTTTTAGATAAAGTTTAATGATTTTAATTACCTTGCAAAATTGGCCTTCAAAGAAAAATTATAAAAAGGAATTTGATTAAATAATGATCAAAGCTATGCAATTAAACGTAGAGCTATTGATACTGATGAGACAGCCCAGCAGATCATCAGCACAGCTGTTACTAACTGTTCTGAAGCAGCAGCAGCTCAATGGAAACAGGGGAAATAGACAATCAGTCGAACCAAAGAGCATAAAGCAACATAAAGCTACCAAAATAAAACTGAAAAAAATTTGTGGGGGGCAATTGTCCTGCTCCCGTATATAAGATAAAACTGCAGGGTTCTACATGTATTACTTATTGTTTACTTGTCTTGTTTATTACCTATGCAATATCTCTGATATTATAATGATTCTTAAACAAATGACCGGTTCTCTGGCCCAAGACAAGTAAAACTTTGTTCAGACCTGTAAATTTTTCGTTTTTTTTTTTTTAAAGAACTATATAAAAATAAATTAAAGAATTAAATTCTGACCAGTAAATTCAAATTTTCTTTTCGATGACTGAAAGACATGTTAATCATTGTATAGATAAGCTGTAACAAAGTTGCTGTTGTCAAATGTTTTTATAAATGGAAAACTATAATTATTATAAAAATTCATCATTAGATTCATTCTAACCAATTGATATTGTACATGTCAGTCAAATTGAGAAGCAGAATTTTCAGACAAGGATTGTCAATGTTTTATACATGTCAGCAGTCTCTTAATTCTACAACAGATACTAACCAAATTATTCAAAAACTAGTTTTGTCCATTGATGGTGTAAAGAAAACTTATAAAATATCCTTAGTAAACAAACTTGAGTTCTCATTGGCTGGTTAATGTTAACTATATTATTTACAGAGCTTCAGGTTGATGAAGTATCAACAACACAGGAGTTGGACAAATCTGATGAGAATGGTAAAACAGAGGAACATGATGTTACCTACTTCAGAAATCTACTACAGTCAGAAACTGACCGTCTAAATCAGCTGTGTCAGAAATGGGATGATATCAATACCAATACACCTGACTTAACTGATGATGGTATAACTTATTTTGTCTTTATGTAGCCTGTTAACAGAGTTGATGTTAGAATGCTCACTATCTGTCATCCATATATAGTCACTATTTTAATCTGCAAGACCTCATACCATGCTTGATAAAAAGAAACTATAAAGTTTCCAAGCAACCTAATTGTAGGCTTTCATGGGTTATCCTTGCTTGACAATTATCAAACAACTTAATTGTAGGCTTTCATGGGTTATCTGTGGTTGACAAATATCAAACAACCTAATTGTAGACTTTCATGGGTTATCCTTGCTTGACAATTATCAAATGACCTAATTGTAGACTTTCATGGATTATCTGTGCTTGACAATTATCAAACAACCTAATTGTAGGCTTTCATGGATTATCCTTGCTTGACAATTATCAAACAACCTAATTGTAGGCTTTCATGGGTTATCTGTGGTTGACAATTATCAAACAACCTAATTGTAGGCTTTCATGGGTTATCCTTGCTTGACAATTATCAAACAACCTAATTGTAGACTTTCATGGATTATCTGTGGTTGACAATTATCAAACAACCTAATTGTAGGCTTTCATGGATTATCTGTGGTTGACAATTATCAAACAACCTAATTGTAGGCTTTCATGGGTTATCTGTGGTTGACAATTATCAAACAACCTAATTGTAGGCTTTCATGGGTTATCCTTGCTTGACAATTATCAAACAACTTAATTGTAGGCTTTCATGGGTTATCTGTGGTTGACAATTATCAAACAACCTAATTGTAGGCTTTCATGGGTTATCCTTGCTTGACAATTATCAAACAACCTAATTGTAGACTTTCATGGATTATCTGTGCTTGACAATTATCAAACAACCTAATTGTAGGCTTTCATGGATTATCCTTGCTTGACAATTATCAAACAACCTAATTGTAGGCTTTCATGGGTTATCCTTGCTTGACAATTATCAAACAACCTAATTGTAGACTTTCATGGGTTATCTGTGCTTGACAATTATCAAACAACCTAATTGTAGGCTTTCATGGGTTATCTGTGCTTGACAATTATCAAACAACCTAATTGTAGACTTTCATGGGTTATCTGTGCTTGACAATTATCAAACAACCTAATTGTAGGCTTTCATGGATTATCTGTGGTTGACAATTATCAAACAACCTAATTGTAGGCTTTCATGGGTTATCTGTGGTTGACAATTATCAAAGAACCTAATTGTAGGCTTTCATGGGTTATCTGTGGTTGACAATTATCAAACAACCTAATTGTAGGCTTTCATGGATTATCCGTGGTTGACAATTATCAACAGTTAATTAAGTGGCATTAGAATTTCAATTGGCAATTAAAATTTTGTTTTATTTTTAAATAAATTAGACATTTTTAATCACTTGTGTAAATTATTGATATATTTTTAACATAAATATATTTTACTTTTTTAACTTACTGGTACTACTACACTGTAGAGTATTGGGGGTGCCCTATAGGGAACCATCCATTGATCATTCACAAAATCAATTCAGCGTTTGGACACATGAAATACATGATACTTGTAAGATACTCTTAGAATAGATATTAAAAAGCACCCAATGACATATTTGGAACCAAACTTAAATCCTCGCAATGCTCAACAGTAGAAAGCGTCCAATGAATTAATTAGTTGTTATGATTTGATGAGTGGAGACTCTTTCGATTATAAGGATTTTCCCCCTTTTTTTTATAAATATAGTTGCGGGTTTCACAAAATAAATGAAGAAAAGGTTGACTATTTTCAAATTTTTCAAATCCTGTCAGCTAGGGGAGATAACACTGGTATTAAAACTCTGTATTGTTTGAACCCTTTCAATTGATTCTCATAAAGATTTGTGTATTAAAGATATTGTAAATTTTCAGTGAGAGGTCAGTTAAGGACAGTAGTTGGACAAGGACAATTACTTGTTGCTCAGAGGTTCAAACAGTTTAGAGGTCTGGTAGATAACTGTGAGTTCAAACAAGGAGAAAAGGAGACAACTTGTACTGATATACAGGGCTTCTGGGAAATGATTTACTTCCAAGTAAGTTCACAAACACTGACATATTAATATTATAGATTTAAGATATTTAAATGAAGGTTGTTCACTGAACCATTTTTTAACAATATACTGTAGTTGCTACAAAAGACTACATTTTTCGTCGTTACCCAACTCGCCATACTTTTCCAGTGGCAGTCAAAAATCGTTGTCCCATCCCTCCTTCATCTTTTTAGCTCACCTTGCCTTTGGCAAGGTGAGCTTTTGCTATCACTTGGTGTCTGTCGTCCGTTAACTTTTCACATTTTAATCTTCTCGTCTGAAACCCCTCAACCATATGAACTGAAACTTGGTAGGTCCTCTATAAAGATTGCTCATTTTGTCCCGATCCATTAACAAATATGGCCGCTACAGGCAATTCTTGTTTCTGATTGGCCTATTTTAAAAAATCTTCTCCTCTGAAACAGCTTAGCCAAATGAACCGAAACTTGGTAGGAAGCATCTATGGAAGGTCCTCTATAAAGATTGCTAATTTCATCTTGATCTGTTAACAAACATGGCCGCCACATGCGATTCTTGTTTTTGATTGAGTGATATCTAAAAAATCATTTTTTTTTTTCTGTTAAAAGGGAGATAACTCTAGTTTAAATATAGAAATATTTTGTATCTATTCAAAATGCAGTTATCTCTGAATTGAATTACAGATAAATATGCCTCTAAAACCCCTCAACCAAATGAACCGAAACTTGGTAGGAAGCATCTATGGAAGGTCCTCTTATAAAGATTGCTCATTTTGGCCCAATCTGTTAACAAACATTGCCACCACAGACGATTCTTGTTTCTGATTGGTCTATTTCTAAAAATCTTCTGCTCTGAAACCACATGGCCAAATGAACCGAAACTTGGTAGGAAGCATCTATGGAAGGTCCTCTATAATGATTGCTCATTCTGTCCCATATCCATTAACAAACATGGCCACCACAGGCGATTCTTGTTTCTGATTGGTCTATTTCTAAAAAATCTTCTCCTCTGAAACCGCATGGCCAAATGATATGAAACTTGGTAGGAAGCATCTATGGAAAGTCCTCTTATAAAGATTGCTCATTTTGTCCCAATCTGTTAACAAACATTGCCACCACAGACAATTCTTTTTTCTGATTGGTCAATTTCTAAAAAAAAATCTTCTTCTCTGACACAGCTTGGCCAAATAGACCGAAACTTGGTAGAAATCATCTATGGAAGGTCCTCTATGGGAATTGCTCATTCCGTTTTGATCCGGTAACAACCATGGCCTTCATAGACAATTCTTCTTTCTTATTGTTTGATTTCTAAAACAGCTTTTCCTCTGAAACCGCTTGGCCAAATGATATGAAACTTGGTAAGAAGCATCTATGGAAGGTCCTCTATAGAGATTGCTCATTTCGTTTTGATCCATTAACAAACATGGCTGCCACAGGCAATTCTTGTTTTAGATTGGTCGCTTTCTAGAAATCTTCTTCTCTGAAACTGCTTTCCCAAAATGAAACGAAATTTGGTGGGAAGCACCTATAGGCTATGGAAGGTTCTGTATTAAGTTTCCTCAGAGCAGAATGAAAGGTGAGCGGCTCAGCTCTCTAGTTTTTATAGTTTTTAACCAGGTTTTCCAAAGGAAAAAATCTGCTTATTAGACTGGTAATGTCCAGGCAGCCAGACACTGAATTTTTATGGTTTTGGGCCAAGCTGTATCTCAGAAACCAACACCTTAACGAAAGTTTAGGATTACTTTGCCCACTATAAAACATAAGATTCCCAAATTTATGAAATTCCACTATTTCAAATATGGCTGCCTAGATATGGATAAAACATAGCTGCCAATACAATGCTAAAGTTTGTACAAGCCATATAATTCAGGACCCAGTACCTTCATATTTTGTATGTTTATTAAGACATGGAGGACTTTTGAGTATAACAATGACCTTGAACATAGATCTCAAGGTGAAATAAGTTAATTTTATATGTTGTATAAACCAAGATGTTTTTAATTTGTACTAAACTTATTTTACTTGAGGGGTATATGCTGCAGGACATGGAGTGTCAAAATATTTGAATTCCAGCGTGGTAAATAAAATATCCTGGAAGACTGTCAGACCTTTTTTTTTAATAGTACCCAACAACCATACCTATTTCAAAACATTTAAATTTCAACTTTGAAAGCATAAATGACTAACTCATATGATGATGTGAACCTTCCTAAGCACCCGAGTTCAATGGAAGGTCGTCAACTGATCTATTTTTATAACACTGACATATTATTATAGGTTGAAGATGTCAATGTAAAGTTCGGTGATTTACAGAAGTTACAGTCAAGTAATTGGGATTTATCTACAATACAGCCAAAGACAAAGGTTATCAAGGTATATACAACTATTTCTTCTAAACTCAGTACTTTAAAGATGACACTAGAACACATTTGATCTATAGACTATTATCACATTGATCACAATATAACTCCTGTTCAATTGTTACATTATATTAAGGTACAGTCAAACTTGTCTTAGGTGGTCACTCATGGGGAATGTCAAAAGTGACCTCTTAAAAGAGGTTCAGTAAAAACGGACCAAAGTTGTCATCAAATGAATTGCCAAGCACTTTCACGTAATACATTTTGTACATGTATTCAGGGATTTCAATAAGGGCCGGTACCCGGCAATATGTCACCGCTTCAAACGAGTGAAATCGCCGGTTCGACTGTTAGAAACTAAAATATTTTTTCATTAAATAAAAGAAATATACAATATTTATTCACTCTTTCTTCTTAAAAGATTTTTAAAATCCACAATTATTAAAAAAAAACAATGCATTTGTCAGGGGACTAGGGGAAAGAAACAAATTTATCATTGATTGGTGTCAATTCTACACTTAACTTATTATCATTTGATGTTTGATTAAACGTTTAAATGATAGAGATATTTCAATTGAAAAATCTAGAGACATATCGAAAAGATAATTATATTATCGATGGATAACTCATGAGATACGCAAATGGAAAAGTTTGAAGCTCCATTTTAAAAGGAAATGCATATTAGAAGGAGGAAATCTTAAAAGAATATAACCATAATTTATGGTTAAATCATGTATGAATCGAAGGATTATTTTCATTTAGATTATTAATAGATATACAAAAAGAATAAATGTGCCATGCGATAAAATCCCACAATATACAGGAAAACTCCCAATATCAAGTAATTAACGCTTTTATTATTATTTTATTTTATGTATTTACATATATAACCTATATGACGATAGCCCCCCCCCCCCACCTTTTTTTTTTTTTTTTTTTTTTTTTTTTTTTTTATATATATATATCATGTAGCCCCTTCAAGTTACAATTCAGCCTGTTCAATACAATCTTATTGAATACCCTGTGTATTTATGGACGTAAATGAACATAAGTTACATTTTTGTATGTTGAATAATGTAGTTCAAAAGTTTATTTTTTAAATGCATATGCATTAGCATTTACACATACACAGTTCCTGAAATGGACGGTCGCCAAATGCGACTAATATCTTATTCGGGTGACCAAAAGCTGCTCCAAATTAGGTAGTCACTGGCCCAACAAAAAACGTCTGGGCGATTGCCTAAAAGACCGTTAAAAATTGTTGTTTTACCGAAACCGGAACATAAACTGAAACTTCAACGGTAGATAACTCTTCTGTTCTAGTCGAAAACGGTTTGTTTTTTTAACCATTGAATACACAGCTAATGTAATTTACTGTTCTCCCCAATTATTTATTTTTATCGAGCCAATCAATACACGTTTCCTACACGTTTTCATGTAATACACAAGTATTCACTAAATATTAGAAAAGAAACATGTTTTTTTTTGTTGTTTCTTTATGATTTAATTATTAAAATTGTTAACTTTCACGGACGAAGTGGAAAGTTGTGAAGAGGATTCTGTCAACTTATAATGTTTGCGATCTGGTATCTTCCACGGTTCGGAAATTTATTCATTCAATCTGCTGCAAAATGTACATGTACGAATTTCATTTTACAGAAATCGGAAACCTTTTTGTGTCAATCCTTAGGTAATCATTGGAAAACGGAGAGAAAATCGTTGACAGTAATGTCAAACTACGGAAACGATCTGGCCTGTCACTTCTTTTAAACTTTTCATAGTTCATCACTATAAGTACACGGCTACATTTTAATGCCAATTGGGAGTGTTTTCTTTTTTGGAACCAGAACTTTTGTTTACAAATTAAAAAATAAGAGGAAAAGTTAACAGTTATATAACAGAAAATGACAGCACTGTTTGTTATTTCAACAAAGTGAGATACTTGTTTGGAATGAATAACCAACTGACATTACCCCGAACTGAGAGGTTATTTTACTTTAAAATCACTTCTTCATGGTGGATTGAAACAAGTGATGTCACTCTTCACTTTGGGGCCACCATTATGCCATTTGGGCCAGTGACTAATTTTTTACTGGTCCAAAAAACAAATTTCGGGCCAGCCAAAGGCCCTCATTTCAGGCACTGATACATTTGTCTGTATGTAAATAAACAGTTCGATAGATCGTAATATTAACCGGTGTCGAGTATAAAATACCAATGCGTCCCTGTGCATTTCAACGAATTTTGAATGGCCAACCTTCGCATATATGAACATATTAAATACGAGAGCTAGGATTTTATTCAACAGAAATGAGAAAATAATAAATCAAAAGTTCGTTCTGCTGAAAGTAGCTTCGGACAAAAAGTTTGGTCAACATTTCTCATAGCAGTCGGATTTTGTTTACTTTCCAATGGGCCATTGTTGTTTGTTATTGAACGAAATTAAAGTTTTTTTAAAAACCGTAATGTATTATTTTTCAACAAAATCACTTTCAAAATACTTAACGGCCACTTTTCCCACTTTGCATTTTTTAATAGCTTCATGTTTCTAATTTAACGTTAAAATACGGCTTTGAAACATCTCGTCTCCGACAAACTTTTATTGCACCTGTTTTCATAAAGATTATTTTAATGAACCTCAATGAACACTGTTTACACCTATTCAATTGTTTATTAGGATCTCTTTTCATCTATGTTTATTTAACATTTAAATTACCAACTCAGTTAGTTGTATTTCCCTTCGGCGATTACATATTATCTTAAAAGTAACCGTATCACGTGATCGATCGTACACATTATGTCATGTGATAAGATGTCCATTATTAGAAGACGATCTCACAATTCACGCATGAAATAGGTGACCGTTGAAAAGAGTTAAATTATATAGTAATATTAGTTGGGCGGGTCTCAAAGTGACCGTTAGACAGAGGTGACCGGTAAGGCAGGTTAGACTAGTTTCAGATTTCACATTGTAATATTTTGTTCTCTTTATTTCAGAAGAAAACAAATACTAAACCAGTTATCAAGAAACCAGCTGTAAAATCCAAATTTGCTGCTTTTAGAGCTGGAATTAAGAATAAAACTGTTGTAGTCACTGAAGATAAAACATTTGATGCTGGTTTTTTCAAAGTTCAGAGTCCTGTGAAAAATCCTAGTCCACATTGTGCTGGTAAGAACATAATAATTCAACATGTGAGGAAATTCCATTTAATCTGAAATAACAAGACCATTTCACCATTACAGGGTTTTTGCTGGCTCTTTTGGGAATTGCCACCTAACCTAAATTAGGAAATTTGATCGACAATATATGAATCTGAAATGAACTTGGGCAATAATAAACAAAATAACTTTGAAGTAGAAAACTGTTTCCGGAAACGGTTACTAAATCAGGATTTTTACCGACAATAACTCCGATCAGTTTGGGAATTAGCTGACCATTTTTTGGGAAAAAAGGTCCCTATTTTTCATTGGGAATGCAGCCGGCAACTCTTCCTACATTATAAATGGAAATTTCTCAAAACTATGCATGCTTGCTTATCACGATATGAAGAATCACATATTTTTACTACAGTTTGATTGTAAAATATTTCTTATAATTGAGATAGAAAGGTTTATTATGCCTAACATGATTATTTGGAGTCAACAAAAATATTCCTGTAATAAACTTCTTATCAAGACTGGGAATCAGTAAAAGTTTACTTCCTCTTGACTTATATGAAGTAACACCAGGATGCTTATGCCAAAAATTTATTTAGATTTCAAGTCTAAATTCTTGGATGCTAGATCTGATCCAGTCCTTCATGAACCAAGGGGCTGTAAAGGGATATATTTTATTTTGATTTAGTTAGAAGTATGAATAAATCATATTTGATATAGTAGTCATTGATATCAAAAAGACTTCTGATTAAACACTGGACAATGGACAGATTTCTATATAATTTTAAAACACTTTTTTCTTTGTATTGATAGGTAGATATATATACTATTGTATATATATCTACCTATCTATTGTATATATATCTACCTACCTATCTACGTACATTGTCAGTAAATATAAAATTTATTTGTACGAGCTTTAGAAACAGGCAGAATAGCGAGCTTTTCAGGCCTGTTTCGCAGCGAGTACAAATGAATTTTATATTTAGCGACAATGTACGTATATTGTGTTTATCCTGCAATGTCAAAAAAGTCGGAAAACTTGTCAGATTTAAACAAAAAGGACAGAAACAAGCGTCATTCCTCGCCTTTCATAAATGTTGTCAAGGGTGTCTTCTTCGTGGTCCGCGTTACATTAGTACCAGTTTCATACTTGTCTGCGCCCTCCGCTGTACATAGCTACGGAGTACCAGGAAAGTTTATTCGTCTAGTACGAATAAAGCAAAAATTTATTCGTATAGCATATTTGTACAGCAAATGTACTGATTGCAGGATAAAACATTGTAACAAGTCAGGAATTTGAGAGACAAAAACAAACAAGTGGAACAGAAATATTCCTTTTTATTTTGCATCTTATTAATGTACCTTTTCAGCTGGATCACCAAAACATTTCATAAAGAAAGATGTACCAGAGATAAAAACTGACAACATTGCTGAGAATGTACAGTATACAGATAACTTACAGCCTGATAACATTGACAAGGCTTTACTGACAACACCACTTGTTACACCTCTGAAGAGAAAAAGTTATTTGCCAAACATACCCAGTCCACTGCTGCAGGACATTACTCCTCAACGAAGACCAACAAGAAGTAGTGCACGTAGGGGAACCCCATTACCTAAAAATATCCTGTCAGATGTTGATGATAATATTATTATGGAAACAAATGTGACTAATATTGCTCAAGATTTAGCAAAGAATCTGTCCGAGCCAAAGTCAACCCCTGTAGTTACAGAAGTGGCTAGAACCATGTCAGAGAATAAACCAAGAAGGTATTTAATAAGTTAAGACCTTGTTAAACTATCCACTTTATGTAAAGCTTTATGTATAGGTTAAATGTGCATTACAACAGTCTAATACAGTTTTAAAGTTAACACTTTTTAATGTGTAGGTGTTATCAAATGTCATTGTATTACAAATTTGTAATGAATATCTGGTATTGATGAAATACAATTAAAATTTAAAGCATGGGGGCATCAGAAGTGATAAAAACGTAGAACCTACAAAGATTTAATATAAGAGCTATAAATATACAGTGTTCCCTTGGTCTATCGCCAAAATTTTTGTCTGTCCCGATTTCCCCCATTAAAAATACCCCGTTATACTGTCAAACTCAGCTTCCGCCACAGGTTTTCAGACACAAAAGTCGTAAAACCAATTTAAATTCCCCCGTTAGTACCGCCCACAACTACTTTTTGACAGCTGTGTATTGATCGGTAATTATGAAATGTCAAAACTGGTCGGAACAGGTGATCAGTTGTTTTGATTAGAATAATTACCTATATTTACTTTTCTAGTGATTACATTTGTACTTTTAATCCTGAGTAAAATTTGTAATTTAATTAGTTGTCATAAAAATGTCGTGCTTGAGGAGAAAGCGTAATTAATTAGACGACAAATGAAAACGTGCAATTATAAGTTATGCAAAGGAAAATCCAAAATTAACATAACAACAAATTGCCGATAATTTGACAATTAAATGGGATCTTCCAATAACCTCACAAATGAAGATGAACTGTTGCTGTCATGTGTTTATAGATAATAACCTTGATATCCCGAGCTACAAATGACGGTTCAAGAATTTGTCAACATTGACAAAGATCTGCAAACTGTACAGGACATTTCCGATGTGAATATAATTATTCTAATTTATTTATTTATTAAACATGTATTATTTATACTTATGTATTTGTACAAGTGCAAAATGCATGTCAGTCGAGTTGAAAGTTTATCTTTTCATATGATCACATAGCTTCCAGTTTTCAATGTCCCTCAGTTTATCGCCAAACTACCGACTGCACAGAAGGTGGCGGTTTAACGAGGGAGCACTGTATTGTATAATCCCTCAGTTTATCACCAAACTACCGACTGCACAGAAGGTGGCGGTTTAACGAGGGTGCACTGTATTGTATAAAGTTTGGAGATTAAAGGAAAACCTTTCATGTTATAATGTAGTTAATTGTAAACAAAATGACTGAAATGAGACCAACCGGTCATACATTATTACTCACTTTCAATCACGAGTCACCTTTTATACACCTGTCATTATTGTTTCTTGTCTCTAATGTCAAATGCAGTATGGTACTAATTACTGTTTGTATTTCTCTGCAGTAAAAGATGAAGTGAGAACTTGATTTCTTCTTGTATGTAGTAATCTGATTCTTTCTTCTCAAATGATTTAAATGTATAAGACTGCACATCTAGTATATTGCTTGACCAACTTTTGTCAATTTATTTTTCAAGTTTTATAATCTGCCCTCCAAAATAGGTTAAATATTTTACAATAACTATTATAAGATATATTCCTAGTTTCTCTGTCATATATGTAATTTTGTCTTAGACTTGACCATAGAAAATGTATTCTAATACGCAAAACTATATTTATACTACAGAAGGTCTACACGTACCAGGAAGTCAGTCTCATTTTGTGACAGTGTGACGGTGCCAGAAAGAGAGGAGGAGGAGGAGAAGATTGAAGACCAGGATCCGTTCTCAAAGTACCTACAACCTATGACCCCTAGAATGTCAATGGCACCCAAAGGTTACAGTGTTTTAGATGCTATACCAGATGATGATTCTTTTACAACAAAAACTGAAGCCAACTATGTATTGACATTTTCTCCAGATTTGAAAAGTATGTTGTGTTTAAGTGTGAAATTCAATAAATTATGAAATAATTCTATAGTTGTTCATAAAAACTGATTTTCTGCTAGTTCATAATTTGTTTTGAAAAATGTGTATTGTATGCATGTCAGAATGTTGAGTTGCTGCTTTTAGTTAAGATAATGATTAGAATCCAGTGTTGAAGTTTTGTAATTTGTTCTTGGGTGAATTTTCTGCAATATTATTAGTCTACCTTACATAAATACTGTATTTATTGTTAGTTTTGGAATGTAACAATGATGTTAGGAGTATGGTAAAAAAAAAAAAAATCTCATTTCATTAAATTTCTTTGCAATGCTAGACTACACAATCTTTTAGGGGGGTAGGTAGGAATGAAAAACATGTAGGTAAAAAATATTCAAAATTTGTTTCTTTTTCAGATACTAGTCACAAAGATTCTCCATCAACCAAATCTAGATCACGACATTCAAGTCTAAAACAACTACCAACAAGGGAAAGAAGAAGGTCTTCAAGAAAGAGTGTACAATTTACATCTCCAAAATCAGAAAATATACACATACAAGGTAAGGATAAAGGTACTGAAATCTTTACTTCAAATTTTCAGTAATTAATATGACGTGTACATTATCAATTTGAAACAGGGGCCCTCATGGTTGTGATCATATGGTAGTTGGATTTACAACTACCTATGCAATTAGTGCCTATCGTCACTGACGTGAATTTGAATCCCACTCGGACGAAACAACATTATGTGATAAAGTTTGTCAGTGACTTACGACAGGTCAGTGGTTTTCTCTGGGTTCTCCACCAATATAACTGAAATGCTGTTTAAAATGGCATTAAACACCATAAACTACTAAACCACCATCAATTTGCAAAATGCTACAACGGGCATGTTATTTTCTAATATCAGAAAAAGGAGCTTTTGGGTTTTCCAGGTAACATTTATAATAAATAAATGATCCATGAGAACATTATCAGTAGTTAATAAGACTGATTTAAATAAAGTCATTGTAGATGAGAGAAAATTATTTATTGATAATATAGAATCTTAGCATTTTCAATTAGTTTTCATGTTTATTGTAAGATTTTTACTGGTGTTTTTTTTAGCTGTTGAAGATGTTTTAATGACTCCTCCTTCCAAGTCTGTCCCGTCAAACACATCCACACCAGACAGCTCTGAAGGAGAAATAGACAGGTTCTCAAGTCTAAACATTGACTATACACCAGTAGTTAGAAGTGTGGTGAGTATTAGATACAAACTTAATAACAAATAACATTGCTGAAAGTTGATGTGAGCTATTGTCATTACTTGACATCCATCTGCATTTCATGTCCCATGTATCGGCAGGTGTCCTATAATAGTAATCACTGTCCGTCCATCCACAATTCCTATGTCAACGATAACTTGAAATTTGCTTTGACCAAATCATTTAAATGCTCAAGAGTTATATCCCTTAATTGAAAATGAGAAATGTTGTGGTTTTCATTCAGTTTCCATTGGCTAGTTGAAAGCTATGGTCTGTTGCACTAGACATAGGTTTTAATTTAATATTAATTTGTTTTTATGAAAATGAGAACCAAATAAGTGAGAATCTTAGATATATTATTTCTTGAATTTGTGTTTTGGTATGAGTCTATAAAGATGACATTCAAGTAGCAAACATAATGACTCCAGTGAGTTATTCACATAATACTTCATAGACACAGCATAGATATAAGTAATTATATTTAAACAACACTTATTTTGTTAAATCAAAGAAAACCATTAGATACATAAAAAATGTTCTCTTTATGAAAGTTATTTTATATTATGCAATTGACCGCAAAAAGTCATGAAATGTATTTCAAGAATAAATCTCTTAAGCATTCAAGTCTGAGTAACTAATGACTCTCTGTCACCCAAAAATACCCCTGTTTTTTCACCACAATTTGAATTCTTACAGGTGTATGATAAAGAAACCAGATCTGAGAAAAAGGGAAATAAAATTCCCAAAGATAAAAAAAAAAAAAATTCTGATATTGACATGATTAGTTCATATAATTGTCTATTTCAGAGACCAAGTTTGTTATTTACTCCACCCAGACGTGAGGATACTTCTTTATCAGTTACATCCAATGTTCCTATTGCACAACTAATTTCATTCACACCATAAACTGGCATTGTCTAGAGACAAGGATATCATAAAGATCCTACTTCTTACCAGGATATAGACCTAGTGGATTAATGTCTCTCCAGAAGTCAGAATAGTCCTTAGGTACCAAAATAATTTCCAGACGGATGATTCAAAGACATTTTTTGTACCTAAATGATATTGTGGTGCCTTGAAGACCGTTGTAAAACTTGTAGGAAATTTTATCTGCTATAACTGATATTTGTATAATTTTTATTGTACATTATGTATTTTGAAAGAAACACATTTGATATGAATATTTTTTAATTATTTTGGAAGATATGATAATACAATGCTGGTAGCACTAGTAAGAGATATAAAAACTTGATATATGCAATATATCCCCCAACTTTATTCTAACAATGAATGAAAACAAATATTCTTTTATTCAAGATTTCTGACAAATTATACATCTTGTGCTGCATAAGAATTTAATATAATTTGTTTCTCTATTGTGGTTCCTTGCTTTTCTACTATTTAACAAATTACATTTATCAAGTTAGTTTGTGCAAAGTTCTGGTAACATGAAATAATCTCAGTAGTTAATGCTCTGTTAAACGACATACATAGCTGTTTCTTCAAACACTTTGACACAATGTAAAAATATAACTTGTATTCGGGTCCAATACTACTATTACTAGCATTGTGTCGTAGTGTTTGAAGAAACAGCTATATTGTTTAACAGAGTATTTACCGCTGAGGTTATTTCAGGTAATCAGAAGTATTTTTGATATACTATACTGATTTGATAAATATAATGTGTTAAATAGTGGAAAACAAATGATTTCATACCTCCAGTTGAACGATTTCTCTGCCATATTCATGTTTGTATCCCTTCATATCATGTAGTTTCTCCACAATGTTAACCTGACCATGTGATTATACTTTAATTAACTATTAAATGAATATAAGCTTGTTTTTAATGTGAAGACAACACAATAAATGACTACCGGTGATATTTCTTTAAGCAAATGTAAATCCAATAGACTAGAAGAAAGTATATAATGTTGTGTTGCCATGGAACTTAATTATTTTTAAAAGTATTCACAAATGTTTTAATGCTGAAGACTTAGCAACATTAAGAAGAAAGAACTTTAATGTCTTGTACTTAAAAGGAATGAAGAAATCTGTTGGAGTTATAGTGTTGTTTCCAGCAATCAAAGTTTACTCATTTCCTGGAAAGTTCTAGGACTGGACTGCAAATGTACCATAAGATGATGTTACCAACCATTGCTAGCCATTACTTCCCAGTGATCATTAATGGAGGATTAAAATAATTGTCATCTATTTCTTGTTTACCTGTGTTTGTCTATTTTTATCAATATCAAAAATGTGTGATTGAAAATGTAGTTCCCAAAAATACTTTATATCAAAGGAAAAAGGAAATTCATACTTTTATGCAAATACCTGGATTTTAAAATGTAGAACAAAATAACACTACAATTGATATAGTAACACCATAAGACAAAATCCTGAGAACAAACAGTAAATAAAGTTTCCTACTGTTAAATGCAGCTTTAAATTTTTAAATTTTTATTTATTTATTTTTTGTTTTTTTGACTGACAAATTAACTACTAGTAAGAGCAATAATTGCTATGAGAATCAGAGATAGGTGACCTTCGATTGTAAATAATTGATCATCAGTATTTTCTATGTCTCTTATGTTGTATATTTATTTAAATATTTGACATTTATGATAGATGGTTCAAGTTAGACTTGGTAAATTAATTTGATTTATTATATACGGGGACAAAAATAGTTCTGATTTATTATAAACAGAGACAAAAAAAAATAGTTTAACTGTTTGAGAAATTTATTCAGCATAGAATTAAAAGAATTTTGTATAAGCACTTGATATAGTTCAAGTAATCTGTGTTGAAGTTTGGCAGTATGTGTAATAAGCGTGGTATAGAATATAAAGTATATGGTAAATTTGTGTACCTATAATAGTAACATTATGTAAAGGAAGAATGTGATGAGTAAATGTTTTATAAGAGGAATGGTGTGACAGGTTATCTGTGTGAAGACATTTATATATTAAATACAAAGTTGGTAAAGAATTTAGAACTTTAGAAGATCTCAGTAAATATAACATCTGTTTACATATACAAACAAATCATAACTTTCTTCTTCCAGATCAAAGATGTTGATCTGGAGCTAGAAAGCATGATTTGTGTGTATATGTCCTTTTCATTTGAAGATTTGCCTTGTATGTAAAAATTGTTTGCCAACAACAAATAGAAACTTTGTATGTATTAAGTTATGCTAAATTGCAATACATATTAAACAGTGAAAGATCATGTTGTATTTTTCTTTTTTGTAACATTTGTATCACATTGCTGACCCAAAGAGAGCAGTTTGTTGTCCTGCATCACACTTTCCCATGTGAGAAAAAAGCTATGGGACAAATTACAGTGATTTTGTTTCTTCAGTATTAACTCTGATATCAGCCCATTTCCCTTGGAGAACTTTCCCAATTGATCTATGACTATAAAAAAAAATAGACTAGTATTTTTCCATAGTGGTAGATCAGAAGAATTAGTAGATACCATGTGCGTGAAACCACTTTTGTGGCGATTTTCAACACTTGTGTTATTAGTGCAGTTTCCAATTTTGTTAAAAGAGCAGGTTAGATGTGGTCATATATTCTCATTTCTTTTCACTTTCATAATATATGCTTGTGTGGAAATGTCACACAATTTCAAATATTACATCAAGAGATTGATATAAAAAAAAAAAAATGCTTAATGTCTATAAAAAAAAATTTATATTATATATATGTGTGTGTACCATCTACACACGCTTATACACATGTCTTAGTCTATCCCTAGATTTGCCTTACGAGAAAAGGTAACACTACGATTATTGAAGCTCCTTTTTAAGGGAGTGGATGTGGTTGAGTGGTCTAGGCACTGGACGTAAGGCTAAGTGAATGATGCTGCAGTGTATCAATGGTGTGGGTTCAAATCCTGTCGAGGGAAGAACAAAAATTCTAACACTGTTTGGTTTAATTTTCAGACATATAATATTTAGTATTAACCTAGTATCCTTAGTAACTTTGAGATCCAGTGGGACAGATATATTGTATGGTTGTCACTTTCTTCTAGACGTTTATATAATATACTTTTATTTCCTGTGACTGTATAATGAATTCTTCATTATCTTATACAATATATTAAAAATTGCTGAGTTAGATTGCTGTCAAATTATAATATTAAGTATATATGTACCATCTACACACGCTTATACACATGTCTTACGTCTATCCCTAGATTTGCCTTACGAGAAAAGGTAACACTACGATTATTGAAGCTCCTTTTTAAGGGAGTGGATGTGGTCTAGGGCGCTGGACGTAAGGCAAAGCGAATGGTGCTGCAGTGTATCAATGGTGTGGGTTCAAATCCCGTCGAGGGAAGAACAAAAATTTGACAGCTCTAAAATCTAATTCTAACACTGTTTGGTTTAATTTTCAGACGTACATATATGTATATTTAGGGAGTGGATGTGGTCGAATGGTCTAGGGCGCTGGACGTAAGGCTAAGCGAATGGTGCTGCAGTGTATCAATGGTGTGGGTTCAAATCCCGTCGAGGGAAGAACAAAAATTTGACAGCTCTAAAATCTAATTCTAACACTGTTTGGTTTAATTTTCAGACGTATATATATATGTATATTTAAGGAGTGGATGTGGTCGAATGGTCTAGGGCACTGGACGTAAGGCTAAGCGAATGGTGCTGCAGTGTATCAATGGTGTGGGTTCAAATCCCGTCGAGGGAAGAACAAAAATTTGATAGCTCTAAAATCTAATTCTAACACTGGTTTAATTTTCAGACGTATATATATATATATATTTAGGGAGTGGATGTGGTCGAATGGTCTAGGGCGCTGGACGTTAGGCTAAGCGAATGGTGCTGCAGTGTATCTATGGTGTGGGTTCAAATCCCGTCGAGGGAAGAACAAAAATTTGACAGCTCTAAAATCTAATTCTAACACTGTTTGGTTTAATTTTCAGACGTATATAATATTTAGTATTAACCTAGTATCCTTAGTAACTTTGAGATCCAGTGGGACAGATATATTGTATGGTTGTCACTTGCTTCTAGACGTTTGTATAATATACTTTTATTTCCTGTGACTGTATAATGAATTCTTCATTATCCTATACAATATATTAAAAATTGCTGAGTTAGATTGCTGTCAAATTATAATATTAAATATATATGTACCATCTACACACGCTTATACACATGTCTTACGTCTATCCCTAGATTTGCCTTACGAGAAAAGGTAACAGTACGATTATTGAAGCTCCTTTTTAAGGGAGTGGATGTGGTCTAGGGCGCTGGACGTAAGGCAAAGCGAATGGTGCTGCAGTGTATCAATGGTGTGGGTTCAAATCCCGTAAATCCCGTCGAGGGAAGAACAAAAATTTGACAGCTCTAAAATCTAATTCTAACACTGTTTGGTTTAATTTTCAGACGTACATATATGTATATTTAGGGAGTGGATGTGGTCGAATGGTCTAGGGCGCTGGACGTAAGGCTAAGCGAATGGTGCTGCAGTGTATCAATGGTGTGGGTTCAAATCCCGTCGAGGGAAGAACAAAAATTTGACAGCTCTAAAATCTAATTCTAACACTGGTTTAATTTTCAGACGTATATATATATATATATATATTTAGGGAGTGGATGTGGTCGAATGGTCTAGGGCGCTGGACGTAAGGCTAAGCGAATGGTGATGCAGTGTATCTATGGTGTGGGTTCAAATCCCGTCGAGGGAAGAACAAAAATTTGACAGCTCTAAAATCTAATTCTAACACTGTTTGGTTTAATTTTCAGACGTATATAATATTTAGTATTAACCTAGTATCCTTAGTAACTTTGAGATCCAGTGGGACAGATATATTGTATGGTTGTCACTTGCTTCTAGACGTTTGTATAATATACTTTTATTTCCTGTGACTGTATAATGAATTCTTCATTATCCTATACAATATATTAAAAATTGCTGAGTTAGATTGCTGTCAAATTATAATATTAAGTATATATGTACCATCTACACACGCTTATACACATGTCTTACGTCTATCCCTAGATTTGCCTTACGAGAAAAGGTAACAGTACGATTATTGAAGCTCCTTTTTAAGGGAGTGGATGTGGTCTAGGGCGCTGGACGTAAGGCAAAGCGAATGGTGCTGCAGTGTATCAATGGTGTGGGTTCAAATCCCGTAAATCCCGTCGAGGGAAGAACAAAAATTTGACAGCTCTAAAATCTAATTCTAACACTGTTTGGTTTAATTTTCAGACGTACATATATGTATATTTAGGGAGTGGATGTGGTCGAATGGTCTAGGGCGCTGGACGTCAGGCTAAGCGAATGGTGATGCAGTGTATCTATGGTGTGGGTTCAAATCCCGTCGAGGGAAGAACAAAAATTTGACAGCTCTAAAATCTAATTCTAACACTGTTTGGTTTAATTTTCAGACGTATATAATATTTAGTATTAACCTAGTATCCTTAGTAACTTTGAGATCCAGTGGGACAGATATATTGTATGGTTGTCACTTGCTTCTAGACGTTTGTATAATATACTTTTATTTCCTGTGACTGTATAATGAATTCTTCATTATCCTATACAATATATTAAAAATTGCTGAGTTAGATTGCTGTCAAATTATAATATTAAGTATATATGTACCATCTACACACGCTTATACACATGTCTTACGTCTATCCCTATATTTGCCTTACGAGAAAAGGTAACAGTACGATTATTGAAGCTCCTTTTTAAGGGAGTGGATGTGGTCTAGGGCGCTGGACGTAAGGCAAAGCGAATGGTGCTGCAGTGTATCAATGGTGTGGGTTCAAATCCCGTAAATCCCGTCGAGGGAAGAACAAAAATTTGACAGCTCTAAAATCTAATTCTAACACTGTTTGGTTTAATTTTCAGACGTACATATATGTATATTTAGGGAGTGGATGTGGTCGAATGGTCTAGGGCGCTGGACGTAAGGCTAAGCGAATGGTGCTGCAGTGTATCAATGGTGTGGGTTCAAATCCCGTCGAGGGAAGAACAAAAATTTGACAGCTCTAAAATCTAATTCTAACACTTTGGTTTAATTTTCAGACGTATATATATATATATATAAGTAGTTGTACATGTATAACAATTCATATGAGCAAAAGGGGGTCAAACTGGTTTAGGACAAAATATTAACGTCGATCTGTAACAACAGTTGTCTTCTCACTCTGAATTATTAAAGAAGCTGCCGCAATCTTACCTATAAGTCAGTACAAGTTTAAATTCTGTGGACCAATTGAAAATAGTCATCACAAAAGTACAGCAGTATGTGATAAAATAAAATGTTTTAAGGACAGAAAAATAAACCTTTCAATTCTCCTTTTATTGAATACTGAACCAGTGAAAATAAAGTTAATAAATGTTATATGTTGAGTTCTGTGTTTCCAAGTACTTCATTTGATGTCGTCGGGTTGGTTGGTTTATTGTGTTTAATGCCACTTTCAACAATATTTTAGTTATATCATGGCGGTCAATTTGCTGAGAAAACCACCGACCTGTTGCAAGTAGCTGACGAACTTTATCACACAATGTATCGAGTACATCTAGCCATGAACGGGGTTTGAACTCACAACAGTGGTGATAGGAACTGATTGCACATGTAGTTGTAAATCCAACTACCATACGACCACGACGGCCCCCATGTCAGGTTGGGCCAAACCCAAAAACTAAAATTTGTATTTGATGCTTTTCCACAAATCATGAAAGTAAGTAGTAAGAGCAAAGACTGATACATTCAGAATCAGGATAATGTACATGTGAAGCAACATTTCGACCTGTGGAATCAGGATAATGTACATGTGAAGCAACATTTCTACCTGTGGAATCAGGATAATGTACATGTGAAGCAACATTTCTACCTGTGGAATTGGGACATGTGAAGCAACATTTCTACCTGTGGAATCAGGATAATGTACATGTGAAACAACATTTCGACCTGTGGAATCAGGATAATGTACATGTGAAGCAACATTTCGACCTGTGGAATCAGGATAATGTACATGTGAAGCAACATTTCTACCTGTGGAATCAGGATAATGTACATGTGAAACAACATTTCTACCTGTGGAATCAGGATAATGTACATGTGAAGCAACATTTCTACCTGTGGAATCAGGATAATGTACATGTGAAGCAACATTTCTACCTGTGGAATCAGGATAATGTACATGTGAAACAACATTTCTACCTGTGGAATCAGGATAATGTACATGTGAAGCAACATTTCTACCTGTGGAATCAGGATAATGTACATGTGAAGCAACATTTCTACCTGTGCAATCGGGATAATGTACATGTGAAACAACATTTCTACCTGTGGAATCAGGATAATGTACATGTGAAGCAACATTTCTACCTGTGGAATCAGCATAATGTACATGTGAAGCAACATTTCTACCTGTGGAATCAGGATAATGTACATGTGAAGCAACATTTCTACCTGTGGATTGTTTCTTCAGTTGGCTAGCACTATAAATATCCAGGTCACCATGTACAAACCTAAAGAGTCGAGCCATTTTTTTTACACCAAGTTAGCTTAAAATTTGAACAGTTGTTCCATTTTAATGAAATATATATTATGGTCTTTTAAAATCTCGGAAACCGCTGATGCAATTTGACTACTGGTAATGCAAGCTTGACTTGGATAGTCTACTTTAAAATTGTATCACAGTCCTGACTACCATCCAAGAGGGTCACCGTAAGTAAATATATAAACTGCTAAATTGTAAACAATTTAAAATAAAAGCTGGTCGAATTATAACTGGTTTAGAATGTAATTCCTCTAGACACACTACATTGTATTCCTTGAATTTAGAAGAGAAAGACATTGCATTATTATATAAAATATTAAATGGCATTAATACCAAAAAATAATAATGTTGACTTCAATATAGATTTATTATTGCATGTAAATCTCATTTTCATATGATTTAAATACAGAAGTATTGAAAGCTGTAAATAACTGACATTCATTCATTGTTTTATTTAAGATGCTTCTTTTCTCAGTCACACTCTTCTCGTTGTATATTTTTTTCGATTTAGCTTCTCACATGTTTAATCATTTAAATGTTTCAATAGAAATGTCTAATAATTTCACTTCACTTGTAAATAAGTACTTGAAATTTTAAATTGCAGTCACAAGTAAGTGATTTTATTTATTATTTAGATATGTTGCTTTGTTAATTTGCAACAATTTTTTTTTTAATGTTATATAGGTACTCTCTAATGGGAAAATGTCAATTTAAATATTAGACACCTCGTTTCCGACAAATAAATTAGAAAAAATAAAATAAAAACGTTAAACGTAAACGATTGGAAACAGTCTTATAGTCACATGTGGGCCTCTGGTTTCCAAACATCCTATAAGTCCTCTCCTCGGAGAAGATAGAAATGGTACTAAGGTGGAAAATGAAACAACTTGGAAAAATTGTTACTGATATTAATTTAAACAGTGTGATTCCAGAAACTATTGTTGAACAAATCAAGAAAGACGTACATGAACACAGACTAGTGATTTTCAAAAACCAGGGTGTCATTAGTGGTGACAGACAAGTTGAAATAAGTAAATGGTTCGGAAAGTTGGAATCTACGTTTTACAAACATCCGAAATCGCCACATCCTGATGTTTTTAGGGTATCGAACGTCGAGGAGGAGGGTTGTCTAAATGTTGGGCGGACAGGATGGCATATAGATGGGAGTTTTATGAAGAAACCATTCAGCCATTCCTTATATCACATGTTTTCAGTTCCAAAAGAAGGAGATACTGGTAAATTAATATTGTAATGTTTCATTAAATTGTATTTTTTACTCAGAAATGCAAAATTTGTGGGTAAATTAGGCATGTCTTTCTTCTATAAGATCACATGGACTTTCATTATCATACTAGTAAAGATATATTTTAAAGATCTGCAAGTTTCCATCCTTGAATGTAAGCCTGGCTTCACAGGGGTTGGAGGGGTCGTAGTTCTAATAATAAAACCCTAAATGCTCGCTTACTCGCAAGGGTTATAACGGGATGCCATTACACGTAATGGAGCAGCCGCCGAGATTTTTTGCGCTCGCTTACAGAGCTTCTGACGCCTGCATTTATCAATAATAAGACATAACCTTTCCTTTTCAAGCTTTTGTCCATTATTATAACAAGTTTTTATCACCTACCAGTATTTTAGAATGTAATTCCCACAAAATAAAAATCTTCTCTGTGAATATTTTGAATTTCGTCATTTCCGGCCTCACTATTTAGATGTCGATACCATATTTGGCGATTTACGCGTGAATGCATGTAGTAAGAAATACCGTATTTAGAAAAGCTCCACCTTCTGTAGTTCTGGTTATGGAAAACGATCGATAAATTTGAACAAGGTTGTTGCTACCTTTGAAAAGCATATATTTCTCAGCCAAACCGATTTAACAAGGACTGGGATCATCAGTAATAGTTATAATGAAATGTTTGAAGCGTAAATAGTGAGTTTTTATGTTTCAACTGCAACTTTTTTTTTGCTCCATTGTGACAAATGGGACCGCGTTGTAGCTCTGCCGAGACACAAGTTTGTCACAGGAGCTACATTATTGCAGCTAGAGGGGTCGCTGTGGTCGTCATCATGTGGAATTTGGATTAACAACAACCTATACAATCTGTCTATCACCACTAAAGTTGTGAGTTCGAATCCTGCCCATGGCGAGGTGTACTTGATACAACATTATGTGATAAAGTTTGTCAGTGACTTGCAGCGAGTTAGCTGTTTTCTCTGGGTACTCCGGGTTTCCTCCACCAATAAAACTGACTGCCATGATATAACCAAAATATTGTTGAAAGTGACTTTAAGCACCATAACCCTAACCTCTAACCTACAGGAGTTGGAAATTTTATCAATATATACATGAATATGCTGAATTTAGTGAAAAATAACGGGGAAATAACTGGTTTAACGAACAAGGAATGCAACACGATTTTAGAAAATTTACTATTCAAGCAATTTCGGAGATTTGGGAACTCAGTGAGTGTTATTTCATTAATACCAGCAATGTGTTTGCACAAATTTGTGTATCTTGGATTTTTTGCAACTATTTCAGTTATTTTTTCTTCGATAACCCACTAATGGAGCTGTTTACACTTTCAAAGCACTTGAGTTCACCTCTGTTTTTTATATGTATTAGTGGGGTTCATGTTGTAAATAACATGTTTTTAGTTCCTTGTTGTGATGTCCGCTATTTATTAATGTTATTTGTATTCATTTACGTTTCCTGGTGTCTAAGACAATTTCTATTTCAGATGATGTGTGTGTCATTTAACAGTACATGTAATATGACGGGTGTAACTTGTGGAGCAGGAACTGCTTACCCTTCTAGAGCACCTGAGTTCACCCCCATTTTCCAGTGGGGTTCGTGTTGCTCGATCTTTTCTGTGTAGTGTTTTATAGATCGTTGTTTGTCCTTTTTTCTTTTGGCCATTGTGTTGTCTGTCCTTTGAATTACAGATTCTGATTACTCCTTTGATATCTTCAAATTCTTCCATCTTCTACTCAGTTCTCTCAATCCCTGTGAGCCATTTTACTGGAGCATGAATTAAAAAATATATATATATACTTTGCAAACCTTATTTCACACTACTGTACAATGAATGATATAGGTCCATATAAAAACAATTACTAGTATACAAGTCTGATGCAGAGAACAATGTGACAACATTGATAAAAAGTTGTTCACTTTTATTTATTGCATAGTTGAAGAACTGGCATGGCATTAGCTGCACCTTCTGATACTTTGATTTGAAAATAAATCCAATCAACTGAACTTAATTAATGTACTATAACCACCAACAAAGTACAAGATAAGGAGAAGACCCTATGTGTATTGTAAACACTGTCTGCTCAGAAACCGCAGAACCATTTAAAGTTTTGATACAAATTATATGTTCCTTGGATTGTTCTGTACTGCAAGAAAGGTTTTACCAGATACAACAAGAAAATGTTAAGATATCTTAATCTAAAAACATACAAACCTGATTGAAACCAAAGTGATAACTCGTAACAGATGAGTGATATGGGAATAAGTAAGCATGTAGTTTTAGTGCTATTACGTTTTATGTATATTTTGATTATACATTTTTGTATCTGTATTTTCTCAGCTTTTGTACCATTGAATGAACTTATTAACAGTCTATCACCAGAAATGCTATGTAAATGGGAAAGGTTATGGATGATATCTGACAGACGAGATGGTGTTGTTCATCCTCTTGTATATCCACATCCTGTTACAGGATTCAAGGTACGCATACACATAATTATTGTAAATTTGTATAACCATATGTTTAAAGTTTCTAGTAAACAGTTTCAGCTCACATGGACTAAGGGAAGTCCAAGTGAGGTATTGTCATTGTTTTGCATCTCTGACGTTGTGGTCAGTGTCGTCTACCTCCATCATCATTGAACATTTCATCTCTGATGTTGTGGTCAGTGTTGTCTACCTCCATCATCATTGAACATTTCATCTCTGATGTTATGGTCAGTGTTGTCTACCTCCATCAGCATTGAACATTTCATCTCTGATGTTATGGTCAGTGTTGTCTACCTCCATCAGCATTGAACATTTCATCTCTGATGTTATGGTCAGTATCATCTACCTCCATCAGCATTGAACATTTCATCTCTGATGTTATGGTCAGTGTTGTCTACCTCCATCAGCATTGAACATTTCATCTCTGATGTTATGGTCAGTGTTGTCTACCTCCATCAGCATTGAACATTTCATCTCTGATGTTATGGTCAGTGTTGTCTACCTCCATCATCATTGAACATTTCATCTCTGATGTTATGGTCAGTGTTGTCTACCTCCATCAGCATTGAACATTTCATCTCTGATGTTATGGTCAGTGTTGTCTACCTCCATCAGCATTGAACATTTCATCTCTGATGTTATGGTCAGTGTTGTCTACCTCCATCAGCATTGAACATTTCATCTCTGATGTTATGGTCAGTATCATCTACCTCCATCAGCATTGAACATTTCATCTCTGATGTTATGGTCAGTGTTGTCTACCTCCATCATCATTGAACATTTCATCTCTGATGTTATGGTCAGTGTTGTCTACCTCCATCATCATTGAACATTTCATCTCTGATGTTATGGTCAGTGTTGTCTACCTCCATCATCATTGAACATTTCATCTCTGATGTTATGGTCAGTGTTGTCTACCTCCATCATCATTGAACATTTCATCTCTGATGTTATGGTCAGTGTTGTCTACCTCCATCATCATTGAACATTTCATCTCTGATGTTATGGTCAGTGTTGTCTACCTCCATCAGCATTGAACATTTCATCTCTGATGTTATGGTCAGTGTTGTCTACCTCCATCATCATTGAACATTTCATCTCTGATGTTATGGTCAGTGTTGTCTACCTCCATCATCATTGAACATTTCATCTCTGATGTTATGGTCAGTGTTGTCTACCTCCATCAGCATTGAACATTTCATCTCTGATGTTATAGTCAGTGTTGTCTACCTCCATCATCATTGAACATTTCATCTCTGATGTTATAGTCAGTGTTGTCTACCTCCATCATCATTGAACATTTCATCTCTGATGTTATGGTCAGTGTTGTCTACCTCCATCAGCATTGAACATTTCATCTCTGATGTTATGGTCAGTGTTGTCTACCTCCATCAGCATTGAACATTTCATCTCTGATGTTATGGTCAGTGTTGTCTACCTCCATCAGCATTGAACATTTCATCTCTGATGTTATGGTCAGTGTTGTCTACCTCCATCAGCATTGAACATTTCATCTCTGATGTTATGGTCAGTGTTGTCTACCTCCATCAGCATTGAACATTTCATCTCTGATGTTATGGTCAGTGTTGTCTACCTCCATCAGCATTGAACATTTCATCTCTGATGTTATGGTCAGTGTTGTCTACCTCCATCAGCATTGAACATTTCATCTCTGATGTTATGGTCAGTGTTGTCTACCTCCATCAGCATTGAACATTTCATCTCTGATGTTGTGGTCAGTGTTGTCTACCTCCATCATCATTGAACATTTCATCTCTGATGTTATGGTCAGTGTTGTCTACCTCCATCATCATTGAACATTTCATCTCTGATGTTATGGTCAGTGTTGTCTACCTCCATCAGCATTGAACATTTCATCTCTGATGTTATGGTCAGTGTTGTCTACCTCCATCAGCATTGAACATTTCATCTCTGATGTTATGGTCAGTGTTGTCTACCTCCATCAGCATTGAACATTTCATCTCTGATGTTATGGTCAGTGTTGTCTACCTCCATCATCATTGAACATTTCATCTCTGATGTTGTGGTCAGTGTTGTCTACCTCCATCATCATTGAACATTTCATCTCTGATGTTATGGTCAGTGTTGTCTACCTCCATCATCATTGAACATTTCATCTCTGATGTTATGGTCAGTGTTGTCTACCTCCATCAGCATTGAACATTTCATCTCTGATGTTATAGTCAGTGTTGTCTACCTCCATCATCATTGAACATTTCATCTCTGATGTTATGATCAGTGTTGTCTACCTCCATCATCATTGAACATTTCATCTCTGATGTTATGGTCAGTGTTGTCTACCTCCATCAGCATTGAACATTTCATCTCTGATGTTATGGTCAGTGTTGTCTACCTCCATCAGCATTGAACATTTCATCTCTGATGTTATGGTCAGTGTTGTCTACCTCCATCATCATTGAACATTTCATCTCTGATGTTATGGTCAGTGTTGTCTACCTCCATCATCATTGAACATTTCATCTCTGATGTTATGGTCAGTGTTGTCTACCTCCATCAGCATTGAACATTTCATCTCTGATGTTATGGTCAGTGTTGTCTACCTCCATCATCATTGAACATTTCATCTCTGATGTTATGATCAGTGTTGTCTACCTCCATCATCATTGAACATTTCATCTCTGATGTTATGGTCAGTGTTGTCTACCTCCATCAGCATTGAACATTTCATCTCTGATGTTATGGTCAGTGTTGTCTACCTCCATCAGCATTGAACATTTCATCTCTGATGTTATGGTCAGTGTTGTCTACCTCCATCAGCATTGAACATTTCATCTCTGATGTTATAGTCAGTGTTGTCTACCTCCATCATCATTGAACATTTCATCTCTGATGTTATGATCAGTGTTGTCTACCTCCATCATCATTGAACATTTCATCTCTGATGTTATGGTCAGTGTTGTCTACCTCCATCATCATTGAACATTTCATCTCTGATGTTATGGTCAGTGTTGTCTACCTCCATCAGCATTGAACATTTCATCTCTGATGTTATGGTCAGTGTTGTCTACCTCCATCATCATTGAACATTTCATCTCTGATGTTATGGTCAGTGTTGTCTACCTCCATCATCATTGAACATTTCATCTCTGATGTTATGGTCAGTGTTGTCTACCTCCATCAGCATTGAACATTTCTATGTATTTCTCACATACCATTGTCCCAATTGGAATCAAACACATGAGAAATGTTACTTGTGTGGTTCTCAACATTTCATAAGATTTTTCTTTCATTCGTAAATTCGACATGGGTGCTAGGGTGAATTGCTTTCTGACTGGTCGTTCTTATCTGAAATATTTTGACAGAAAACATAGCTGGAATTTTCATTGGGTGGTACTTAATAAAATGCATATGTCTGTTGATCAGAAATCCACGATGACAGCTGCCATAGGGCAGAGTGATAAAATAGAAACCTATATGGGAAAATGGAAAAATAATTTTTCTCAGATATCAGAAAATAGTTTGAATCTCAATGGTGAACCTCTAATTTAAATCTGTTGGTATATTGTGAAACAGTGATGAAAAAGGGAAAGTAATCAAAGGTCTAATTTACAGACAATAAGATTTAGTGACTGAACAATTCAACCAATATTAATAAAACAAACAACATCACCTCAAATTATTGAACACAAAAAGACCATGACATATGCTAATGTAAATCTAGGTCCTGGTTTGGTACAGGCATGTAACACTTATTATAGTTAATGGCTTCATGTAACACTTATTATAGTTAATGGCTTCATGTAACACTTATTATAGTTAATGGCTTCATGTAACACTTATTATAGTTAATGGCTTCATGTAACACTTATTATAGTTAATGGCTTCATGTAACACTTATTATAGTTAATGGCTTCATGTAACACTTATTATAGTTAATGGCTTCATGTAACACTTATTATAATTAATGGCTTTTTGTTTGTGGCAAGAATGAAATAATGTGGATTTTATGTTTTCAGAGTCCATGTTTTGATAATATTAGATTGATTGCATGTGAAACAAGTTAAGTTTTAAATTTTTGGTAAATTTAAAGTATAATGTTATTGTGATAATTTAATGGAAATGGTCCGTTAATTTGGTTTTCATGGCAAATTAAATATTTGTAAGAAAGTGATGTATGTTATTTTTTGCAGACATTGTGTTTACATTTAGGAATGACAACAGCTTTTGCTTGGGATTTTGAATCGGACAAAGAAAGGATTACAGAATGGCCTGAAACTGTAAAACTTCGAAAGGAAATCTACACTGAAATTGTTAAAGATGATAGAAAACTAATATATTCACATAAGGTATATTATATTTAATTGATGGGATATAAAGAGATTTATCTGATGTTCCCACAGGAAGCAGAATGTTGATTTTTAATAGGAATAAATTGAAATTTTTCCATTTTATATCTATGTTACGGTCCATATTTTGACCTTGTCATACTGACATACATGTAGTGGAATCTTATCACCTTTATTCTTCAAAGTTGAAATTAGATGATGTTCATATTAGGGATGCTTGCTTATTGCTTGATGGTCCTTTTTTAGCTCACCTGGCCTTTAGGCCATGTGAGCTATTGTCATCACTTTTGTCATCACTTTTCGTCCGTCGTCCGTCCGTCCGTTCGTCAACATTTCACATTTTAATCTTCTCCTCAGAAACCACTGGGCCAATTGCAACCAAACTTTGGTGGAATGGTCCTTGGATGGCCCCCTTCCAAAATTGTGTCCGGTGATCCCGACTTTCAACCAAGATGGCTGCCAAGCTAAAAATAGAAAAAAGGGGGGATGAAATTTTAATTGTCAATTGCTGCTTTAGTGCAAGTCAAAATGAGCTCAAATTTTAACTGCCGCTACATGGCAAGGAGTAGTTTAACATATATTCCGGGGGGGGATGAAATTTTTAAAGAATCTTCTCCTCTGAAACTACTGAGCCAATCTCAACCAAACTTTGCTGAAATGATGCTTGGGTGGTCCCCTTCCAAAATTATGTCTGGCATTTCAGACCTCCAACCGAGATGGCCGCCACAGCCGAACTTAATTTAACATAGGACCCTATGGGAAATTCCCATAAAAATCTTCTTGTTTGAAACCATTTGCTCAATAAGAACTAAATGTTGATGAAATAGTCATTGAATGGTCCTTTTCCAAAATTGCGTCTGGTGGTCCTGCCCTCTGACCAAGATGGCTGCACAGCTGTACTTAGTTTAACATAGGACCCTATGGGAAATTCACATAAAAACCATCTTGTCTGGAACCAGTAGCTCAATTAGAACTAAACTTTGATGGAATAGTCATTGGATGGTCCTCTTCCAAAATTGTGTCCAGCAGTCACGCTCTCCCACCAAGATGGCCACCACAGTGCAGTTGCGTTGTTATTGAAAGCAGTTTTGATCCAGGTGAGCGATTACAGGCTCCTGGGAGCCTCTGGTTATATGACCACAAAACTGGTGCAGGAGGAAGCCCTTGTTGACTTGCTGAGGGTGTATTATGCTTCACCTGTCTTTTTGATCTTATTATTATATCAGAGAGCAATAACGAAAGACCAATTTCACTGAATCTTAACAAGGAAGCTTATTTTATTTTTAGTTCACCTGTGAACTATTGCCATCACTTGGCGTCCGTCGTCTGTAAACTTTTCACATTTCAAGCTTCTTCTCCGAAACCACTTGGCCGATTGGAACCGAACTTAGCAGGAATGTTCCTTGGATGGTCCTCTACAAAGTTACTGTTTTTCGTTCTAGTCGGATATTCAATATGGCTGCCAGGGCCAATAATATGCTCTGATTGGCTGAAATTTCAAAGATCTTCTTCTCTGAAACTAATGAACTGACTGAACCCAAACTGTAAAGGAATGATCATTGGAATGTCCTTTACCAAATTACTGTTTTTTATGCCGATCGGAAATCCAAAATGGCCGCCATCGCAGGACATAGATTAACATTGAACCCTATGGGAAAATGTTCAAATGCCTTCTTCTCAGAAACTACAAATATGATTAAAGCCAAACTGTACATGAATGTTCATTGGATGGTTCTCTACAATCTTAAGGTTTTTTGTTCCGATATAAAATTCAAAATGGCGGCTACGGCAGGACTTAGTTTAACATTGGACCCTATGGGAAAAATGTTTCAAAATGCTTCTTCTCTGAAACCACTTGGATAATTGAAACCAAACTGCCCAGGAATGATCATTGGAAGGTCCTCTACAAGGTGTGTGTTTTTTATGCCGATCGGAAATCCAAGATGGCCACCACCGCAGGACATAGATTAACATTGGACCCTATGGGAAAATGTTCAAATGCCTTCTTCTCAGAAACTACAAATATGATTAAAGCCAAACTGTACATGAATGTTCATTGGATGGTCCTCTACAAAGTGTACGTTTTTTGTTCCGTTATGAAATTCAAAATGGCGGCTACGGCAGGACTTAGTTTAACATTGGACCCTATGGGGAAAATGTTTCAAAACGCTTCTTCTCTGAAACCACTAGGACAGTTGAAACCAAACTGCCCAGGAATGATCATTGGAAGGTCCTCTACAAATTTTATGTTTTTTATGCCGATCGGAAATCCAAGATGGCCACCACCGCAATACATAGATTAACATTGGACCCTATGGGAAAATGTTCAAATGCCTTCTTCTCAGAAACTACAAATATTATTAAAGCCAAACTGTACATGAATGTTCATTGGATGGTCCTCTACAAACTGTACGTTTTTTGTTCCGATAAGAAATTCAAAATGGCGGCTACGGCAGGACTTAGTTTAACATTGGACCCTATGGGAAAAATGTTTCAAAACGCTTCTTCTCTGAAACCACTTGGATAATTGAAACCAAACTGCCCAGGAATGATCATTGGAAGGTCCTCTACAAAGTTTCTGTTTTTTTATGCCGATCGAAAATTCAAGATGGCCGCCACCGCAGGACATAGATTAACATTGGACCCTATGGGAAAATGTTCAAATGCCTTCTTCTCAGAAACTACAAATATGATTAAAGCCAAACTGTACATGAATGTTCATTGGATGGTCCTCTACAATCTTAAGGTTTTTTGTTCCGATATGAAATTCAAAATGGCGGCTACGGCAGGACTTAGTTTAACATTGGACCCTATGGGATAAATGTTTCAAAATGCTTGTTCTCTGAAACCACTTGGACAGTTGAAACCAAACTGCCCAGGAATGATCATTGGAAGGTCCTCTGTTTTTTATGCCGATCGGAAATCCAAGATGGCTGCCACCACAGGTCATAGTATTAACACAGAACCATATGGGGAAAATACAGAAATATATTCTTCTCTGAAGCTATTGCACTGATTGAACCTAAACTGTGCATCAATCATTGGAAGGTCCTTTACAAACTTTGTGTTTTTTATGTTGATCGTAATTCCAAGATGACTACCACTGCAGGACATAGTTTTTACATAGGACCAATTGTTTTTTTTTATTACCAGGTGAACGGAGCCTCTGGTTAATATTACTGATATGTTTTCTCAAATACATGTAATTAAGAAACAAAATAAAACATACATTTGTTTTATTGACATTTTATCAAAGAAATCAACAGAAGGAAACTTGAATTATTGAAAGGAAATGGTGGTAAACAAAATCATAAATCCAGGATAAATATATAAAAAATGAAATCATTTTTAGCTCACCTGACCCAAAGGGTCATGTGAGCTATTGCCATCACTTGGCGTCCGTCGTACGTCGTAAACTTTTTAAAAAATCCTCTCCTCTGAAAGTGCTAGACCAATGGAAACCAAACTTGGTCTGAATCATCACTAGGGTGTCTAGTTTCAAAATTGTGTCCGGTGATGCCGTGCACCAACCAACATGGCCGCTGTTACTAAAAATAGAACATATGGTAAAATTGCAGGTTTTGGGTAACAACTCAAAAACCGTTAATAATATCAAAAATCTGACATGGAGTAAAACTGATCAGCACATCAAGATCTACCTATCCTGAATCTGATTACCCATCTTGGAGTTATTGCCCTTTTTTCATCAAATTTGTAAAATTTTAATACTTTTTGTCTTATATTTCAAAAACTATAAGAAATAAAGGTTAACTTTAAATTGCAAAAATGTGCGGCATATCAAGATCTACCCACCCTGCCATTTTGAAGTATATCCCATTTTGGAGTTATTTCCCTTTTTTCATCAAAATTTTAATACTTTTCGTCCTTTATTTCAAAAACTATAAGAGACAGATGGTAAGTTGAAACTGCAAACATGTTCAGCATGTCAAGATCTACATACCCTGCAATTTTGCAGTAAATTTGATTATCCATCTTGGAGTTATTGCCCTTTTTTCATCAATTTTTTTTTTTAATTTTAATACTTTTTGTCTTGTATTTCAAAAACTATTTAGAGATAGATGTTAAGTTTAAATTGCAAAAATGTACAGCATGTCAAGATCTACCTACCCTGCAATTTTGAAGTAAATCCCATTACCCATTTTGACCGATTATGCAAATTAGAAAAAAGGGGGGATGAAATTTAAAAAAAATCTTCTCCTCTGAAACTACTGAGCCAATTTCAACCAAACTTTGCTGAGATGATCCTTAGATGGTCCCCTTTCAAAATAGTGTCCGTCAGCGCCGTCCTGTATCCAAGATGGCCGCCATTACTAAAAATAGAAATTTCTTCAAATGGCCAAAACTGCTCTATTTTAAGCCAGAAAGTGCCCAAATTTGAACTGTATAAGCATAATGATGAGCTTTTTAACATATATTACCGGATTGTTTATGAACTTTGAACTTTTGCCGATTTTGACCGATTATGCAAATTAGAAAAAAGGGGGGATGAAATTTAAAAAAAATCTTCTCCTCTGAAACTACGGAGCCAATTTCAACCAAACTTTGCTGAAATGATCCTTAGGTGGTCCCCTTTCAAAATTGTGTCCGTCAGCGCCGTCCTGTATCCAAGATGGCCGCCTTTACTGAAAATAGAAATTTCTTCAAATGGCCAAAACTGCTCTATTTTAAGCCAGAAAGTGCCCAAATTTGAACTGTATCAGCATAATGATGAGCTTTTTAACATATATTACGGGATTTTTTATGAACTTTGAACTTTTGTCGATTTTGACCGATTATGCAAATTAGAAAAAAGGGGGGATGAAAATTTAAAAAAATCTTCTCCTCTGAAACAACTGAGCCAATCTCAACCAAACTTTGCTGAAATGATCCTTGGATGGTCCCCTTTCAAAATTGTGTCCGTCAGCGCCGTCCTGTATCCAAGATGGCCGCCATTACTGAAAATAGAAATTTTTTCAAATGGCCAAAACTGCTCTATTTTAAGCCAGAAAGTGCCCAAATTTGAACTGTATAAGCATAATGATGAGCTTTTTAACATATATTACCGGATTTTTTATGAACTTTGAACTTTTGCCTATTTTGACAGATTATGCAAATTAGAAAAAAGGGGGGATGAAATTAAAAAAAAATCTTCTTCTCTGAAACTACTGAGCCAATCTCAACCAAACTTTGCTGAAATGATTCTTGGGTGGTCCTCTTCCAAAATTGTGTCCGGCATTTCAGAACACCGACCAAGATGGCCACCACAGCCGAACTTAATTTAACATAGGACCCTATGGGAAATTCCCATAAAAATCTTCTTGTTTGAAACCATTTGCTCAATAAGAACGAAATTTTGATGAAATAGTCATTGGATGGTTCTCTTCCAAAAATGTGTCCGGCGGTTCGGCCCTTCGATCAAGATGGCCCCCACAGCCGAACTTAGCTTAACATAGGACCCTATGGGAAATTCACATAAAAATCTTCTCCTCAGAAACCACTGGACCAATTGCAATCAAACTTTTGTGGAATGATCCTTGGATGGCCCCCTTCCAAAATTGTGTCCGGTGATCCAGACTTCCAACCAAGATGGCCACCAGGCTAAAAATAGAAAAAAGGGGGGATGAAATTATTCCTCTTGAAATGCATTTTTTTGTTGACTCACTGCTTTTGGTTACTCAAATAATCAAAGGGAAGCAACTCTATTACAAAATGTGAAGTAGGAAAAGCTAAATTTTGAGAATCATTGACATATATGTTTTTTTACAGCAATTTTGGTAACTTACATTAAAGGGGGAAAGAGTCTGCAATGACGAAGGCTGCATTTGTTAATTTTTTTTACCGAAGTTATCAAGTTTTATTGACTGATGTTGTTATTATACCCAGGTGAGCTATACAGGCTCCTGGGAGCCTCTAGTTCTTTCTCAATACTAACATTAAGCAATTTTTATTCAGTTAAAAGAAACAAAAATAGAATGTATAGATAGATGATTAACTGTTCAGGTATCATTCAATGTACGAGATGCCTAATATCATTCAATGTACGAGATGTCTAATACATACAGTAGTCATTTTCAGCTTGTATCACTTCTGAACCAAACGTTTACAAATGTAATGTATGAATGGTCATCACAAGTCACCTTTTTAGCTCACCTGGCCAAAGGCCATGTGAGCTTTTGCCATCACTTGGCGTCCATCGTACGTCGTAAGCTTTCACATTTAAATCTTCTTCTCTGAAACCCCTGAACCAAATTAAACCAAACCTGGCAGGAATGGTCCCTGGGTGGATCCCTTTCAAAATTGAGTCCGACAGCCCCGCCCTCCATTCAAGATGGCTGCTGTTACTAAAAATAGAAATTTCTTCAATTGTCCATTGCTGCTTTAGTATAAATCAAAATGAGCTCAAATTTTAACTGCAGCTACATGGCAAGGAGTAGTTTAACATATATTCCACGTTTTTTGTGAAATTTTTCTTACAGCCGATTTATACCGATTATGCAAATTAGGCATATTTTGGTAAAAGATCACATTTAAATCTTTTCCTCTGAAACCGCTGAACCAAATTAAACCAAGCCTGGCAGAAATGGTCCTTGGGAGGGTTCATTTCACAATTATGTCCGACAGTCCCGCCCTCCATTCAAGATGGCTGCTGTTACTAAAAATAGAAATTTCTTCAATTGTCCATTGCTGTTTTATTATAAATCAAAATGAGCTCAAATTTTAACTGCAGCTACATGGCAAGGAGTAGTTTAACATATATTCCACGTTTTTTGTGAAATTTTTCTTTCAGCCGATTTATACAGATTATGCAAATTAGGCATATTTTGATAAAAGATCACATTTAAATCTTTTCCTCTGAAACCGCTGAACCAAATTAAACCAAGCCTGGCAGGAATGGTCCTTGGGAGGGTCCATTTCACAATTATGTCCGACAGTCCCGCCCTCCATTCAAGATGGCTGCTGTTACTAAAAATAGACATTTCTTCAATTGTCCATTGCTGTTTTATTATAAATCAAAATGAGCTCAAATTTTAACTGCAGCTACATGACAAGGAGTAGTTTAACATATATTCCGGGTTTTTCTGTGAAATTTTTCTTTCAACCGATTTATACCGATTATACAAATTAGACATATTTTAATAAAAGATCACATTTAAATCTTCTCTGAAACCACTGAACCAAATTAAAGCATATTCGGCTGGGATGGTCCTTGGGTGGTTCCCTTTCAATATTTTGTCTGACAGCCCCGCCTTCCATTCAAAATGGCTGCTGTTACTAAAAATAGAAATTTCTTTAGTTGTCAATTTCTGCTTTAATTTTAACTGCAGCTACATGGCAATGAGTATTTTAACATATATTCTCAGGGGTTTCAAAGTGGGCCGGTACCCGGTACTTTTACCCGTCTGAGATCATGTATAGTACCGGCAGAAATTACTGAACACCCCAAAATTAGCAGTGGTGAAAACCACAAGTACGATGGTCGATGGGCTTGTAAGTTGTATTATATTTTTCATAAAAAATTAATGATCGCGTCAATTGCTGAATTCTCGCATTCAAATCGAACAACTGCGTCACGACCAAGTTGATGGGATATTCCCTGTTTTATAAATAACTTTACTTAGAATCGTAAATAGCAGTTTTCGCATGCGGTAAATAGATATGTTTTCGCCCAATATCTTTTCATCCTTGTGTAAAACTCGGACCGGAACAAAGCTGACATCATTTCAAAATAAAAAAAAATGACCGATTACAAATTATGTTCAAACACAATTTAGTGTAATCTTCAGTAATGTAAGTATGATCATTATGTATTATGAATATATGACTACACAATATTTTGTGCGATTTGTTTTATCCATTTAAAACCCAGGTTCGAATCATTCTGGGGCGTACTGTCTTGTTGCTTAACTCCGTCCATATTGCTTAACTTCCGGTATCCAAAAATAAAAACCTATGGTTAATTTATTTACATATTTTGACGGGGCCCTACCGCGGTTGTTCACAGAAATGAAAGTGTGCTGAAAAACATTTTTAAAAGGGGGTACAAGGAGATAAGGGATAGAAAATTACTAGAAATCTTGGAAAAAGGATTTGACATGGCTCAAATAAGAATTACATTGTAATGTCAAAACGCCGGCCCCACTTTTTTTTCCAAAATAATTTAACTTTTGTGATTCAAATATTAATAAATGTCTTCCCGCGAATCGTTTTCGTTCGAACATTTTTTTTGCACATAAGTCGTGAAAGTAACAATATATATATTGTTTTTGTTTAGTTATATTTGTATTGATCTATTAAAATTATAAATTTTATCAAAGATTGATGATTGCAAATTAAATTTATATGTTTCATTAATTATGACACTTATATGTCTTGATCCGTGCCAATGGTCTTTGATGAGTTTAATTACTGGTAATAAAGTAAAAAAAAACACACAAGCCAAGGTATTGTGAAAAAGAAAAGGACAAAGCCAACAAAAGAATTTTGAGAAGTTTAAGCTTTGATAACAATGGCTTGGTCAAACCTAGCTGCGGAACCATAGCTCTTTATGGTCCTTTTGGGGTTTTTTTAAGATATGGCGGACTATCTATGAATAATCTTGGCTGAAGTCTGTAAACTGAAATATTCAATAAAGAAATTGGAGGAAAAAATCCAGGCATTATGCATGGTCTTCACTCTTGGTGAAATCTGAACTCTAAAGTTAATGGGATTTTTCTTTCAAAAACACTTAATGTTTTGCAGTCGCTGAAGTACATTTTTTGGTCCACAAAATGCTAGATTTCAGGAGCTTCCGTTCCCCTGGACCTCTTACGACCCTCAGCCTAATTTTTTAGGTACCTCCTAAAATTTAAGAAGTACCTCCTATTATAAAAAACTTTGAAACCCCTGTATTCTGGGTTTTCTGTGAGATTTTTTCAGCCAGTTTATTCCGTTAGGAATATTTTGAGAGAAAAATCACATCAAAATCTTTTGCTCAGAAATTTGAGTTGAAAGGATCTTTGGGTGACCCACTTTCAAAATTATGTGTAACACCCCCATTTTCTATAAACTTTAGATGTCAAATTGAAAACCAGGTGAGCGATTACAGGCTCCTGAGAGCCTCTAGTTTAAGGATATATTTAAATCCACTTTTCTTTTTTTAGTGGGAAGAAGGCGATTTCATTATATCGGACAATTTAGCTGTTGGACATGAAGCAACACCACAAACACAATTTTCTAACGATGAAGTTGGACTACGAGTGTTACACAGAACTACAGTTGAGGGAAAACATATTCCCCACAAATAGTTACATTAAAGATACCCTCTTCCTAATTATCTGTGTTGTAAATACAATAAAATAAATGAAAAATTGTTTTTTTTTATAGCTAACCTGGCAAAAGGCCATGTGAGCTTTTGCTGTTGTTTTCTCTTCTTTGTCAAAAAACATGTCCACCTATGGAAATTATCTTTTCTCATTTGTTAAAAATATTAAAACCATCTCTGTAACTACATGTCCAAAAGATTTTTAGCTCACCTTGTCAAAGGCAATGTGAGCTTTTGCCATCACTAGGCGTCCGTTAACTTTTCAAATTTTAGGAGAAGATAAGATGGCCGACAAGCTAGTCACCTGAGTTTTTGCTCTGCAGTTTTCTGATAATTTCACTGTGTTATGGAATGAAACTAAGAAAATTATTCATATCTACATGCTCAGGACAGTAGTATCTACAAGTTATGGAAACTTTATGTTAAATATTTGAACTTTAAATTCTTAAATTTGATGGAAATATATTTAACCTTTGTCTTGTGAACAGAACTCAGTTACAATCTACAAACACTTTACAATTTGGATTGGATTATAACTCACAACATAACATGCCTGGGAATAGTGATAAAAGTAGTGAGAAACCAAAACCTGTTCAAACTGTACAAACACTGCTTGCAGCAATAAATGGAAATGAAAAACAAAAGAAGAAAACTCCTAAAAGGCCTATTATAGAAGTTTCAATGGATAGTAGTTCAGATTTGACATTTGAATTGACAAATTTCCAAAATGATCTGGACATTATCAAGGATAGCCTGGAGGGTGTTGTTAAAAAAACAGATCTTGACAAATCTCTTGCTGACATTGTAAAGAAAAGTGATTTAGAAACTGTAGTCACTTCAATTGTCACCAAATTACTTGATAGCTTCAAGAAAGAAATAAACAAAAAAATTAGTGAAAAGTCAAACAAACAGACAAAGGCTATTGAAAATTTAACTAAGGAGAATGAGGAGTTGAGAGAACAAATAGCTGGACAAAGAAAAAAAATGAGTGAGATTCAGAAACAGGTAGCTGATAATGAAATCGTATCGAAAGAGGCACTACAAATGTCTAATTATAACCAGCAATACTCCAGGAAATTTAACATCAAAATCATGAACTATCCTGAGAAGAAAGATGAAAAAATAAGAGATATATTTGTCAAGGATATTGTAAAGGACAAACTAAATGTAAAAGTTGATCCATCAGAGATCCAGGCTATACATAGGATACCAGGGAAGATCGGTGAAGCAAGACCTGTAATTGTGAAATTAGTCAATTCTGAAGTGAAATACAGGATTATGAGGGCTAAAAAGAACTTGCCAAAGAAAGAGACTGTAAGACTGGTAGATGATGTTACAAAACACAATATGGGACTTATAGCAAGACTGAGAAATTGTAAAGAACTTGAAAGTGCCTGGTACTTTAATAGTTCTGTGTATGGCAAAACTTTTGATGAAAAGAGAATAAAATTTGATATTTTTGATGACATCAACAACAAAATTGCTAAAAGACACTAAATTAACCATTTGCTCTGGATTTATATGTACTATAAAGGAATACAGTGAACTTTTATTCAATAAACAGTAAGTTTATTTACATTTTTTTTTTTTAATTATATAATTTTGTTGTTTATGAATGAACATACAATGTATGTAAAAAAGGGTGATAAGTTAAATTAGTAAAATATCTTTTATTGTTAACACACTAAATGATCATAAAAAATTAAGCATTTTCAAATCCATTTCTTTTATATTATATACAATACAAATATTGTGAGCATAAAATTGTAATACATGTACCTGTAAATTACAGTTATCATTTTTATAGCCAAAGGGAGATAACTCAAATCATATTACCAATCAATGAATCTCTTAAATTTTCTGTTGTACCCTAAAAATATCTTCAAATGAAACCTTTCAGAACGGTTTATTTTTCTATATTGGATATTTTCATTTATTAATTCTATGTAAGATTAAATAAATACTTTAAAACAATGAATTTACAAAATGTATAACTCTTTTTTTGGTTTGGTTTAAAAAATCAGTGCTAATTTTCTTTTTTTCAAATGTATATGTAAAATATCAGATTGACTGCCCTCGTGTTTCAATTATTTACATGTATAAAATGTGCTATCTTAAGTGTATGAATGAGTGTAGCTGTATGTTTTGTGTATCGGTGTTCTGGTAACTTGCTCCTATTGGTATATCAACATGTTAATATAACATAATGAATAAACATATACAAATTTTGTCTATCAATGTAAGGGGTCTTTTTTCAAATACTAAAAAGAGGTCAGATGTATTTAATTGGGTCAAGGCAAAGAAAATCTCCATAGTTTGTTTTCAGGAGACACATAGTACCAAAGATGTAGCAGTCAAATGGGAGGACGAATGGGGTAGTAAATGTTTTTTTAGTCATGGTGATAGTAAAAGTGCCGGAGTAAGTGTTATGTTCAGAAATGGTTTTGGTTTTAAGGTTAATGATTCTATATTAGATAAGAATGGTCGCTATATTGTTTTAGATTTAACTGTTTATGAACAACGTTTAACACTAGTTTGTTTATATGGTTACAACACTGACAAACCTGAATTGTTTACTGAAATACTGCAAAAGTCTGCAGGATTTGCTAATACTAGCTTTTTATTTTGTGGTGACTGGAATGTAGTACAGAATAAATCTGATGATACTTATAATGTAATGCATGACAGAAACCAAAATGCACGTAAAAAAATAGAGGAACTTAAAGAAACATTTGAATTATTAGATCCTTGGCGAACTTGTTATCCTGTGGATAAAAAGTTCACATGGCGTCAAACCTCTCCTATTAAACAAAGCAGAATTGATTACTTTCTTGTCTCAGAAGATATTTTTTCTCTCATGGAGTATACCAAAATAATTCCAAGCTATAGAACTGACCACTCTGCCATTGTTTTTAGTTTTTCTGCTTCTCCTGCTAATCGGGGAAAGGGCTACTGGAAATTGAATTCCCAATTATTGAGGGACTCAAATTATATTAATATAGTTAAAACATGTATTAGAGATACATTATCTGAATACTATTCAGTTGGAAATATTGATGATTTTCTTCATGTTGAATTATTATGTAATGATCAGGTGTTTTTTGAAATATTGAAAATGAAAATCAGAAGTGTTTCCATAACCTACAGTATAAGAAAATCTCGAGATGAAAAGGAAAAAACATTAAAACTTGAGAATGACATACAAATTTTAGAAAATCAAATGAATTTGAATCCTACTGAGTTTATTCAGGCATCTTTGAATCAGAAAAAGGGGGAATTAGAAAATCGGAGGCAGGATATAGTAGAGGGTTTACTTCTTCGATCTCGGGCCAATTGGCATGAGAATGGGGAAAGATGTTCTGAATATTTTTGTAAATTAGAAAAAAAGTCCTCTATCAACAAAACCATTTCTGAACTTATCAATGAAAAAGGTAATCATATTTCAGAACAATCAAAAATTCTATTTGAACAGGAACAATATTACAGGAAATTGTATTCATCCAATCATCTATGTGTAGATAATGAATTTTTCTTCCAGCATGACCTCAAATTAAGTGATGAACAAAAAAACTCTTTGGAGGGGAATTTATCATTCAAGGAATGTGGTGAATCTCTTAAATTAATGAAAAATGGCAAAAGCCCTGGGTCAGATGGTTTCACAGTAGATTTCTATAAATTCTTTTGGAACGATATGGGTGCTTTTGTTTTTCGGTCATTATATTTTGGCTATGAAACAGGCCATTTCTCTCAATTTCAGACTCAAGGAGTTATTACTTGTATTCCTAAGGAGAGTAAAGATAGGCGATATATGAGCAACTGGCATCCAATCAGTTTACTAAATACAGATTTAAAAATAGCTTCTGCAGCAATTGCAAATAGATTTAAACAAGTTTTAGGTGGTATTATTAGTGATACTCAAAAAGGTTTTATGAAAGAGAGATTCATGGGTGAAAATACTCGTCTTCTCTATGACTTAATGTACTATTTAGAAGAAAATGATATGGATGGTTTATTATTATTAGTTGATTTCGAAAAAGCTTTTGATTCTATTGAATGGAAATTTTTACAGAAAGCTTTAAATAGTTTTAATTTTGGTCCTTCTATTTGCAAATGGTTTGAAACTTTTTATGTAGACTCTAAAAGTTGTGTGATAAATAATGGACATATATCAAACTTTTTCAATCTGGAAAGAGGCTGTCGTCAAGGCGACCTGCTATCTCCTTATTTATTTATTATTGGTGTTGAGTTGCTTTCCTTACAAATTAAATCAAATCCCAAAATAAAAGGAGCATTGGTGAATGATACTGAATCACTTATTAGTCAATATGCAGATGATACATTCCTTGTACTTGATGGTTGTGAGACATCACTTAGGGAGACCCTGATTTGTTTTGAAAACTTTTATAAAGCTTCAGGTCTGAAAATTAATACATCTAAAACGTATGGGTGGGAAATAAGAGGTATTCCAATCAAATTCGTTGTCCAGATTTCAAATTGAACTGGTCTGTATCCAATTTCAAACTACTTGGAATAGATTTTTCTCTTGATCTCAGTTCTATGCCTGACCTAAATTTTAGAAAGAAAATTATAGATGTTTCAAAAATATTGAAAAGCTGGCAACATAGAAAGCTCACCCTTCTTGGGAAGGTAACCGTGATAAAAACACTGGCACTTCCAAAACTTATTCATTTACTTACCTCACTGCCAAATTTAAAACAATCACTGTTTAATGATCTAAATAAACTATTTTTTAATTTTATATGGGATGGAAAACCAGAAAAAATCAAACGAAATACACTCATAGCTGATTTTGAAGATGGAGGGTTAAATATGATACATTTACAACAGTTCAATGCCTATCTCAAAATAAGCTGGATAAAAAGATTCTTTTCCAATTTGAAAGGTGGCTGGCAAAAAATCATGGCAAAGAATATAAAATACTATGGAGGTGAAAGAATTTTTTCCTTACAAAAGGAAAAGATCCTTGAAATTTCTAAAATATTCAGTAACCCATTTTGGAAAGATGTCTTTTATAGCTTGTATTTAGCAAAGCCACTTGTAAAATTGAATATAAAGGAGTGTTTATCTCTTGATCTACTTAACTTTGTATCAATTGATGATTTCCATTTTTATATGAGATGGGGAAATGCAGGTGTAACAAGCTTAAATCATATCATGGATACTGTTACAAAAAATTTCTTGATTTTTGAAAAGATTAAAACATTAATTGAAAGTAACAACTTCATTCGATATTACACAATAATCTCAAACATTCCTACTGATATTAAAAGGTGTTTAAAGGATAACATTGATAATATCAATACAGAAAATTTTCATCCAAAAGATGACTTTTTAGACAGACTAATAAATACAAAAAGTTTAAAGTTTGTATATATTACTTTACTGAAGACATTAACTCATCTTCCCATTCAAAAATTTTTGAAATGGGAAGAAATACTTGGGATTGACATTGCAGACTGGTCTATATATTTTCGAATTCTTAAAAAGTATTGTAGGGATACATATCTGGTCAATTTTCAGTATAAGTTTTTACATAGAGTTATACCTACTAATACCTTTTTATTCAAAATTCATATTAAAGACACAAAATTGTCTTCATTTTGCAATGTTGAAGATGAAACGGTTGAACATTTATTTTTTAATTGTCCTCTGATATTTCCTTTCCTGAGAGCTTTCTATGACTGTCTTAAATGCTATTTTCACAATATTGAATTTCACAAAGAACAATTTTTGCTTGGATTTAAAGAAGAAAGTTTAACTCTTAACTTGCTGATCCTTATAGCTAAAAATTATATATATAAATGTAAACTAAAAGAAAAAATTCCAAATATCATAGAATTGAAGTATCGAATTAAAAATTACTATTCACTTGAACAATATATAGCCATAAAGAACAACAACTTAAAAGGTTTTGAAAAATACTGGACCCCATTGAAACATGTTTTTCCAGATTTTTAACTATGGATAGGTACCTGGGTATACTACGTTATTTATGTTTATGCATTTATTTGTATCAATTAGGAGTAAGTTACTAAAGTCACAAAATAATAGAAGACAGATATTGTAAAGGAATGGGTGTTGTTATGAAAGGGAGAGAGAGAATGTGAAAGAATGAATGTGTCTCAATTGATTTATTTATTCATGTTATCTTTTGCTTATTAATTGACTTTAAAAAAAATGCAATAGTCACATAATAATTATGTTGTAAATCCTTGTACATCCATGTCAGGTGGTAATGTATGGGCTTTTTTATGAATGTAAATTCCTGACTATTGAAGAAATAAATAAAAAAAAATAAAAAAACTTTTCAAATTTTAATCTTCTCCTCTAAAACCACTTAGCCAAATGAACTGAAACTTGGTAGGAAGCATCTATGGAAGTTCCTCTATTAACATTGCCCATTTCGTCCTGATACATAACAAACATGACCACCACAGGCAATTCTTGTTTCTGATTGGTCAATTTCTAAAAACAATGTTCTCTGAAACCGCTTGGGCAAATGAACCGAAACTTGGGAGGAAGCATCTATGGAAGGTCCTTTATAAAGACTGCACATTTCTTTCCGATCCGTTAACAAACATGGCCACCACAGGCAATTCTTGTTTCTGATTTGTCAATTTTTTTTAAATCTTCTCCTCTGAAACCGCTTGGCCAAATGAACCAAAAACTTGTAAGGAAGCATCTATGGAGGGTCTTCTATAAAAATTGCTAATTTCATCCCGATTCGTTTACAAACATGGCCACCACAGGTAATTCTTGTTTCTGATTGGTCGATTTAATAAATCTTCTCTGAAACCGCTTGGCCAAATGAACCGAAATTTGGTAGGAAGCACCTATGGAAGGTTCAGTAAAAAGTTTTTTTCAAAATAGAATGAAAGGTGAGCGACACAGGCACAGCCTAGGCTGAGCCTCTAGTTAGTTAATACAAATTATGTCCTCATTTTGTCTTAATCGGGCAAAAAAACAAGGCTGTCGTGGACAATTTTTGTTTCGGATTGGCTGAAACTTTAGAAATTTCTGTCAATACTACAAGTCCAATTTATTTGTTACATAGTAAAAATGTTGTATGTGATGACCTATACAAAGATTTTCCATTAAATCTTGTTCCATTGAAAACATGGTGCTGAAGGGGAATTTTTGTCTCGGAAACTATAGACTTGCTAGAACCTAGAGTGCATGAATAACAAGGTGAGCCTCTTGATTTAACATTAATGTGAAATGTCATTTGGCTGACATGGACAGACCCAGTGCCGGATTTACCATTGTGCTTAGGTGTGCTTAAGCACAGAGCCTCATTGGCCAGGGGGGCCTCATATCTTCCTGCCAAAAACATTTTTACGGTGGATTTTTGCTTATGTGGTGCAATTTTAAATTTGAGGGCATTCTGCTTCGGAACGATTCCAGACATAATGATCAAGTTGATAACCTATTGGAGTGTGCCACAAAGCAGGCATTCATGATGGTGGCTCAGTGGCATAGAAACCAAATTATTAGGGACCTCTGGTTATTGGCCCCAAAAAAAGTTGAAGATGGATTCATACTTACGTGGTGCAATTTTAAATTTGATGGCGTTCTGTACAATTTGGACACTTATAGAAGAATGTAGTAGCATAAAATAGCTATTGATAGAAATTTACTTTAAGAACTTTATTCTTCAAGTCCTTGCATATATAGAGAAGCTTCAATCTAATGAGTAGAAAAACTGACGTTACTTTTGCAGCAAATTCCGAAATTTATTATCAAGATTGTTTTCCAACTCGAAACAAAATTAAAAAAAAGTAAAGGGGTAGTTATTCGTTTTTTAATACAAATGTGAAACCTAAATAAGTAATTTGGTCGTTATCTGATGTATGCAACCTTTGAAAGTATAACAGTAAAAATGGTGATAATAATAATAAAATAAAGTGTAAATAAGAATAATGGATGAGGAAATATTTGGTGAGGGGTAGAAACACCTATCCAAAAGCAAGATCTTGCCCAAACGGAAGACAACATACAGACATTAAGATGAGTTGCCTTGGGACTGGTCTGTGTGCTAACCCGTACATCGATCAAGATGAAGTGACCTGAGCTTTTGACACTCGTGTGAACCGGCCTTTAAGATACTGTTACATCTTGGCACCTGAATCTGTGCTTCATATACCTGTTGATTATTATCTATCTGTGCACTACTCTGGTAAAATATATTTGCAACACCACCCCACTGATATTATATACATACACACGATATACCTTTTTTCTGAATAGCAGTTTCTTTATGATGGCGTTATATTCAGTTTTTGTTATCCATATTAAAGCTATTCGTTCTTGCTGATATTTAGGGTTCTACAAGTTAACAACAGTCTACTTTAAGATTTAATTGACACTGACATAGCAAACTGTCATATTGTTAGTAACGCTTAATGGGGCCCCCACGACTCCCTTCCTCCTGTGAACAGTAAACACCAGTCTTCATACATTCTGTCCTTGCAAACAAGCTCTCACTTGCGCTCAAGGTTACAGGCAAGGTTACTGATAGCGATACTGTCTTGGTATTTTGTTTGATGTACTCTCAGTCTCAATACTAGTCATTATGTTGCCAGCAATATGGCATATGGTTAATATTTTTTTGAAACTCATGTTATTTTTACTGTATGTTAAAATGGTTTATTAGGAATTATTTTACTAGTGTACATAAATGATCCATAGAATTTAGTTGTTAAATACAGGTTTATTTTCATTAAATTAGTTTTACTCCAAATAAAGCATATACATTTACTATTTCTATAATACAATCCCTAAAATTATTTATTAGTATAAAATAAAATAAACTTTTTCATCAAATGGATATGGTGGTCCACCAAAAAAATTAAGAGTAAAAGAGGCCCATGGGGGAAAAAAGGTTGAGAACAACTGTGTTAAATGATATTTAGATTTAATTACATGATGTTGACTAATGACTGCCCTGTCTGTTTGACTGTTTCATTATGTGACCTGTGTAAGACAGTGTTGGGCGGATTGGGGCTTTGGGTAATATATAAAAGCTTCTAGTTTGTTGAAGACGCAGTGTACATGTCTGGCCCAATATAACGTAATATTTTAACTATTCCTGATTTCCCGGAGCATGAATGCCCGACTGTCTGTGTAGGCTTACCGGGTCTAACTCCTTCAGGGCCCAAGTAAAGGGCCTCATAACTTAACTAACACAGGGCCTCATATGTCCTAAATCCAGCACTGGACAGACCATGAGCCATCACTGAAAGTCTTGTCTTACCATAACTTTTATTGCATTTTAATCTTCTCCAGCTGTATCGTAGCAGATTAGATAGGAAAATGTGATGTAATAAAATAACCTGTTGTTAAAGGCATACAGTCGCTCAGATTGATTTTTTTTTATATTGAAAGTTGCCAATATTCGATGTTTTATACTAATTGCAGTTGAAATTTTTCATAACATCATACGTATTTAACCTGGAATGAAGGAAATATGTCGCTGTTTGAATTTTTATCTCCCGTAAAGAATTCAATGTTTACCAGCATGATATTCATATATTCATGAATATGATCATATGACCATTGATGACCTACACAGTGACCTCATTCAGTAAAGCATTTGCGCATGTGCGATATTGCTTGCTGAAAAAAGCACATATTATAAATAAAAATATTGACGGATTCTATGCGAAAACGACACAGGAGGATTCAGCAAGATTTGTGTACAAATTAAAAAAAAGATGTTAAACCGACCTACTCCATTTTTCAACACGTATTAAGCATAATTTATATATCTTTTTTCGGCTGAATCGTATTTTGACAGAATTGCATCGTAGTTTTTTTTATATATCTTTTTTTTTTTCAGGAGAAAACGCTAGGTGATATCTCTTTTAAATTAGAGACTAAAATAATGAACTTCATGTCTGGTTTTTTTTTCTAAAAAAATATAATCAAAACAACTGTGTTGTCAATAATATGCAATACAATTTGTTTACAATTTTCCCTTTATCGGGCCCCTTTGCAGAGTTTGGGTTTGTTTTTATTGATTTCATCACGTATTTTCGATTTTCAGTGTCATTCTTACTAAATACCATTATATAATATTAACTGATTACCCCAGGATCCAATTTCATAGATATATTTCTTAAATTATATTTATTTTAACCAATATTTACCTGCAACATGCTTTCTTGTTATTTATAGCAGTTATCAGTGTCCGGTAAACTTTGGAAAAGACAGCCGACTTATAATTAGGTATGTTAATGGCGATTTCACCAACAAACATTCCAATTCTTTTCACTAATTACGACATTATAACCTATTTTGTAAACCTGGCTTCTTGTTCAGAACATTTTATTAGTATAAAACATCAAATATTGGCAACTTTTAATATAAACAAAAAAAAATCAATCTGAGCGACTGTCTGCCTTTAAGGTTTGGCAAATGTTGTTAATGATACTCGAACAACCCATATTTATTGTCTGTTATTATATAGATATCGGAAATACCGTGATTTCCGAGTTAAATAAAAACGATAATTTCACTAGTGAAATTACCATTTTTTATTTCACTCTTGCTATATTTCGCGCCATTTCGTTGTCGACGTCATATGAAGACTTCCAGTTTGAAACGTAAAAAATAGACGTTATTTGGCTTCGTGTACACTTCAATTTGGATCAAATTTAACTAAAATAATATTTCAAGGTAAGCATTTTAATTATTTTATTGTCGTGGGTGGGTGGCGCCATGTTTTTGAAGTGATACACATTATAGTATATCCCTACGCTACACACGTAATATAGTGCAATTAAACTCATTTTATATTAAATTTGATTCAAAGCATTTTTTTTTATCTATGTAATAAATACTATAACTAATCGACGAGTTTCATTGTAACTCACGAATGCACGCAGCGCATGAGTGAGTTACAACGTTATTTGGTCATTGGTGACATATTTTTGATAATGAAACTCGTCGATTAGTTATAGTATAATTAATGAGTGGTTTTCAGTTTCATGCCAACAAAATTTTGGCAACTATTTCTATGGAGAAAAAAACCAAACACATAATCATCATTCTCATCTGTTTATTTCTTATGAATTAGAAATTTAACAATGATACAACCACTTTGTACATCAATACAACTACTGAAATATACAATATTATAACTTTTGATATTATTTATCAAGAAAATAACATTTGTAATATTTTCTGAGATTCTTGACGAGATAATTTCAGTTTAGTACACAACTTGTGGAGTTTTTTTTCTATGAACTAAGAATTTATAAAATATATTATCAAAACACGATTATAATGATATATGTAATGGACAAATCCCAAAAGTTAAGTATTATGATATTAATTTAAAATAAAAGAGAATTAGAATATAAATTGTTTTGTCATATACTTGTACATGAGAACTAGAGACACTTCATACAACATCCATTGTTGATTATGGATGTCACAAGTTTGTACAGAGACATGCAAAACATACTTGTCAATGAAAATATTTTACTTTTTATTTCATTTAAAATCACAATTTAAGGGGAAACAAATTATCCTCAAGTCAATTCTTGATTGATATTGATAAACAAAAAATAACAACAAGCAGAATTAAATGTAGTTTTATCATCTTATATAAACATAATTTATCATTCAGAAATTTAATATTTGAGTTGACAAGTAAAATACAAAATTGAATTTCAAACATCAAATAACACAGTACACAATGTTAGTACTTTTGAAAACCAATGATATGATTGTGTTTAAACCCTGAATATTTTAAAACCATTAAAAATTATTTGAAAATATCTACAGAAAACTCTATACATATGCTTTTATTGGTGCAAATTTTATTAAAATCAGACAAGAATTGGTCTCATGATATTCTTTTTTAAATATAGAATTCAAATAACATGTTGGAAATTTTTTTATGTATGACAAATATTGCTTGCTTGTCTCTATGTTGTATTACATGTATTCTTCAGGAAAATAAATAAAATCCCTTGAGGACGAAAACAAAATCAGGCATGTTTGATCAAAAAACATTAAATATATTCTGACAATGTAATTGGTTCATTTGAATTGCTGTCAATGATTGGTCAGAATTAAGGAAATACTACTTTATTTCTATTTTAAGATCCACAATAGAACAACACTTTGTAAAACAACAAATAACTTTTCAATGTCACTATATGTCACTAAAACACTGACAATGTTTACACTAAACATTTTATATATAATACAATATATTATTATACTTCATGTAAGTTTCTGTAGTGATATTTGGTACTGTAATATTTTGACATAATACCTGTACAATTAGACACTCAGTATAATAATGATATTAATGTGGTCTTGTCAAGGTAATATGCCAAAATATTACCCAGGTCTGAGACATATTACCCCCCCCCCCCCCTTCGGTCGGGTAATATGTCTCTCAGACCTGGGTAATATTATACAATTATTGACTTTTAATGAGTCTACCTCTACTCATGACTATACGGACCTGGTCAATGAATGATTAACCTCGGCCAATGATTGATTGACCAAGGCCAACGGCCGAGATTAATCAATCATTGACCAGGTCTGTATAGTCATGAGTAGACTGAAATTAAAAGTCAATAACGGCTTTATTAAATAATAAGGAATTTTTCAAACTTTTCAACAGTATATTCAACAAAATAGACTACAATTGTTTCATCATTTTTCAAGATTATTTAAATATTAAAATTTTGAAATATGATGAAAATTTTGATTTTTTTTTTAATTTAAATATTTTTTTGAAAATTTTGACCTTTTTTTGCAATTTGATTGGCTGACTGGAAATGAAATCTCGTCTCTGGTTGGACAACATTGAATAGACAATAGACAAAATTAGACACTAGACCGAATATACCTCACGTGAGGTGTACTCACTTGAAGCAAAATTCCTTATCATTTAATAATTTGGCATATTACCTGGACAAGACCACATTATTATAAAAATATTAAAGCCTTGTAAAAGCTATAAAAGTTCTCCGTTGATAATTTACCACCAATCATGACTAAAACAAAGCTGGAACTGATAATAGAAGAAACACATAGTACTTGGCTATCGAAATATATTTAGTTAAGGACAAATACTGTATCAAAAGCTGCTAATTAACCTTGTTGCGTATGATATTCGCTTTGTTATTTGTGAGGGTTGGCATTTTACTTACACGTGGAAAACATTTGCATGACTCCATCATTTCACTAAGAGGGGAGGTTTTGAGCTAATAAAACTAGTTTAGCCCCACCTTTTTTCATTGAAGTGCCAAGACAGGAAAGTGACAGTCATATATATGTATGTTAAGTGTATTGATTTTGCCTGTCTACAATTTTTTTTATTGGATTTTGGAAATGTTTGAACAGTGTGGTATTTTTTGTCTATCATTTTATTTGCTGAGAAATTTATTTACCACTCTAGATAAGTAATATACACAAACAATAAGATCTTTGTTGTTTGCTATGCTTATTGTAATTAATTTATAAAAAAAAAAAAAAATGTGAATTATACATCGATGTCTATGATGCACAACAAATTACCATTGTAAAAAAAATGAATTTTGAAAGTACAAAGAAACGTGTAACATTTCTACTACCAAGCTTGTTCTGGCCAGTCATACAGCAGTAAATATTTACGGAAATATATAATCTGTGGAAAATTCCCTATGGCTTATTCCAAAAAAACAGCTTCATGATATATATCATATATCACTATTCAATTAGAATATTCTACATAGATCATTTAACTTTACCGTTAGAAGGTAAGTTCTCATTTCCAACAGATTTACAACAAATATAATTTTTTTTTTTTTTAACAATAAAATCCAAAATAACAGTAAAAACTATATTTACATATACATGTACAATAACTATATTTCTCATAAAAACATTACCAGTAAGCCTTGCATTGAAAAAATCATACAACAAAGTAATATGAATGATCTTTACATTTACCAGTACATTGTGTGTGTCGTGGCAAGTAAATGTCTCAATTTGTTTTCCCACATGTATATTTATAAATAGTGTTCTTCCATAAAAATGATTATTTTGGATAAGAAAATGTGTCCAAGTCTTTTTGTATACAAGAGGTTTTTTAGTATTGGGTACATGTTATAATGAAGATAATAATATTGTTTTATAAGATTTGACTAGTTACAATGTACACTACCAAATTTCTGAATATATATGTAGTTACATAAAAATTATAGCAAACATTGTGTCAGCCACAAAAGGAATAGTCAAACTTGTCATGCGAGATCACCCAAATAAGGTCTCTCAAAAGCATACCTGTTAACCCAACCTTATCTCCCGCATGGACTGGGTCTCCTGCGCGGGAGACATTAATCTCCCGCACACACCTTTTCCTCCTGCACGATCTCCCCCCAACAAAAAAATCAAGTACAATAAAATCTTGACCTACATTTTGCGATCAATATTTCTGGAAATTCCCCATTTGGAACTCCTGCGCTGATGAAAAACGCCGAGAGATACAAATGGTAAAGGTGTTTAAATGATATCCGGTTATTGATTTGTTTGACACCTTTACAGGTAAATTGGGTCATGGAGATTAATTAAGGTGTTGATGATTATACAACAATTATCCACTGATTGACAGTTAATTGGGGATAAGGAAGTGGGTTTGTGGCACACGCTTAGATGATTAGAAGTATGATAGCGGCAATTAAAAATAGTTATAAACCGTTGTGCAAACAGGAGTCTGACAACCTTTGATGCCGAGGAAAACTTCTTATTTCGATCAAACGTGCAATGAATTCATCTCGGATTGAGTTGTTATGGCTTGTTTGGGACCAAAGCCGATCAAAGTATTATTTAAGGACTAAGTTCCAGGATGGAATTGATAAACCACAAAAATGCCAAAACGTATGCCATCACCCAACGCACCAGCAGCAAAGTGACTTTTTAATTTTAGTGCTCTATGACTTTATTGTTCAGAACATTCTGTCTTCATTGTTATTGCTTTGTTATAACCTTATGATTATGAATGATTATAAATAAATTATAAATACAGTTTTTATCCTTCATTCATCATATGAAACACTACTAACAAGACAGAAATGTAAACTATATATTGAAATGGGATGCAGTTGGTTCAATACTGAAACAAACAAAAAGAAAATATCAATTAACAGTAAAAACATGCATCAAATACGTCGATAAAAAATCTCCAGTTATGAGACCAAATCTCCAGCCAAAAATTTACAAATCTCCAGTTGTAGCATAGCAACTCTATCACATGTATGCAACTACAAGGTACAATTTTGTGCGTTTAAAGGTGACGCACAAAATCTCCCCCTTAGAAGAGTTGGTAGGGGGGAGATCTCCCCCCTAGCAGTTCCCAGAGGTTAACAGGTATGTCAAAAGAGATTTCTTCTACATAGTCAATGAAGAATTGTGACATTTTAATATGGTCTGCCAACAGAGGGTGGTCTATCATTGGGGAGATCTGACAAGACAGGACTCACTGTAGTTTCTGATGATTATCTTAAGTTACCTCTTTTAAAATTTCCTTTTTAAGGTTAAAACTAAGTATCAAATCTATATTAAAAGACACACACAACATACCAGTCAATCTAAAGAATACATAATACTACTGTCATATACATTATACATCATATCAATCATTACAAAAGAATTTTTATGGAATGCTAAAATATTTAGGTATAAAAAGTAAATAAACATAAAAAAAATTCTAGCATTCAGTACATAAAACATGCAACTAAAACACACAAATCAATACAAATGTACAAAAGAGCACCCTCACAGCACCATTGATTGATAAATTAACATGTCATTAAAACACATCCTAATCATCAGCACTACACAATAAAACGTGGCCAGATTGAACACGGCGGCGACTAGACTTATGTATTATACAGCAAGATTTAGCCATGAAGTTTTTATACAAGTTATTTGTGTCAAACAATTATCTTTCTACATCTACATTGCATTGTTAAATTGCTTATTCACGAACATCATTTGGGTGATATACCAGTAGTTTTAATAAATGGGTTACAAAACAGTTTGATATTAAAAAGAAAATGCATGTTATATTTGTCTCAAAGGTACAATTCCTGTTTCCTTTTGAAACACAAAAAGGCATACTATCTGTTCAATAATTATATATTCATTGTATAATGAAAACTTAACATGAAAATGTCTTTCTACATTTAAGGTTGATCACAACTAAATATTTTCTGACAGAAGAATTGCAAAAATTGTTGAAATACAATTCTTGCCTGTTCTTTTGCAATGTACCATTTCTTGTTTTTTTCCAATAATTTGACAAAAAAATGGATACATTTTATGATATTTTTTTTTGCCTAAAAATAACAATAAAGTTCAGCAAAGACAAAACAATAGTAATTTTCAAACTACTGGACATAGTAATAAAAACATAGAAAATAAAATCATACCTGAAACAGAGATCAGTAATATGGTATAAATATTAAGACTCTTGTACCCAAAGAAAGGGAGATATTGTATTTAATTGCAATTCAATTTTCCTTAAATGCATCAACAGAGTATACATATTTTGATTGGCATAAATTGGACTAAAAATTTGAAGAAAATGATGGGCGGTGAAAACAAGAGGTAGCTGGTTTGAACTAACATATGACACTTTTATTAGTCTGACATCATCAATTAGTAATCACATACATGTTATTATACTATAGGTAATAATATTGCATTGTATCAAGTGTAAGATTAACTACATAACATGTGTATAAGGAATAAACTTTGGCAAGAACTCACCTCATTTGATTATACTTAAAACAATTGTAAGACAATACACAAAATAATGTTCTCAATAACAATATGGGCAAATATTGTTCTGTAGCATCTGTCATGGGGTATTATATCTGGGACAAATGTAGACTTGTTAACAAAGGATTCAAAATACATATCAAATTTATCAGATTATTTCTATGGTTTATAATAAAATCTAAACATCAAACCAATGTCGTGAAAATAAATTTACCAAAAATTTTATGTTTCTTGATATAATGAATAAATAACAAAAATCCAGAGTTAAACTCACATACATAAACTGTCATATAATTTATTTACATATCAATGTTTATAATTATATAAAGGAGTATTTTGATGATTTTCATTGTATTTCTTCTTTGGAAAAATACATCGGTTTTCTTACTGGCATACATATCTTACCCTCATTAATACTAGTAATACAAATTTCTTATCAACTAAAATTGATTGGCAAGCTAAAAACAAAACATACTGCGTAGACAATGTAAAATTCATTGGTTACCTTGTAAAACATTAATATCAAGAGTTCGACTAGAATAAAATAACAATAGCAAAAACAATACATTTATATATCAAAATTAGGAAGCAGACATTTTGTCGTAATAATTGATGTACAAGAAAAAGCAGCAACAACTTAAATAGTTATTACAAGTCTAAGGGAGTTATCCTAAGCATTTTAAGATCAAAATTTGATTTGCACTGCAAAATCAGAAAACTGAACTTGTCATATATGGGCACCATTTGGGTCATAGAATTAATGAAAATTTGTAGATTTCATATAAATTTATATATAGTTTTTGTCAATTATTTTAAGATAAGCCAAAAAAAAAGCTTGATTAAATGAACCAAATAAGATATAATTTTAAACAGAGTTATCTATCCTGAACATTATCCGATCTGACTACACTCGAAGTCACTTGGATTAATTCCAGATGTTCTATATTGAAAACTGCTTTTGAAAAATCAAATAATTAATTATTGAACGAATATTCTCAGTGAATTATTTTGTTTAAGGTGAAATGCTGAATAAATTGGTTATAAAAATCTCATTTCTAATATCTAGGTCAAATGCTGAATAAAAGAACAGATTCATATTCCTCGTATATTACACAAAAAACTGACATACAAAATTCACAGACATTCCCACATTTATACACAATATCATACTGTCTGTTTGGTGTGCAACTCTTCTACAAATCCTCCCCATTTTAACTTGAAATTATGATTTCTCCACACAATTTTTGGATTAAAGTGTGAACGAAGGATAACACCAGGATATGTTACTTCATTTATGATCCAACCAACCAGGAAATCAAACTTAGAAAATGGTAATGGTCCACCCTACAAGAAGAGAAAGCTATAATAAGTAAAAATATATCACAGTAATATTCTAAAATAGGCCAAGGAATGAGTGAGTGATTGTTGTTTATATCCAATGAAAACATTTAAGGAATATCATGCCAATTTTTTATGAGTTGATATCTTTTCTTGTAATAGACCAACACTCTGAATTGGATTTTTATAGCGCTGGCTCACTGATGTATCAGTCTTGTAGAAACACAAGGAGCTCAAAATGATGACAATAACAGACACGGTTGTTATTTAAGGCAGATGAGCTAAATACTGGTCAGAATCAAGGTTGAATTCTCAACAAGGGTTAGGATTATATTATTTTCAGCTATATCGTGGCAGTCAGTTTTATTGGTGGAGGAAACCGGAATACTTAGAGTAAACCACCAACCGGCCACTGACATAATGTTTTATCAAGTACACCCGCCAGTGTGGGATTCGAACTCACACGTTAGTGGTGATAGGCACTGACTGCATAGATAGTTGTAAATCCAACTACCATATGATCATGATGGCCCCTCTCTACAGGGTGAAGTGAAACACTTGAATATGTATAGAATATTTGCAGCAACATCATTGTAAGTTATCTTTGTTAGAGATTTTAGATTAATAAGAGGGTGACTACTGTACTGTAGTATTGTTTGGTAATGTTTAATATCTCACCTCTATCACCTTGATTTGTATATAGTCGAACAAAAACCAGACTAATACGTGAACCAGGAAAACAACAGAACCAGTAAAATTAAACAGATATGACATGGACCAGGCATTCAGACATCCTTGTATAAAACATTGAGAAAATGGTTCAAAGAATATGGTGGCAGGTGTCATGGCTGTTCTCAGTTTACACCACCTAAAATATACAAAAATAGACAATTTACTTCATTGTTATTTGAACTATTATAAATTTATTGTATATATTATATTTAATGCTCAATCTGTGTTGCTTTTTCAAAAAGAGAGACCTTTATCAGTAATTTATATATTTAGCCTTTGATCTCACTGAGAGATATTAATGGACTGACCCAAATACTGAAAATTATCAGTCAGTGTGACATCAAACACATGATATTACCATAGAAACAATAACATCAGCTTTGAAGGTCTAGACAAACATTATCCTATCAGACTCGCTGTGATACTAGTGATAATGTCAAACACATTATGATATTACCATAGAAACAATAACGTCAGCTTTGAAGGTCTAGACAAACATTGTCCTATCAGACTCGCTGCAATACTAGTGATAATGTCTGTCTCGACTTTCAAAACTGTTGTTATTCTATATCAAATGGACATTTAAATTTGACCAAATTATATATTTAGTCCTACACTGGGTGGTTGAAACAATAGTTTGTTCACATTCTATCTAAACAATATTACAATTAACATTGCTGTGAAACTGATCTATATATATATATATATATACAGATTACAGAATGACTTCTTATATAAAATGAATGTATCATAAATACTTTTAATGGTGATTTCTTGTTTTGTCAGAAACAGACCCGACTTGCTTCTTCTGTAAATATTTAGGCTAGAAGACCCTACTGTGACTGTGAAATATAGAACAGCAATAAAAGAACTGTTCCTTTACTTTTAATTTGTTTCTCGTGTTCATTTACATCTTTGAAAGTCCAAGTTTTAGTAAAATTAGAATTATCTCCCTTTGTCCATTGCTCAAGTTTAATTCTTCGGGGAAAATCCCAATCAGACTTACCTTGTTAATCTTTTATGAAGCTGTGGAACAGAGTAGGTACCAGCATTTTGCTGAGCTGTTTGTGAACTAATTCTTAATCTATACCCTCTGAAATAACAAACATAATCCTTGAAAATAACATGAATAACAAAACTTTAAAATCAGTTATTCTAATGCAATTTTAGTTTTCGTGTAACATAGAAGGTGATTGGCCTTAGTTTTCCATGAAATTGACATTCAAATGCAATTTTTGTATATTATAAAATTTGATTGGCTCAAGTTTTGCATAAAATTGACAATCTGCATGCCATAATGCAGAGTAGATTCCTCCAATTAGACAGTAAGGCTATTTTCATTGAACAAGCTGCTTGTAAAATGTTTCTGATTATTTCACCCACTAATTTTTCTCTGGAGAAGTGATGGCTTGTATTTGAAATAAAAAGAGAAAAAAAGGAATAAATCTTACTTTTTCAAGAACATTTCTGCCAGGAAAAAGTCTTCTGCTAAGTACTGTGCAAAATGTTTCAGTCCTCCTGCTTCATCAATGATGTTCTTTCTCATTAAACAAGACATTCCTGTCGCACAATTAATGTTGAAGAAATTTGCTGTCAGGTACATCTTCGCATGCTGAGTTCCAAAGTATATCTAAAAATATAGGTTTTTTTTATGGAGATTACTTATAATTATACATGTATGTTAAACAGATGAACATATAAAACTGACAACTGAACAGTTAAAAGGTTATACGTAATAATATAACTTGAAATCTGTAAGTAAGTTATCAAGTTATCACAGATATGATAGGCCTTTCAAACCTCTGTCTGTAAACATTGCCAACAAGAATATAAATTCTTAAATCAATTTAAAAATGTAACCATAGAATTTTAATTCTGTGTTGTTTTTTTTCTCACTTTCTAAGCATTAGTTTGACAATTTCTAGTTTTACTGTACTTGTATTATTAAATCTATGTTCTGTATATCAAAATCGTTTTCTTCAAGTTAACTATTCATCGACCACTATGGAAAAAACCCCAATTAAATGTTATAATACAAGTGCATAACAGTAAACGATGTTATTGTAGGGTTTCCTGTGTTGTAGTTAAAAACAATCAATCTGTCCATACTGCAGGAGAAGTTATGGTCATAGACACAATCTGTCCATACCGCAGGAGAAGTTATGGTCATAGACAAATCAGCCATTTGTGATTCAAGCTGTTTTTGTCTAAAATGTTCATTCTATCAATTGTTTTCATCCATAATACATGTATTGTTAACCTTGATAAAATTGGCAGTGACTGTCTAAACATTGACATGAATAAAAACAATTTTAACATACATTATATATAATTTATTTAATGATATTTAATGATATTTTTGGTAAGTTTATCAATTGTTTTCATCATTTGGTTGATACGACAAGTGTCAATATTAACCTTTTCCATATGTGATGAAAACCCTCTTCTTGTGCTGGCATATGGCATTTGATGTACAAGACCAACATTTTCTGTCATTGTCAGTACCATATCTAACACTGTATCCTCTTTTACTAAAATAAATAAATAATAATCAAAACTACAATAAATAAATAAAAATCAAAACTATAGTAAGTAAATAATAATCAAAACAACAGGCCCAAGTTTCTGTCAAACATATTTACTGTATGTGAAAGTTATTATAAAAGTGTGCACTTTTACTCAAAATATAAGCTTGTTTGTTCAATACAAAACTTTGAAATAAATTAGGTATCTTTTTAGAAATCTAGAATAGGATAGCAAAACTTAAATGACAACAATACATAAGACTTGAACCTATGTATAATTACAATCAAGTTAGTAATTGAAAGTTGCTATATACACAAACAAATAATGCCCTTTAAATAGGAATAAATTGTCATATTACTGTTGGTTCAAATGATATTTATTTAACAATACCACATTCTCATAAAAATATATCACTGAGAAAAATATGCTGAAATGACATCATTTGTCACTGGGGAAAAAAGGCAAAAATGTACAACTTCAACCTGTTACAAGGTTGTCAACGTTACAGTAGTATATCATAATTGTACAAATATATATACATGCAGAAACAGGCTGGGTCTGACATCCGTCACCAATCAAGTTAGCCCATGGTTCATTAATATATAGCTTATCTGAGCGGCCAACTTGGCATTGTCCTAATGCATGTATGAATATGGCCAGTCCCCTTCTGTGTACATGTATATTTAGGGTACCAATTTTATTAGTGAATACTAAACCAACCTTTGATACCACTGTCACTAACCAATATCAGATCATATTTAGCTGCCTCATATCCTATGGCCATATTGTTGACTTTTGGATTGGCACCAAAATGTTTCCCCCCTAAAAAATAAAGATTACCATATGTAAACAGCAGTATCTTATAATCATCAGTATCATTTATAACTTCATATTTGTGTATATTTTAAATGAAATAAGTTATTGTCAGAATGGTACTTCAACACACAATGCAATATCTTGTCATTTCTTATAAATAACAATTTATTTAATGCAACATAATCATTGCAAAACAAAAAATTTGTTGTTTCTATAATTTTTGACAATACTTCAAAATGAACTATGAAAAAGTATCTATAAATTCACACTCAAATTCTGTTTAAGTGTGCCTTACAATGTACAACAGATTGATTACTTGTATAATAACCCTTAGTACTCTCTCTAGATTTATACATTAATTCTCTCCAATATTTCAGGGAAGGTTAAAACATTAGAGTAATAGTACACCAAACCCCTATTAAAAGAACAATATATTGTAATTATTAATTAAAAGAATAGAAACTAATACTTATTACTGGTCTCTGTAGGTTAATCACTTAAAACAATTGTTTTCTAATTGATTCCTGAAGAATCAAAAATCAATAAACCCACAATAAGAAATGGCCACTTTCTGAATGTCTTCACACTACTAGTAATCAATGCCAACATTACTATCAGTCAAAAGACAAGGAATTTACTATTAGTATTAATAAATGTCAAGACAATTGTTGTAAAGTTTACTGTCCAGTATATAAACTTGTAAGAACTAAACCATTCTGTTCTGTAATGAAGTATTCTGTAGTATTAGGAGATCTGACTGATTGACCAATTGTTGTTTAACATCAGGAATAAACAAGTCTTTCAGCTATAATCACCACCAGAACAAGTTTACAACAATAAGTCATGTAGGCAAAAATGCACTATAGTATTGGGATGGAGATGGACCATTGAGTGGGAGTTAAACTTTGCCAGAGGAAATAGAGCATTTAATATGGTCACCGTGGATTACTGCTATCAAGCTATTGCTCACTTAGAGCTGTTGCTAGTTAAGTTTTACAAGCAAGGAACATGACATTGTCCAAACATGAGGCACTAATTAATGTTCCATCCTTAAGGTAAGCTATCCTGAGAAACACATCGGGTGCAACATGTGGAGCAAGAACTGCTTACCCTTCTGGAACACCTGAGTTTCACCCCATACCGGTATTTTGATGGGTTCTGTGTTGCTCTTCTCTAGTTTTCTGTGTTTGTTCACATTCATTATTTGTTTTTTTGTGTATTTTAACTATTTTTTTGGCAACATTTTTATATTTCTGTACATATTATTGGTTTACAAGTTTTTTATATCACATCTTGGTACAAAATGTATCTTCTGCCTTTCTTCCATTATACCTGATGAATCTGGTACAACCAATGGATCCCACACTTTTTTTTGCAGTATTCTTAAAAGAAGTAGGGGGTCATAACATCCCACTCTTAAAAGAAGTAGGGGTCATAACATCCCACTCTTAAAAGAAGTAGGGGGTCATAACATCCCACTCTTAAAAGAAGTAGGGGGTCATAACATCCCACTCTTAAAAGAAGTAGGGGTCATAACATCCCACTCTTAAAAGAAGTAGGGGGTCATAACATCCCACTCTTTTGTATTGTTTTTAATAAGCTCCTTTCTGATATTTCCATATTTTTGTGTCATATATACCCTGGTCCTATTGACATTTATCAATGTTACAAAGGTCACACAGGTCAGTTTTTATATAATTGGTATGTAATGGTCACCAGTATATTATTACAATATTTTCACTACCAGATGTCTAATTAATAAGAAAACAGCCACAGTAGCATGAGACTATATCAATAACAGTCTGATTATTATCACTAATCACAACTTTTAGGAATTTCTCTTCTAGTACTGTACAGACATCAAATTTTCAAATTATCTTCTGGTAAGATACAATTATGGTCGCTAATATAAGTAATGGCTTTTGCTGACTAAAGACATCCAAATATAAAGATGGTTCCCAGTGAAGAGCCGGCAAATTACTTTTCTGAAAATCAAACAATCCTGAATTCTCTTGTGTCCAAGTTCCCACCAACCAATCAATTTATCTGTTTAGATTTCAGATTTCTTTTTTGCAGTATAATATGACTTGAAAATTGCCATTATTGTAATGATATACAAAAGATACTACAAATCACTTGTTTGTGTCTTACATGTAGGTATCGGTACATATAATTCATAAAATTTAGTTTTTATATGATAATCCTTGTCAAATTAAAACATTATAATTAATTGCCAGAATATCTTATCTATAATCTAGGGTAGTTTTTTTGTGTGTAGTGTACAACATTTAGGGTAGAACCATGGGAGTTTATACACAGAATTCAAAGCAGATTGGGCCTTTAATAAAAGTTAAGTTCAAAGAAATTAAAAAATACAATGCATGTTAATATACAAACCAATGAAAATTTTACTGTCGACATCAGGATACTTCTGTACAAGACTTTGAATAACCATGATTGCTGAATCCATTTCATCTTGAATACAAAATATGATTTCAAACTGAAAAGATAAATAATAAAATATTATACTGCTATTTAATAATGATTAAAAAAAAGAAAGATATATTTTCATTTAGGATCAAGCAACTGTAATATTTCTATCAAACTGTGGGAAAATATTAATTTACATAAGTAAATTTAATAATACATGGTGAAATTATTTTTTTTTCTGGAGGAAGCAAACAGATGTACAAGTAGTCTGTATAAATTTCTTACAAAGCATATCTTCTAAAATATTTCTATGATTAATCCATGATAAGCCAATTAATTTTGGTGTGCAGAACTATCTGAGATAAAAGTTTTAATAGTAAATCTTAATTATCTCCAGATTTTGATTAAGCTTCAGAAGATGCCAAACCTTATCTTGCAAGGAATTTGATGGCCAATCTTAATCAGTTTTACATTACTTAAAGATTTATCTTAAAAGTCTATTCATAAAAAATTATATATATTTATACGTATAGAAATCATTTTTCATAATAAAGAGTTTAAATCATGCATAACCTCAAATTGAACAATTTATTTTAAAAATCACATAAACATGTGTTATCTGGTTCTTCAAACTACAACTGATATCTTTTTATTTATATCAAAACAAAATGGCTCAGACACAATCATTGAAGAATATTAACAACCTACACATTGTACTTAATTATGGTACTGTAGGTATGCTTGATTGTGTAAATGTTTAACACCACTGTCAGCAATTTTTTCGTGACATTTTGTATATATTGTTGCAATCAGTAGTCTTTTTTAGCAGTGGAGAAAGACTGAGTAAATGTCAACAAGTACCTGCTGATAAATTATAATTATCATACAAGTTGAGCACACCTTGTTAGGATCTGATCACAAATCTATAAGGATATTTAGTAGTACATGTATTTCTTACAGGAAATTGATCATTTAATCACTAGAACATCTGTGTCTCATTTGTGTCTCATCTGTGTCTCATGTGTATACAGAGTAAAAAAAATATGTTCAAAAATTAACAAATTTGTCAATCTCTTGTTTAGGTTTAGCCACAGTTTTGGCAACATCTCAGACATATCCTGGTGTGAATTTTTTTTTTTTTAAATATACTAATAGTAAACAAGGAATTAAGGGTTACAACTTTATGGGAGGAAGGATAAAAATAAGGAGATTAAATATGAAGTATCTTCCTGTGTAATGTATTATAAGTTGTTGATTCTGACTAATATAACACTAAAATATAACTTTATGAATATTTCTGAATCCCCATTATGGATCTACAAAACTAAAACATTCATTTGGATAAAAGATAAAACATCCTTTACCATTATTATAAAGAATTGTAACAATATACCCATGTATATAATAAAATCTGATGGGCAATTTCTACATACATAAACCACAAAGGCATATCAAGTCTTCAGATCAGTGATATCTTTTATGTGATATCTTTTATGTGATATCTTTTCGATAAATTAAAGCTATACATGTTACAAATTACCAGTATAAAATTTATTGTTCAATTAAATTAAACTATGAATGTCGTACACAAATTACCAGTATAAAATTTATTGTTCAATTAGATTAAACTATGAATGTCGTACACAATGCAGTTTGATAATATATACAGCACATGCTGTTATAAATTGATCAGCACCAAACTTTCTTCACAATTCACACAGTCAGAGTCTAGACATGGGGAAAGTAACTCATTAAGACATTCTAGGATGGCCATTATTATATAAGATATAGATAGATCAATACCATCAGATATATGTGTTGATATACTGGAGGTTAGGTAAACAATATCAGTAGGCTATTATTTATCATATCTGTTTTCAGCAAAATTATCTTCATACAACAAAATTACCAAAATTATTGTTTATTTATATGTTGTTTTTTTTTATACCGGCACCGCACAATTTTTAGGGCCATATTATGTTATCGTGTGTCGTTATCCGTCTGTAAACAGAATGGTTTTGTTTCCAAACAAGAGGCCCTAAGGTACAAAAATGGATGTTTCTGTTATTTGTACATTGAGAGTTTATTTTTCATCTGATTTTGATGTGATTTTTAATGAATTCCTTAGGAGAATCCCTTTCAGAAAAGGCATAGTATTATTATGTAACTATTACTTTTTTGGCATATAAGGGGTCCAGATGGGACAAATTCCAAAATCATTTTTCATCAAATTTAATGTAGTTTTTTGCAAAATGTCGATCATCTTTATGGTTTACGGATGGGACAATAAAAATAAAAATTGAAATTTTATTTCCAAAAGGGTTAATATAAACTCAACCGAAAGGGTCAACAAAACCCAAAGAAAGCACCTAGCAATATGCATTCAGAAACTTTGACTGGACCAGAAAGTTTAATGTAACACCTACAATAACAGTCCATAGACAGATATGACACTCATCTGTGACACATCATCTCGACTGAGACAAGAAGTACTGCTATTTGTTATTACTCAATGCTGTCTCTTTAACAAAGAAGCTAAAACTACCAGTCTTATAGTCTTTGGTTTGACCTGGTCTGTCTCTTTTACAAAGAAGTTAAAACTACCAGTCTTATGGTCTTTGGTTTGACCTGGTCTGTCTCTTTTACAAAGAAGTTAAAACTACCAGTCGTATGGTCTTTGGTTTGACCTGGTCTGTCTCTTTAACAAAGAAGTTAAAACTACCAGTCTTATAGTCTTTGGTTTGACCAGACCAGGGATTAAACCTACAATCTACCACACTCGAAGCCAGCAGAGTAACCATTACATCACTGAGACAGTCATCTTCATTGTACATGGGTGTCACTGTGCTAAACAGAGATCAAACACTTCAAAGCATACGTCACTTCTACCTGCGAAAACATATCTTATAAACAGTCATTTTTTACTTTTTACTGTAGAAAAAGAGTACCTTTTAAGAGCTAATTAAAGTTTATTTTTTATTTTTACAGAGAAAAAATCATTAAGAGCTACATTGTATAGTTCTACATCTAACCTCACTTCTACATGCTTTCAAGTTGAGATATAAATAGATATTTTTACTTCCTGGATATTCCTATAAACTTGTTACTCATGAAGGGTGCTTCATTCAAGTATTTAACTTACAACTTCCTCTATTTCTTACCAATTAAACATCAATAACAAATAGAGGAAATGTTCAGACTTATAGTAGGTGTATTTTAAATTTATTTAAGTACATCATGTACTGGTAATACATTTCTCATTTTTAGGAAATACATGTACATATCTAACAATAATAAATCATAAAATCAGACAACTGCAAGTAATAAAGTTCTACTTAGAATAAAAAAGTTCACATTAAATATACTGTGCTGAGATGATATACCTTTCTGATTTATGAAATATTTCCACCTCATTCTATTATAAATTTGTCATTTTCACTTGAAAGTTTTACATAAACAATTTAGTCAACATCCAACTAAAATATGAATGATGAATTTTGATACTTAGCTACATTTTATACATTTACATGTACCAGTCTTGAAAGCATCATGTAAAACAGTTACCGGTATACATGTACCTACATTTGTATATTAAAAAGAGAAAGCTTAAACAATGATGGTCAACAATTCAAAGTCAACAATCACCTTTCAACTCAACTCATTGAACACTAGCTGCAATAATGTAGCTCCTGTGACAAACTTGTGTCTTGGCAGAGCTACAACACGGTTCCATTCGTCACAATGGAGTAAAAAAAAAAGTTGCAATTGAAACATAAAAACTCACTATTTACGCTTCAAACATTTCATTATAACTATTACTGATGATCCCAGTCCTTGTTAAATCGGTTTGGCTGAGAAATATATGCTTTTCAAAGGTAGCAATAACCTTATTCAAATTTATCGATCGTTTGCCATAACTGGAAACTACTGAAGGCGGAGCTTTTCTAAATATGGTATTTCTTATTACATGTAGTAAACGGCTGATATAAACATTCACGCCTCAAATCGCCAAATATGGTATCGACATCCAAATAGTGAGGCCGGAAATGACGAAATTCAAAATGTTCAGAGAGAAAGTAAACATGGATTTTTATTTTGTGAGAATTACATTCTAAAATACTGGTAGGTGATAAAAACTTGCTATAATAATGGACAAAAGGAAAGGTTATGTCTTATTATTGATAAATGCAGGCGTCAGAAACTCTGTAAGCGAGTGCAAAAAATCTCGGTGGTTGCTCCATTACGTGTAATGGCATCCCGTTATAACCCTTGCGAATAAGTGAGCATTTAGGGTTTTATTATTAGAACTAATTGAACTCCAAAAAGATCACACAATATGCTGATGGAAATCCAGGTCCATGCCAGTTTAAATAGGCTAATGGGATCCCTACCCCTTCTTGATACAATAATTGATCTCCAACAGCAAAACAGATATAAGTAAGAAAGGATATTGAAGAATAAAGTAAAACAACTCTATATACATGTACATAGATGTATTATAATTATTAAATAACCCACAGTAACTATAGACCTTGAAATAAAAAACAGCAAAAAGTCAGATCTTTGATTTGTATGTTCACTTGACACTTACTAGTACACATTACTGTTTAACAAATTATGAAATATAAGTAATTTCTCTCATTAAGTTAACAGACATAGAAGGACCATATCACATCAAGACAGCAATTATTCTGATACACAGTATATGTAAGATACATTAAACTTCCAAGAATGCTTTTACTTGGGGTATTTTTCCAGTTGACTTTAATATCATCACCAATATACCAACACATTAAGATTTAAGAGTACATGGACAAAGCTACCAACCTTCTGTCTGTCAATGTCAAACTTTATCACACAAGACTGTATTATTAAGGATTACTATAGTCTATAGACACTTATTACATAGGGAAGGTGTAAATCCAGATACAATATGACCACAATAAGCAGACATTCCAAATAAATGATGCTTGTTGCAGCCAAAAAATTACATTGATATGATTATAGGGACAGACATTCCCTCAAGTCCATATGAATGGTACTTGTAGCAGCCAAAAATACACAGCATGATCAATTCTAATTTTCTTTTATCAGTTTCTGCTGCAACTTTATAATATATCAATATCATGTATTGATGAAACTGAACAATTGTTTAGTCAATTATGTAACCTCTAGTGTACAGTGTACTTGTAGTATTTTTTTAAATTTTGCATTGCATGCATAAGGCACATTATAATCATTGTGCAGCTCTATTGAAACAAGACAATTTTGAAGACATGGATACTGTTGTTTTTCCCATAGAGAAAATTATCATGCTAGTTTGTATTGATTTTGTGTATTCCCTAGGATCACATCTGTTATCTTTTCTAATTACAACTCCCTGCTCATCTATAAACATACTTCTACAATGACTAACACTACAAACTGGAGGATTCCATCATTTTATGCCTGTTACCTATTCTGAATCTCCCTCCTATGGCAGGAGCACCGCCGTCCCACTCAGGAATAGCGTGGGATGAGCACTCACATACATTTGAATACTCCACAATTATATTGGAATGCACATATCAATTAGTCCATTTTAGGGCATTTAACGATTAAAACAATACTTATCGGCAGTCAATAGAACTGTTAAAACATCACAAATCAATAGTTCGTAGAACGGATAAAATAATGGCACTGGCTACGATTAACCGGATTTACCTGGATTGGGTAATAATAACGAAAAATTAGGATTACCTGAAAGACTAAGTACCGGAATACAATTCCGGTTAAGGAACCTATTTCACAGAAAAAAATCGGGTAATCGTAATCATATTTGTTAGAATTACCTGGGAATCTTAAAATGGATGCGAATGAGTCCAGTCCTTCAATTTTGAAATTGGACAAAAGTTTAAGTCTTTTAAGGAATTTGAGAGCCAACTTAAACATTACCTAATAATGTCTAAAAAACAAAATTGGTAAAACAAAAGAAACAGCCGAATGGAACTGTTCAGTCTGTAAAATTGATGTTCATCTTTATGCATCCATAGTTTGCGATGGATGTTTAGAGTGGAACCATCTTAAATGTGTTGGCCTCAAAGTGCCACCAAAATCCACGTAATGGCTATGCAGACAGTGCTATAACAAAGGAAAGTAACTTGATAATTTCTTATGTAATTCCATCTTTGTAAATATATTTACGAAGTATATTTCATATCTTTTTGATGTATTGATTTAAAATGTATTATCAATTACAAATTGATATATAATAATAATAATTCTTTCAATTCTTTATGTCCAATAATGAAATCCCTAGAACTTCCGGGTAATAATAAGACCAGGCAACTCTAACAAATAAAATTACAATTACCCGATATTTTCCCGTGAAATAGGTTCCTGAACCGGAATTGTATTCATGCACTTAATCTCTCAGGTAATCCTAATTTTTCGTTCTTATTACCTAATCCAGGTAATCTTAGCCAGTGCCTAAAATAATGTCAATATTCCATAAAACAGATAAAATAACAACTATGTCAATATTCCATAAAACTGTTAAAATAACACCTATGTCAATATTCCATAAAACAGATAAAATAACACCTATGTCAATATTCCATAAAACGGATAAAATAACACCTATGTCAATATTCCACAAAACGGATAAAATAACACCTATGTCAATATTCCATAAAACGGATAAAATAACACCTATGTCAATATTCCATAAAACAGATAAAACTAGTATTACTGTGAGCACAGCTCACTAATATATACCCCCTGCTCCCCACATCTGTCCAACCTATTTCCATAACCAAAACATTACTGATTGTTCCGATCAAAAATGAAAGGGACCCTTCTCTCTTCACCGGTAAGCTGCTGATAAAATTTCAAAACATTTTGAGAAACACTACTCAAGTTATCATACGACATAGGGTAAAAATCATATTTTCCGTCATATCAAGTCCAATAACTCTGGAACGGCAAAAGTGAAAATCGGCAAAAATGAAATGGACCCTCCTCTCTTCACCGGTAAGCTGCTGATAAAATTCCAAAACATTCTGAGATCACTACTCAAGTTATCATACGACATAGGGCAAAAATCCTATTTTCCGTCATATCAAGTCCAATAACTCTGGAACGGCAAAAGTGAAAATCGTCAAAAAAGAAAGGGATCCTCCTTCACCAGTAAACAGCTGATAAAATTTTAAAAGATTCTAAGAAACACAACTCAAGTTATCGTACGACATAGGATTTTTCTACAGACGGACGGACATGGTGAAACCAGTATACCCCCCTACAACTTCGTTGCGAGGGGTATAATAACACCTATGTCAATATTCCATAAAACAGATAAAATAACACCTATGTCAATATTCCATAAAACGGATAAAATAACACCTATGTCAATATTCCATAAAACTTAAAATAACACCTATGTCAATATTCCAGAAAACTGTTAAAATAACACCTATGTCAATATTCCATAAAACAGATAAAATAACACCTATGTCAATATTCCATAAAACAGACCAAATAACACCTGTCAATATTCCATAAAACTGTTAAAATAACACCTATGTCAATATTCCATAATACGGATAAAATAACATCTATGTCAATATTCCATAAAACTGTTAAAATAACACCCATGTCAATATTCCATAAAACAGATAAAATAAAACCTTTGTCAATATTCCATAAAACTGTTAAAATAACACCTATGTCAATATTCCATAAAACTGTTAAAATAACACCTATGTCAATATTCCATAAAACGGATAAAAATGTTAAGTCATATTACATAAAACGGATAAAACATTAAATTATATTAAATTAGCTCCTACCCCGATTCACACTGAAGTATCAAGAACAGTTCAAATTAAATGCAACAAGGGCAACGCAAAGCGTGGCGTATCCCCTCGCCTAAAAATTAGACCCTGTGACCTTGACCTTTGACCTTGAAAATCAATAGGGTTCCAGATTCTCTTAAGGTCTAAGTATGGGTTCCAGATTCTCCTAAGGACTAAGTATGTACCAAGTTTGGTCAAAATCGATTGAAGGATTTTGATTCTAGAGTGTTCACAAGGATGTTACACGGTAAAACATTTACCCAATGACCAGAGCTCCAGATAATTTTCAAGTCCAAAGGGTAATTACCCCCTACTTTTGAAAATGATGCGTATTTGCATATTTCCTTTGCACTGTTGTACTCTCTACTTCTGAAAAGATTGCTTACATGTACACTTTTAAAATTATGTTGGACACAAGTGTTATTCAATAAACACAGGATGCAAGTGAAATGTATATCTCTGTTTAATTTGACACGATTGTGTCATGTTTATTAATAAAATGTTGTAAATATTTTGTTTTTTGCTCGTGGACTTCGGCAGTTTTCACAGCCGTGTTGATAATGTCATCAATGATTCCTTTAACTATACTGTCACTAGACCAGAGCTGTCGAAATCTCTTTCCTGTCTGTCAGACAATAGGTCTGGCAGATGTAGACAATGTGTCAGACCTATCAAACATTTGCCGGACCTACATTTTTTTTACAACTTCAACTGAATTACACATATATTGGCTAAATCCATAAAATGGTTTGTTTACAGCTTCAAGTGATACCTTGGAATACTCAAAGTTAGTACAACACATTTTTGTGTGACATGTGAAAATATACATACAATACAATAGACTACTTCGGGTCTGATGCGAAGTAGTTTATTGTATTGTATGTATGAAATAAACAAAGATACCAAGCTTGCATAATGCTAGCTATGCACATGTTTCAAGGTGTTACCTCTTATTATAAGTGGCATTAGGTCTGGACCGAATCTATTGGATAACTGACAACCTAGGCCTAAATTAAAATTAAAAATAAATTTGTAATTTCCGGAAAATCGATGCGCGTCCGTCCGGAATCGGTTACACATTTAGTAGTCAAACTCTTCAATGTGAAGTCAAAATTTGATTATATAGACAAAAATAAACAAAAATCAGAGATTGCAAACAACGACAAGTTTGAGAAGCGAAAGTTAGTAATGATGCCAGTCATCTTTCAAGCGTTTTGTCGGTCCCAAGTTACTGAAAAATTGTTCCGGACATCGGGTCTGACGCGAAGTAGTTTAAATCGGACCTAGTCAATATTTTGTCCGACGATTTTCGACAGCTCTGCTAGACACAGGTGAAACTGTCAGGAACTTTTAAAAAAGTATATAATTTTCCGTAGCGCGCTTATTCATGTTCCCAAATTCACTTTCGTTTTAGTTCTTAACTAAACCACATTTATTTGTAATATTGACCGCAATTGGATGATTTATCCTAAACATCCAATCAGATCTCTTTTGACATCGATGCTTAGAAAGGCAAACATTCGGTACCCCTCGGATGTATACACTTTCTCTTTCGAAAAGTATAAAGAGAAGTAATTACGGGGAATTTCTCAAAGTCAAAAATGTATTGTTTATGTACACGATGTATTATCGTCAACAGCGTACAAGTACGCTCCGAATTTGGAGAGTTTGCTTACACAGCAATATGTATGCGTAAATGTACACTCTGATCTGATAATACATGCGTTTTTACTCGTTTTCATAGCGTAAAAAATGCAGATACGCAGCTTATCTGGAGCTCTGATGACCTATGACCTTGAAAATCAATAGGGTTCCAGACACTTCTAAGGACTAAGTATGTACCAAGTTTAGTCAAAATCCATTGAAGGATGTTGATTCTAGAGTGTTCACAAGGATGTTATGCGGTAAAAATTTTATCTGGTGACCTTGACCTTGAAAATCAATAGGGTTCCAGATTCTCTTAAGGACTAAATATGTACCAAGTTTGGTCAAAATCCATTGAAGGATGTGACGGACGGACAAAAGGACGGAAGGTAGCGTTATTATATCCCTTCGCAACTTCGTTGGCGAGGGGATAATAAGCTATCACTTCAATCCTCCCTGCAGTCAACCAGGGGATGTCATAGTCAACACACTGTTAGTTACACACGGCAAACTCCCTATTCTATGGTCTTAACAAGTTAGCGTGAAAATTTAAATGACAGTAAATAAAAGACATCTGTGTTAATGAATGTTAAAAATAATATACCGTAAGGTAGAATTTGGTCATGTAGCACCAACTAATGGGGATCACCATTTTTCAGAACTCTTCAATGTGAGAAGACAAAAGGCATAATCCATTCTCGGATAATACCTGCAATTAAAGCTCTTCCGAAAGAGCCGTGACGTCACGGTGTCGGTATCGTCTATTATATCAGTATTGATCAGTTGCAATTTTATCATTAAAAATTATGTAAATCGTAAAATAACGTCGTATATTTATCTTTTGATATTTACAAAATCATTATGACTTCATATCAAACATTTTAATGCACTAACGAAAAGGGAAAGTGTGAGAAGAATTTTTTTTTTTGTAATTACCGATCAGGGCTACCCTTCAATTCAATTTTCGTCCCTTGTCAACACATCGACCACGAAAAACACGGGAAAGTACGACAGCATTGGCGACAAAAGAGAAACAAACAAGTGTACGCATAAAACGAGTTACAAGTGACAGTTATTTAACCTACGGCCTATCATGTTAAACATACATGGAATTATACGTAGATACCCCCCCCCCCCTCCCCCCCAAAAAAATACCAATAAACTCATTTGTTTTATGAAAATGTAACATGGGATGGGAATATTAAGAAAAAAATTAGGACAATATACAAATTGTTAACATTATATTGCAGTTGATCTGATATCAAAACATAACCAAAAGGGCTCGATGTTGGGAAGTCAGATATATTATTTATTCAACTAACATGATCCATCTCCGTGACGTCACATGAAGAGGTGTCATGGCCACTTACACTATGACAGGAAATTCCAAATATTCATATTTCTAATTGGGTATATTAATGTTAATAAAGGTGTTTTTTGTTTAATAATTAGTTATTTACGAATAAAAAGTTACAATGTATTGAATTATAACAATTGACTGGAGTTTTCCTTTAACAGACTTTTTTTTAAATGGCAGGAAAAACACCAGATGGCATGCAACAAATGAAGACCAATATACCGTATTTAGGGTTGCATAATGCAGATTGGTGCATAATGCGCACCCCCTCTTGGCCTTGAAAATCTCCAGAAAAGAACTAGTTCGTGTCTAATGCACATGGACTTTTGAAAAAAATCGTCGTCGGAAATGTAAGAATTAAATATCAGTCGTATATAGTTTTCAGTCCTTTGAGCATGTTTCATTTGCTGGGAGAATTTTAGAACCATTTATCTCTTTTCATCTTCAATAAAGTTGCAAAATATTAAATGTATTGGGTTTTATTGGCATTTTCATAGGATGCTTTTATTATCCGGAAATATTTAACTTTGCATGTTGACAATAGTAAACAAAAAATCATGGCAGACATGTGATTTCCCGGTCTGGGAAAGAGTGAAACACATTGTTCCTGTTTATAATGTGCACACCTCCTACCAAATAAAGAATCTGGGCAAAATCCTGTGCATTATACAGCCCTAAATACGGTATTAGATAAACATATTATCTATTTACAATTTTCATCAAACTTACAAATGTACTACATACATTGTATATATCAAAGTAATATTTCACTCCATGGTGTTGCCCTAAAATATCTTCTTTGTAAAAAAAAGGAGTTCCAGGAGAAACTACATGGTAAATGTACAATATACAGGAATCATCAATAAATGGGATGAGATAAATTAGCTTGAAAATGGCAGTCATTATTACATGGACTAAAATAAAATACTAATCTATCATACAAATTGAACAATTTAGTATTTTCTAAATACTAATCTATCATACAAATTGAAAAATTTAGTATTGTCTATTCTCTCGACGACCTTGACCTCTATTTTTCAGACACTAATACAATGAATAATGAACAAAGTTATTCTTGGGAAAATATGATATGCATTGTACACTTAAGGTGTAATAGATTAAAATGTGCAACACTTAAGGTGTAATAGATTAAAATGTGCAACACTTAAGGTGTAATAGATTAAAATGTGCAATTACTTTAAGCCTAAGGATATACCTTTACTAAATAATATGTAAACATGTTTTATATGACATTACGTTTTGTAATATATGACTAAATATGACAACTATTTGACACTATGACCAACCTATGTGATATTTTAAATTTGTTTATGTCCATAACACAGTCCAACAAATGTCCAGTATTTATATGTAGTTTTGGATCAACACACTATGCCTTTGTGTGACACACTGTCTATTGTAGAAACTTTCACAAAACTACAAAATTTAATATTACTTTTCTAATAAGAAAGAAATGTGATGCTCTTTATTTGTCTCGAGAAAAAATTATACATTTCTCTTACATGTCTTAAGCTTAAGAATCTTCAACTAACTATTAAATTAAAAAGAGGGGTGACCTCTCTTGAGGAGGACAAATAAGTAGCATTTTACTATCCCAATGCATTCAAAATCTGACCTGATAAGAAGGGTGACCTATGGCTATGGTGAGAGTGGCCTAGTAAGAGGGGGCTACTGTACACAATATCGACTTATGATTTGCTGCCAACAACATATTCTATTGACACTGTGTTCCAAAACTTTCAGAAAATGTAAATTCTAATATTAAACTGAAGGATTTTTCATTTGAACTGGGTAGACTGGAATGTCGAAGGACTTCCTTAATTATACAGTGGAACTTGTGCAATCCGACACCCTTTTCCCACATCCGACAAAAATTTATGGTTCCAAAGTATTTCTATTAACTAAAATAAACCCTGAGTTTTCCAACATCCTGTACAATCCTACACATTTTCCTGGTCCCTTGGTGTGTCAGATTAGACAGGTTCCACTATATCTATGTCTAGGTGGTGTCATGTCATTTTCCAAGCTACACTTCACCAATACATCAAGCAACTTAATTTTAATCAACTGGGAGACAATGACAGTATAAACCTGATAATGTGAGAAAATCTGACCCTATAACACTTTTAAAACAGATATACAGATGTCTAATGTACAGAAATGTTCATCATACATGGTATGGTACTGGAGGGTTTATAATCAATACTCCTCTCATTAACACACATTTATCTTTGTCAAAAACACCCACAAAGAGGCTACATGTACTACAATGACGTCAATGTGGCTGGAGAAACACTGACAGTATATATACTACTACTAGTACTAAGAGATGTGCGTGAGACAATTTTGAAAATACCCCAATGTCTTTTTGCTCATATTTTAAAATAAATGACTAATTACAAAGATATATATATAGGGTATGAGCAACATGAAGAGTTTGATTATCTTAGAAATCTAGTCATTTGTCTCATTATTGTGATTGTGTACATTGTAGTTTAGTTTATGTTTCTATCAGTTTGGAATTTCTATCGTTATATGTATTCTTGTTTGCCCCTTGTGGGCCCAAAATTGGCAATAAAATATTCTTCTTCTTCTTCTTCTATAATCTGGCCTTTGCACCTGTTGTTAATTACAGCCATTTGTCAAAAGAAAATCCATATAATATTGACATATAAAACAGTCAAATACAAGTACATGGCTGTACACATGTACTATACCTTTAGTGACCTTTCTATCCCTCCCCTAGAAACCAAAGTTGTCAACAACCCAGAAATCAGGTAATTGACATGGGGATGTTTTTTGTTTTTTGACTACAGTCCACCATAAATCAATATAAATTACAATGATATCAATCTTGAACTTTGAAATAAGTCTAAAGTGTAAAAAATCAACCACAAATAAATGTAATTGTGTGAGGGGGAAACATATCATCATGTGACATGTCCTTGTATTATATTACATAACATTCAAAGTTCTTTGGAAATATGAGAAAAACAATATTGTGTATGCATACATGCAGTCTATGAATGGCTGCTATAGTTCAATAGCTATTTCCACCCAATATGACAATATGTTTACATGAACACATGGTACACAATTGTATATCACAATATATCTTTGTACAGAGGGTGGAAATGCTCTTTACAGTCAACAGTCTAATGACATTTTTTTCACTATTGTTAGCCTCATATGTGTATGAATTTTTCATTGTAATTCTTCTTACTTGATACCCTATCCCCATCTTCACATCAGTGGATTCTGTGAAGTTTGTTTTTTTACATGCAATGTATCCAACACTCTACTGTTCATATTCAGGGATTTTAGCCATCTTTGGTTTCTGGGAAACACAAAATTCACAAACTTGTTAAGAAAGAACCATCCAATTATTACAAATTCACAGTTTGGGGTCAAATAGTTCCTTTTGCTTTTTGAGAAGAAGAGTGTTTAACAATCCTCAAAAGCTCTATATAATATTTCATGAACTTCTAATTTGGCACAACAAACATACATGTATACATGTATATAATTTGGTAATACTGGTTTTTCCTCCAGATTCCTTTGTTAAACTAAAAAATGTATGTTCCATGAAGAATACTATATAAATACAAAACATACACATTTGACAAAGACAAGTGATATTTAATATGTTGTTAGATTATGGTGTTTAACGCCACTTTTACAATATTTCAGTTATATCGTGGCGGTCAGTTTTATTGGTGGAGGAAATCAGAATACCCGGAGAAAACCACAGACACTGGCAAACTTTATCACATACACCTTGCCATGAACGGGATCAAACGCACAACTTTAATGGTGTTAGGCACTGATTGCACTGCTAGTTGTAAATCCAACTATCATACGATCATGACCATGACAGCTCTAAAGATACATTTCATAATTCAAACAAATTAGCATGATCAGTGGTTTTTGACAAGATTTTCAAAGACTATTCCTGTATTAAACATGTCTCCTAATTGATTTAAAATAAATCAACATGACTTTAATAACAAGACAATACTTGTTTACATGTACTCATTAATAGTTAGGTATCACAGATCACTTATTTAAAATTTACAATATGCCAATCTCCATACTGTAATTAAGCAAGCTTGCAAAGTTCTAAGGAATTCACTTTTTAAATGTAGGAGTTGCTTGTACAAACTTTTGTGATAGAAAGACAAGACAAGACGAAAACAATAATATACACATTCCCATGTACTACTATATACAATAAAACCTGTCTAAACCAAACCCTGAATAAAACAGAATCCTGTATTAACCTGTCTAAAGTTAACCAAACCCTAAATAAAACAGAATCCTGTATAAACCTGTCTAAACCAAACCCTGAATAAAACAGAATCCTGTATAAACCAAACCCTAAATAAAACAGAATCCTGTATAAACCAAACCCTAAATAAAACAGAATCCTGTATAAACCAAACCCTAAATAAAACAGAATCCTGTATAAACCAAACCCTAAATAAAACAGAATCCTGTATAAACCAAACCCTAAATAAAACAGAATCCTGTATAAACCAAACCCTAAATAAAACAGAATCCTGTATAAACCTGTCTAAACCAAACCCTGAATAAAACAGAATCCTGTATAAACCTGTCTAAACCAACCCCTGAATAAAACAGAATCCTGTATAAACCTGTCTAAACCAGAATCCTGTATAAACCAAACCCTAAATAAAACAGAATCCTGTATAAACCAAACCCTAAATAAAACACAATCCTGTATAAACCCAACTATAAACAAAGGTCCAATGTACATGTTTGTAGGAAATCTTTGTTGATTTAATCTGTATAAACTGAACACTTGCCTATTCCAAACACAAAAGTTGGTCACAAGGAGATTCAGGTTTGACAGGTTTCACTGTACATGTATATGTAAAACTATTGTCCCCAATCAACACAAAATATAAATAGACTATGTGCAATGATATGATCAACCTTAAAGGACATTCAAATTTATATTCCTGTCAAATTATCTTCCTTTTTGTATATTGCAAGAGAAAATACAAAATAGTGAAACATGTATATGCTATTGACAGCTGTAACAGGCACAAAGTGAAGATACGATGATAGAAATAGCTTAAGAACAAATTACATAACTATCAGGATTCTAAACCAGAGGCTCCATGTAGCCTGTATCAATCACTTGTTTACAAATGTATTTGCTCTTTTGTGGTTATAGTTGACAGTATATTGATTACCTTAATAAACCTCTTGTTCTGATCACCTAATTAAAATTTGTCAAACATTTCCTTGTATATAGGGTGAGGGTTATGGTGTTTTAATGCTACTTTCAACAATATTTCAGTTATATCGTGGCAGTCAGCTTTAATGGTTGAGGAAACCGGAGTACCAGGAGAACATGTCCGACCTGCCGCAAGTCACTGACAAACTTTAAAACATAATGTTGTATCAAGTACACATCGCGTGAGCGGGATTCGGCCTCACAACATTTGTGGTGATAGGCATAGGTGATGGCCCCTTCTTTACTTGTATATCATATTATGGAAACTGTAATTTGAGGATTTTTTTTAAAATATGGCCAGAAAAACTAATACACTAGTATGTTGTACTCTAATCTGGATATCATGGCATTTAATAATTGAAGGAACTTAGGAGGTGAATCGAGCAGCTATCCTCAGCAATTTACCTAAAATTTATTGGAATATTTGAATTTTATTTTTTATCAAATAAAATAAATATATCATATAAAATCGAAGAAAATCAAACTAGAAATCTTATTTGGTGTCAACAAGGACTTGAGGTGATTTTAAGTACTATATTTAACTTCTATCAAACAAATTAATACACATTCAAGTCTATGTAGAATCCTGAGGATTATGCTTGACTTCATCCCCTAATAATGTCTTCACATCCATCAAAAATGCCAATCATTGATTAGTCAATTACATTATGTGATGTCACTACAGATATGAGAAATCCAATTTTATTAATTATGAGGGTTGAAATGTACATGGCAAGGGTGTATAATGTATATTAACAAATGTCTGATAACACAGTACCAGATGAAGATTATTCCTGCACACATTTATAACAATAACAGTCTCCAAAGTGATGTGTATCCTAGTAACAGAAAATTAATATTTTCCTATTTGTCCTAGACTTGTACATGTTATATCAATTAGTATTGATGGTGACTGTGATAAGACAAATTTTACTGAAGGTTTATCTTGTTGATCTAATCAAATTCCATCACTACTCATGCATGTCATGTGGTGAACTACACACTTTGATAGTAGTAAATCTGACATTTTTTATCGCTCATCCTCCCATTCATATATAACATGCTGATGATTCATTATACAAACATGTCAAATTCAATTCTGGGGTACACAGGTTGAAGGTAGATTGATCTACTTCTTATTTATTTTTTTGATTCTCACAAAACAATACTAAATAATTTATTACATTGAACTATAAGTACCAATCAAAAATATTATATTGAGTCTGACTTATTACTAAATATAAGAAACCTGTGAAACCTTTTTCTAATAATATGTTTTTGTTATTTCTTTTTAATGTGTAAATACTAATTAATCCCTGGTTAATCAAAGGTTAGGAGTCACTGATAAATAAAATATTTTTACCATCCAGTTGAAATTAGCAAATTGTGATATTACGAAAATAATGTTATCCTTTTAATACAAAATCTTTATACCACTTGTACCAGCTTGTACATGGACAGAAATGGTCAATAATAACCAAGTGTCACAACAACGATACATACAAAAACAGTAAATGATATAGCTATATGTACAAAAGTACATTGTTATACCTAATAGAGAAGTTACTCCCCAGGACTTCCTGTATAACAACAATAATTATACCTAAATAGGATGGTATATAATTATCCTGATAAAATCTCACCTGTGGGTATTTTATATTGAAAAATGTTTCTAAATTTTCATATAAATGTGGATCAACTCCTACGACTGGTTTTAATATAGTCACTCCCGGCAATTCTTCTAGTGGCACTGTAGGTGTTAGTTTTCTGTTCAGCTTCCATTTTCTAGATATAAGAGAAAATTGTAAAAATTGTAATGTAAACAACAATATCATAACTACAGATTAAATTTGAAATGACCCTCATACAAACTTTACTGCCCTCAGAACCTAATTACTGGAAATATATTCCTCTTTTTATTATCTTTCCCAGGAACTGTGTATTCACACACAGTCTATATATATGTAGTATAGAGGAGTACCGTATTTTTCAGACGATAAATCTAGATAAAAATGACGATTTTGTTTACAGTACAAAAAATGTATACCTTTATTTTGCTGTAGGATTATTTCTGAAAAAGAATCTTGACTCATATCATCGATGTTCTTGGTGTTATTTTTTTTTTAAATAAAGCAATAAAAGTATACTAACAGGGGGTGCAATTCTGGGGATAAAATATTCAACATCCGAAAAAATCAATATTCAATGATTGAAGTGTTAGCGAAAATCAGTTCAATATTGTATTTTATAATAAAATATATACTATAAAAAATGTATCTTGTTGAAAAAAATCATAGGGTGGATCGATTTACAATATAAAATTATTATCCCAAAATATCTAAATATAGCTATAGCTTTTCCATCAAACACGAGCATGCGCACATGATTGTACTAAAAAATGGCGGTTGCAATACATCTCACAGTAAATATACTGGAAAATAATTTATATCGATTTCGTTACTTAATCGATATTTTATTGCAATAATTTATATGAGGCTATGGGTGTTTAAACGTCACTTTTCAACAATATTTCAGTTATATATTGACCTTTGAGCTACCTTTCCTGATGCGAAATGGTGCAAGGTAGAAATACACTAGCGTATTTACGTACCCGGACATTCTACATACCGGAAAGAAAGTATGCTTACAAATACGCATCGATCACAAAATGTTTGACATGTTTACCTCAAGAAATGTAAAAAAAATCTTTAAATATCCACTCTCACGATGTCCGACCAAATAGTCGGACTTAGAGAGTGTTGTCTCAAATTTGTCGGACATTTCTCTGGAGTGAGTCGAACATTTTGGGAGGAATATGTCCGACCTGAGAGTATGATCGTTGATACACTTGGAGTGTTACTGTATGAAGATTCAATATATTCAATATTTTATTTAAATTCTCACCACTTGTATACATATACAAAAACATTTTAATACAATAATAAAACATATCATTACATGTTAAAATACAAGTGCCCTTCTTTGAAGAATTATGAGAGACTAGATATTATAAGTCTAATCTAATATGAAACCACATTATCACTGTGTACAAACGGACCTGGCAAAAAATGTTTGGACTCGTGCATATCTAATTCCGGAACGGAACCGGACTGTAAGAAGGTAAGAATTCTGTTTATTTATTTGTTTTTTGCATGAACTTGGGGGAAATAAATGCTTTATTAACCATTTCCTGCTGTCAGATGAAACATTTTGGCTATGTCATCATATATTAATTGAGAAATAAGCGATAATGTGCCGCGAAGTGACGATCAGCTTGACCCCAACACCGAATTTCGCTCAGTTTCTCTTTGAATTGTTCACATTGAATGGAACGAAATGTATTGAAGGAACGATTGATGAATAAAGATGACAAGAATCATCACTTTGTGCTTTTAAGTATTAATATAAGTAAGCACGGAGCGAAAGAAATGGGTCATGTCAAAATGGCAGGACCCGGTTTCGTGAATGATGTTACAGCATGATGACCCGGTTTTGTTAAAAAAAAAATTACGAACAAACAGGAACCAAAGCCTTTATTTTCTCTGGAATAACATTGAAATTAAGGCTTTTGTAACCATAATGTCCACTAGATGGATTCAGTTCAAGGTATTTAGCTTTCAACATTAGTGAGCCGTGGTTTTCCGTCGAGTGCTTTATTATTTCTTCAAATAGGATGAAGGTTGTTTTACAGTAATAACAATGGTGCGGATGATTTTCTCTAGAATGTTTAATTAAGTCATCGAATTGTGGAAATATTGTATCACAGTATAAACAATGGTGGTTGTGGATTTCTGTTGCTTTGGTTCCTGTTTGATCGTAAACATTTTTGGAACAAAACCGGGTCATCATGCTGTAACATCATTCACGAAACCGGGTTCTGCCATTTTGACATGACCCATTTCTTTTGCTCCGTGCTTACTTATATCAATAATTAAAACCACAAAGTGACGATTCTTGTCATCTTTATTCATCAATCGTTCCTTCAATACATTTCGTTTCATTCAATGTGAGCAATTCAAAGAGAAACTGAGCGAAATTCGGTGTTGGGGTCAAGCTAATCATCATTTTGCGGCACATTATCGCTTATTTCTCAATTAATATACGATGACATAGCCAAAATGTTTCATCTGACAGCAGAAAATGGTTAATAAAGCATTTATTTCCCCCAAGTTCATGCAAAAAACAAATAAATAAACAGAATTCTTACCTTCTTACAGTCCGGTTCCGTTCCGGAATTAGATATGCACGAGTCCAAACATTTTTTGCCAGGTCCGTTTGTACACAGTGATTATGCACTATATATAAGGCTTCTAACTTTTCATCTTTATTCAATTTTATATCAGAGATTAAAAAGTTTTATCATTCAGAAACCCACGCCCTGATATTTTCTATCATATTTCATATAAATAAGCTTCTTTAAGTATTCTTTAAGTTTCATCAAATGTAACCCATTAAAAAAGTAGAAAATTATGTGTGATTTTTATAGTGCTCCGTAAGAAAAGGAGGACATTTTTACATATGACAGAGTTGTCTGCCGTGGCAGATTCCGACGACAGTTTCAAAAATGATTCTCAGACAACAAATGGTTTTATTTTCATAAAAATTCATGAACTACATTAGATCAGCAATTTCAAAATTATTTATGGGGTCTTTTTGGGTGAATAAACGGACCGGTTGACACTAAACATTATACAATTTATGTCTGTAAGTTGTAACGTAGAGTATTACTACTAGAGTAGTCTCAGTAGAGAGTGGTAGATTGCTTTTAGAAAAAAATATAATTCGAACGGTACAACCGGAGACAATTCCTTCATATTGTTTAAATCTGATGTAATTGACCACACATGTTCTGATAACAATCCTAGTTCATGCATAAATCGGAAAGAATTTAGCCACATTTAAGGATGGGTACATCATTATCCGATAATCAGTGTGTGTGATAAAGATGAATCAACTCGTAGATTTTACGTCAATAAGACAATATTTGACCTGTAACTGCTGATCAAAACTTACCCATATGTTATTGCTAAAATGTGTAAAAACCAGTTAAAACACCATACTGAAAATAACACTATTGCTAATCCTAAAAGAGTGTAATCCAAACTTTCCATTTCATGTCTGTTTTTCGTGTTTTCTCTTCACCAGCCGGTCATATTAAATCCCAGAATACAACAAACTGTAGGGGTGTGTCTATATTTCCGCTAGAGATGCTTATAAATTCGACGTGGCTGTTGGTTATGTAAAACGTTTGAATGATACTGTGATTAATTCATCTTGAAAGTGAGTCATGCATAATAAGTAGGCGTGGTTTAGGGCATTTAATTAAATGCGGGAAATTTAAATATCATATGTCGTTTAAATTTAGTTGTAAATAAACAAAATAAGTATTATAAAGGACGAAGTCCTTATAACGGTAGGCTGTCCGATTTTTCCTTCTATATTGATAGCCAAATATCTGTTCACCGGAAGTTTAAAAAAAATCAATTGATAATTTAGAAACGCAAAAGAAATATATTTCAATGAAAAATTTCCAATTCTTTATTTATTTACTCTATGCAAAATCGAAATAAACTTGAAATAAAATTATAATAAAAAAATCTCTTTCTACGAAACTCCCGACGGAAGAGCGGCGTACAATAGGTAAAATGGACGGAACAGCCGTAACAAATCGGCTACAAAATTCATTCAAAATAACTTCTACAGATCTGATCATCGTTTTATTGAAATTTTAGGACTTCGTCCTTCAAACAGGTTGCCTGTCTCATATTATATACCATGGATCTTACGAATTAACTTACCTAAACCAACGAATCCGAAGGATGAGTTGGTTTAAATAAGTTCATGAGTAAGATCAATGGTATTGGTTTGTAACAGAAATTACATGATTGACAGATCCTATGACGTCAAAATCATGGAATAACATCAAGATCTTCATGTTAGACCATGGTTTGTAAAAGTTCACTATTCTTAAGTCGACTATTGCATAAAAACATCAAAGGAAAATGCGTATTTATGTTACAACTGTTTTTACATCACAATTTTACACCACTTCTTATGACACTTGATCCGGGCCCACAAGCATGTCTTGAAATGATATCATGTCAGTGCTCCACTGGTTGTATAATGCTACGATGCAGCTGTAAAAAAGCCAAATTGCCATGCACAGACCTCTGTAAATGTCATCAGAGTAAACATGAGCAATGTGTTAATTCTAGGATTTAGTTACAGCCGAAAGCGCACAAAATAGTGATTTACGCATGCGCAAACAAGGTTTATGTATATTAAAGTTACAATTCTGTTGTATTTAAACCTATTCATGCTATACCAGTAGATTTATACCGATTTCAATGTATAAAAGAAAATTTGAGCCATTCTGAATTATTATCGATCGAAAATATTCGCGATTTTAGGGGTACCATCTTAATTTGCAATTTTCGACCCCTAAATGACCTTTTACGAATGGCCAACATATTTTTTTGAATTCCTCATACCCAAATTAGGATAAAAAAACTATGTTGGACCAAATACTAATAAAATGCCGCTAGACTTCACCTTTTCAGCAAATTGGACCTGACTATAAAATAAAAGAGAATGGATGGACTTTTTACTTTAAAACTCGATAATTAGTGTTAATTCATGTTTTTAATGTACTCCTTGTAAAAAAATATCTGGGCAAAAAATCAGCAAAATCACAGAACTTATGGTTCTCGTTGATTATTTTAAGAATCTACAGTTAAGTGTATTCTCCATTACATAATTATACAGTACTGGGAAGTACTATATCACGGAGTACTTGACACCACAAGATTTTCAAGAGATTATGTTTTCTTTCGTGATTTCCTTGATAACGGGTTGCTGCTAACAAGGAAGCTGCTGAACCAAGGCTCCTTAGTGGTAAAGATGATGTCATCACTTCGAAATACTTACTTACGATCGCCATAGTCATTTCATTAACCGTTTCGTATTATCTTTGTCACTGATGACCATAGATATGTTCCGATTGCCGTGATCATAATCCTGTCATTTTTCCTCCTTCACCAAATATTACTTATGTTTAACAAGAGTAGCACGATGGGTGCTCAGGGGCGAAGCTACGTTAGGCTCAAGAAGACACGCGCCTATGCATAAATTTGAACATTGTTTTTTATAAATCAACGCTCCACTTTCCTACTGGAATACACATGTAGATATGCTCCATGATTAAATCCATGATATATACAATCTAAATGTACAGCGAATTATCCTGTAGAAATCTCATCTGAATGATCTGATCATTGGAAAACATCCCTATAATAGGTTCTTACACGAGTCCCTTTTGAAGATCTGGGATTTCTTCCACGAGTGTGAGAAATTCCGTCTTTGCACGAGTGGAGCGTAGCGGAACGAGTGGAAAGACGCTGAATTACTCTCACGAGTGGAAGAAATTCAGATCTTCAATAAGGACGAATGCAAGTACCTGTTTCTTCCGTTTCAACTTAAAAACAAAGCATGTCGATTTCATTCATTCATTCGCATGTCAATGTCATGTTTACTACACAAAATATTACAACGCCACGTGCAATACAGTACGGCCGGAATACACTTATTTAAAACCGCATAATTCAGGTAAAATTGATATTTGAAACTTTTTTAGATCTACTAAGACGACAATTTATATTACTACAGCAGTCGTAGAAGCGGACTCCATTGATTATACTCGGCCGATTTGATTGGTTGACAATGCCATGTAGGACAAGGTCACGCGCAGCTGTTTTTATGGCTTGTCTTACATAGAAAATGCATCAAAACGGAAGAATACCTTGTCTTCTTTTAGTAGAAGAGATATCAAAACGAGTAGTAAGCAACGAGGAGCGTTGTTTTGCATCTTATCTAAACCCTGCAAGTCTAGTAAACATAATACCCGAAATAGTTGATAGTTTATTCAAAGCCTATCAGACAGATTTACCAAGGTAGATTTTGTGAACGAGGTTGAGCGTTGGAAAATCAGATTGTTGTTAAAAGAATTTCCAAAATTATCAAAAATGTCACCCTTTCTTTTGTATAACATGTGACCTTCCGGGAGGCTTCGCCCCATTGACCCCCTTGAGCGGCTCCAATCTCCTCGTGGAAACAGCTTGTGCCTATACTTATATCTATTCTGGCTACGCCTCTGGACTGCCACAAGTGGAGCAGGAACGCTTTGCCTTCTGGAGTACAGAGTTCGATACCGGTTTTTAGTGGTTGGTGATGCACAGTCTTTAATTTTCTGTATTGTGCTTTGTGTCTGTGTAAGGGGCCGTCCTGGTCGTGATCGTGTGATAGTTGGATTTACAACTACATGTGCAGTGCACAGTCAGTGCCGATCACCACTAAAGTTGTGAGTTTGAATCCCACTCATGGCGAGATGTACTCCCTAAACTTTGTGTGATAAAGTTTGTCACTGACTTGCGGCAGGTCGGTGGTTTTCTAATGAAAGATACACATAACTTTTGATATCAACATTTTGTAGTCTTCTTTAATTTATAGTAAAGCTGAAATCTACACTATAGAGGCAACTACAAATAAATGAAAAATATACAGCATCAAAAATATGAAAAAAACATCCTTATGACCGTATTGATTGCAACACAGAGCATCGGAGTTACGGTGACAAGTAGCTACTCCGGTTTGGTGTGAATCGGATGTGGATTTCTAAATATCTTATAGAGTGCATATAATAAACACATGCAATAACTTTAAAACATTTGGCTTCTTTATCATTTACACAACTATTCCCCACTCGAAACTGTGGTTCATAAAACGTAGATGTCATATTTTAAGAAGTAAGATATCTTATTTTGTAAAAACAAATCACGCTGATTCTACCATAATGTTCTCCGAAACTCACATCACGAAAATGCTCGAGGGTTTGATTGACAACATATTTGTTATTTGATGGACGTGTTGGTCAAGTCAGCATTGCAGATTGCAGATTGGAAGCTAGTCAAATATTTTAATTGGACGTTCTGCTACATAGATGATATTCTTTCACAACATAATTCTAACCAGTGATTATGTTGCTTGCATATATATCATGGGATACCACAGGTCTGCTTCATACCTTGACATTCATCTATATATTGACAGTGCGGACTAGTAAAGAACGAGACTGTACCACAAAAGAGAGTCAACATTCCAGCAGCACATGCATAAGGAGTATGACGTTACGCGCGCTATTGGTGATACTTTTACTAAATAGAACATGAAAGAAGTAAAACGAATGTAGATTTTTTTTAAATTGATGGATTTTTATTTCCGATACATGCTTGTATAGGGAATTATACGAATAATTGTTTTATTATATTAGATTAGGTTTATTTTTGCTTTTGAAAACGAATTTACTGGAAGAAAACGTCGCTAACGCACAATTTTCTCATGTAACGCGTTACAAAATATCCGTATGTCTTTTACATTTTTCTCAGTAAAAACCTAAAAATACGTTTTTCGGATCATTTTTTTTTGTGGGACCGGAAGCAGCGTCATCGTGCTCTATGACCCCATTAACGATTTCTGATTAAAGCATGTGTAACGTCAAGTGTCACCAACATCGCGCGTAACGTCTATATATATCTCTCAGTAGATACTATATATATATATATATATATATATAGAGTTTGTGGTTCCTTTTAGAAGTTCCTTGATAGAGGGTTACTGCTAAAAAGGGATTCTAATGGCTAGGTTGAAGTCATCACTTTGCTAACTGTTACGGAATACTTATTGACCACGGATATGTTCTGTTGTTCGTAGGCATAATTCCGTTTTGATGACTGTTACCGGATATTGTACAAGAGTTCGCCCGGAGTGAGGCTCTTGTTGCTTATCTTTAGTTTTCTATGTACTGAATTGTCGGCCATTGTCTGTTTGTCATTTTTCTTTAAGCCATTGTGTTGTCTGTCCTTCCTCGATCTGACTTACCCCGTTGGTATCTTCAAACTTTTCCTGCAGTTGTTCTGAATGTTTGCAAAAGACATGATTACATGAAGAAGGAAGCTGGTCACAAACGAAGTTTATAGAAGTGTGTACATAAACAAACTAGAGGATCGTCTGAGCTGATATCACCCACCTGATTATTCAGTCATAGTTTGTGTTCAACTGAGTCTAGGTTTAAATATGTTAATTATCTATACACAAGGCCATATGTTAAACTTCAACTCTTGGAAAACGTATGTACATAGATAAAAATTAACAATGTTTGGACGTCGTTCCCTATTGGCCACCTCATATCTTTGAAACAGTGGGAGCTACAACAAATTAGTTGGAACACCTCAGAGAGGATTTTTCTGAGAATTGCAATGTTAAAACGGAATTCGGACTTAAAATTTATCCTTTTCGGCGTTGGACTTTAACCCTTTTTATCTTGAAAACCATAAGAGATAGGTTAAACATGTTTTGACAATTACATGGAAGAACTTATTTACGGAATCTAAAGAAATAAAGCATTAGTAAAATCGGAAAATAAAATATTTTGGTGATTGCACCATTTTGACCCCTTATATCATGTAATCGACAGGAGCCATAACTACACGAGACTTTAATGCGGAATAAAAACAAAATTGGTTGAAAAATAAATGTTCCACAAAAAACTCTTTCCATGGAGGCTTCTTGATGTCAGCCATCTGGGATTTTTGATTGGAACAAAAACATAAACTTTGTAGACGACCATCCATTGCACATTCAGGGCCCATGAAACTAGTTTAATTCCCCCTTTTTATTGAAGTACATGTACCACGACAGAAATGTAAGCAGTCATGTATTTGTGTGTTAGAGGTATCAATTTTGCCTATTTCTACGATTTCGATATTTGATTTTGGAACTGTTCCGATAGTGTGGTATGTTTTGTTTTTAATTTACTACCAGGTTTGGTTTTAAATTACTGCCTGGTTTCTGAGAAGATTAACATGTGTGTTTTCGGACGAGAACAGACGACAACGGACGCAAAGAGATAACACTATCATACACGATCCATAGGTCAGATGAGTTAAAAATATAATCTTGAATGAAGTTTTAGATACATAAGTATTGAAGAAAAATGGGTTTACATAATCAAGGAAGATAATCCTGGATGGAGTTTTATATCACACAATACATTATTGTCAGTATCATTAACGATAATTAACTTGATACCATTTCCATGGCTTCCATTCTGGTCGGTTATGTTCTGCAGCATTGATGTCTGAAAAATAAAGAACTTTTCTTAACATACGATGCTGTCTGAGAAAGATACATGCAACTATAGATAGACGAATGATATGCAGTTGATTCATGTTATATTAGCTTTTTATATTCAGATAAAAGTCATGTATATTTAAAGTTATTTCCTTTCTCTTTTGTTTTCTGAATCAATATTGCTGGTTCTGCCAAATGCTTCACGAAACCTCTTTCCAATTATCATCCGATCTATTCTATCAGCGGTTAAAACAGGGTTTTAGAGTTACTGTGGCACTAGCTACTCAAGAGGTGGTGTGAATCGGATGTGGATTCTGAAAGATTTGTTAGAGTAAATACAATCAAACTTCATCTCCTTACTTTTTGACTTCTTTACCCTCTACACAACTAATCCACACTCAAAGCTAAAAGAGAGTTTAAAAAATTTAGTCCAACTGGTTCATAAAAGAGAATGGCCAACGTAGATACAAACACCTTTTCTTAGATTCTATCAAAAAGTACTCTGAATTTGATATCATCTTAATGCCTGAGTGTTTGATTGACAACATATTTGCTGTTTGGTGGACGTATTTTTCAACAGACATTTTGAATTCCTATTGGTATAAACTGTGCTCCTCTTCTCAACGACGTGTTCCCTTATACATACGAGGCAGACTTCATACAGGAGCTTCTCAAGAAAAACGAAAATAAAACACGCTAGCTCGATCCTTTAATTTTAGGTTCCACTATAAAGATGATGTCCTTTCACTAAATAATTCTCAATTTGTGATTTTGGCCTGCTTAATACATTGACACACGCCGCTAAATTGACAGTGAGGCGGAACAAAAATGTATACGACAAAATATATGATTTTAATTTTCCCTTTATGAATTCTCAATTTATATGTAGCATAAATCCAGTAGCATATTCATATGGAGTATATCTCTCTCGCAGTTGAAACGGTATTCCAGAGTTGTGATTCCTATCATGATTTCCCAGATAGACAGTTGCTGCTAACAAGGAAGCTACTGAACCAAGGGTTCCTAGTGGTTAAATTGAAGTCATCACATCGAAAGTTGTATGGTCGACACCCTGGCTTGGTTATCCGTTAAGGAATAGCTGTGTCGCAAATGTAAGATAAGACCAGCACGGATCCCATCAAAAACCGATGTGAACACAGGTGCAAAAAAGCAATAAATACAATCCAGAAACAATACATCATCAAGACAAACCGTAAAACAACAATATTTGGTGTATCTTCTTCTGAACTGACTGACATGCTTGTGATAAACAAAAAACGCCACACTGCCCGAACAGTTCTAAAATCTAATAGAAGTATCGTAGAAACAGAGACACAATCTATACCACGAACATGGCCGCTTACTTGTGATTATTAACCATCAATCGCCTTGACAACTAATCCTCCCCAAAAATCTACAACACCACATAATAATGATAGAAGTGAAACATCTATATAGATAGTTACATCTTACCAATTGTTCTGTTGTCCTTATCTGGTCTGTAAAAGAAACAAACATAGTTGTGATATAACAGACAATACCAAAAATCTGTTGTTCGTGCAGCAGTCACCAGTATTCATTCAATAAAGCTTGTAAATCTGTTGTTCGTGCAACAGTCACTAGTATTCATTCAATAAAGCTTGTAAATCTGTTGTTCGTGCAGCAGTCACTAGTATTCATTCAATAAAGCTTGTAAATCTGTTGTTCGTGCAGCAGTCACCAGTATTCATTCAATAAAGCTTGTAAATCTGTTGTTCGTGCAGCAGTCACTAGTATTCATTCAATAAAGCTTGTAAATCTGTTGTTCGTGCAGCAGTCACTAGTATTCATTCAATAAAGCTTGTAAATCTGTTGTTCGTGCAGCAGTCACCAGTATTCATTCAATAAAGCTTGTAAATCTGTTGTTGGTGCAGCAGTCACCAGTATTCATTCAATAAAGCTTGTAAATCTGTTGTTCGTGCAGCAGTCACCAGTATTCATTCAATAAAGCTTGTAAATCTGTTGTTCGTGCAGCAGTCACTAGTATTCATTGATTAATATACATTTCTGTACATCGTGGCTCAAAATGAATCAGTAAGATTGATCCATAGAGGTTAAATATCAACATTCATATACATGTAGAATGTGGCTACTCTGGGAATTGTTGCATTCCTTTATAGATAACTATGTTGTATTTTCAGTTTTTAAGCAACAGTCTTTGAGCATCGATCGATCGAGATCGAGATCGAGTGAGAGAGAGAGAGAGAGAGACACTTCTAACATAAATTCAAATGGCATTAATGGTGATTATCTATTGTATTCTAAGAGCAAAAAATGAAGACCCTCGCATATATATGTTTATATTTACACATACAAATGGAAGTTGCCGAATTTACTCAATTAAATATGTTATGTACGAACACGTTAGACAACCTACATCAGTGACTTCGCGAGATACTAACAATTTCGAAGAGTGTTCCCACTCGTTTGTCTCTGGACATTCGTGCAGCGCAATCGTTAGTTATTTTGGAATATGGATGTTTTTGCATGTTCTTATGATTGTCCATTCGGATTATGATTGTGTGTTATTCAATATTTTAAATTGTATTGCAGAATTCTTTTGTTGTTGTGTAATACATCGTATATTATACGAATAAAATGAGAGAAATATATAACATTGTAGTAACAATTCCAAAATCTAATTGACAGATCGTAGAAAGAGGCAAAGTCAATACCCCTAATACACAAATATATGACCGCTCACTTTCCTTACTTGGTACAGGCACGTCAATAAAAAGTGGTGGCAGGATTAAACTAGTTTTATGAGCCCAAAACTCTCCTTTTAGTGAAAAAATGCGGTGATGCAAGTGTATTCTACATACGAGTAAAATGTTAACCCATACATATAACCTGGAGACCAGCGTTTCTATAAAGAACGCTATGACCATCAACATTGTGATTAATATATTTAATCTTCGATACCGAGATGTTGTCATATATATGACATTAGTTATATTAAAGAGAGCCGATGACCTCAACCATTATCTGAATATCAAATATCATACAAAGCCATCGTAAGAAATAATAGTGAAACAAAAGTCAACTTGTTTTGGTTTTCTTTCTCCAAGAACGTTTACTATTTGGTTAGAGCGGACGGTTATTACAGAAACACGTCGAGCGACCGGTTATTACAGAAACACGTCGAGCGACCGGTTATTACAGAAACACGTCGAGAGGACGGTTATTACAGAAACACGTCGAGCGGGCGGTTATTACAGAAACACGTCGAGCGGACGGTTATTACAGAAACACGTCGAGCGGACGGTTATTACAGAAACACGTCGAGCAAGCGGTTATTACAGAAACACGTCGACCAGACGGTTATTACAGAAACACGTCGAGCGGACGGTTATTACAGAAACATGTCGAGCGGACGGTTATTACAGAAACACGTCGAGCAAGCGGTTATTACAGAAACACGTCGACCAGACGGTTATTACAGAAACACGTCGAGCGGACGGTTATTACAGAAACATGTCGAGCGGACGGTTATTACAGAAACACGTCGAGCGGACGGTTATTACAGAAACACGTCGAGCGGACGGTTATTACAGAAACACGTCGACCAGACGGTTATTACAGAAACACGTCGAGCGGACGGTTATTACAGAAACACGTCGACCAGACGGTTATTACAGAAACACGTCGACCAGACGGTTATTACAGAAACACGTCGACCAGACGGTTATTACAGAAACACGTCGAGCGGACGGTTATTACAGAAACATGTCGAGCGGACGGTTATTACAGAAACACGTCGAGCGGACGGTTATTACAGAAACACATCGTGCACACTAAATTTGAAATCTAGAAAAGTTTGTAGATATCAAAGGCATATTCAGAGGTCGTAAATCGAAGAAAGATAGACAATAAAATGGCCAAAAGAAAAAGAAGGAAAGGACAACGATCTACAAAACATTACACACAGACAACTAACAATCTAGCAATACGAACCGCACTAAAACCGGAGATACTCCGGAAGACTAAGCAGTTCCTGCTCCACATGTGAAACCCGTCGTGTTTCTCTTGTAACAAATCCGGTGCTAAGTCATGAATTAGGAAAGGACTGAGTTGTGATTACTACAAACGGAGCATATCCGTGGTCATTTGTGACACATATACTCCTTACACTTTTATTAACCCAAAGTCTAATTGTCAATACCATCTTTCGACATCTGTACGCAACTGACAGAAAGGTGTTGGTTGATATCTCCGAAAATATTATTTGAAAGGTAAGATGAGAAGATTCTTTAAAGACTTTTGATTTAATAGTTTAGTACTCAGAATACGATGATGATGTAAAAAGTCTGAATACGAACTGCAAGCTCGAACGTAGCGTATGAGTTGTGAAATATAAACTCCATACGCGGGGTGGTTGGTCTATTACAATCAAGGTGTGTGAAATTTAAAATGGCAATCGATTCTTCAGGCATAGAGTCTAGTAGAAAGTTGACCATTGGTGTCAAATTTGAGGTAAATGTCAAGAAATGAGACAGAGGAAGCCGTTTCTGTCTACATCGTATTGTGATACATAAAAAACTCTTATCATTTTTAATCTTGTTTTCAATATAGGTATAGTTAATTAAAAATCTGTTAATATCATAAAAAATGAAAATAGCAAAACTATACAAATTCTATTCTTTAAATAAAAAAGTCAACATTATAAATACGGTATATAGACAATTCCGATTGTTTACAGCTTATATTAAATCTTCCAGCTGACGTAAATCACAGTAATCATGCTTAAAGCTGGAAATAATTCATTGCTTTTTAATATACAGAGGTCATCAAAATATTGATGTCACTGTGTAAAATTATTGACGCTTTACATTTATCTATACTCGAATAACAAACATATTGGTAAATAAAAAAAGCTTAACGTAAACAAGGTACAATTACCTTCCATTATCCGTACAAGAACAGCCATATCTCCATATCATCACACAAGGAAGAATACAAATAATGATTGCCAAGATTGTAGCTATAACAACCCAGGCAGTATTAGCAGGAGATTCCCAGAATGTTACATATCTCTCTGTTGTAATAGTAGATAGTGTTGTTGTTTGTAGTATAATTACGTACACATCTGTGGTCCCTTGTAGACCTCCTGAATCAATAGCTTGTACTGTAAAACTAAGGCTTTGACCGTAATCATAACTTGCTAAAGAATTCTTTAGATATAAATTCCCATTTCCTTGTATTCCAAACGTGTCCCCTCCTATACTGATTTGGTGTAGGCTGTAAGTAAATGTTCCTACAAGAAAATCACATTTATAAATCTCTTTTTCGCAGTCGGTCAATGGGTAGCAGAGGGTCGGATGAAGGCGGGTACCCCGCTAATAAAAACCCCAGATTGGACCGGCTGCCGATCATCTATTGTTCAACTAGACAATACCATTTTCTTTATTATCAATTACAGGGGACCTTGTCCCTTCCACACGGGCGTTGCCCTGGACCCGATGTGTATTTAGACTTCTCGTCTACAAAATGTACACCTTTCCAATATATCCTACATCCGGAGTCCGACAAACTTAACTTTGTTCCAGCATCCTCCTATAAATTAATTGACAACCAATACCCAGTGATCGGTCCACTTTGAAACCAGATGTTAAGATAAGATGCTCACAAATGGAAACTAACCTATAATTATATAATTATCCTTAAGCTGTAAAAGATAGTTGGCATGATTAGACTTACTACAAGTCCCTGTTCTTATTAATAATCCCTTTAAGAAATTGTTGCTATGAAAGTTGAAATCACAACTAACCACTTATATTTACTATCTGAATACATGTAGTAAATATAAGTGCTCAGTCAAGATTTCAACTTTCATAGCAACAATTTATATAAGTTATTAATAAGAAAGTGACGTGTAGCAAGTCTATCCTATGATTAAAATATAGATTCCCATTTTATATAAGTTATTTATAAGAAAGTGACGTGTAGCAAGTCTATCCTAGGATTAAAATATAGATTCCCATTTTATATAAGTTATTAATAAGAAAGTGACGTGTAGCAAGTCTATCCTATGATCAAAATATAGATTCCCATTTTATATAAGTTATTAATACGAAAGTGACGTGTAGCAAGTCTATCCTATGATCAAAATATAGATTCCCATTTTATATAAGTTATTAATAAGAAAGTGACGTGTAGCAAGTCTATCCTATGATTAAAATATAGATTCCCATTTTATATAAGTTATTTATAAGAAAGTGACGTGTAGCAAGTCTATCCTAGGATTAAAATATAGATTCCCATTTTATATAAGTTATTAATAAGAAAGTGACGTGTAGCAAGTCTATCCTATGATCAAAATATAGATTCCCATTTTATATAAGTTATTAATACGAAAGTGACGTGTAGCAAGTCTATCCTATGATCAAAATATAGATTCCCATTTTATATAAGTTATTAATAAGAAAGTGACGTGTAGCAAGTCTATCCTAGGATTAAAATATAGATTCCCATTTTATATAAGTTATTAATACGAAAGTGACGTGTAGCAAGTCTATCCTAGGATTAAAATATAGATTCCCATTTTATATAAGTTATTTATAAGAAAGTGACGTGTAGCAAGTCTATCCTATGATCAAAATATAGATTCCCATTTTATATAAGTTATTAATACGAAAGTGACGTGTAGCAAGTCTATCCTAGGATTAAAATATAGATTCCCATTTTATATAAGTTATTAATAAGAAAGTGACGTGTAGCAAGTCTATCCTATGATCAAAATATAGATTCCCATTTTATATAAGTTATTAATAAGAAAGTGACGTGTAGCAAGTCTATCCTAGGATTAAAATATAGATTCCCATTTTATATAAGTTATTAATACGAAAGTGACGTGTAGCAAGTCTATCCTAGGATTAAAATATAGATTCCCATTTTATATAAGTTATTTATAAGAAAGTGACGTGTAGCAAGTCTATCCTAGGATTAAAATATAGATTCCCATTTTATATAAGTTATTAATACGAAAGTGACGTGTAGCAAGTCTATCCTAGGATCAAAATATAGATTCCCATTTTATATAAGTTATTAATAAGAAAGTGACGTGTAGCAAGTCTATCCTATGATCAAAATATAGATTCCCATTTTATATAAGTTATTAATACGAAAGTGACGTGTAGCAAGTCTATCCTAGGATCAAAATATAGATTCCCATTTTATATAAGTTATTAATAAGAAAGTGACGTGTAGCAAGTCTATCCTAGGATTAAAATATAGATTCCCATTTTATATAAGTTATTAATACGAAAGTGACGTGTAGCAAGTCTATCCTATGATCAAAATATAGATTCCCATTTTATATAAGTTATTAATACGAAAGTGACGTGTAGCAAGTCTATCCTAGGATCAAAATATAGATTCCCATTTTATATAAGTTATTAATACGAAAGTGACGTGTAGCAAGTCTATCCTAGGATCAAAATATAGATTCCCATTTTATATAAGTTATTAATAAGAAAGTGACGTGTAGCAAGTCTATCCTAGGATCAAAATATAGATTCCCATTTTATATAAGTTATTAATAAGAAAGTGACGTGTAGCAAGTCTATCCTAGGATCAAAATATAGATTCCCATTTTATATAAGTTATTAATAAGAAAGTGACGTGTAGCAAGTCTATCCTAGGATCAAAATATAGATTCCCATTTTATATAAGTTATTAATACGAAAGTGACGTGTAGCAAGTCTATCCTATGATCAAAATATAGATTCCCATTTTATATAAGTTATTAATAAGAAAGTGACGTGTAGCAAGTCTATCCTAGGATCAAAATATAGATTCCCATTTTATATAAGTTATTAATAAGAAAGTGACGTGTAGCAAGTCTATCCTAGGATCAAAATATAGATTCCCATTTTATATAAGTTATTAATACGAAAGTGACGTGTAGCAAGTCTATCCTAGGATTAAAATATAGATTCCCATTTTATATAAGTTATTAATACGAAAGTGACGTGTAGCAAGTCTATCCTAGGATCAAAATATAGATTCCCATTTTATATAAGTTATTAATAAGAAAGTGACGTGTAGCAAGTCTATCCTAGGATCAAAATATAGATTCCCATTTTATATAAGTTATTAATACGAAAGTGACGTGTAGCAAGTCTATCCTATGATCAAAATATAGATTCCCATTTTATATAAGTTATTAATAAGAAAGTGACGTGTAGCAAGTCTATCCTAGGATCAAAATATAGATTCCCATTTTATATAAGTTATTAATAAGAAAGTGACGTGTAGCAAGTCTATCCTAGGATCAAAATATAGATTCCCATTTTATATAAGTTATTAATACGAAAGTGACGTGTAGCAAGTCTATCCTAGGATTAAAATATAGATTCCCATTTTATATAAGTTATTAATACGAAAGTGACGTGTAGCAAGTCTATCCTAGGATCAAAATATAGATTCCCATTTTATATAAGTTATTAATAAGAAAGTGACGTGTAGCAAGTCTATCCTAGGATTAAAATATAGATTCCCATTTTATATAAGTTATTAATACGAAAGTGACGTGTAGCAAGTCTATCCTATGATCAAAATATAGATTCCCATTTTATATAAGTTATTAATACGAAAGTGACGTGTAGCAAGTCTATCCTATGATCAAAATATAGATTCCCATTTTATATAAGTTATTAATAAGAAAGTGACGTGTAGCAAGTCTATCCTAGGATCAAAATATAGATTCCCATTTTATATAAGTTATTAATAAGAAAGTGACGTGTAGCAAGTCTATCCTATGATCAAAATATAGATTCCCATTTTATATAAGTTATTAATACGAAAGTGACGTGTAGCAAGTCTATCCTATGATCAAAATATAGATTCCCATTTTCATTAAATGTAAAGAAGACTAGAATAAATATATAACATCGAAAAATTAACAGTTGAGCTACTCGTAGAAAAGTAAACATATTACCAATAAACGGGTTAAAGAGATCTTTTTGCTTCCATTTTAATCAACAAACGGGTAGGAGTACTTTTCCTTCCAGTATGACCAGCAAACGTGTAAGAAAAGTTTGAAGATACCAAAGGGGTAATCAGATGCTGTAAATCAAAGAAGGGGTAAGTTTGCTTCCAATATAACCAGCAGACGGATAGGAGGAGTACCTTTGTTTCCCGTTTGACCAGCAGACAGGTATGAGGAGTACCTTTGTTTCCTGTTTAACCAGCAGACGGGTAGGAGGAATTCCTTTGTTTCCCATTTGACCAGCAGACGGGTAGGAAGAGTACCTTTGTTTCCCGTTTGACCAGCAGACGGGTAGGAGGAGTACCTTTGCTTCCAGTTTAACCAGCAGACGGGTAGGAGGAGTACCTTTGTTTCCAGTTTAACCAGCAGACGGGTAGGAGGAGTACCTTTGCTTCCCGTTTGACCAGCAGACGGGTAGGAGGAGTACCTTTGTTTCCAGTTTAACCAGCAGACGAATAAGAGGGGTTATCAACATACGGGTAAGAATGATTCTTTTGCTTGGTCCAATATAACCAACAGACTGGTTATTTGGAATTCTTGCTTCTAGTATGAACTGCGGATGGATATAAACCGTATAAACCGACCAATCTATGTCTTATCTCTACATCAAAGGTTCTCACAGGATTAACTAATTATGTTTAAGTAACAATTAAAACGTACCATAGGTGCCATTATCGGCATCAGTTGCTACAGTAGAACCAAATACTGTGTTTACAGCAGTATTAATATCTAGATGATATGTAAACAAACTATTGGTAAATACAGGTGTGTTGTCATTGATGTCGTTAACGTTTATTATTAAGGTAGCAGTATCCGTCAATTCCCCGTCTGAAATTGTTACAGTACACGTATGTGATGCTAAAACACCAGCGACATCAACATCTATATCGGTGGCAAGGCTTATCCGCCCCGTTGTTGACGCAATTGAAAATAAGCCGACATTTAAGCCACAGTTCATAGAATATTTGTGAGTGTCAGAAGTGTCTTCATCTGTATATAAATATCCCGGATCAGCAAGAAGTGTTCCAGCCTGAAAAAAAATACAATGTGTATGCTTAAGAGGATTCTAAATTCTCTTTAGTATCATGTTTGTTTATTAATTTTATTGTTTCGGAATGTTTAATCATTACAACGGTCTAGAAAATATGCATAAAAGATGTTTTATTTAATGTCAATATAATCTAAATTTATTTATCAAATTCCAAAAATGGAAAGAGGGATATACAAACCATACATTTCAGACGAGGACAATGTGGATACAATACAACAAAATGTTAGATTCTAAATATATTTAGTACCTAACATATGAAAATGCTGTATTTTGATTGAATAATCAGTGTGCACTATTTTTGAACAGTACACTTGACAACGGTGACTATACCTAGCGACTGGAACAATACCAGTTTCAAACAATTTCCCGCGGGGACTATACCTGTGGCATATATTTTCCCGCGTAATTTATATATATTTTTGTCAAGATTTATCTCCCTTTAAATATACTCGCGCTATAGTCTTCTGTCAACATGGCCAGGTTTGGCAATGCAAATATAATGTTACATTGTAAATTTTATTATTATTATTATATTGAATTTGAGTGTGGTTTTCTTTGATATCTGGAATGGGATGTTATGTACTAAATATATTATTCTTCTCCCTCGAGAACAGTTTTCCTATAGTGTTGTCTGGTGAGGTGTAGTGCCTGACCCATTGGCTCAGGCACTATACCTCACCAGACAACACTATAGGAGAACAACTCCCTCAGGAGTAGACAATAACAGAATAGTAGAGTGGATGTTCTGGATGAATCAGTATATCACTCCAATGACCACTCAAAGCCAGAATATTCTCGATAAGGATGTGGAAGCCTTTGTAGCAGGTACCCAATGATCACTTCAACCCGGCTGCTGCTCGATAAGAATAGAAAAATGTGCATTGTAACAGGACATAAATGATCACTCGAAACCAGCTGTTGTTCGTTAAGGATTTGAAAAATGTGCCTTGTCACCGAAATCAGCTGTTGGTTGTTTAATGATCCAAAAATCTGCCACGTAATAGAAAACAAAAAACCACTCAAATTCAGTTGTTGCTCGATAACAATCGGTAAATGTGCCTTGTAACAAGTAAATAATGATCACTCAAAATCAGTTGTTGCTCGATAAAAATCGGTAAATGTGCCTTGTAACAAGTAAATAATGATCACTCAAAATCAGTTGTTGCTCGATAACAATCGGTAAATGTGCCTTGTAACAAGTAAATAATGACCACTCAAAATCAGTTGTTGCTCGATAACAATCGGTAAATGTGCCTAGGAACAAGTAAATAATGACCACTCAAAATCAGTTGTTGCTCGATAACAATCGGTAAATGTGCCTAGTAACAAGTAAATAATGACCACTCAAAATCAGTTGTTGCTCGATAACAATCGGTAAATGTGCCTTGTAACAAGTAAATAATGACCACTCAAAATCAGTTGTTGCTCGATAACAATCGGTAAATGTGCCTAGGAACAAGTAAATAATGACCACTCAAAATCAGTTGTTGCTCGATAACAATTGGTAAATGTGCCTAGTAACAAGTAAATAATGACCACTCAAAATCAGTTGTTGCTCGATAACAATCGGTAAATGTGCCTTGTAACAAGTAAATAATGACCACTCAAAATCAGTTGTTGCTCGATAACAATCGGTAAATGTGCCTAGTAACAAGTAAATAATGACCACTCAAAATCAGTTGTTGCTCGATAACAATCGGTAAATGTGCCTAGTAACAAGTAAATAATGATCACTCAAAATCAGTTGTTGCTCGATAACAATCGGTAAATGTGCCTAGTAACAAGTAAATAATGACCACTCAAAATCAGTTGTTGCTCGATAACAATCGGTAAATGTGCCTAGTAACAAGTAAATAATGACCACTCAAAATCAGTTGTTGTTCGATAACAATCGGTAAATGTGCCTAGGAACAAGTAAATAATGACCACTCAAAATCAGTTGTTGCTCGATAACAATCGGTAAATGTGCCTAATAACAAGTAAATAATGACCACTCAAAATCAGTTGTTGCTCGATAACAATCGGTAAATGTGCCTTGTAACAAGTAAATAATGACCACTCAAAATCAGTTGTTGCTCGATAACAATCGGTAAATGTGCCTAGGAACAAGTAAATAATGACCACTCAAAATCAGTTGTTGCTCGATAACAATTGGTAAATGTGCCTTGTAACAAGTAAATAATGACCACTCAAAATCAGTTGTTGCTCGATAACAATCGGTAAATGTGCCTAGTAACAAGTAAATAATGATCACTCAAAATCAGTTGTTGCTCGATAACAATCGGTAAATGTGCCTAATAACAAGTAAATAATGACCACTCAAAATCAGTTGTTGTTCGATAACAATCGGTAAATGTGCCTAGGAACAAGTAAATAATGACCACTCAAAATCAGTTGTTGCTCGATAACAATCGGTAAATGTGCCTAATAACAAGTAAATAATGACCACTCAAAATCAGTTGTTGCTCGATAACAATCGGTAAATGTGCCTAGTAACAAGTAAATAATGACCACTCAAAATCAGTTGTTGCTCGATAACAATCGGTAAATGTGCCTAGTAACAAGTAAATAATGACCACTCAAAATCAGTTGTTGCTCGATAACAATCGGTAAATGTGCCTAGTAACAAGTAAATAATGACCACTCAAAATCAGTTGTTTCTCGATCAGAATCGAAAAGTGTGCCATGTAACACAAAACAATTTATCACAAGAAACCAGCTATTCGATAAGGATCGGTAAATGTCCCTTGTAACAGGTATCCGTAACAGCTCAAAAACAGCTGCTATTCGTGAAGGATAAGAAAATGTGCATTTGAACAGGTAAGAAACGACCACCCAAATTCACCCGATGCTTGATGAAAATAGAAAAATATCTCTTGTAACAGGTCACAAATAACCACTCACAACCACACAGCATAGTTAAGTTCAGTTGTTGTTCGACAAGAGCTGCTTCAAGGGTCTCAACATTACTTCTATAACAGGTCAACAACAAAATGAACAAAAAACACCACTTTGTCGGAACAGTTCAAATATCCAATAAAAACAAATCGTAGGAACAAAGGCAAAATGGACACCCAATAAAAATATACATGACCGCTCCCGAGGTACAGGTACTTCAATAAAAAGTGGTGGGGTTAAACTACTTTTATGGGAACGAACCTCTCCTCGTAGTGAACAAACCTCTTCTCGTAGTGAACAAACCTCTCCTCGTAGTGAACAAACCTCTCCTTGTAGTGAACAAACCTCTCCTTGTAGTGAACAAACCTCTCCTCGTAGTGAACAAACCTCTCCTCGTAGTGAACAAACCTCTCCTCGTAGTGAACAAACCTCTCCTCGTAGTGAACAAACCTCTCCTCGTAGTGAACAAACCTCTCCTCGTAGTGAACAAACCTCTCCTCGTAGTGAACAAACCTCTCCTCGTAGTGAACAAACCTCTCCTTGTAGTGAACAATCCTCTCCTCGTAGGGAACGAACCTCTCCTCGTAGTGAACAAACCTCTCCTCGTAGTGAACAAACCTCTCCTCGTAGTGAACAAACCTCTCCTCGTAGTGAACAAACCTCTCCTTGTAGTGAACAAACCTCTCCTTGTAGTGAACAATCCTCTCCTCGTAGTGAACGAACCTCTCCTCGTAGTGAACAAACCTCTCCTTGTAGTGAACAAACCTCTCCTCGTAGTGAACAAACCTCTCCTCGTAGTGAACGAACCTCTCCTCGTAGTGAACAAACCTCTCCTCGTAGTGAACAAACCTCTCCTCGTAGTGAACAAACCTCTCCTCGTAGTGAACAAACCTCTCCTTGTAGTGAACAAACCTCTCCTCGTAGTGAACAAACCTCTCCTCGTAGTGAACGAACCTCTCCTCGTAGTGAACAAACCTCTCCTCGTAGTGAACAAACCTCTCCTTGTAGTGAACAAACCTCTCCTTGTAGTGAACAATCCTCTCCTCGTAGTGAACAAACCTCTCCTCGTAGTGAACAAACCTCTCCTTGTAGTGAACAAACCTCTCCTCGTAGTGAAAAGATGCGGTCATGTAAGTGTTTTGCACAGTACTGTAGAAGCGGTGTATTCTACAAGCATGAACAGCTAGGTTATATTTCATTGCGAGGAACATTTATTTAGAGAGCATATACCGCAAAAAGGATTATTAGAAAATTATAATTAGCCGGTATAGTGCATTTTAACTTCTTTTTTTCTATACTGTAGTTATTTATTAAATTAGCTTTATTAATATTTGTGATGAAATATAATGCTAATAAAAATATTGATTGTTATGACATAATTCTATAGTTAACTCAGAACAATATATAGATTTTAATACAATGATAAATATATATGTCTCTATAATTTGTCATATAAATCATACTAGACAGTCTAACTAAAACACTATAACATTTCCCCAGAGAAATTATTCATCATTGCAAATTAGTTAAAATAAGTTTTGAATGATCATTCGAACTCCATTTTCCAAACTTATTATTATTGAGTCTTAAGGTTTACGTGTATTTATCCAATGACGCCACAGACATCGCATGGTGATTAAATTTCCATACATCTATGTAATCAGTGAATGAACCCATTAAGGTTTGTCAGTTGGATTGGGGCCCGTTCTGATGTATACTCAGTGACTTAAGAAATATCGACGATTTTATCCGGTCACACATGTTTTCTCAACAAATAAATCTGACCGCCATGATATCATCGAAATACTGGTGAAAATGGCGTTAAACAGCTTTAATCTTATTCCTTACCATATTTAATAACGGAGGAATATTTATGTAATGTGGCGATTGACAGTATAATATATAATAACGGCAGCATTGAAGGTCTAGACAAACATTACCACTAGTATCGCAGCTAGTCCGATAATGTGACGTCACGCTTACCGATATTTTCCAGCACCAGAGTCATTCCGTTGATACTGACAATATCACTCTGTGGGATCAAAGGAAATATGACCAATTTACCGATACGATGAAAATATCAACCTACCGCGGCTTCGTCTGTAGCTAATACATATGTCGTCTTTGTAAACACTGGCGGTTCATTGACATCAGCAATGGTTATAGACATGTTTTGTGATGTCAAGTCCTTGGTATCAGACACTGTTATAGTAAATATGTACGTAGCTGAAGTCAGAACCTCATAATTGATGTTCGTCACCGTAGATGTTGTTATTAAACCATCTATAATAAATAAAGAAAACAAATTACTACTCGTTGACGTACAAATATAAAGATACTATATAGGAATGCTATTCATGTCCATATATAACGTCAGAAAACACATGACGTCTTAGAAATCAGTTTGTCAATTTCGATACACTGATTAAAAGTGTCTTAGAGGCAAAATGATAAACAAAAAATATCACACTTTCACAACAGTCCAAAAATTCCTTCGAAAAACCGTAGAAACCGTTAAATCGACACCCATTACATACATATACATGACTACTTACTTTCCAGACTTGGTATCTACGAATTCCGATAGGTTTTGGATCTGCTATGATGGTGTTTCTTTGTGGTTTTTATTTCATCTATGCATATATCCGATACCACCAGTAGGGTTTATACTATAAGGGTAAAAAGTCAAAAGATAAACAACGTGAAAAGAACAAATAGTCAGATTGTCAATAATTTTAACTACATTCTAGTATATGTAGTTACCTTTCAAAGTAAGCATTCCAACAAGTGTCAAAATCAGAAAGAGTATTCGTACAAAGAAACGGGTAGCAAAAGAAACTGAACTTACTTGAACTATTGATTTCAAGGTATTGCATTCCATCTCCAGGATCTGACGTCATAGTGTATGTATGATCATCTGAATCATCATTGTCCTGAGTATATACCTGAAACACCTCCAATCCAGGTACTTCATTTTCTGACACCACTAACGGAGAGGGCAGTGGTAAATTACATATTATTGGTATGTAATTTATGTCTGTAAATGAAACGTGAAATAGAACCTGCGTTAATTCGTTTCTCATAACTGGCAGTAATTTTGAGAATATATTGTAGTGTTTTGTATACCATTATTTGTCTTGTTGTCCCTTTATCTTTTGGTCATTGCATTGTCTGTCCTTCATCGATATTCGGTCTGTGATTACCCAGGGGCCGTCGTGTTCGCAATCGTATGGTAGTTGGATTTATAACTACCTATGCAATAAGTGCCCATCACTTCTAACTACCCGAGTTCGAATTCCGCTCATGGCGAGGTGTACTCGATGCAATATTATGTGATAAATTTTGTCAGTGACTTGCGGCAGGTCGGTGGTTTCTCCGGTTACTCCGTTTTCCTTCACCAATAAAACTGACCGCCACGATATAACTTAAATATTGCTGAAAGTGGCGTTAAGCACCATAATCCTAACCTTAACCCCTGATTACCCATTTCGTATCTTCAAACTCTTCTTGCAACATAGAAATATAAGGTCAGCAAAATATGTGGTAAAATGTTTCTCATTTTTTACGGTATGGGTTAACATTCGTAATTAGGTAATTTCAACTATATTAATGAGGAGAACCACAGGGGCTCGCAGTTATATTTTCACATCACCAGGTATGTATTAAAAAGAAGAAGGGAGGACACTTTTGGGGGGACCAAAAGTGAAAGTAGAGCTTCGACACCTTTTTTTCGCTTCAAAAACGGTTTTGTTTTTGCTCTTCCCATAAAATTAATGCAAATATTGATGTTTTTTGCTGATTGACTGGTTTACAGTGGAATAACACTCGTTTTTAAATTCCAAGCGGTTTGGACAAATTCTTATCATACTCAATTCCGGTTAATACGGACTAAATATCAAGGTGAGTTTTCATTGGTCGAAGGATTTAAACTGGCATTTTTGCGGGAAATTATTTACTCATCTTGCCGAAAGATATTCTTAAAATGCTGTCTTCCTATATTTCCAGATTGATTGAGACAAGGAAAAAAAATATTTTAATGCAAGAGATTTAAGTTGTCTTTTTTCCTACTTTTTAAAATTATATTTCGATTTTTTTATTTCTATCAATATTATTAAGTCCGTATAAACCGGAAATGATTGCTGATTGACTGGTTTACAGTGGACTAACACTCGTTTTTAAATTCCAAGCGATCTGGACAACTTCTTATCATACTCATTTCCGGTTTATACAGACTTAATAATATTGATAGAAATAAAAAAATCGAAATATAATTTTAAAAAGTAGGAAAAAAGACAACTTAAATCTCTTGAATTAAAATATATTTTTCCTTGTCTCAATCAATCTGGAAATATAGGAAGACAGCATTTTAAGAATATCTTTTGACAAGATGAGTAAATAATTTCCCGCAAAAATGCCAGTTTGAATTCTTCGACCAATGAAAGCTCACTTTGATATTTAGTCCGTATAAACCGGAAATGAGTATGATAAGAAGTTGTCCAGACCGCTTGGAATTTAAAAACGAGTGTTATTCCACTGTAAACCAGTCAATCAGCAAAAAACAACGATATTTGCATTAATATTATGGAAAGAACAAAGACTAAACCGTTTTTGAAGCGAAAAAAGGTGCCGAAATTCTACTTTCACTTTGGGCAGCAAAAAAAGTGTCTTCCCTTCTCTTTTAACATATACCTGGCGATGTGAAAATATAACTGCGAGCCCCTGTGAGGAGAACAGGCATACTAGCAATACAATGTATAGGTATGAAGTGGACACGGGTATGGGCTTATGGACGGATAAGTTATGACAAGTAAAATGGATGTAGACCTACACAGATATGGTTGTAAATTAAAAACTTCTAACAAACTGTCTACAGAATATTTTCTTGCAATGGGATTGGTATTCTCTTAATACGAGGTGCTCATGTACCGTTTGTATAGCGAGCGTTGTGTTTGAATCATGTACATACGAAAGACACACAATCCTAAAGGGATTGTATACTATCTTATAGTTATATACATCGGGTTCATTGACTATGCAGAATGCTAAATTCAAATGTGTGTATTCAGATGAAAAACGACAAATTGTCTTATGCTAACAATTTTGAAAAAAAAATGTTTTAACTGCTACAAAAAAAATAAGTGTTTGTCTGATGAACATGATTTTGTCATTTACATCTAAACGAATCTTCCTGATATAAGTTATTAGTGATAGAACACTACACTTACACTCTACCTCCTCGTTAGGGCCCGGGTGGCTCAATGAGTTAGGTAGTTGGATTACCTAACAACTCATACAAGCCTATCACCAATACGGCGTGGGTTCGCTTTGTAAATTACATAAAGGGTGCATTCGACTCGCAAGTGATAAAGCTTACCAGTTGTTTACCCATGGTCCGTGGTTCTCTCCGGGTACTCCGGCTTCTTCCACCACTAAAACTGGTTGTCATGATATAGCTGAAATATTGTTGAAAGTGGCGTTAAACACCAAAATTCAATCAATCAATCATACCTCGTTAAAAATTATACAAACATTATATATAAAATGATCTTTATGTTATCGTTGAGAAAACGAGGGATAAAAACAGCAACATATTCCTTACCTAATATATGAACAGTTAATGATCGTGGGCCTATTAATGACCTCCCGTCACTAACATAAACATAAAGATCATATACTGCTGTAAACTCTCCTTCCACAGATCTTGTTATAATTATCTCACCAGCTGAAATAAGTCAATTACTGAAAGTAGGTTACTGCATGCTGCATTATCTAATATTTAGGGATTCTTCCGCCACGAAACAATCACAATATATATATATTTATATGTAAATAAAAAATAGCTATAGCAATACGAGTTGAAACGACAGAGCCAAGAAAACAACAAAACATCAAATTAAATCAAAAGAACTAAAGATCTACAAAATATTCTGAGAATAGATAACTTCTCAAGCTCAGTTCATGACATTCGTGTTTGTCTTGACATTTAAGACGTTTTGGACGCGAGTTATTTGTAGATGGGTAAAATAAACACAATCGTTATACAATGTACATTAACATATTCTCGCAATGGTGCAATGCGTATGCCATCATGGTTAAGACATGTATATTATCTTGAAAATTATTTTTAGACAGTTTCCACTAAAAAAACAACAACACACAATTAGAAAATGACTAATACAACAAACATCTGATAAGATGAAAGTTTAAATTCAGTAGAGTAGTAGTTCACATTTTTGTGCCTGTCCAAAGCCAGGACTTGGATTTCCAACTCCATATACCCTGGTCGTTTTGTGTTCAGTGAATTTAGAGGAAAAATGAATGTTTATTTTATTGATATTGGTAGAGTTGTTGACAATGTTGTTTAGAGGTGGTTATTTGTTTTGCTGATATTGGTAGAGTTGCTGACAATACTGTTTAGAGGTGGTTATTTGTTTTGTTCATATTGGTAGAATTGTTGACAATACTGTTTAGAGGTGGTTATTTGTTTTGTTGATATTGGTAGAGTTTATGACAATACTGTTTAGAGGTGGTTATTTGTTTTGTTCATATTGGTAGAATTGTTGACAATACTGTTTAGAGGTGGTTATTTGTTTTGCTGATATTGGTAGAATTGTTGACAATACTGTTTAGAGGTGGTTATTTGTTTTGTTGATATTGGTAGAATTGTTGACAATACTGTTTAGAGGTGGTTATTTGTTTTGTTGATATTGGTAGAGTTGTTCACCATCACTGTTTAGAGGTGGTCATTTGTTTTGCTGATATTGGTAGAGTTGTTGACAATACTGTTTAGAGGTGGTTATTTGTTTTGCTGATATTGGTAAAATTGTTGACAATACTGTTTTGAGGTGGTTATTTGTTTTGCTGATATTGGTAGAATTGTTGACAATACTGTTTAGAGGTGATTATTTGTTTTGTTGATATTGGTAGAGTTGTTCACCATCACTGTTTAGAGGTGGTTATTTGTTTTGTTGATATTGGTAGAATTGTTGACAATACTGTTTAGAGGTGGTTATTTGTTTTGCTGATATTGGTAGAGTTGTTGACAATGCTGTTTAGAGGTGGTTATTTGTTTTGTTGATATTGGCAGAATTGTTGACAATACTGTTTAGAGGTGGTTATTTGTTTTGTTGATATTGGTAGAATTGTTGATAATACTGTTTAGAAGTGGTTATTTGTTTTGCTGATATTGGTAGAATTGTTGACAATACTGCTTAGAGGTGGTTATTTGTTTTGCTGATATTGGTAGAATTGTTGACAATACTGTTTAGAGGTGGTGATTTGTTTTGTTGATATTGGTAGAGTTGTTGACAATGCTGTTTAGAGGTGGTTATTTGTTTTGCTGATATTGGTAGAGTTGTTGACAATGCTGTTTAGAGGTGGTTATTTGTTTTGTTGATATTGGTAGAGTTGTTCACCATCACTGTTTAGAGGTGGTTATTTGTTTTGTTCATATTGGTAGAATTGTTGACAATACTGTTTAGAGGTGGTTATTTGTTTTGTTGATATTGGTAGAGTTGTTCACCATCACTGTTTAGAGGTGGTTATTGGTTTTGTTGATATTGGTAGAAATATTGGCCAGCACTGTTTTAAGCTTTTTTCCTGACACGTACAATTGTATAAATCAAATGGACAATTGACTGATGGGTTGCATGACATTGAATACGTCATTTGGTCATTTTCTGGGTCAGTAACCTCAACCTGAAACACGATCTGTCCAATGGCTGATGCTATGCTGGAAATGGAAGTCACATCTGAAAAGAAGAAACAATTTCTGTTCAGAAATCAGAAAAGATGCTACATTACCATTTCAAAATTACATAAAAAGCAAATATTTATCCTCAATGCACATAAAATCCAAAGATATCATGATTTATGTAGTGTATTAATTGTCTATATTGCTATATATTTACAGTTGAGTTAGTTCCTAATTGATTGATGTTTAATCAAGCGAACATTGTTATAACTTTATTATTCTTGACCAGAACATGTTTACATAATAAATTTTCATGTAGGCGGCACTGTGATAAATCTATATTGATAATAACTTGAATATTAAGTGAAAAGTAATACGGTAAGGACGAATTATAGGAAAAACAACCACTAATGACCTATCATATGCTGAATAAAGAGTGAGTGAGTGGGTGCTTGTTGTTTAACGCCAACTCAGCAATTTTTCAGCTGTATCATGGCGAGAACACGTTAATTTTCAATGAGATGATAATGATATCCGTTTTGTACTTGACCAACACGCTTAGTTGGATTTGTATAGTGCTAGTTCTCTGAAGCAACAGTCCACGGATAGACATATCGCCTCATTCGGACACATTATACTGATTCCCGTCTTTGCTCTTACTCCTTAATGTTGCGTGCTTAGCGGAGAAGCAACATATACCAACTTTATAGTCTTTGGATCTACCGCACTCGAGTACGTTTACCATTACACCACCGATGCGGCTGCTGAATAAAAAAAAAACAAAAAACAAGTCTGAATGTAAAGTTAATAAAACGGTTACAAATTTAATATACCCAGTAACAATCAATACAACTCTAACACTACGCTCAATCTTGCAGTTTGTATTCACACTTTTTACAACGTCATCGTATTCTGAGTACTAAAGTATTACATCAAGGAATTTTAAAGAACCATCTCATCTTATCTTTCAAAAAGTTCTTCGGAAGATATCAACACCTTGTTGAAAAGTATTCTGTCAATTTCGTATGTATTGGCAATTAAATTGTTGTTCAAAGTTAACTATTGTTTCATTATTATGTCATATGATGTCCTTGTGTAGATAATGGTTGAGGGCCTGCGCCTCTCTTTAATAAAACTAATATTAAATAAATGACAACTTCTGTGTCACGGAGATTAGATATATTATGTATAATGTTAAAGATTATAGCGTTCTTTATAATAACGCTGTTCTCCCGGTTATATGCGAGTGTTGGCATTGTACCCACATGTTGAAATCACTTGCATGACCGCATCATTTCAACTGAAAGTGGGGGGTTGGGCTCATAAAACCAGTGTAAACCCGCCAATTTTTTTTTATTGAAGTGTCTGTACCAAGACAGGAAAGTGAGCGGTCATGTGTTTGTTAGGGGTATCGATGTTGCATCTTTCTACGATTTTGATATTTGATTTTGGAATTGTTCACACAGTGTGTTATTTTAGAATTGTTCACAGTGTGTTATTTTAGATTTTTTCACACAGTGTGTTATTTTAGAATTGTTCACACAGTGTGTTATTTTAGAATTGTTCACACAGTGTGTTATTTTAGAATTGTTCAGACAGGGTGGTATTTTAGAATTGTTCACACAGTGTGTTATTTTAGAATTGTTCACACAGGGTGTTATTTTAGAATTGTTCACACAGTGTGTTATTTTAGAATTGTTCACACAGTGTGTTGTTTTAGAATTGTTCACACAGGGTGTTATTTTAGAATTGTTCACACAGTGTGTTATTTTAGAATTGTTCACACAGTGTGTTATTTTAGAATTGTTCAGACAGGGTGTTATTTTAGAATTGTTCACAGTGTGTTATTTTAGAATTGTTCACACAATGTGTTATTTTAGAATTGTTCACACAGTGTGTTATTTTAGAATTGTTCACACAGGGTGTTATTTTAGAATTGTTCAGACAGGGTGTTATTTTAGAATTGTTCACACAGTGTGTTATTTTAGAATTGTTCAGACAGTGTGTTATTTTAGAATTGTTCACACAGTGTGTTGTTTTAGAATTGTTCACAGAGGGTGTTATTTTAGAATTGTTCACACAGTGTGTTATTTTAGAATTGTTCACACAGTGTGTTATTTTAGAATTGTTCAGGGTGTTATTTTAGAATTGTTCACACAGTGTGTTATTTTAGAATTGTTCACAGTGTGTTATTTTAGAATTGTTCACAGTGTGTTATTTTAGAATTGTTCACACAGTGTGTTATTTTAGAATTGTTCACACAGTGTGTTGTTTTAGAATTGTTCACAGTGTGTTATTTTAGAATTGTTCACACAATGTGTTATTTTAGAATTGTTCACACAGTGTGTTATTTTAGAATTGTTCAGGGTGTTATTTTAGAATTGTTCACACAGTGTGTTATTTTAGAATTGTTCACAGTGTGTTATTTTAGAATTGTTCACACAGTGTGTTGTTTTAGAATTGTTCACACAGGTTGTTATTTTAGAATTGTTCACAGTGTGTTATTTTAGAATTGTTCACACAATGTGTTATTTTAGAATTGTTCACACAGAGTGTTATTTTAGAATTGTTCACACAGGGTGTTATTTTAGAATTGTTCAGGGTGTTATTTTAGAATTGTTCACGCAGTGTGTTATTTTAGAATTGTTCACAGTGTGTTATTTTAGAATTGTTCACACAGTGTGTTATTTTAGAATTGTTCACACAGTGTGTTTTTTTAGAATTGTTCACACAGTGTGTTATTTTAGAATTGCTCAGACAGTGTGTTATTTTAGAATTGTTCACACAGTGTGTTGTTTTAGAATTGTTCACACAGTGTGTTATTTTAGAATTGTTCACACAGTGTGTTATTTTAGAATTGTTCACACAGTGTGTTATTTTAGAATTGTTCACACAGTGTGTTATTTTAGAATTGTTCACAGTGTGTTATTTTAGAATTGTTCACACAGGGTGTTATTTTAGAATTGTTTACACATTGTGTTATTTTAGAATTGTTCACAGTGTGTTATTTTAGAATTGCTCACACAGCGTGTTATTTTAGAATTGTTCACACAGTGTGTTATTTTAGAATTGTTCACACAGTGTGTTATTTTAGAATTGTTCACACAGGGTGTTATTTTAGAATTGTTCACAGTGTGTTATGTTAGAATTGTTCACACAGTGTGTTATTTTAGAATTGTTCAGACAGTGTGTTATTTTAGAATTGTTCACACAGTGTGTTATTTTAGAATTGCTCAGACAAGGTGTTATTTTAGAATGGTTCACAGTGTGTTATTTTAGAATTGTTCACACAGTGTGTTATTTTAGAATTGTTCAGACAGTGTGTTATTTTAGAATTGTTCACAGTGTGTTATTTTAGAATTGTTCAGAGAGGGTGTTATTTTAGAATTGTTCACAGTGTGTTATTTTAGAATTGTTCACACAGTGTGTTATTTTAGAATTGTTCACACAGTGTGTTATTTTAGAATTGTTCACACAGTGTGTTGTTTTAGAATTGTTCACACAGGTTGTTATTTTAGAATTGTTCACAGTGTGTTGTTTTAGAATTGTTCACACAATGTGTTATTTTAGAATTGTTCACACAGAGTGTTATTTTAGAATTGTTCACACAGTGTGTTATTTTAGAATTGTTCAGGGTCTTATTTTAGAATTGTTCACACAGTGTGTTATTTTAGAATTGTTCACAGTGTGTTATTTTAGAATTGTTCACACAGTGTGTTATTTTAGAATTGTTCACACAGTGTGTTATTTTAGAATTGTTCACACAGTGTGTTATTTTAGAATTGCTCAGACAGTGTGTTATTTTAGAATTGTTCACACAGTGTGTTGTTTTAGAATTGTTCACACAGTGTGTTATTTTAGAATTGTTCACACAGTGTGTTATTTTAGAATTGTTCACACAGTGTGTTATTTTAGAATTGTTCACACAGTGTGTTATTTTAGAATTGTTCACAGTGTGTTATTTTAGAATTGTTCACACAGGGTGTTATTTTAGAATTGTTTACACATTGTGTTATTTTAGAATTGTTCACAGTGTGTTATTTTAGAATTGCTCACACAGCGTGTTATTTTAGAATTGTTCACACAGTGTGTTATTTTAGAATTGTTCACACAGTGTGTTATTTTAGAATTGTTCAGACAGTGTGTTATTTTAGAATTGTTCACACAGTGTGTTATTTTAGAATTGCTCAGACAGTGTGTTATTTTAGAATTGTTCACACAGTGTGTTGTTTTAGAATTGTTCACACAGTGTGTTATTTTAGAATTGTTCACACAGTGTGTTATTTTAGAATTGTTCACACAGTGTGTTATTTTAGAATTGTTCACACAGTGTGTTATTTTAGAATTGTTCACAGTGTGTTATTTTAGAATTGTTCACACAGGGTGTTATTTTAGAATTGTTTACACATTGTGTTATTTTAGAATTGTTCACAGTGTGTTATTTTAGAATTGCTCACACAGCGTGTTATTTTAGAATTGTTCACACAGTGTATTATTTTAGAATTGTTCACACAGTGTGTTATTTTAGAATTGTTCAGACAGTGTGTTATTTTAGAATTGTTCACACAGTGTGTTATTTTAGAATTGCTCAGACAAGGTGTTATTTTAGAATGGTTCACAGTGTGTTATTTTAGAATTGTTCACACAGTGTGTTATTTTAGAATTGTTCAGACAGTGTGTTATTTTAGAATTGTTCAGTGTGTTATTTTAGAATTGTTCAGAGAGGGTGTTATTTTAGAATTGTTCACAGTGTGTTATTTTAGAATTGTTCACACAGTGTGTTATTTTAGAATTGTTCACACAGTGTGTTATTTTAGAATTGTTCACACAGTGTGTTGTTTTAGAATTGTTCACACAGGTTGTTATTTTAGAATTGTTCACAGTGTGTTATTTTAGAATTGTTCACACAATGTGTTATTTTAGAATTGTTCACACAGAGTGTTATTTTAGAATTGTTCACACAGTGTGTTATTTTAGAATTGTTCAGGGTGTTATTTTAGAATTGTTCACACAGTGTGTTATTTTAGAATTGTTCACAGTGTGTTATTTTAGAATTGTTCACACAGTGTGTTATTTTAGAATTGTTCACACAGTGTGTTATTTTAGAATTGTTCACACAGTGTGTTATTTTAGAATTGTTCACACAGTGTGTTGTTTTAGAATTGTTCACACAGGGTGTTATTTTAGAATTGTTCACAGTGTGTTATTTTAGAATTGTTCACACAGTGTGTTATTTTAAAATTGTTCAGACAGGGTGTTATTTTAGAATTGTTCACAGTGTGTTATTTTAGAATTGCTCACACAGTGTGTTATTTTAGAATTGTTCACACAGTGTGTTGTTTTAGAATTGTTCACACAGGGTGTTATTTTAGAATTGCTCAGACAGTGTGTTATTTTAGAATTGTTCACACAGTGTGTTGTTTTAGAATTATTCACACAGTGCGTTATTTTAGAATTGTTCACACAGTGTGTTATTTTAGAATTGTTCACACAGTGTGTTATTTTAGAATTGTTCACACAGTGTGTTATTTTAGAATTGTTCACACAGTGTGTTATTTTAGAATTGTTCACAGTGTGTTATTTTAGAATTGTTCACACAGGGTGTTATTTTAGAATTGTTTACACATTGTGTTATTTTAGAATTGTTCACAGTGTGTTATTTTAGAATTGTTCACACAGTGTGTTATTTTAGAATTGTTCAGGGTGTTATTTTAGAATTGTTCACACAGTGTGTTATTTTAGAATTGTTCACACAGTGTGTTATTTTAGAATTGTTCACACAGGGTGTTATTTTAGAATTGTTCACAGTGTGTTATGTTAGAATTGTTCACACAGTGTGTTATTTTAGAATTGTTCAGACAGTGTGTTATTTTAGAATTGTTCACACAGTGTGTTATTTTAGAATTGCTCAGACAGGGTGTTATTTTAGAATGGTTCACAGTGTGTTATTTTAGAATTGTTCACACAGTGTGTTATTTTAGAATTGTTCAGACAGTGTGTTATTTTAGAATTGTTCACATTGTGTTATTTTAGAATTGTTCAGAGAGGGTGTTATTTTAGAATTGTTCACAGTGTGTTATTTTAGAATTGTTCACACAGTGTATTATTTTAGAATTGTTCACACAGTGTGTTATTTTAGAATTGTTCACACAGTGTGTTATTTTAGAATTGTTCACACAGTGTGTTATTTTAGAATTGTGCAGACAGGGTGTTATTTTAGAATTGTTCACAGTGTGTTATTTTAGAATTGTTCACACAGTGTGTTATTTTAGAATTGTTCAGACAGTGTGTTATTTTAGAATTGTTCAGACAGTGTGTTATTTTAGAATTGTTCAGACAGTGTGTTATTTTAGAATTGTCCAGACAGTGTGTTATTTTAGAATTGTTCAGACAGTGTGGTATTTTTTGTTTTTCATTTGATTACTTCAAATATATTTAGTTTCAACCCAATTTAATAAATAAAATATGCGCTAACGGGAAACTTCTGAAATCCCCATAATTTCATTTTCAATACTGTTTTAATAGTATGTCCAAATATTTTGTTTCAATCGAATTTTGAAACTTTTCCAATAGTGTGGTATTTTTCGATTTTTATTTTTATTTGTATAGTGCAGTCTCATCATCTGAATAAAAAAAAGCTGTTCTGTTGTTGGTTAATAAAGTAGCGGATATTATATGGTATTAGAATGGAAGATTTTTTTTTCTTTATATGGAATTTTCTACTTGACCAATACATTTCTGTGCTAACTAACTAACTGTAATATAATTTCTCAAGTCCATTCATATAATAAGACTATATTGTACAACATAAATGGCTTAGATTATCACATTAAATATCATAGAACATCAGATCGCCACACAAAAGATTAGAATTGTCTTGAAGGGCGAATGAAAAGAAAACCAGTTACTATGACAATAGAAAATAAAACTTTTCAGACAGATACATTGACCACTGGAAAACAACTCCATTGAATTTGGACTAAATATTTCTCTGATGCAGTGTTGATATATATCCATTTCATAGGTATTTTATTATATCATCTTCATATACTTTCTGCCATAAATGTAGATCACTATTCATTTAAGTAAAAAGCTAATGTTTTCTCCGACCAATTCTAACCAATCTTGTTTGATCATTACACAATATTTATATTAAGAGATATCCCTAGAATATGAATAATCTGTACCTCAGAAACACCAAAGTCCAATAATCCTAATACAATTCACATAGTTTGAATCAATTGACTGTTTGTGTATTAAAAACTGGATTCAAATACAGTCAGTAAACATTAAACATGCCAAAATCAACTAGAGTACTAGAATGAACAGGAATTAAAGGAAGTATTGTGTCATTGCCTCATTGAGTACCAGTCATGTTTTAATGTAACACAATGAACGTTTAGATGTGCCAGTAAAGAATGGAATCATATCCCTAATATACTCACTTTGAAGATTCATAAACGACGGAGGTCTATTACGAAGAACATTTACGTAAAAGACATTTGACACTGAGGTGCGTCCATCAGAACATAAAATATTTAATTTGTATGTTCTTATTAAGTCATACTGAAGATTCGGATTAGATTGCAGGACTATGTCAAATTCTGAAATTAAAATGATATAAAATGGTGATCATATGGTTGTTGGACTTAGAACTACCTATGCAATCAGTGCCTATCACCACAAAAATTGTGACATCAAATCCCGCTCATGGCGAGGTGTACTAGATACAACATTATGTGATAAAGTTTGTCAGTGACTTGCGACAGGTCGGTGGTTTTCTCCAGGTACTCCGGTGTCCTCCACCAATAAAACTGACCGCCACGATATAACTGAGATATTGTTGAAAATGGCGTTAAACACCATGAACCTAACCCTAATGCATGGTAATATATACAGGTATTGTTGAATTATTGTCGAATATTGTCATTAGTAGTGCAACATACTGCATAATATCGAGATTTCAAGATGATAACCTGCATTGGACAATATTGCCCCAAAATACTTAAAATATATCCAGTCACCAAAACGATTTATGGTTCGGTTGCGAAACACCATTACCATGGCAGATCGCAAAAGGAGAGGGCATGCCTCAGGTGGACATTCCACATATATGCATTAACATTCCAGCAGCATATGCATATGGAGTACATTTCTCTCAGTTAAAATCTGATTCAACCCACCATTTCTTTAGAAATGCCTGTACCAAGTCAGGGTCATTACGGTTTTCACAGTTTTCCGGTTGTTGACTGATATTGTCTGTTTATATACTTATGAGTTTTGACTTTCACTTTGTAAGATTGTTCGGAGTTCAGTAATTTTGTTATTACCCTTATTTAATACGACACTTTAGATGGTTGCTACCAACAAACAAAACCTTCTGATTCTAAGGTTTCTAGTGGTTAAGTTGAATCATCATTTCAAAAGTTTCATGCTCGACATCATGACGTGGTTAACCGTTGCGGAATGTCTTTGTCAAACATGACCATTGATATTTTTCGTTTGTCTAGTCACAATTCCGTCCGTTTTTCCTCCGTAATGACTTGACATCGAATATGATTTATTAGCGGAATAGTGGAATGAGAACTACTTGCACTTCAAGAGCTGTTTTTAGTGGTGTTTGATTTGCTCAGTGTTGTGTTTTATTGTCTGATTACCCCATTGGCATCATTTAGACAATATTCCCAATATGAAAAAAATTGATGACCATGTCATGTGTTTTCTGGTGGATTGGTCTTGAGGTAGACATCGAAATAAAGGTCGTTTTATCACAGCTCTACCATATCTATTCGCTATATCGGGGCGTAATGGGAGGATGTAATGACAACTAATTAATGTGAACATATATAATTGTAATAGAAATACAAGAATACACAATAAATAGAAATAATATCTAAAATTTTAAAAACAAAGAACGTAAATGTTTGATAAAATGGAGTTCAATTGGGAGATAGTCACTTTAAGACAGAGATATAATCAATGCAAATATATAGAAGAACTTTGTAGCGATTGAATTACATAAGGTCTTGTAGTTTCTTTCATCATTAAGCAAAATAACATGCAACCATTTACTGAAGACGGCAATTGTCTGAATTGTTTATACAGCAGCATATGAATCCCTAGACAGCTGTTAGCACTATACACAGATTTTTTTCCTCCAATCTTCCATCTGAAAACAGCTGTAACTGCATCAAAATTAACAAATGATGTACCATTTGAAAGAAGAAAGATATATCTTTCCACTGATTATAATATTATGATTATGCAACAATTACATAATTAATTATTATGCAATTAGTTGCAAAATCTTGATGTGTGCACTTGACCAAAATTAGCTGTTTCATGTTTATTCAAATGGTAAAACGTTTTACAATTTCTTAATCAACACAGCATGACCTCCACAACCGTGTCTCAGATTTTTCCTGTGATGTTTTAATCTCTCTTAAAGCTCCATTATGTGTATACAGCCTGACTTCATAAGATTTCACCAACGTTAATTGTGTGTAGAATTTGTTTATGAGGGAAGTAATCATTATGTATCGTTCGCCGTGACCACACTTTAACGGGTGGGTACGGGTACATATTTAAGATTTTTCAGACGGGAATACAATTTTCTGTTTTATTTTGATATAAACTTCATAAAGAAATCGAAAAAACGGAAACAAAAAATCGCTTCCTGTCACCTTTAATTCTATCAGAAATCCGAGACACGGTTTTGCAGATAATAGGTCTAAGAACAACATATACCAAAACCAAGCCTCTAGGGGTACCAATACAGGAGTTAACTTCATTCAAAGTCGATATTTTATGTCAAAAATTGTAGTGGAAAAATCCCAAAAGTTGTAATTTTCCTCTTGGTACCCCATTTTCTTGAATAAAAGTCATAAATGTGCCATGGGAACACTTCAGGATTGACCTTGAATCTTAAATCAACAATGATTTGACCAGAAAGATAGAATTTCTTCACACAAACTCTAAATATAGCTGGAAAATGCACACCCTGTGCAGTAAACACATGAAATTGGCGGGAGAAGCTACATCACTCTGACCTAGCTTGAGGTTAACTGCCTACTGATAAGGTCAAAACTCCACCTCCAATGAGCAGACGTGAACCACTAATTATAACAGGAATCACCTGGAACCTTAGTTTGCTCATTATGTGTATTCTTCCCTTTTAGTTGGATTTTACTAAATGAAAATTATACATTAGATATTTTGAAATAAATTTCATTGCAAATAACTAATTTATTTCTTTTGGTATTGATGAAAAGTTAGCTACATCCATGCTGCTTACCCCTTCATTTAATGGAATCTTCCACAAAAATGCAAATGGCGTTGTAACTTTGGAAAAATTACTAAGTGGTCATAAAACTATCAAATTATCCAATAGATAAACACTTAAGGACCGCCCACTTGTTTTTATCATCTCTGATTCAAGCAGATGTGTTTGTTTACAAAGCTAACTAAAATTAATGCTCATTAATGGTACATCATATCTGAATTATTCTTTCACCTGTGTATCAATAATATTATAATTAAACAACATTATTAAGAAAAAACTGGTAGAACGTGCTAAAGTGGGTCACGGGTCACTGTAATCGGGCGGCTGTATCGAGAAACAGATACGGTGTTGAAAAAACTGTTGATACTCATAAAATATTGATAAATGCAATACAATTTTATGTTTGTCTTCAAGAAATATGATAGACAAAACCATGTGTGAAGTTTTATGACGAAATATCTCCGATTTCTATGTAAATTTACGAGTTGAAGTGGGGAAACGCCACAGGTAATTTTAGCGATGTATTTTTATCTTGGACAAGAATGATGGGCGTTCTGATTGGATGACCGATTTAAAACACACTGACTCCGCATGGTAAAAAGATGCATGTAAAAGAAATTTATGTTATATTTATTCATTTGTTTGATTCTGGAATATTGTTGATCATTGATTTAAACAAGAAAGAAGGGGAAAAAAAGAGGGGGGGGGGGTGAATTTTATATGTGAATTTCACAGTTAAATACATGTTATGTTTCGACAGTTTAAAGAGAAAAATAAAAATTTGTTGCGACTAAAGCTTAAATCAGCGTTAAAAATTGAACAAATATCAGTGGTTTTGTAAATGAGATTTATTTTAAATAGAAAATCTGAATTTATTATTTATTAATTTATTATTAATGATACAATTGTATATCCCTTGGGAGGTGGAGGGGGGTTATGATGAAAATTTGAAATAAAAACACAGGACCGGACATTAAGCAAAAATAATAATCCAGGATTATTTTTTTATTAAAAAAATCCAGGACCCCTGTGTCCATGATTTTTTTTTTAAGTTAATAATATGAAATATTGTCATCCACACTTGCCTTTTGGACAGCACATTTCTGTATCCACACTTGTAACATAAAAATTGATTAAAAAATATTTTGATGAAAAAATATCAATTTTTGTATAGTGCTACCTTAATAAACATTATTTAATACAACAGAAGTAATTTGAAAAGAAAGATTATTCATAGCTATGAATATTGTTTTGTAACAGTTTACTTTAAAATCGATATAAAATTTCAACCAGTGATGACAGATTGGTGAGATGAATGAATCCTGAATCTACTCACACACCCTGTTCGGCCAGTAGTGACAGATTAATGATATAAATCTTGAATCTTTTCAAATACCCGGTAACTTCCAATTATATGAATTACACCAACTTAGAATTAATTGTTTTGGAAGATAAATGTACGAATATCTGGATAATATAGAATTATTTTCCCGTAGAAAAGTTTACGAGATATATTTGACGACATTGTACCAATATCGTAATTTATGAACCATTCATAGTACTAGTTAATCTAAATCTAAAATATTAATCTATGCAGACCCATGTTACTTACCATTAAAATTAATAGATGATTTAAGGAAGAAAATTGAAGTTGCTGGAACTGTAGATGTCACAGTACAAGTAACAACATCGTTTGTGGGATCTGTTACTATTACCGTGTATAATGTTGTCTCTGTTATCGTGTCTTCCTGCACATCTACAGCAGATGGCAATCCATAGATGGTAGGTGGCTGGAAAGGTAAGATAATAGTCATTTATTTTAATTTATGTTTTAAAGTGTTTCTGATTCTGTAAAACACTTACGTTAACTATAATGTATGATAATGCTCGACAAATGAAAGTAACAGGAAACGTTTGTACGAATTGGAAATAAAATGTTAAACCGGAACGGTAGACAATATCACCAACAATAGGAATCACTCCTCTGTCAAAACTAGAACAAATAAAGGACGAAGATAGAACCCTGTAGGCCATGGTCTGAAGTCAGCACAAAAATATCGCAGGGTTTATGTAATATCAATCTCCCTCTTGGTATTTAAATCTTCAGCAACCAAATAAAAAAAACATATTTAAAACGAAATGTGCAAATTCGTTATAACTCAAAAGATCAACATACTTTAAAAGAGGCGAACACGACATAGCCATGGATAGTAGAGTAAATGACTGCAGATATATAACCTATTATTGCTAGTAATTCAAGCACAATTTCAAACCTTATTGGGTTTCAAATGAAAACAAGACGAATGCAAAATGACCAAACATCAGGAAATAGTTAACGAAAGATACTGCTGCAAACAGCAGTTTAAATACAAAGGCAAAACAATGAACACAAAATAGCTAGTTCTACACGACAGGAGCGCACACTAAGACCGGGAGATGAAACTAAGTACTTCGGTAAGCTTATATCTCCGTATATTACATCCGTCGTGTACAGTAGGGCATGCTTTACATCGTTCCATGAGGACAATTAGATGCACGTTGGAAGACATAAGTAAACATAAAATTATTTTGGCTTTGGGCGTACCCGATGAAGTTTCTTCCAAAGACGCTTCGTGCGCACTAAATTTGATATCTACGTTTTTGTGGCAAAACATTAGAAATAAAAGAAAGGACAGATATACCAGATATATGTTGAAAACCGCGGGCAAAAGACTTATTTCATATACAGACTTACATATAGCAATAATGTATTGCTTGCTCCCAAAGACTTTTAAATTATTTGGCTTTCCATCCTGTTGACCTTTGAGCCTACATATTGAAGATTATTCTAGAAATGGGTCCTGCGTACTATGTATATACATGTACATGTATATTTGTACATGGATGTGACTAGTGGATCTTTATTGTTTGTATATTACAAGTAATATATTTATAGATAAAGTTAATGGGAAATGTTTGAAGATACCAAAGGGGTAATTAGATGTCGCTAATAGAAGAAGGACATACACGTAAGTATCAAACATAAGATATACATCATTTAAAACTGACCTCGTTTCGAATTAGATTGACTGTATATGTTCCTGTTGTTTTAGCACCATGGTTATCAGTACATGATAAGGTTAACACATAGGCATTCTGGGTATCGTAGTCCATACTAGCTCCAGATGACAGATAAAGCCCATAATCTGAATCGTATTTCAAATTTATATCAATATTTTAAAGGTGTGGAAAAAAAGCTTTATAAGTTTTATATGAAGTATATATCTCTCAGTCAATGATATTCCAGAGCTTGTGGTTCCTATCATGAAATATTTGATAGAGATTTACTGCTAACAAAGAAGCTACTAAACCAAGTGTTCCTAGAGGTTAAGTTGAAGTCATCACTTCGAAAGTTTTACGGTCGCCACCATTACTTGGTTAACCCTTACGGAATATCTGTGTCAGAAAGAACCACAGATATGTTCCATTTGTCGTAATCACTATCAATTCCTTTCCCCATTCAGGACTTAACACCTGGTTTGTATGATTAATACGATGGGTCCCATTAGTGCAGTAGGAACTGCTTATCATTCCAGAGCGCCCGATTTTATCCCCGTTTTTTGTGAGGTTCCTAGCTCAATCATTCATTTTTACGTAATACGCTCATTACGGTTTTCCGGTTGTTGACTGATTTTGTCTGTTTATATACGTATGAGTTTTGACTTTCCCTTTGGAAGATTGTTCGGAGTTCGGTAATTTCGTTATTACCCATATTTGTCCCTTTTCTTTGGCCATTGTATTGTCTGGTCATCGATTTACAGCTTCTGAACCCTTGAATATCTTCAGACCTTTCTTACACGTGCATAGAATTAGAGAGCATGTAATGGCAGTATACTTATTACTTTGTAAGAAATGAACTTTTTATCTTAACTCTTAGAATTGTAGTACATCGTATGCTGTAGTCTTCGTATATCAAAACACTGTGTTGAAATTGTAGTATGCTTGAAAGTACGAATATATATACCGCGATAATTCAGACATACGATGATAATGCACTATATACTCTAACAACTAGTTCGTTCATGACTACCTACCAGTACTTCCACTGATCAGTTTAATCTCGAATGGTACTGATGCTGTATCCAGACTACATGTAAATGCATCACTGTCTGTGACTTGTAGTGTGTGTAATAATTGTTCCGCTGTATTGTCTTCTGATATATCGACTGAGTCTGATATAACTAGACTGTCAATAACAGGAGGCTGTAAAACAAATATACCATCATGAGTCGTGTCAAACCAAAGACTAACAAATGGCTGTAAAACAAATATACCATCACGAGTCGTGTCAAACCAAAGACTAACCAATTGGTATTGGCTGTGCCTCCACTAAGTCACGTAAAGGAGAATAATGACATGTTAACTCTGAATTAGAATAATGACATGTTGACTCTGAATTAGAATAATGACGTGTTGACTCTGAATTAGAATAATGACGTGTTGACTCTGAATTAGAATAATGACGTGTTGACTCTGAATTAGAATAATGACATGTTGACTCTGAATTAGAATAATGACGTGTTGACTCTGAATTAGAATAATGACATGTTGACTCTGAATTAGAATAATGACGTGTTGACTCTGAATTAGAATAATGACGTGTTGACTCTGAATTAGAGTAATGACGTGTTGACTCTGAATTAGAGTACTGACGTGTTGACTCTGATTTAGAGTAATGACGTGTTGACTCTGAATTAGAATAATGACATGTTGACTCTGAATTAGAATAATGACATGTTGACTCTGAATTAGAATAATGACATGTTGACTCTGAATTAGAATAATGACATGTTGACTCTGAATCAGAATAATGACATGTTGACTCTGAATTAGAATAATGACATGTTGACTCTGAATTAGAATACTGTATCCTGTTGGAGCGACATCAATAAACAACAGGATACTAAAATACCAGACATTAAACAACAGAAAAATAACGTCAAAAAACCCACACAAAACTGTAACCATGTTATTTCCAAGAATACTTTATATTTTTAACCCAATAATAATTAGAAATATTCATGGTATCAAGAAATTCAAATTGGCAGAATAAAAAGTATATACATATAGATGGCAGAATAACACGGATCAGAAAGCAGAACAAACAAAACTTCGAGTGATTAGTTATCGGTACATGATAAGTAGAGAGTATCGGAGCGTGATCAGCAGTAAACCACCATGGCGATGTTACTCTTGTCGTACTCGCCTCGAGGTTGTTGGAAGACCGTGATTCAAAAATCAGTGTGATCAGATTAGACACTACATTGGTGTTTGCTGCATCTCCGGTAAGTACTCAGTAGGACGGCGCAATACTAAATACTCGGGGTCAGCTGTTGGACTAGTACAAAACAGACATAATCATCTCATCAAATGATATTGTTCTTGTCCTCTCCAATATGAATCTAGATTTAAAGAACAATCACTCGCTCCCCATTCAATAAGTTATTCATATAAATACTCCAATAATACCCCATACAAATACAACTAAAAACACTCACGTCATTGTCCACTATTATTGTTAATTCACCAGTTGTTTCCAGTAAACATGGATCAGTAACTGAGAAAGTCAATGTGTATGTCCCTGGTACTAAAGTAGATTTAACACTAATTTGAACTATAAATATAAGTAAATATTTGTATCAAGAATTCGGCAAAAACAATATTTAAAAAAAAAATGCAAATAAAGTAGCAATAACTAGCATGTTTGAACGTTTAACAGTGAACATTATACACATCTTTCTTGTTGGACATATCTACGTTTTACTGGTCCAATTACATGTCCCGTCTTCTATGTTGTGATGTTCGTAGTCGGAAACTTTTCATTAGGAAACAATCTATTATCGTCCGTTACGATTTCCGCACACTCAACGATGTTAGGTTCGTCTTTACTACCTTTTATTTTGTACGAGTTTCCGGTTTTTTTTCATGTTATTTGTATTTAATTTGTAGCAGTTTCCGTTTTTTTCATGTTATTTGTATTTATTTTGTAGGAGTTTCCGTTTTTTTCATGTTATTTGTATTTATTTTGTAGGAGTTTCGGTTTTTTTCATGTTATTTGTATTTATTTTGTAGGAGTTTCGGTTTTTTTCATGTTATTTGTATTTAATTTGTAGCAGTTTCCGTTTTTTTCATGTTATTTGTATTTATTTTGTAGGAGTTTCCGTTTTTTTTATGTTATTTGTATTTATTTTGTAGGAGTTTCCGTTTTTTTCATGTTATTTGTATTTATTTTGTAGGAGTTTCCGTTTTTTTCATGTTATTTGTATTTATTTTGTAGGAGTTTCCGTTTTTTTCATGTTATTTGTATCTATTTTGTAGCAGTTTCCGTTTTTTTCATGTTATTTGTATTTATTTTGTAGGAGTTTCCGTTTTTTTCATGTTATTTGTATTTATTTTGTAGGAGTTTCCGTTTTTTTCATGTTATTTGTATCTATTTTGTAGCAGTTTCCGTTTTTTTTATGTTATTTGTATTTATTTTGTAGGAGTTTCCGTTTTTTTCATGTTATTTGTATTTATTTTGTAGGAGTTTCGGTTTTTTTCATGTTATTTGTATTTATTTTGTAGGAGTTTCCGTTTTTTTCATGTTATTTGTATTTAATTTGTAGCAGTTTCCGTTTTTTTTCATGTTATTTGTATTTATTTTGTAGGAGTTTCCGTTTTTTTTATGTTATTTGTATTTATTTTGTAGGAGTTTCCGTTTTTTTCATGTTATTTGTATTTATTTTGTAGGAGTTTCCGTTTTTTTCATGTTATTTGTATTTATTTTGTAGGAGTTTCCGTTTTTTTCATGTTATTTGTATCTATTTTGTAGCAGTTTCCGTTTTTTTCATGTTATTTGTATCTATTTTGTAGCAGTTTCCGTTTTTTTCATGTTATTTGTATTTATTTTGTAGGAGTTTCCGTTTTTTTCATGTTATTTGTATTTAATTTGTAGGAGTTTCCGTTTTTTTCATGTTATTTGTATTTATTTTGTAGGAGTTTCCGTTTTTTTCATGTTATTTGTATTTATTTTGTAGGAGTTTCCGTTTTTTTCATGTTATTTGTATCTATTTTGTAGCAGTTTCCGTTTTTCTCATGTTATTTGTATTTATTTTGTAGGAGTTTCCGTTTTTTTCATGTTATTTGTATTTATTTTGTAAGAGTTTCCGTTTTTTTCATGTTATTTGTATTTATTTTGAAGGAGTTTCCGTTTTTTTCATGTTATTTGTATTTATTTTGTAGGAGTTTCCGGTTTTTTCATGTTATTTGTATCTATTTTGTAGCAGTTTCCGTTTTTTTCATGTTATTTGTATTTATTTTGTAGGAGTTTCGGTTTTTTTCATGTTATTTGTATTTATTTTGTAGGAGTTTCGTTTTTTTTCATGTTATTTGTATTTAATTTGTAGCAGTTTCCGTTTTTTTCATGTTATTTGTATTTATTTTGTAGGAGTTTCCGTTTTTTTCATGTTATTTGTATTTATTTTGTAGGAGTTTCCGTTTTTTTCATGTTATTTGTATTTATTTTGTAGGAGTTTCCGTTTTTTTCATGTTATTTGTATTTATTTTGTAGGAGTTTCCGTTTTTTTCATGTTATTTGTATCTATTTTGTAGCAGTTTCCGTTTTTTTCATGTTATTTGTATCTATTTTGTAGCAGTTTCCGTTTTTTTCATGTTATTTGTATTTATTTTGTAGGAGTTTCCGTTTTTTTCATGTTATTTGTATTTATTTTGTAGGAGTTTCCGTTTTTTTCATGTTATTTGTATTTATTTTGTAGGAGTTTCCGTTTTTTTCATGTTATTTGTATTTATTTTGTAGGAGTTTCCGTTTTTTTCATGTTATTTGTATCTATTTTGTAGCAGTTTCCGTTTTTCTCATGTTATTTGTATTTATTTTGTAGGAGTTTCCGTTTTTTTCATGTTATTTGTATTTATTTTGTAAGAGTTTCCGTTTTTTTCATGTTATTTGTATTTATTTTGTAGGAGTTTCCGTTTTTTTCATGTTATTTGTATTTATTTTGTAGGAGTTTCCGGTTTTTTCATGTTATTTGTATCTATTTTGTAGCAGTTTCCGTTTTTTTCATGTTATTTGTATTTATTTTGTAGGAGTTTCCGTTTTTTTCATGTTATTTGTATTTATTTTGTAGCAGTTTCCGTTTTTTTCATGTTATTTGTATTTATTTTGTAGCAGTTTCCGTTTTTTTCATGTTATTTGTATTTATTTTGTAGGAGTTTCCGTTTTTTTCATGTTATTTGTATTTATTTTGTAGGAGTTTCCGTTTTTTTCATGTTATTTGTATTTATTTTGTAGGAGTTTCCGTTTTTTTCATGTTATTTGTATTTATTTTGTAGGAGTTTCCGTTTTTTCATGTTACTGTATTTGTATTTATTTTCGCGCACTGGTGTTCAACATAATTTCCATATTAGATGATGTTCGTGTTTTTTAACTGTAACACAATAGGAATCACTATTGGCACAGGAATTACTTAACCTTCCAGGTCAGCTAAGTTCACCCGTTTGAAGCGGAGTTCGTGTTGCTCAATCTTAAGTTTTATGCATAGTGTCTTACCTTCTTCTATTTACAATCATAAAGATTGTATGAATATTTTAGTTATTTTCTTTTCACTTTTACATCAAACTTATGTATCATATACACACACCTTTCAATAAAAATGACAGAGAGAAGTATGGGTAAGGGTTATGGTGTTTAACGCCACTTTCAATAATATCTTAGTTATATCGGGGCGGTCAGTTGTATTGGTGGAGGAAACCGGAATACCCGGAGATAACCACGGACCTGCCGCAAGTCAATGGCAAACCTTTTCATATAATGTTGTATCGAGTACACCTCGCCATGAGTGGGATTCGAACTTGCAATTTTAGTGGTGATAAGCACTGATTGCACAGGTAGTTGCAAATCCAACTACCATACGATATTGACCATGGCGGCCCGTAAGAGAGAGAAGTATGTAATTGATATAACAATTGATTAGTCGGATAGAATTTGCGGAAAAAATGCTGATTTTTCAATTTATGATTTTAGTACATGTTTTTGTTTCTAATTCAAATTAATTATGATCAACAATATCACCAACATCAACTAAATGAACTCTCACCTCAATCAAATGAACACACACAAAAAAGACCACGACATATGGCGATTAAAATCTAGGTCCTGGCTTGGGCCAGTCTCACAAATATAGCATTCCAGTATCCAGTTCAAATAATCTAAACTATGAAATATGCATGTTTATTTTAAGTACATTGGTATATTATTCAAATAAAGCCGATCACGTTTACTCACGTGTTACAAACAAGTTGAGCCTTCAATCATGTTAACTTATGTGTTACAAACAAGTTGAGCCTATTCAATCATGTTAACTCATATGTTACAAACAAGTTGAGCCTATTTAATCATGTTAACTCATGTGTTACAAACAAGTTGAGCCTATTTAATCATGTTAACTCATGTGTTACAAACAAGTTGAGCCTATTTAATCATGTTAACTCACGTGTTACAAACAAGTTGAGCCTATTTAATCATGTTAACTCATGTGTTACAAACAAGTTGAGCCTATTTAATCATGTTAACTCATGTGTTACAAACAAGTTGAGCCTATTTAATCATGTTAACTCACGTGTTACAAACAAGTTGAGCCTATTTAATCATGTTAAATCATGTGTTACAAACAAGTTGAGCCTATTTAATCATGTTAACTCATGTGTTACAAACAAGTTGAGCCTATTTAATCATGTTAACTCATGTGTTACAAACAAGTTGAGCCTATTTAATCATGTTAACTCATGTGTTACAAACAAGTTGAGCCTATTCAATCATGTTAACTCACGTGTTACAAACAAGTTGAGCCTATTTAATCATGTTAACTCATGTGTTACAAACAAGTTGAGCCTATTCAATCATGTTAACTCATGTGTTACAAACAAGTTGAGCCTATTTAATCATGTTAACTCATGTGTTACAAACAAGTTGAGCCTATTTAATCATGTTAACTCATGTGTTACAAACAAGTTGAGCCTATTTAATCATGTTAACTCATGTGTTGTGGTACCTAATTTATACAACGTATACTTGTGTTACTTACGTGTGTATCTGTTTCTGATGTATGAAATATAGATTCATGCGCACTAAATTTGATATCTACGTTTTTATTATAGTCATGTTAACTTACGTGTAATGGTATCAAATTCAAATAAAGTGGAGGCTATTCCTGAAGCAGATGTTAAGGAAACCGTCAACTGTCCAGTATCTTCAGTATCTCCATCACTGGTTGTCAGCTGATATATATTTTTTCCAACACCCTCTGTATTCTGAATGGTCAATGTGTCCGGCAAATTGTTGGTAAAAGTTGGATTTTGGCCTACAATAAATGATTAAAACACCAGAATGAGATACAGACCTAAAGATTACAAACATCCGACTTGATACCTCTGATGGACTATTAGTCCTTGAGTGTATCATCGACCCATCATCGCGGCGCTGTCATGGTTTATAAGATATATTTATTATTGACATTTACAGTGACTAAAAAATGTAATTACTATTCAACCGAAGGTTCTTCTGCCTCATGCATTCGTAACCTTAACTGATTTTGGCCCTTTAGTTTTTTTTTTTACATTATTAGGCTTTCAAATCTTTCGATTGTGAGCGTACCTGATGACGGTTATCCAGAAACACGTCACCTGATAACGGTTATCCAGAAACACGTCGTTCGCACTGAATTATATATCTGGGTTTTTTTTGTACTACATAAGAACGTTCCTTTTTAACAAATATTTTAGCAACCCTTATTCAATGGGATTGCTATGACTAATGGCGTGGGATATGATGCAACTTAAAAAGGGGTCTGTGATTGGTTAACAGACATTTGTGAGAACTCTCAATCGCATGTAACAACAACGCCTCCTTACTAAGGGCGGAAAATAAAAAAAATACACCAAATTAAATACGTATAAAAACTTGGGTTCGATGAAACCCGGTGACTAATAACTATTTCTCACGTATTTGAAGTGAATTTTATATTCCGATACCAAGATCTTGTCGAAATATATTCCGTCTCTGCAGAGATGATAATAAATGATGGATTTTCATATAGTGAAAATGTTTAAAGATAAGGAAGTCAACAAAAATGTCAAAAATATTGTTTATCAATGTGTGACGTAAAAGTGTTTTTGACATTTACTTTCGTAGTTAAAATACTTCAGGTGACTCGGGGTTGTTGATGGAGATGGTTCACGATAGATGTTCCACCCTCCTCACTGAATTTGGTACTGCTTTCACAACTATTTTACCTATTTTGTTCCAGTATTGTTATAAATAATGTTATAGAGACAGCCGGAACCTTTGAGCCGTAATGAAAGCGGGTGGTTTGGTGCTTTAAAATCTGATTCAACCCACCATTTCTTTAGAACTGCCTGTACTAAGTCAGGGTCATTGCGGTTTTCACAGTTTTCCGGTTGTTGACTGATTTTGTCTGTTTATATACTTATGAGATTTGGCTTTCCATTTGGAAGATTGTTCGGAGTTCGGTAATTTTGTCATTACCCTTATTTGAAGGGTGACATACAATAAATAAAATATTACATGGTTTAATTTTGATTCGTCATCTTTCATTTAAGATAGTATAATAATATTCAAAATTCTAATATATCTTGGGTACGATAACAAATATAACTTTTAATGCACTTTTATGTGTCCATTTCTCAGGAATAATACTGATATCTGGCTCAATAAATAACAAAATAAGTAAGTATACTTGGAATAATGATTGCATGTAGAGCATGTTCACTGTCTTTGTCCTGGGAGACGGAGTCCCAATCACAGGAAGTCACACTAGAACCAAATGTTGTTGTTCTATAGGTAGCGCTACCTCCTCCACCTTTGTCATATGTAATAACCGAGCCTAATGGTTCGTAACTAAAACAAATATGTCAATTTTCAATTATTGTAGAAAGTGGTAACCGAGTTCACAGCAAAATAATATATTTAGAGGGAATATATATGTATTACTATTTTTTTAATAGAATTTTGAAGAACGAATATTTAATGGAAAGTATAAGTTCAAGAAAAAGTGTTTTCTAATGGCTAAATCTCAATCCTAACAAATGGCTAAATCTCAATCCCGACATTGTGGCATTTTTTGTTTTGTTTTTCATTTTATTCCAAAACAATTCAGATGTACCAAAATAGTTGTCTTAGAGTATGCATATAATATATTTGAATTGAAAATAGGAATTAATTTAAAATGGAAACAATTTCTGAAAAATTCCACAATACCAGGTTAAATGATTCCTGAGCACATGAGTTCACCTCCGGTTTTTAGTGAGGTTCGTGTTACTCGATCTTTAGTTTTATGTGTATGTCTTGTTAGATCGTTGTTTGTCCTGTTGTGTACTTTTTTCTGTTGGCCATTGTGTTGTCTGTTCTTCTTCAATATAAGAATTGTGATTACCCCCTTTTTTTGTATCTTCAAACTCTTCTTAAATGTCGTTTTTCAACGTTTTGACAAGAATGACAGCTGTTAAAAGCAAGCGTTAAGGAGGAATTATTACATAAGTTTAAGTCTTAATAAAGACACTTACAATCCTATTTGATCATTGGCTTCAGCACGGATCCTGTTTCCAGCAGCAATAGTTATTATATTTTCAGCCTTCTTAGCTACAAGTAGACTTTCGTTTCATAATTAACTTAGAAGAACATAATCAGATGGAAAACCAACATGAAAACAATGACATAATTAACCAAGAACTAGCAATATTATCAAGACAAGACAATAATTACAATTGGGACTTCATTTAGGAGTATATTAAATTTCAGACTAATATTGAAGGCAAAAAAGCAATAGACAAACAAATGACTAGCAATGATTGGTTGATTACATTAATTAACATATCACTGACATGAAAGAATATAAAGCTTTTAGACTATAATAGAGGTTTTCTGGGGAAACTAAGCTTCAGAATATATGACGATTATACAGCGGCATACCACATAGTAAGATCAGTACCACCAGTTGAACCACACTTGTAATGTAATATAATATTAATGTTTTGTGACTTGGTTAATCTAGGAATAGCCGTTATCGTGACTACACCCTGTATTGCATTCAGGCAATTTTGAAATCCTATATTCTATGTCAAATTTGCTCAAAGTAAAACAGACTAATGATCTTGACTTATCTATTATGCATTACTCGAGAACAAAATTATTTATTTTTCAATATAAGGTCAAATATTTGTGTTCCTTGTCCAAAAATGCACAACAATTACCAACTAAAACACGGACGAAGACTACAAGAGTTGATATAAATGAACATATATTGTAGAGAAACATTAAAACCAGACTCGTATTAGTGTCATTGCTAGTATAGTTTATCTATGCATGCTTCAGGTCTGCATAATAGTAACAAATAAGAACAGTGATAAATATAAGACTGCGGTATAAGAGGTTTGATGTACGGAACATCCAGTTAATCTATTGTGTAACTTTCTAAGAAAAAAAGAAACACACAAAAGGTTTCAATAAATGTGTAAGTAATAGTTTTGTTTTACAAACAGAGGACATATATAAGTTTGTGGTGTAATATAAAATGAAATAAAATTAAACATATTTTATTTATCAATTGGATCGTAAAATCAAAATAGCCGTGTATAAATGATAAAACAAGCATTCATTCAGATTTATACTTAAACATAAGTCTTTCATTCGGATTGTAGCAATTTGCTAAAGATCAGAAACATGTTTATATAAACATTATTTATTAACAGCTGCATAAAAATGATAAAATGGATAAAACCTAATAACAATAATAGTAATGAATTTGAAGCACTAACTACATTCTAGAAAGACAGCATAATATGATAAACAGCATAACACCACAGTAGCTAAACCTGTTTAATAGGTTAAAGAACTCTAAATAAAATAGGGATGATTCATTAACTTACTGGTAGGGGTAATAACATTTTCACCACGGAGGTTCCATAGTGTTCCAGTATCATACCACACCTGTACATGTACATCAACTAAAGGACCATCTCGGGCATAGATCTCCCACTGAGATATAAAACCACAGCAGGTGAATTTATAATCCTTGTCTGTTTCTAGGACGGCATTAACTAAAACAAACAATTACATTTTGTGTTAAGAGTATGACACATTAGACAGTTGTCTTTGTTGTCAGATTTAACTAGAGCAAATTGAAAGGTTCCAGCTCTCTAGATTTATGCTAAACCAGATATTTATAAGATCATGTCGCATGAAATATACATAATATGTGTATGTTTCTACGAGTTTTCTCATGTCTCGACCCTAACAAATAAAATAAACATATAAAAAAGGAACCAAAACTATTGTTGTTGTTTATGCAATGTATATACAAACAGAAGAAGATTTTAATTTAAATTGTTTGTTTCCTCTTGCGTATGCACCTAACTACACTACCTGGATCACCGTCAAATAAAATAAACATATAAAAAGGAACCAAAACTATTGTTGTTGTTTATGCAATGTATATACAAACAGAAGAAGATTTTAATTTAAATTGTTTGTTTCCTCTACGTATGCACCTAACTACACTACCTGGATCACCGTCATAATTCTTCTTCTTTCTACTGTCTGTTTTATCTTTACCAATCGTGTCGGTACCCGTACACTGACCTACATTATATATTAAAACAATTCTTTTTGCTAAATTTGTTCACAAAGCGATAGATTGATCGATGATAACAGCTCACTTCCGGTTTTATGTGGGGTTCGTGTTGCTCGATCTTTAGTTTTCTGTGTAGTGTTTTGTAGATTATTGTTTGTCCTTTTGTACTTTTTCTTTTTGGCCATTGGATTGTCTGTCCTTCTTTGATTTACGGGTCTGATTAGTTTTGGTATCTTCAGACTTTTTGTATGTGTATCTTAGTGCTATGGTTTATTTTGTCTATTAGAGTTTTGATTTGTGAGACGTTATACTGTATATTATTTAATGCAGTTTTTCTTGAAATAAACCTTTTGTTTCAAGTGAGAGCAGTATTTCCATTTGGCTCATCTCGGTCGATTTCACTACTACATCAAACCTCGGCTGTATCACATATGCAGATATTGGAACTACTTTCACAAAAACCGGAGGAAAATGGCCGTCTTATTCACCATGCAAAAGATTCACACATTCAAACTGTTTTCTTTCCAATCAGTTTTCGTTTCTCTAGATAACGGACAATTATGTATCACGAACTCTATGCCGTCTACAAATGCAGCAATTTTGAGAACTTGTTTTAATGCACAAGAGCGTCGTGATCAGTAATCTGACAACCGCATCACGATGGATATGGCTTAGTCACATATCAAGTTGTCTGATACAACCGACTCTAAATGAAGGTCATGGAATCATAATATGAGGTTTGCCGATTGCAGTGAACTAATATCAGACGACACGGCAATATGACTGCCAATATTGTTTTGACTTCGAAATATTTGTAACAGACGCTGACTGCCATAACAGTTTTGCTTGAACTGTGTAACATATGAAAGCTATCACCGTAATATTGAAAAGACATATCTTAATTACCACATATGTGTTGTTTTAAGTGTATTTTGTTTTGTATTTTTAGGTCTCCTGGTCCAAGGGGTCATGTGCGGTATTGAAATTAGTTTGCCCCCATCATCGCCGTCAGTAGACTTTCACATTTTAATCTTATTATCTGAAACCACTGAACCAACTGAAACCAAAGTTGGTAAGGATGTTCATCAAGAACATTTAAATTCACCACAGAAAACAGAGGGCGTTTCCATATATATCTTTGATCATCTGTTGTTATGAGGTGTTTTAAATGAACCCCTTTCAGCGTTTTATGTCACTATTGCTATTTTTCACATAAAGGGGATCAATATATAAGGGAGTCTAAATGGGGTCAAAGCCCAAACTTTAGATTCCTTATGAAATTTCCTGTCTGTGTTTTTCAAACACATTTGACCTAACTCTAATGCTTTCCGTGACAAAAAGTAATACTTTAATGGGTTATAGTTTAACATATGACCCTATGTGAAAATCAAGAATGCAATTTTTCTCAAAATCTAGTCATCATTAAGCACAAACTGTGGAGGAATAACTAGGCGAGCGATACAGGTTCATATCCGCTTCTAGTTGTTTATTTTTCTTTTGTGTTGTTTTTTCTTTTGGTTGTTTTATGCTGTATTTGTCTGTATACGGTAGTTTGTTTTGCTATATAGCAATAGCGTAAGAATGATTGTTGACGTCTATGAAAAGTTAATATTATTTTTTATCATAATATAAAGCAGGCGTGATAGAGGTATACTAGGCTGCTAATAACTCTAAATTCTACAGGATTATACATTAAATAATTCTTTTTAATGAAAGAAAATATTATTTAGCGTGGCTGAAAATAAGACATTAATGTAAGGTCGAAATAAATGGCCAAATACAGACATACTAATCTTGTATTCCATACAGAAATACTTCGAAATGCACAGCAAAATTTATATATAATACGCAACAGAAGGGCAGATATATTATATAATATTTCTCTAATAGCAAATATAACAAAGATACAAACAGCACCACTCCCACCTCCATACTAAGAATTATGGATACATTAGTGACCATAAGCTTCTAACTTTCTAAAATCAAATAAAAATCATTGGAGCAGTTTTAGGTCTATAATATATAATTACGGCCCTCGGAAGAGGTGAATATCCAAAATTGTAAACCCTACTTAGTGGGGAGTGAATTTTATTTGTGAATTTTACAGTTAAATAAATGTTATGTTCCGACAGTCTAAAGAGAAAAATAAAAATTTGTTGCGACTAAAGTTTAAATCAGCGTTAAAAATTGAACAAATATCAGTGGTTTTGTAAATGAGATTTATTTTAAATAGAAAATCTGAATTTATTATTTATTAATTTATTATTAATGATACAATTTGATATCCCTTGGGAGGGGGAGGGGGGCTATGATGAAAATTTGAAATAAAAACACAGGACCGGACATTAAGCAAAAATAATAATCCAGGATTAGTTTTTTTATTAAAAAATCCAGGATCCCTGTGTCCACGATTTTTTTTTTTTTAAGTTAATAATATGAAATATTGACATCCACACTTGCCTTTTGGACAGCACATTTCTGTGTCCACACTTGTATTTAAATAAATTAATGTATTAGAAACAGGACTCCTTGGTTTATTTTGGACACTTTCCTGTTACTGTTATCGGAATAGTTAGTATTTAAACACAGTATCAATCATTTTCTTTCCATTAGAAAGCATTTGTAAGAAAAAAAGAAAATATGAAGATACCAATATGGTAATCAGAAGGGGTAATTCGAAGAATGGCAGACAATACAATACCAAAAGAAAAAAGGACAAACAATGATCTACACAACGCAACACAGAAAACTAAAGATCGAGAAACCCGAACCACACTAAAAACCGGGATGGGGAACTCAGGTGCTCCGGAAGGGTAAACAGACCCTGCTTCCGTAACGTGGCAGACGTTGGCGTTACTCTTGTTACAAACCTTGTGATAAGTCAGGAAAGAGTAAAGGACCGGATTATAATTACAACAAACAGAACATATCCGTGGTCCGAGGGAAGTAGATATATTACGGAACATATCCGTGGTCATTCCGAGGGAAGTAGATATATTACGGAACATATCCGTGGTCATTCCGAGGGAAGTAGATATATTACGGAACATATCCGTGGTCATTCCGAGGGAAGTAGATATATTACGGAACATATCCGTGGTCATTCCGAGGGAAGTAGATATATTACGGAACTTATCCGTGGTCATTCCGAGGGAAGTAGATATATTACGGAACATATCCGTGGTCATTCCGAGGGAAGTAGATATATTACGGAACATATCCGTGGTCATTCCGAGGGAAGTAGATATATTACGGAACATATCCGTAGTCATTCCGAGGGAAGTAGATATATTACGGAACTTATCCGTGGTCATTCCGAGGGAAATAGATATATTACGGAACATATCCGTGGTCATTCCGAGGGAAGTAGATATATTACGGAACATATCCGTGGTCATTCCGAGGGAAGTAGATATATTACGGAACATATCCGTGGTCATTCCGAGGGAAGTAGATATATTACGGAACATATCCGAGGTCATTCCGAGGGAAGTAGATATATTACGGAACTTATCCGTGGTCATTCCGAGGGAAATAGATATATTACGGAACATATCCGTGGTCATTCCGAGGGAAGTAGATATATTACGGAACATATCCGTGGTCATTCCGAGGGAAGTAGATATATTACGGAACATATCCGTGGTCATTCCGAGGGACGTAGATATATTACAACTAACAAAGAAGGGAAGTAAATGTATTACAAATCGTATCTACGTAAGATATACCAACATATGTCGGCCATTTTATTTTAGTATTTATCCTATAACAATACAATTTCACGAGCAACACGAAGTAACTGAATTGAATATAGAAACTAAGAACAATATTTTATAGTTTGAAAAATGAATAAAAATAAAAATGAAATTTACTTCGTTTTCTTTCCGTAACTTAAAACAAGAAAACAGTATTTAGACAAAATTGTCTATCATTATGGAAACAAATACTAAAACAACTTTCCTGTAGAAGATTTATTGTACATGTATTCATTAGCCTTTGCGGGATAATTGTGGCCTAACATGCACAGGAAATTTCTCGATTCCATTATTCAATTTACTAAAGAAAATTAAAACCTAACATTGTTTTTGACAAAACTGTTCCTAAAGATTTATGTAACACAAATCACTGTCACAGTAAAATACCAAACTCACCCGCAACTCCTTCAAGATTATACAGTAAAATAATCAAGATGTTTATTACAATCATGGCTTGTAATTTGTCCATTCTATTTCAGTATGTTAGACATATACATTCTAACAGTACTAAAATTTTCACAAATATTTAGTAAAGTTTTTTAATTAATTAAAATCTAAAATTCAATTACCTGAATAATAAAGTATTAATGTAACGATGTAATGTTAAACTAGTGTTTATGACAATTAAAAGTCACGAGACGAGAGACATACACGGGGAATAATATGGTGGTTGTCGCCATATTGATTAAAAATATTTACTTGTAATTAAAATTGTATGTAGCATCCAACAAGGGTAGTCATTCATCAAGTCTGAGAAATGAAAACAGCTGTAATAGTAATACCGAAACTTATTGAATTAAAAAAATAGTAATTTCTTTATAAATGCTTTCACTATGTTTGACTGTTCTATATCTAAAAGTGTCTAATTTGTTGTAAGGCTGTATTACAATGACGGTTGAAAATGTCAACAATTTAAATCATTGAATTACACACTTTTGATGACACGAAAATAAAAATAAAATCATTATAATTGTTTCCACTGGATAATGTTTGGTTCATCTGAACCCAGCAATTCTAATGTGTAGTTAGACTGCATACAATCATAGTAGAAAGTTACAACTGGTAACTACGCAGCTACATTTCAGGAAAATTCAATTCCAAATACAGAACAAATAATCTAGGGCTAGTCATATCATAACATATACATGTATGCAATAGCACAATTATCTTTGTATCCATGCACTATATATTTGGGGATAACTGGTCCCAAATTAATTGTTCTGTATTTAGTAGGATTAATATATAAGTGGAATATTTCTTAGCATCTAGAATGATATAATACATAATATCTAAAACATCGATGAAAAGTCTGTTTTAAACATTCACACGTTTTTTGTTTTTTTCACCATAAAGTGTCACTTTACGATTCTCTGTCATCTGTGTCTTAGATATACTAGTAATTAGGAAAATACAAACCAAACCTTTAATTTTCTTTAAAGTATGACTGGTGCATGCATCATACGTACTTCATATTTATTCAAAGAAGGATAACTCAAATGTGAAAAACCCACAAAAACTGTATGGCCATGTAAACTGAGATATTGCAACAGAACGAATCGTCTTTCTTGTTTGGAGGTTGATAATGAATAACCAACACACTTAAAACACCTACATTCTAAATACCAATCAACATTTTGTTAACACCTGTCATCAGTCGTCGCAATAAGTTTTTCAAATGTTAAACAGGTACTAGTTTCCCCAATGAGAACAAATAACTCTTACAATGGGGTCGTCCAATAGGTATGTAGGACAAATAAAACATACAACACAACAGGCATAAATGAGTGTTCCGTGTATGGAACATGCCACATAAAAGACAATTACGTAGCAGTTTATAATTATATAATGAGCAACTATTTATCATGAGCGATCGTTAGTGGTCTGTTGCAAAGCAACAATTCTTTTCCTGGGGAAACTTCAGTTAACAGTGCCATTATTTAACCTAAGTGAATTAGGAAAAGCAAGTTCGTTCTCGTCCGTAATATAAGCGATTATACTGCTTACTTGACGTCAATCAATCTTACTGAAAACGTTATAAGTTGTCATGTATAATATCTCATCGCTTAACATTTCTCGATATAAACAAATTGTGGTAAATGTTAACTAGATGAGCACTCGCTAACCCGTGCCCTTCCAGGATAGAACCCGTGGTGCAATCGCTCCAAAAGGGACGTCCATTTGTTGTGCGGGGTTTAAATATGTACTACGTGTTTCGAGAATGCCAAAGTCCTTGTACATTTATGACAACGTACAACAGCTCCTGCAGAAGTGTCGTTGGTGGCCCGTAGCAAGGCAATATTTTCCGTATCTCGTTTCATTTGAGTCAATTAAGACATTTGTTCAGAACCCCATTCCAGTGCGACCTTTTTATAATATTTACTGTTTGTAAGTTTGTTCATGTCATGCATAAATTATAGCTGAAACATTCCTTACTTGACCATAAAGAACAATCGATCAACAACCGGTCATTTCACCAAGATAGTGAGTACATGATCCTTGTGAAGCGTCTGGTTTAACAATCAAAACAACTCACTAGTCCACCAGGACATTGATTACCTGATAATTGTGGAGTCTCTGGTTTATTATATCATTCAATAACTGGCCGGTCCACCAAGATAGTGATTACCTGATCCTTGTGGAGCTTCTAGTTTAACAATCAAAGCAACCGACCAGTCCACCAGGGCAGTGATTACCTGATAATTGTGGAGCCTCTGGTTTAGAAATCAGTCAATAACTGGCCTGTCCACCAAGATAGTAATTACATGATCCTTGTGGAGCGTCTGGTTTAACAATCATAACAACTCACTAGTCCACCAGGACATTGATTACCTGATAATTGTGGAGTCTCTGGTTTATTATATCATTCAATAACTGGCCGGTCCACCAAGATAGTGATTACCTGATCCTTGTGGAGCCTCTGGTTTAACAATCAATCAACAACTTGCCAGTCCACCAGGACAGTGATTACCTTATTCTTTTGGAGTCTCTGGGATAGCAATCAGTCAACAACCGGCCAATCCAACAAAATAGTGATTACATGATCCCTGTGGAGCCTCTGGTTTAACAATCAGTCAACAACTTGCCATTCCACCAAGAAAGTGATTACATTATGCTTGTGGAGCCTCTGGAATAGCAATCAGTCAACAACCGGCCAGTCCAACAAAATAGTGATTACATGATCCCTGTTGAGCCTCCAGCTTAACAATCAGTCAACAGCTGATTACATGATCCTTGTGGAGCCTGTAGTTTTATATTGTTAGCAGTTCGGTATTTGAAATATAGATGTAAAAAAACAACAACATATAAATGTATGTTTAAGACTGTTTAACAGTGTTGTTTGTATTTCGTCAATAGCGGCAGCAACATCACGTGATAATTCTAATCTGATATAAAAAAAAAAAAAACAAACAATAGCGGAGTATTGTAATAATTGAGTTCGTATCAAAGTATTTTTTTCTTCTTTTATTGTATCCTGAATGGCCTCTTAATATCAAGAATAATTAATTACAAAGTCTAAAATTAGTTAATATTCCTACATTGCAAAATGTTAATTATTTTTTATCAGGATGGCATGGAATAAAAATAAAATGATAAAAAGTAATATCCATAAATATCACATTTAACCTATAATGAATACTAATATATCTAGTGATTGAGAAACAATCCAGTTAATAGAAAGACATAATTTCCTAGAAACTGAGGAAGGTAGACATGTAACTCATTTTAGATTAAATAATGTATTTCTTTTGATGTCTAATGCACATTTTATAATATCGTGTTATTCACTCTTTAGTGTTCTGTGTAGTATTATATCCACCATTGTTTGTCTTGTTTGTCTTTTTCCTTGTATTATCTCTATTTCTTCAAATTAGGGCTTCGGAATACTCCTTTGTTATCTTTATACCTTTCTATGTGCTGTCATTTTTGTTAGTATTGTATTGTACTCTTTATTCGTTAGTATTGTATTCTTTTGTATTGTATTGTATTCTTTGTATTGCAATGTTTTTCGTTAGTATTGTACTCTTTATTCGTTAGTATTGTATTCTTTTGCATTGTATTTGTATTGTAATGTTTTTCGTTAGTATTGTACTCTTTATTCGTTAGTATTGTATTCTTTTGTATTGTATTGTATTCTTTCTATTGTAATGTTTTTGTTGGTATTGTCTTGTACTCTTTATTCGTTAGTATTGTATTTTTTTGTATTGTATTGTATTCTTTGTATTGTAATGTTTTTGTTGGTATTGTATTGTACTCTTTATTCGTTAGTATTGTATTGTATTGTATTCTTTGTATTGTAATGTTTTGTGTTAGTATTGTATTGTACTCTTTATTCGTTAGTATTGTATTCTTTTGTATTGTATTATATTCTTTGTATTGCAATGTTTTTCGTTAGTATTGTATTGTACTTTTTATTCGTTTGTATTGTATTTTTTTGTATTGTATTGTATTCTTTGTATTGTAATGTTTTTTGTTAGTATTGTATTGTACTCTTTATTCGTTAGTATTGTATTCTTTTGTATTGTATTTGTATTGTAATGTTTTTCGTTAGTATTGTACTCTTTATTCGTTAGTATTGTATTCTTTTGTATTGTATTGTATTCTTTGTATTGTAATGTTTTTCGTTAGTATTGTATTGTACTTTTTATTCGTTTGTATTGTATTTTTTGTATTGTATTGTATTCTTTGTATTGTAATGTTTTTTGTTAGTATTGTATTGTACTCTTTATTCGTTTGTATTGTATTCTTTTGTATTGTATTATATTCTTTGTATTGTAATGTTTTTCGTTAGTATTGTATTGTACTTTTTATTCGTTTGTATTGTATTTTTTTGTATTGTATTGTATTCTTTGTATTGTAATGTTTTTGTTAGTATTGTATTGTACTCTTTATTCGTTAGTATTGTATTCTTTTGCATTGTATTTGTATTGTAATGTTTTTCGTTAGTATTGTACTCTTTATTCGTTAGTATTGTATTCTTTTGTATTGTATTGTATTCTTTCTATTGTAATGTTTTTGTTGGTATTGTATTGTACCAATTTTATTCTTTATTCGTTAGTATTGTATTTTTTTGTATTGTATTGTATTCTTTGTATTGTAATGTTTTTGTTGGTATTGTATTGTACTCTTTATTCGTTAGTATTGTATTGTATTGTATTCTTTGTATTGTAATGTTTTGTGTTAGTATTGTATTGTACTCTTTATTCGTTAGTATTGTATTCTTTTGTATTGTATTATATTCTTTGTATTGCAATGTTTTTCGTTAGTATTGTATTGTACTTTTTATTCGTTTGTATTGTATTTTTTTGTATTGTATTTTATTCTTTGTATTGTAATGTTTTTTGTTAGTATTGTATTGTACTCTTTATTCGTTAGTATTGTATTCTTTTGTATTGTATTTGTATTGTAATGTTTTTCGTTAGTATTGTACTCTTTATTCGTTAGTATTGTATTCTTTTGTATTGTATTGTATTCTTTCTATTGTAATGTTTTTGTTGGTATTGTCTTGTACTCTTTATTCGTTAGTATTGTATTTTTTTGTATTGTATTGTATTCTTTGTATTGTAATGTTTTTTGTTAGTATTGTATTGTACTCTTTATTCGTTAGTATTGTATTCTTTTGTATTGTATTATATTCTTTGTATTGCAATGTTTTTCGTTAGTATTGTATTGTACTTTTTATTCGTTTGTATTGTATTGTATTTTTTGTATTGTATTGTATTCTTTGTATTGTAATGTTTTTTGTTAGTATTGTATTGTACTCTTTATTCGTTAGTATTGTATTCTTTTGTATTGTATTATATTCTTTGTAATGTAATGTTTTTCGTTGGTATTGTATTGTAGTTTTTATTCGTTTGTATTGTATTTTTTTGTATTGTATTGTATTCTTTGTAATGTAATGTTTTTTGTTAGTATTGTATTGTACTCTTTATTCGTTTGTATTGTATTCTTTTGTATTGTATTATATTCTTTGTATTGTAATGTTTTTCGTTAGTATTGTATTGTACTTTTTATTCGTTTGTATTGTATTTCTTTGTATTGTATTGTATTCTTTGTATTGTAATGTTTTTTGTTAGTATTGTATTGTACTCTTTATTCGTTAGTATTGTATTCTTTTGTATTGTATTATATTCTTTGTAATGTAATGTTTTTCGTTGGTATTGTATTGTACTTTTTATTCGTTTGTATTGTATTTTTTTGTATTGTATTGTATTCTTTGTAATGTAATGTTTTTTGTTAGTATTGTATTGTACTCTTTATTCGTTAGTATTGTATTCTTTTGCATTGTATTATATTCTTTGTATTGTAATGTTTTCCGTTAGTATTGTATTGTACTCTTTATTCGTTTGTATTGTATTCTTTGTATTGTAATGTTTTTTGTTCGTTTGTGTTGTATTCTTTGTTTGTATTGTATTGTATTATTTCTTCGTTGTATTCTTTTGTATTGTATTCTTTGTTCGTTTGTATTGTATTCTTTGCTTGTATTGTATTATATACTTTGTTCGTTTGTATTGTCTGCATTGTTTGTTCGTTTGTATTGTCTGCGTTGTTCAACCCAATTTGATCTTTGTTATTTAGCAAATAAAGAAAGATTGAAATAATCTTGAAGACAGAAATGTATTCCACGTTTCATTAGAATTTCATCTAATTCATTTATTGGAGATAATATGGAGGTTTGATTTAGTGTCTTGTCATCATTTTTCGCTTCCATAAATTTCTGTTTGCTACTGGAATCATTTTGAATTAATCAATGAAATTCTAGAGCTCACATCTGTCGACTTAAAATAGAACAGATAACGAGCAAAACTAAGTAATATGGTAAAAGTTCATCAATATGCACACAACGAACCATTCATTACTGTTTTATATAAATTGTCTGATGTTTGTAAGAATGTTGCCACGTTAATGTAGGACGAATCAATGTTTCAAAGAAGTCAGTGCACTAAGGTCATTATAGACTGACGAATATAATAAATTATCATCCCTTGTGTTCCGAATTAGCATTCCATTGATGTTTTCGTTAATAGTATATGTTCCTGGGAATTGATCTAAATTTCTCCATTGTTTCAACTAATAATGATAACACGGCAACACATGTCGTGAAATAGCAATCATGTTAGCAATACATGATGTACTGACACCAAATGTGTTACAGAATAACATGGGATTTCTAGTTCTTTAACAGCAAGAATAAATATTTAATGTTTGTCTTCTTTACTTGAACTTAGATTTCTATGAAATATGACTTGAAATCGTCGTGTTTCATTAACTGCTTTGATTTTGGAGCATAAATATGCATGACTAATCATATGACGGGCTTTTATTAAATCTGTTATGCTATAGCTATACGGGAATCCATGGCTGACCCTAAAGTTCCGAAGAACACATTACTGGCACTGGCGGCCGCGTTCAATTTCACACCTAAAAAGCAAGACATCCAGGTCAATGGTTTCAGAGAAGAAAATTGAAATATGAAAAACTGACGATGAACACAATAGTAACCGATCACATGACCCTTCGGGACTAAGTGCTATATGCGATCGTATATCTAAAGTGTTCATTCAACTCCGTGGTACATATCATGAAAGTGTCCATCCCAAATCGTTTGAGTTGTTTGATGAGAAGTATTTGTTTATCACTTTTGTTTATCACTTTAATAGAATATTTTCGGTATAAACTACACATATATTCATTGGTTGCAAAACATTCATTGTTTTTTGGTCCCCTTGTAAACCGTCAAAAACATTTTTCTTTCTCGTATAAAAGGAGGAGAGGCGATTGTGATTTTCGAATATTCCTAAGAAAATTGTAAGCCCCATCGCAAGAAACATTCCCCCATATTTGGGTTTCACAGCTTCTGTGGATCGTGAGTCAAAATAGCTTTGACATATTAGCAAATCAGAATCTTTGGTACCCTACCACTTTGTCAGCTGGGTGATCGAAAAGACGATTGAAATGTAAGATGTGACGATGAACGCAAAGTGATTGAACAAAACTAAATTTGGCAGAGATATATACTGTAATGGTGACTTTTGTCAGAAACAATAGCACCAATAGAACCTAGGCTGTACATGAATAATACTTTGATGGCCTTTTTGTTAACTTTGTGATATCGTCGACGAACAAACTTTTTGGATGGCCGACAACACAGGTTTTACTTGAATTTAGGTTTCTATGAAAAATAAATTCCTTGAAATCTTCTTTTCCATTTATTACTTTAATTTTGGATATAGATATACAAGACTATTAATATGATGGATTATTATTAACTATGTTAAAAAAAAATCCATGCAAAAATATGCATTGACCTTATATAGCTATTTTATCTTATAATTATCGTAAGACATGCCTCCGGTACGAAAAAAACACTTAATACGTTATATGGCAAGAAGAATGTTTGAAATAACAATCAATAAGAGCACATTAATGGCACAGGCGGCCGCGTTGTATTTCAAATCTAAAAAAAAAACCAAGCTTTGTAGAAGACACCAAGGTAACATTCCTGCGAAATGTGAAGCAATGCAGGTCAGTGGTTTCAGAGAAGGTTAAAATATGAGAAACTGACGACGAACGCAATAGTAATCGCTCACGTGATCTTTCTGGACAAAGTATTACACATGCCTACATATCTAAATTGTTCCTTCAACTCTGCGAAGGGTTCGTTGTGGTCGTGATCGTATGGTAGTTAGATTTACAACTACATGTGCAATCAATGTCTATGTTCGAACCCCGTCCGTAGAGCTGTACTCGATGCAATATTATGTGATTAAGTCTGTCAGTGACTTGCGAGAGGTCGGTGGTTTTCTTCGGTTTCCTCCACAAATAAAGCTGACCATCACGATATAACTGAAATATTGTTGAAAGTGGCATTAAACACCATAAACCAAACCTTCAACTCTGCGATACATGAAAGTTGCCATCAATATTCGTGCTGAGAAGAGAAGAATTTATTTATCACTTTAATACAATATTTTCGGTATAAACTGTACATATGTTCGTTGGTTGCAAAAACATTCATTGCTTTTGGTCCCCCTATAAACCGTCAAACCAATGTTGTTCTCTCCATAATTTTATTCACAATACAATATAAAGACGTTTACAAGTAGATATCAATATCTGAACGGAGGAAGGAGATTTGGCAGTATTGTTTTGTCTGACGTAATCCAAGCTGTTGCTCCGATTTATAAACAGTTTCCAGAGTTATTCGTACATATGTACTCATATCTTTTGTCTTCTGTACTTCAAAATTTTACTAGTGTACCAAATGCATGTGTGATTGTTTAGGTTTTATTTACTTTACTTTGCTTTGCCAGAATTGTGCATAAGGGTGGAATGTATTGGTTTTATATATAATGAACACATGTACCGATACAAGTTGATCTGTATCTTAACACATGATGTATTGTACGGATTTCATTTACTGTCTAGTTCTGTTCTGTATGGCTTAACTGATTTCCGTTTTGATCCGATATGTTGTTTACTTCTTTATTTTTTATTCTAGGAAAATATACGAAACATTATTCCCCTCTTTATATGACAGGTTCCTCTGTTATCTACGTTTATTACTTTTTTCTTTGCATATTTTCGTCGTTTCGTTGTGTTTCGTTTCATGGATTATTCTTTGTGATTTTCAACATTCATATAAACTGTTTTAATATTGTAAGTTCTGCTGTAGTTTTATTTTTTATTCGTTCTTGAACATGGTAATAAAAATGGCCAGAAACGGGTTAGGAAGAGTTTGAAGATACCAAAGGGGTAAGCAAAATCCGTAACAATGGCCAAAGGAAAACGATCTAGAAAACACTACACAGAGAACTAAAGATTGAGCAAAACGAATCCCACTTAAAACCGGGGACACGTGCGACGTATAACTTGCCATGAGCTGGATTCGAACTAGCAACTGTAGTGGTAATAGGCACCGATTGTAATTCCGACAACCATACGATCACGACCACGACGATCTCGTCAGAAACGGAAATGGTCTCATGTATATATGAATTGTAAGATCACATAGGCGTACGCACGTTCATCAAATAAAATTGAAAACAAAAGACAGGACAGCTTCAAAATTCAATAAAACAGTAAGAAAATAGATACATCTAACAGTAACACACATACATCACTCTTCTGGCTAAGTACAAACACTAGACATTGAGGTCTGGCTAAGTACAGACAATAGACATATTGAGGTATGGCTAAATACAGACACTAGACATATTGAGGTATGGCTAAATACAGACACTAGACATATTGAGGTCTGGCTAAGTACAGACACTAGACATATTGAGGTCTGGCTAAGTACAGACACTAGACATATTGAGGTCTGGCTAAGTACAGACACTAGACATATTGAGGTATGGCTAAATACAGACACTAGACATATTGAGGTCTGGCTAAGTACAGACACTAGACATATTGAGGTCTGGCTAAGTACAGACACTAGACATATTGAAGTCTGGCTAAGTACAGACACTAGACATATTGAGGTCTGGCTAAGTACAGACACTAGACATATTGAAGTCTGGCTAAGTACAGACACTAGACATATTGAGGTCTGGCTAAGTACAGACACTAGACATATTGAGGTCTGACTAAGTACAGACACTAGACATATTGAGGTCTGGCTAAGTACAGACACTAGACATATTGAGGTATGGCTAAGTACAGACACTAGACATATTGAGATCTGGCTAAGTACAGACACTAGACATATTGAGGTCTGGCTAAGTACAGACACTAGACATATTGAGGTCTGGCTAAGCACAGACACTAGACATATTGAGATCTGGCTAAGTACAGACACTAGACATATTGAGGTCTGGCTAAGTACAGACACTAAACATATTAAGGTCTGGCTAAGTACAAACACTAGACATTGAGGTCTGGCTAAGTACAGACACTAGACATATTGAGGTCTGGCTAAGTACAGACACTAGACATATTGAGGTATGGCTAAATACAGACACTAGACATATTGAGGTCTGGCTAAGTACAGACACTAGACATATTGAGGTATGGCTAAGTACAGACACTAGACATATTGAGATCTGGCTAAGTACAGACACTAGACATCTTGAGGTCTGGCTAAGTACAGACACTAGACATATTGAGGTCTGGCTAAGCACAGACACTAGACATATTGAGATCTGGCTAAGTACAGACACTAGACATATTGAGGTCTGGCTAAGTACACACACTAAACATATTAAGGTCTGGCTAAGTACAAACACTAGACATTGAGGTCTGGCTAAGTACAGACACTAGACATATTGAGGTCTGGCTAAGTACAGACACTAGACATATTGAGGTATGGCTAAATACAGACACTAGACATATTGAGGTCTGGCTAAGTACAGACACTAGACATATTGAGGTCTGGCTAAGTACAGACACTAGACATATTGAGGTCTGGCTAAGTACAGACACTAGACATATTGAAGTCTGGCTAAGTACAGACACTAGACATATTAAGGTCTGGCTAAGTACAGACACTAGACATATTGAGGTCTGGCTAAGTACAGACACTAGACATATTGAGGTCTGGCTAAGTACAGAAACTAGACATATTGAGATATTGAAGTCTGGCTAAGTACAGACACTAGACATATTGAGGTCTGGCTAAGTACAGACACTAGACATATTGAGGTCTGGCTAAGTACAGAAACTAGACATATTGAGGTCTGGCTAAGTACAGACATTAGACATATTGAGGTCTGGCTAAGTACAGACACTAGACATATTGAGGTCTAACTTCCTTTTTTACTGAAATGTATGGGGTCATGCAAGTAATTTTCACGTAAAATGTTAGTATAACTGGATGAGCATCATTGTGAAAAATTCTAATCCTGATCTTTATATACATAATACATTTATTCCTTGTGACGCAAAAGTTGTCATACATAGAATAGCGAATTAGTTAAAGAATGAATTAAAATTTCCCTCATATGAATGCACAATTTTACGTTGTGCTGAGAACTTTAATCGTTCGATGAATTAAACTATAGGTCATAGAAGTGAAGTGTCCCTAGATTTACCCTTGTAATATACACAAGTGCTAATATGTATTTCAATTTTAGATTGTTTTGTTTGTTTGTTTTACAACTTCAGTAATTATATATTAACAAATTCCCTCTAATATTGCCTGGGATAAAAACACTCATATTTACATCTAGTCCTTCTGCTAATAGAATTTTTAGATTTTATTCCATGTGATTGCTATTTAACGAGTAATATTTCCCCAACATCAATCTATGTTATTACAAGAAATGTTATGAAGTGGTCCTATAAAAAAGTTAATCTTCTAAAATGTTTATTGATTTATTTTACTGGTTTCTAGGTTTAATTGGTAATTGCAGGTGCCCTTTAGTTTTTTCTTTGTTCCACTTAGGCGTTGTCATATTTAACCCATTGTATTTATTTATTGAACCTAGATTGTTGCTAATTCACAGGAATTTCTTATTAACTAAATCATATTGTTTCTACCGTTCTTTGACGAGTGCCATCCATTTCTCGTACATCTGTGCTGGCATTTTGTCAAACTCGGAGAATCAGCATCTTTAGTGAATTAAAACCAATGTAATTATTTGACGTTTCTCGGATATCGTAGAGTTCGGCTCGTTTGCATTCTGTATTTACCAAGAAATAAATCCTTAAATGGTGGAAATAATTTATTCTGTGGATTTACGTGAGGAATAATTGGATATTTTTCATAGTGAAATATAAATCGTATTATAATGTGATTGATACACAGACTGACAATGAGAAGACATGAGTGTTCGCAAAAGGTAAGTTAAGACATCTGATTGCTTTTCTAATGTAATCTAAGGTTAAACATGTACGCAATATTTGGTTTTCTAATCAGTATCATCCAGCGTTAAATTTTCTTGTAATTAATTACAAAGACCACACATGGTTCAATTTTTTGTTAATCTGCACAGTGTGGTATTAATATAGTTTAATTAATGATTGTATAGAATCTCTGCTGTCTGTATATCATTGTAATGTTATTGTTAGAAACTTTATATAGAAATGTTTGAACTTGTATACATGGAGGTCAGATTCTCCTTTTCTAATTGCTTAGCATGTGCATCTTCAGTTGATGAGTTGCAAATTGCCTGGCAAGTTATTCCTCGGTTAATGAATACATTTGTATATGAAGTCTTGTGAAAATATCTCTGATCCAAAAAATGTCAGATGACTAGAGGCATAACAATTATACTTGACAACATGATCTCGAACAATCTGAAAACAAACACAATGAAATTAATTCTGAGTTTTTCAATGAATTCGGCTTAAAAATGAGTAGATTTCTTTGGAGAAACTCTGGTCTGTATGACATCTGTTCAACTCATGATAACGGTCGAGTTATCAAAACAAAGTCAATCAAGTTGCTAATTAGATCCGAAATATGATGACGTTTCTTATCCGGTGTAACGTGAAAATTGGAGATTGTAGACAAATTGACCTGGTTTACTATTCTACGCAGAAAGGAAACAAACAGACCTTAGTTTAGTGGGGATTTGTGTTGCTCGATTTGATTTGATTTATTGTGTTTAACGCCACTTTCAGAAATATTTCAGCTATATCATGGCGACCAGTTTTAATGGTGGAAGAAGCCGGAGTACCCGGAGAGAACCACCGACCATGGGCAAGCAACTGGTAAACTTGATCACTTTCGGCTGCGAATCGAGTGCATCCTTTTTGTAATTTACAAAGCCGGGCGCGACCCCACGCCATATTGGTGATAGGCTTGTATGAGTTGTTAGGTAATCCTACTACCTTAGTATTTTGACGTCATCTAACCAGAACAAAACATTTGTCAGTTATTAAATATTACTCTAACACTATTCGGTTGAATGTTCTGATGTTTCTATAAAAAGTGCGGATTCTCTATGTAGAATGCACAGTACCTACCAAAAGTGGATTCATTTTCATCTTGATAGAACAATTTATGTTAAAATTAGGCTTCATAAATAATATTTCTCTTTATTTTTATTTTCAATTGTGAATAACTGAACATGCAGTAAATCCTCATTGTTGCCAGATCTGTCAGTTTCTTGCAAAAAAGAAATACATTGTCCGTCAATATTATCCACGACAAGAATGAGTGAATGAGAGCTATCTGGAATACAGCGTAATGTCAGTGTGTCTGCATCTTGGTTGAAAAAAGTGCCAACTTAAATCAGAGCATATTTTTTGTCTAGGTACTGTGTCTGGTGTGTCCAATGTTACCAGTGTCTCTGGATGGTTCATTCTTGATTGTCTCTTCAGTTTTCTCTAGTTCTCTAGTTTATTTAAGAAATGAATCATGGAAGCCAGAATGTGTTGGGAGTTTTAACATGGATATTAGTATTTTATCCCGAGCCAGAGGCGAGGCATACAATTTACTAATATCCGCCAAGCCATGTTAAACCTCAAAACACATTCTGGCTTCCATGATTTATATCGATTCTGATATGTCTAAGAGTACAAATACGGTAGTATACTTTGATTGGAAGACGGTAATTTGTATTTACGTTTGCGGAAAATGTCGCACACAATTTATGCTACCAATGGAAAAGTCAGTCACATTCACCGGCGCATGTGCGAATGAGATTATACCATCGATAAATCGCTCGTTTGTCTACAAAGCGAAAGAAGAAAGTCATGTTAGAATTAAGAAATAAATCATGGAAGCCAGAATGTGTTGGGAGTTTTAACATGGGTTGGCGGATAATATCCAGAAATTGATGGTACTTTCCTCATAAATATTCATCATGCTTAAATTAGATCACGTGACTGCAGTTTCAAGCTTGATGGATCGTTTATTAGATTGGTCAAATGATAGCATACAGTACGGAAATTCAATGTGTCCGTCAAAGATTCGAAGATTAAAAGTTATTGTTTATTTCCGCAAAGTTTTTCTTCTGTCAAAATTCAAATCTTTTTGTTTTGTAACGATTTTAGACATGTCCTTGATATCGCCAGCATGCAAAAATGATCATATTATATTTAATGTGGGAACCCCGAGTTTAGAAGCTAGAAATATAAGGTTAGTCAATATAATTACATCTTACGTTTGCGGAAAATGTCGCACACAATTTATACTACCAATGGAAAAGTCAATCACATTCACTGGCGCATGTGCGAATCGATAAATCGCTCGTTTGTCTACAAAGCGAAAGAAGGAAGTCATGTTAGAATTAGCGATAATGCATGTGAAGCAAATTCCTCATAAATAAAAACAAAACTACGTTATTATTGAAACAAATGCATGTTTAGTATTCATGTAGAGATCTATTGTGGTGGAATAAAGCAGCTAAACCAACTGTGATTCCTAAAACAATGATTGGTGGAAATCATTCGGAATTGTATTTCATTATCTGGTGTTCGTTTAATCCATACAAGATGATGCACCATTTATATGGGACGAAGTCCCAACTATGGTAGAAATAGCAATATTTTGATTCCAGATCCATATCACTAATGGCTTAAATTGCATGCACCAGAAATGATACACCGGAAACCAATACATAGTTAAATCTCAATCGTAGCTACTCGGCCATTCTCGCTCCTCTACAAATAACCTCGTATGTATTAGGCGTATAAATCGCACTACGTTTCACATGTCAGTTACATGAAAGTTTGATAAAGTTATATTTTAATTTTTTTTCTATATTTCAATTATTTTCATGGATAAAAGTTAAAGTTTTAATTAGTTTTGCATGATTAGATTTTACTTAGTATGTCTTCCATATTGGATTTTCTTGAACTATATTTTTGTGCGGCTTAACTTAACTTAGCTTCCGGCAAACAATTTAAGAAGAATTTCTACTATCTACGTACGAGGTTATTTGTAGGGTAGCGAGAATGGCCGAGTAGTTACGATTGAGTTAAATCTGCAGAAAATCGGACGCGCAGTAATCTGGAACTACTTCCGGTTATTAATGTTAAAAGTCGTCCCCGATATATCTCGACCCTAAAAAAAAGTCGTCCCCGATATATCTCGGCCCAAAAAAAATCGACACTATTTTGATGCTCTGAATGAGCGTGAAATTGGCAGATAATTTTCAGATTCGCAAGCATTCATGGATGTGCCTATTTCAATAGATGGAAAGAGCATCCTTACATTGTACTACAGTATTGGAGTAATTAAATAAGGAAGCCTTGGTTAACAATATCCGAAAGGGGAAGTGATTGACTGCCATTGACAAAATGAGTTCGATAGTTTGGATGGCAACATAGGTACTCGTAGTCATAGCCAACTTGAGTGAAATTAAGACACACCAAATGAGAAAGACGACATACTGCAACTAAAAACCAGATGAAAAACACATTGATCTACATGTACTATATTTTTTGTCATCTAAAATGGCAATGAAAATGAAGGTGTCAAAAAGACTCATTGCACTCTACATAATGATTCTCTTATTAACAAAATGCCACTATCCTGAACCAAATCCTGGGCCGAGAACTCCCAAGTTTCCATGTGGTGCTTGTCAAAAAGCCGTTAAAACTATTGACCAAGGAATCATGTGCGATAACTGCAATACTTGGTTTCACATAAACTGCGGAAACATAAACAACTCTATGTACAACTGCTTAGCAGGATCAGATGCGTCATGGTGCTGTACAAATTGTGGGATGCCAAACTTCTCTACAAGCTTGTTTGAATCCATGCTGATACCAGAATCAACAAATTCATTCAGTACCTTGTACAACAGTAGCCACATACATTCCCCTGACAGCACAGGAACACCGCAAATGACATCATCACCAAAACTATCAAAAGAACATAATAACAAAATAACGAAACATAGAAGACGTCCACTTCCAAATGATACAGAAAAAGTGAGGATAATGGTAGTTAACTGCCAATCACTACGAAGAAGGAAGGACATTTTTCAAACATCTATAGCGCAAATTCGGCCTGATGTCATCATTGGAACTGAATCTTGGCTAGATACTTCTATTAAAGATGGAGACATATTCCCGGAAGAATTTAAGGAAAATGTATACCGCAAAAAACAGAAAATCAGATCATCATGGAGGAGTCTTTGTTGCAATCAAAAACACGTTTGACAGTGAAGAAGCAGAAGAACTTAAAAGTACAGCTGAAATAATCTGGATAAAGCTGACATTACCATCTGGTAGTAAACTATATATCGGTTCGATGTACCACCCACATACAGCAAACACTGCATCCATGGAAGAAATCCAGAGAAATATCAGGCTGGATAGGGGGTGATTTCAACCTACCCGAGATAAACTGGGAAGACCTGGACAACATACATGTCAAAGAAAACAGTAAGAATGCTGATATCCACCAGGAATTTATAGAGCTTACAACAAACTGTGGATTAAACCAACTTGTAAATAAACCAACAAGAGGTGACAACACACTAGATCTGTTTCTAACCAACAAACCCTCTACAATATATAGAACTGAGGTATGTCCTGGCATATCAGATCATGACCTTGTATATATAGAAGCCACAACCAAACCAGTTAAGATAAAAACAGCACCAAGGGAGGCCTTCTTGAATAAAAAAAAGCCGACTATGACTCCATCAAAAGGGAAGTAGAAGCTTTCTCAGATACATTCATAGAGAAAAACAAAAACAACAATGACATCGACACAATATGGAATGAGTTTAAGACCTTTGTAAAAGACCAAGTCAACAAATACATACCTAAATGCACAATTAAACATAACACTGGGTATCCGTGGATAACATCAGATCTACGCAAAGTAATGAGAAAAAGAGACCGTGCATACAGCAAAATGCAGAAACATGGCAACAAATGAAAATACCGAGATAAATTCAAGATGCTAAAACACCTAGCACAAAAAAAGACCAGAGAGACTTACTGGAATTACATATCTGACATCATTGCCCCAGTAGATAGCACAAATGAAAGACCAGAGAGGCTTACTGGAATTACATATCTGACATCATTGCCCCAGTAGATAGCACAAATGAAAGACCAAACCCAAAGAAATTCTTTACCTACTTAAAATCAATTAGGAAAGAATCAAATGGAGTACCAACCTTAAAAGCCTTTGGAGAAACAGTAAATGAAATTCAAGACAAGACAAACCTGTTAAACAGGCAGTTTCAATCAGTTTTCACCACTGACACAGACAAGGAAATGCCAGACATACCAAAGGAAGTCTTTAAAGAAATGCCAGAAATAACTATAACAGAAAACGGTGTAGAAAAACTGCTACAGAACCTAAATCCAAACAAAGCATGTGGTCCGGACGAGTTAACACCAAGGTTACTGAAAGAACTTGCACACGAACTTACACCTATCGTGACAATGATCTTTCAACGATCACTGGAATTAGGAAAAACTCCATCTGACTGAAAGCATGCTATAGTATGTCCGATCTACAAAAAGGGGCCACGACATCAACCCTCAAACTACAGACCGGTCTCATTGACTTGCATTCTCTGTAAGCTAATGGAGCATATAATAGTATCAAACGTCATGAAACATCTGGATGAAAACAAAATACTATCAGAATATCAACATGGATTTAGAAATCAGAGATCCTGTGAATCCCAGCTAATAGGACTTGTACATGATTTAACATCTAACATGGATAAAAACTATCAAACAGACATGATAGTATTGGACTTTGCGAAGGCGTTTGATAAAGTCAGCCATCCAAGACTACTGCACAAGCTAGAACATTATGGAATCCATGGAAACAACAAGAACTGGAATAAATCATTCCTGAACAACAGAACACAAGCAGTAGCACTAGAAAACACCATATCAGACAATGTAGATGTTGCATCTGGAGTACCACAAGGAAGTGTACTGGGTCCTGTTCTATTCCTCATATATATCAACGACATCACAAATAATATTACGTCAAACATCCGATTATTTGCTGATGATTGTACCATCTACAGGCAAATCAGAACCGAAGAAGACCAGGTTTTGTTGCAAAATGACGTAAATAAACTTATTAAATGGGAAGGTAAATGGAAAATGGCATTTAACGTGGATAAATGTAATGTCATGCACATCAGCAGATCAAGAACAACAAAGAAACATCCATACGTGATGTATGACCAACAACTGGAAATTGTAACAGAAACAAAATACTTAGGAATAACAATAAGCAACAACTTGAGCTGGAACAATCACATCAACAACATCGAGACAAGCGCAAATCAAGCCCAGGGCATGCTAAGAGAAGGAACACCAAGAAAGCACCACAACATACCAAAGCAATGGCTGTTAATACTTTAATAAGACCAAAAGTAGAATACAGTTCAGCCGTCTGGGACCCATATACCAAAGAGAACATAGACAAAATAGAAAGAATCCAGAGAATAGCAGCCAGATATGTGTATAACAACTATGATTACAGCTCTAGTGTAACAACTATGCTAGAAAATCTAAAATGGCAACCACTAGAAGAAAGACGTATGAACACCAGACTATGTCTACTTTATAAGGCAGTTAACGGCTTAGTTGCCATTCCAGTGCAACAATACTTAATTCCACTGAACAGGCCTTCCAGACACAGTAACAGCTTATCCTTCCAGTTATTCAGCACCAGACACGACTATTTCAAATATTCGTTCCTCCCAAGAACTGTTGTACAGTGGAACCTACTACCGGACGCCACCGTGAAAGCATCTACATGTGATGCTTTCAGAGCCTGTATAGCAGCCTAAATTGAAGGACAACTTGTTTTTATCCGAGCACTTGTATATATTCACCTAAACTTTGGCATTTTGTAATTTGTAAATATTTATATTATTCCGCGCATGCGCAAGCACAAAAGTATTGAGTACTCTGAATGAGTTTATATACTATAACGAAGAAGAAGAAGAAGTACACTCCAAAAAGTACACAAAAGTAAGTAAACTTTCTATTTCAATCATCCCAAGGATTTACATGATTTAAATATTAGATAATGTGGATTGTGTTTCGTTGGTACTACAGGTAACACCTGTCTCATATTATTGTTTAATTTTTTTTATTGGACTTCGTCCCAAGTTAGGTAACACCTATTATCATATTAGCTTTGTAAAATAATTTTCAGTCAATTCTTAGCATTATAACATAGTTTTCAATCGATTTGAAGCGCTATAAACAAAATCAATCAGTTTTTCAGTGGTTATCAGAAATTCAAATTAATTGAATAAAATATCGAGGACGAAGTCCCATAAATCCTGTATAACAGAGAAGCGGTGGGAATTAATTATTTTTTATTATTAAGGTATTCTATATTCCAAACATTAACTTCTATTTTAACAGTGTTTCACGTGATGAATAGCTTTCATTGTTACATTTACTCCACGTCTTAATGCATTTTGTACAATCAGGTGGAGGATATTACACCATTACATTTCTGTCCTATTACTCTGTAGTTATATTTTGTCCACTAAAATAGCATTCCTTGTCCACAGACCTCTTATTTCTCCTTTATAATGAAGATCGTGGTTGATTCTGTATGAAAGAAAACATTTTTTTATTGATATTTGACATAACATATTGGGACCGTCGTGACCGTGATCATATAGTAGTTGAATTTATATCTATCTGTGCTGTAACCGCTAAAGCTGTGACGAGGTGTTTTCAGTACTTGTCCCTTGTGACGTGGTACCTCACCCTTGACGAGGTGTACTCAGTAGTTGTCTCATGTGACGTGGTATCTCACCCGTGACGAGGTGTACTCAGTGGTTGTCTACTGTGACGTGGTATTTCACCCGTGACGAGGTGTACTCAGTGGTTGTCTACTGTGACGTGGAATATCACCCGTGACAAGGTGTACTCAGTGGTTGTCTACTGTGACGTGGTATCTCACCCGTGACGAGGTGTACTCAGTGGTTGTCTACTGTGACGTGGAATATCACCCGTGACAAGGTGTACTCAGTGGTTGTCTACTGTGTCGTGGCATCTCCCCCTTGACGATGTGTACTCAGTGGTTGTCTCCTGTGACGTACAATCTCGCCTGGCGCGAGGTGTACTCAGTTGTTGTCTCCTGTGACGTGGTATCTCGCCCGTGAGGATGTGTACTCAGTAGTTGTCTCTTGTGACGTGGTATCTCACCCTTGACCTGGTGTACACAGTAGTTATCTCTTGTGACGTGGTATCTCGTCCTTGACCTGGTGTACACAGTGGTCGTCTCTTGTGACGTGGAATCTCGCCCATGACGATGTGTACTCAGCGGTTGTCCTGTGACGTGGAATCTCGCCCATGACGATGTGTACTCAGCGGTTGTCCTGTGATGTGGTATCTCGCCCTTGAATATTTTGTTTTTAGAAAAAAAAAATATTTATTGAACTTTATTGATATTAAGTCTTCAGACATATACAAGATATGCTACATGAGACATCAAATACAAAATACTACTAATTTAAGATATATATGAATATGATATAAATTACAATAGTTTTGAAAATTCTCTGAAAAATTTACAAACATTTGTCAGCAATTGTACATGACATATTGATAGCATTCCTTTCATTTTATATACATTTGGGTTATTATAAAAAAAATATGGCGGTATGTATTTACACCTCAACAGATTTATATCAGTACTTTTACAAGTGAATAAATAATGAAACTCATCACCAATGCCATCAATGACGATGTGTACTCAGTGGTTGCCTCTTGTGACGTGGTATCTCACCAGTGATGACGTGTACTCAGTGGTTGTCACCTGTGACGTGGTATATCACAAATGACGAGATGTACGTAGTGGTTTTCTCCGAGTACTTCGGTTTCCTACACCAGTAAAATCCACCCATGATAAAAGTGGCGTTAAACAGCTGCCGTACCTAATAAAAGTTTATAGAACGATGGTTGATTGCAAACCTTATCTGATTGTGATAGGAATATCTTGTTGAAGTACTACTATACAAATGTCTGCTAAATGTCTTTAATGTTTCAAATAATGAATTAAATTGTGATCTCATCCGATTACTAATTGATTGCTAATGTCACAAGAGTTCCGATGTGATGGTACTTTAAGACTGAATAACAACTCCCAAAATGTCGACGATGTGAGGTGATACGAAAAAGGAGACAAAATTAATGGAACCATGTACGATGTCACGAGTTTTGGGTTTGCTGATAATAATTCAGCGTAGCCGTTAATTTGATTTCAAGCCAGCAAGACAAAAAAAGCTGATGATGCGATCTAAGACCATGTACAATGTCGAAATATATATGTCGCAAACACTACACAAGTAGAAATAAAAATCGTACAACACCAACTCCATAAAAAAAAACAGAAATGGGAACAACATCCTCGGCTGTGTGAACAACACCAGTTGTCTTATTAAATGCGATTCAAAGGATTGGTCGACAATATAACCAACTACAGCAATACGAACATATTTTCTGTAAAACCTCAAAATTCTAAATACAGAAATAACAACGACAGAAGTCGCGACCGGAAGTAAGATCAGATGTTTTGGATACGGAAAGATCCTCCTGTTTCATCTCTGTATGGTAATTTGTATGGTAAGATGAGATTCTTTGATATTAAAAGAAACTCCTGATCCATCTCTGTATGACACTTGTCGCGACCGCAAGCGAGATCAGATGATTTGAAAGGGCCACATTTTTCTGCCTCATCTATGTATGACACTTGTCGCGACCGCAAGCGAGATCAGATGATTTGAAAGGGCCACATTTTTCTGCCTCATCTATGTATGACACTTGTCGCGACCGCAAGCAAGATCAGATGATTTGAAAGAGTCAGATTTTTCTGCCTTATCTATGCATGACACTTGTCGCCATCGGAAAGGTGATCGTGTGGTTTCAAATGTTGCATGCTACATCTATGTAGGACATTTGTAGCGAGATCTCATTTACTAAGTCGGTATAAAGTATCATAAAATGTCATTCTAATAGCTTCAACGTAGACGAGTTCCCGTAATGGTCGACCTATTCATGATCTTGATCACACATCCAAATGACTTTAGTCTAGATAGTTTGTTATCATGAACAAGTTAATTTACAAATGCATTCCATTGTTGACTAGATTCTAGCGTATCAACTGAAACGTGTAGACCCTATATGTAAGAGGAAGAAACGAATTTACTATAAAATATGTGTAGGTAACGTCCCATTTGCATGACATTCAAGAAACATCATAAGTGATAAGTAATTCTAGATCATGTTCTTCTTGTGGAACATATTGAGCCATGGGATATTAATCTTGTCTTGGAAAATACTCTACCTGTCAAGTCTCACGCTTTCAGCGTGAGAGTAACGCTAACACAAAATTCGACGAATTAGAAAATTTCAGTAAACATAATAAAGCTGCCTAAACAGAACTGATTCGCTAAATACCAAAATTCAGATCCGTTAGCGATTTGTTTTAAATGTATTTCTGTCACATCTGCTTACCTTACACAAAGCAGTATCAAAGAACCAGATTAGAAGTAGCAAGTTAAATAAATGGAGCGCGAATATTCAACTGCGGGTAAACCAGGCAGTCCTGCAAAAATCTAAGCGAAGCTGCTGTATATAATACAACATTTTATTCAAACAGAGTTTGAGGATACCAAAGGGGTAATCAGAATCCGTAAATCGATAAAGAACAGATAACACAATGGCCAAAAGAAAAAGTACACAAGGACAATCAACGATCTGCAAAACATACACATAAAACTATGATCTATACAAATGATGTAACAAAACTCCAGTGAAGGCTTCAAGCTTTCAAACATACTTTGTATGTGTGGTTTGTTCTCGGGAATTTAGTTGTGCTCATCATGCTGAAGCTGATATAAAGCGACAAAGTGAGTAACACAAAATCGGATACCATGGGATAAGTGTGTAGCTTTCTCTGTAGATAATGCATCTGTGAATATGCGTAAAAGAAACTCAATTTAAGGTGGGGTACTGGTGAAAAACCCTGATGTATACTTTGTTGGTTGTACTTGCCATATATGGCACATAATGCAGCACATAAAAGGATGAGGTAGCTTTTCTGGAGCTTCTGCCAGTTCTGGAATTAATGTTGAGGATTTAGTTGTAGATCTAAATTTGTATATTACTTGTTTGACAAAGGTACAAAGCGTAAAAACGGATTAAACGAGGTTTGCGTATTTAACAGGTTTTGAAGCATGTTGACTTGGCTTGGAAAAGGCAATTTCTCGTACGTTGAAAATGTACCAGCCCTTGAAAAGTGTTTTTGTCATGTTAGAAAAAGCCGCCAAGGTTTAAACGACTAACAAGCAGTTCTGCAGAATCATCATACTGTCTCCAGCTTCTGGAGTGGGGGAGGGGGCGCTTCGCCTTCAAGACACCCTGCTCTAACTCTGAGACATCAAAAACCCTTGACAGCTCTGACTCTACCCATTCCTTTATTGTGATATTTGAAGCAGGGGCTATAACTCTTGCCATGCTAAATTCATATTTTATTTTACTGACTATGGGAACTAGAACTTAATACCGGGCCATAAATGAAACATAGAATGTTGACTTTTGTTCTTGTTTTGTTTTTACATTCATAAATAGTATTATGGAAGTGGACATTACATTTTGGGTTGTTCAGTGACAAGATATCCTTTAGTATATTCCGCGTGTTTTTGAAAATCGCACTCGACAAATGTGCTATCAATTAGAAAGTATAGTATTTTCCTCACGTCAATCGGTGTTTTCTAACGAAATATTATTTATCCTGACTAGATACATACCTTTATGTTCCATTTCCCTTGAGAAATCGTTGTTTAATGAGTATAGTAAGGCGTTCTTTCAATTTTTTAATTAATGTAGAGTCTATAAATTGCTAAAATACTCGAAAATACTTTGATTAATATGGGACGAAGTCCCAACTATGGTAGAAACAGCAATATTTTGATTCCAGATCCATATCACTAATGGCTTAAAGTTCATGCACCGGAAATGCCACACCGGAAACCAATACATGGTTAAATCTGCAGAAAATCGGATGCGCAGTAATCTGGAACTACTTCCGGTTATGAATGTTAAAAGTCGTCACCGATATATCTCGACACTATTTTGATGCACTGATTGAGCGTGAAATTGGCGAGCATTCATGGCCGTGCCTGTTTCAATAGATGGAAAGAGCATCCTTACATTGTACTACAGTACACTCCAAAAAGTACACAAAAGTAAGTAACATTTCTATTTCAATCATCCCAAGGATTTACATGATTTAGATATTAGATAATGAGGATTTTGCTTCGCTGGCACTACAGGTAGCACCTGTCTCATATTATTGTTTATTTTTTTTTATTGGACTTCGTCCCAAGTTAGGTAACACCTATTATCATTTTATTTTAAACATTGAAATAAATATATTGCATTTATAAGAATTTAATAGTGCATCTTAAAGGGAAACTTCGCAAAAAAATTACATTTTTATATTTTTTTCCTGATGTATAAATATGGATGCTTATATGTATATTAGCATTTTATTATGTTGGATAAGGGAATGAAATCGATTTTAAAATTCGGTCAACGATAGATGGTGTCTAAATACCACCACGCCCCAAAACAAGCGTGACAAACCGGGGTCCTCATTCAGTGTCGATATGGCTTACGTTTTGTTTATATATACTTATGGCAAAACAAACGAATCGGGGGGAAAAAGGTCCGTCTTTAATGAGACACATTTACAAAAGATTTTTTTTCGAAAATTGAAGAACTACGAAATTATGTATAAAAAAAAAGAACGGACATCGGAACAATGCCATGAATTCGTAAAAAAATCAAAATAGGCCTATGCTACGGGGCAAAATTGTTTTAATGATACTCTTTATAAGATCGCACTTTGTAATCGATCGTTCATGCACTACAATAAAGCTACACATAAACTCTGCTTCTTAACTAAAAGCACAGAAAGTTACAGGGTAGTAAGCCATAAAATTGAGAGGATTATGTAAGCATTTATTGTAATAGTTTTCATTTGACAATTACAGACGATGAGTATTATAAATACTTTTAAAGTTTATTATACAAAACTTCAGGGTACATATCTTACGTAATATATAATAATTTGTTGATGGAAATACAATATTCGTATTCGCCAACAGTAAAAAGATTAATTACAGATTAATACATGGGCATTTCCATATTGGCCTGGTTATCATCCCGAGACCCCCATATTGGCCCTCGACTGGTCTCGGGCTAATATGGGTCGAGGGATGATAGCCAAGGCCAATATGGAAATGCCCATGTATTAAACTATTTATTACATACTTCCAACATCTAGAAAAGAGACACTCATATTGGCCTGAGACGAAGTCGAGGCCCATTTTGGCCCGGGCCAATATGGGCCTCGATATGGAAATAATCTTGTAGTAATCCAATAACCGGTTATTTTCCTGGGGTGTGAAAATATGGACAGTTTACTTCCGGTCATATTGGTCATACAAAAATGCCTTTATTTGAACTAAGTATGTAATAATCTGTTTTCATAACGGTTATTATTGATTTGAACAAAGCGTAACATATAATATGTCTCTGCGTAAAAAAATTTTTTTTTGTTTATTTTAATTACGTCTTTCGAACTGGCGGACCCTTCTGATTAATCTCAGAATAGTCATAAAAAATTTGGTTGTTGTTTTTATAAGGAAAAATTGCATACGAATGGTTTTTGTCTATTTTGCTCTTTGGGGTTTGCAAGAAGAATTTTCTACCCTGCCCTGTTCACCCTGCTTTACTTCATAATTTTGGTTGTTGCTATATCATTCTGATGGGGTACAAAAAAAATCAAGATAAAAATGAACAATTCAATATAACTTACGATCAATGTTAATTTTAAGATTTTTTGTGAAAATAGCCCCAGAATCATTGCTGCATCAGGCGCGGATCCAGCAGTTTTGAAAACGGGGTCCCAGGCTCTTGCTTGCCAATTTTTACCCAATTTATACACGAATTTTACTAAATTGTCGAACACCCCCTTGATCCGCCAGTGTGCATTAATATGCACCCATTCCTAATGTATACTTGATCAGGGTCGTGTATTTTGATCACCTAATAGAACCTTTAAAATGTGTATTGCATCTCCTATTCTAGTCACGGGTAGCGTTAACGGGTCACAAAATGTGTATTGCGTTTCTGATTATTGCCAAAGATTGTGACACATGTATTCAAGTATTCGGACAGAGTCCCGTCGACCGGATGTAAAATGACACTTGTATATTCTGCCTGGCGACTTCCTGTGTGGACCTAAACTCATTACCCAATTAGGTATCCTGCTGAGCGAATCGGTGTGAATGTACCTGTCGTTTTCAGAATGAAAATAAAAATAAGTAAATCCCGCCTTTCACTTCTTATTTCAGGAATTATTTGTCTTAATTTATTGAAGAATAAAATATTTAAAATTAAGATATGGTCTCTCGCTTCTGTTAATACATGAAAAATATAAGAAATATATTTTCGCATAATATTTTACGTTTCGCGCCATCAAAAATGTCAAACAAACAAAAAAAGGAAAAGAAATTAATATTTTTAAATCACTTGCTCGCTCCAACGTTTTTTAGCACAAAATCCGAAGAACAAGAAGTAAATTTGGCTAATCTCTCTATATTTTGACTGCTCTTCATCTATCTGTTTATACCGCTCATGATCATGATCTCTTCCGAACTTTGTCTGAATGAATATCAGTGGATATCAAAATTATAGGTCAAGCTTGCTTACGGGGTTCCAAGCTGAAAAAAATCATATATTTAGGTTTTGTGCCTTCTGGGGGTAACTAAGCAAAGAGGTTTTTTTTTCTTTAAACACTAACTTTGTAAACTCAGTTGCCACCCGATCTCCTAACCTTTAATTTCTAGTTTTTTAAATAAAATTAAAACATCTTTTATGAACATCGATCGTTAAAATTGTGAATACATATTAATTATGATGAGACAGCTATATATAATTAAGCCAATTTTTTTTGCCTCTCATAATTAAAACTTATAATTTCAAGGATGGTGTATACTTTTTTATCATCTAAAACATAATTACAATTATAATTGTTCCTGTTTTTTCAACATTATATTTATTCTAATGTTTTAAAAATATTTTATCTTTAATAAATAATAAACGATCTACCAACTCGTTTTGGAAAGCAAATAGTGTGCATTCAAATTCCCATTTTATTAATCCGATCAATACACAAGTTACGCGTTGTCAAAATTATCCATTATATTTTTCAGTACATTAGCAGTAAAACATAATTGTAAAAGAGATCCTATCTATAGCGAATATAGGTGACTGTTGTAAAACACTCTTTCCGTTGTAAATATAAAGGAAATGAAGCATTGTGTTCATTTAAAATAGTTGTTTGTCAAAAAGGTACGTAGCTGTTCACTACAATATTTAATTTTCCAAAGGTTATTAGATTTAAATTACAGTCCTCTGAGCGCTTTAAATGAAGCGAATTTAACATCAGCGATCCAGACTTTAAATTTCAATCCCACAATGCATTATCGGGTAAAAACGTCACGACCCGATGAAAAAAATAGATATTAAAATTATAAATTTCCGATTTGCTTCGTTATTTGTGGAAACATGTTGATAAAACTTTGTGAATATGTATTTTATATCACCAGGAACATATTTAGCTAACATGTAAAAAATCGCGAAGTTTCTCTTTAATTGGTTAATCGATTGTACTTGTTTAACGTCAAGTGAATAATATTGCAGCTAAATTTATAACCAGAACAAGTATGCAAACTATAATTCATAATCTATATAAAGTGACAATTGGGTTGCATGGTGTGGGTCTGTGGACACATGTTTTGACTGGCAATGGGTTGGGAGATGGGCCTCAATGCACATGTTTAGATTGCCAGTGGAGTGAGGAATAGGCCTATGCAGGGCCGGATTTAGATTAAAAGGGGCCCTAGGCTATTCTACTTGCGAGGCCCCTCCCAATCCCCACCTTTGTGAATAGAGGAAGATGAAAGAGTATTTTACACAAAATTAAATGAAGCCGAGGATGGTGACGGATGCTTTAAATTCCGTAATTCACAATTCTTCATCTAAAGAAAATTTAAACAAATTTGATGTCTGACAACACCTTGTTTTTTCAACTTATCTATCTCACTGTTTTTATGGAAGGACAAAATTAACACAGAAATCAATGCTAGTGTCGAATTTTTGGCCTTGAGTGCAAGGACAATTACAGAAGGGTTATGGCAGCATGTGTAAGAAAGGTCTATGACAATGACAAAAATATTATACACCTTGGCCAGAGGCCCCCTAGATGTTGAGGCCCTAGGCTTCAGCCTACCAAGCCTATAGGGGAAATCCGGCACTGGGCCTGTGTATACATACATACATACATCAATAGGCAATCACAATCTAATGTTGCTCCGGCTGTCTCATTCCTCTATCATTTCTGTTTATTTACATGCATGGAATAGTTGACAATGGATGTCCCACACAACCAGTGGATGTCACTTTTTGAGGGGTTGTATCCCGTATCAGAGAAAGTAGACGGTATTTCTATATACAGGAGTTCCCTGGGGCTTCAAACATTCCTTGTTGAATAATTGATCATACAATGGTGACATAGTAGTGCGAACTTGATTATACAATGGTGACATAGTAGTGCGAACTTGATCATACAATGGTGACATAGTAGTGCGAACGCTTTATTTTATTTCAGGGTGTCTTCTTTAGTGGATATATGCAAGCATTGTTTATCATTTAGTTTATTTTCTTCGGTATGAAGAGGTCTTTAGTGAAGACACACTAATTTTGTCTAATCTTTATTTTATTTTCCAGAGTCTCTTTTGGTATGAAGGGGTCATTAGTGAAGACACACTATTTTTGTGTACCCCTTATTTTATTTTTCAGAGTCTCCGATATGAAGAAGTCTTTAGTGAAGACACACTAGTTTTGTGTACCACTTATTTTATTTTTCAGAGTCTCCTTCGGTATGAAGAGGTCTTTAGTGAAGACACACTAGTTTTGTCTAACCTTTATTGTATTTTTCAGAGTCCCCTTCGTTATGAAGAAGTCTTTAGTGAACACACACTAGTTTTGTGTACCCCTTATTTTATTTTTCAGAATCTCCTTCGGTATGAAGAGGTCTTTAGTGAAGACACACTAGTTTTGTATTTAAAGACCAAGAAGCTGTTAAGTGTCTTTCCTCTCTTCATGACAAATATGTTATCGTTCCTGCGGACAAGGCTTCCAATAATATCGTGTTTGTATGTAAATCATATTACTTCGAATGCCTAATCAAGGAATTAGGCATAAATAGCAACACCTCTAGTAATACCACATACAAACCAACTTCGTTCGACAAAGATGAAATCCTAGCTAACCACAGATCATTCATGACCTCTTTAAGCATTCCCTCTGGTAAAGAGTCTGAGGATTTACCCTATTTATATTGGATACCTAAGCTCCATAAGACACCATGCAAAGAAAGGTACATAGCGGGATCATCAACTTGTTCGACGAAAGAATTGTCTATTCACCTGACAAAGATTCTGTCTGCAGTAAAAGAGGGACAACAGAAATATTGTGAAACTGTTTACTCGCGTAGTGGCATAAATCACATGTGGGTTTTGAAAAGCTCTAAAGATCTTTTGGATAACCTGAAATCAAGATCTTTCTCTCAGGTATCTTCCATCAAAACTTTTGATTTTTCAACTCTATATACCACCCTACCGCATGACAAATTAAAAACCCGCTTAAAAGAAGCAATTCATAAAGCTTTTAGTCATAGAAACTATGGCTCAAAATTTGTTGTGTTAGGCTACAATTCCACATATTTTTCAAGCAAAATTCAAAAAGGTAAAACATGCTACCCCGAGGAACAAGTGATCAGTATGCTGGAGTTCCTCATCGATAACATATTTGTCTCCTTTGGAGGGGCACTGTTTCAGCAGGTCGTCGGCATACCAATGGGTACGAATTGTGCCCCTCTTCTAGCCGATTTATTTTTATACTCATATGAGTCGGAGTTTCTTCAAAAGCTTGTAAAAGATAAGAAGATTCATGAGGCTAAAGCCTTTAATTTCACATACAGGTATATTGATGACGTTTTATCTATCAATAATTCTAGATTTGCAGAATTTCTTCCATTGATATATCCTCCAGAGCTGGAAGTTAAAGAGACCACCGATACAGCTTCGTCCGCATCATTTTTGGACTTATACCTCGAATTTGACGACAGTGGTCAACTCAGTACTAAAATTTATGATAAGCGGGACGACTTCAATTTTAAAATCATAAATTTTCCAAATATGTACAGCAATATAACAGCTTCTCCTACATATGGTGTTTACATCTCGCAATTGATTCGCTATGCAAGGGCCAGTAGCAATTATTCTGATTTCCTGAAACGTCATCTTCATCTGAGAAACAGGCTACTGGACCAAGGCTATAAAAAGATTCGCCTTATTCGATCTCTTAAAAAGTTTATATTCCGATACCAAGATCTTGTCGAAATATATTCCGTCTCTGCAGAAAAAATTATAAGCGATGCATTTTCATATAGTGAAAATGTATAAAGATAAAGAACTCAAAAAATGTCAAGGATATTGTTTTTGTCAATGTGTGACGTAAAAATATTTTTGACATTTACGTCACCGAATATGGTACTGCTTTGACAACTATTTTACCTATTTTGTTCCTGTATTTAAATACTGTTATAGTGACAGCCGGAACCTTTGAACCGTAATGAGAGCGGGAGGTTTGGCGCCTTAAAATTTGATTCAACCCACCATTTCTTTAGAAATGCCTGTACCAAGTCAGGGTCATTACGGTTTTCACAGTTTTCCGGTTGTTGACTGATTTTGTCTGTTTATATAATTATGAGTTTTGACTTTCCCTTTGTAAGATTGTTCGGAGTTCGGTAATTTTGTTATTACCCTTATTTGTCTAACCTTTATTGTATTTTTCAGAGTCCCCTTCGTTATGAAGAAATCTTTAGTGAAGACACACTAGTTTTTAGTACCCTCTATTTTATTTTTCAGAGTCTCCTTCGGTATGAAGGGATCTTTAGTGGAGACACTGATCATAGATGAGTACCATGAACCAGCAACAGAAGCAGACGAGCTGATCAATGGTGGTTATACATTTTGCAGGTAATAATTAATTTTGAGAGATATATGAAACCATTTGTAATGTACATTTTGGATATAACATGAGTGTCATTACAAGGAAATTCATGTTCGTTTCGAACATTAAATTTCCCTGTACTTTCTAAGTATATATAGGCTATTTAAACAACATTATTAAGAACAAACTGGTGAAACGCGCTAATCTGGGTCACGGGTCACTGTAATCGGGCGGTTGTATCGAGAAACAGATACGGTATTGAAAAAATTGTTGTTAAACAACATTATTAAGAAAAAAACTGATGAAACGCGCTAATCTGGGTCACGGGTCACAGTAATCGGGCGGTTGTATCGAGAAACAGATACGGTGTTGAAAAAACTGTTGATACTCATAAAATATTGATAAATACAATAACATTTTATATTTGTCTTAAGAAATATGATAAACAAAACTATGTGCGAAGTTTTATTGCGAAATATCTCCGAATTCTATGTGAATTTTATTTGTGAATTTTACAGTTAAATAAATATTATGTTTCGACAGTTTAAAGAGAAAAATAAAAAATTGTTGCGACTAAAGCTTAAATCAGCGTTAAAAATTGAACAAATCTCAGTGGTTTTGTAAATGAGATTTATTTTAAATAGAAAATCTGAATTTATTATTTATTAATTTATTATTAATGATACAATTTTATATCCCTTGGGATGGGGAGGGGGGCTATGATGAAAATTTGAAATAAAAACACAGAACCGGACATTAAGCAAAAATAATAATCCAGGATTAGTTTTTTATTAAAAAAAAATCCAGGACCTCTGTGTCCATGAAATTGTTTTTTTCTTAAGTTAATAATATGAAATATTGACATCCACACTTGCCTTTTGGACAGCACATTTCTGTGTCCACACTTGTACTATATCTAAAAATATTTTTGAAATAAGATATCCGTCTTCACACACACTGACATGGGCTATAAAAGCTCGGAATATCTAAGTTTTAAGGTGTTAATAGGGTTGTTGCAAGAAGAACAAAGTGGGCTCTCCTGAAATCGTGTATTATATGTTTAATGTTATAAAAATCATTGTATTTCTATTTCACTTGTCGCATCTCTTTCTGTGTTGTTTTTGTTTCGCTGGAAGGAAATGTGATAAGATTCATATACACTTTTGCAATACATGTCGTGTTCATTCTGTTCATTATATTTCTAGAGTTTAAGAAGTTGTTTTTAATTCCTAATATAATAATATCACGTTGCCTTCTAACATTAATAGTTTTTAAAACTTTATCTTTAACATATGACGATGCTTTATGCTAAGTCAGTAACACATGTCTATAGTCAATGTTTATATTCATCATCACTTGCACTTTCCGTCTTATTCTTTAAGATTGATTTGGTTTTATGGTGTTTAACGCCACTTTCAACAATATTCCAGTTATATCGTGGCGGTCAGTTTTATTGGTGGAGAAAACCGGAGGACCTGGAGAAAACCACCGACCTGTCGCAAGTTACTGACAAACTTTATCACATAATTTTGTACACCTCGCCCTGATTGGGATTCGAACTCAAAACATCTGTGGTGATAGACACTGATTGCATAGGTAGTTGTAAATCCGATTACCATACGATCATGATTTCTTTAAGCAAGCGTTATACTTTCTGTATTTTTCCATGGATTATATTGTAAGTAATTCTATTTTAAAAGTAAGACCAAACATTGAAGATTCTTTTATTACTGTTGTGTAAATGGAACGAAACAATTCCCAATCTAAACAAATAAATATAGTCATTATTTTGATATCAAACATAACGTGAGGTAAATATTCTAGCAAGTGGTGCAATGCTTAAATAATTTATTTTCCTCCCAAAAGACAATAAACTGTGCTTGATTTTCTCATCATTCAAACTTAACGATATTGGATCACTGATGACTTTAACAAGAGTTCTATGACAAGACATTGGATGGGCTACTGCGAGCAAACCAATTGATGGGAGATGGTGAAGTCATAAATTAAGTCATCAAAAGACGAACTTTGATAATCATCAATCCATGATAACTCTAAAAGTGATCAGTTTTGATAATCAAAGACGGCTTCCAGAGAATATTACTTTTAAATCCACATCAAATTTTGTAATCATTGAAGGATTAAGTCAGAAAACACGATTTTCTGTGAATATAAACAAACTATATCACTTTTTTACTTTTTGTCAATTTATTACGTAAATTTATGTATATTGTATCAAAGTATGCAAACACTATTTGACTATACTGTACATAACAACATCAAATGTGTCAGTGTTTACCCTTATCATTATTTAAATATTCAAATGCTATTAGGAACATGAACAGTTTGAATAATGTTGCTTTAGGTAAACTTTAATTTAAATTTATATCAGTGTATTGGGATGGTAGTAATTAATATACTTCCGGTTTCTTATGCATAGATATGCGTCCATCTCCGTATCTGGCAGAAGCTTTGGCAATATATATTCAGATAGACATTACACAATTTAAACAAGATGATTGACAATCACACCAACTACATAAACAGAAATTACTCCACTTGATCACGTTACACTTTACTCCACCAATAGAAGACAGAAACTGATTGAAGCATGTCATGACTTGGGCCCAGCACAACAGTGTGGCGGATTAGATCGGTCAATGTGATCCCAACATTCTCTAAAGGACAACATAAACATGGACACTACAATAGCATGAAAAATAAGTGTTCATGATTCACTGACTACTATCAAGGAAGATAGATCGTGCTGGATTATATAATAAATGATTCTTTGGCATACTATAATTTCCAACATGTAAGCTTAGTCAGAAAATCCTACAACAACTAAAATACATTAGAGATATGTCGAAAGAATATTACCTACTAAATAAAACACTTAGTGATTCAAACAACGTCGGTGGAAAAAGTTTCACTTTTATTGATTTCGTGATCGGAAATTACCTTTTTTTTTATTAACAAAAATGATAAATGATACCTGGATAGTATAATCTATAACGTTTAACTTCTTCAGGATTTTACCAATAAAACATCAACACTAAATACATCATGCCGGGGTAACATTCCTTTCAATAAAACATCAACACTAAATACATCATGCCGGGGTAACATTCCTTTCAATAAAACACATAAGCGTTCTGCCAGTTGCTTAGCTACTTTATAAGAGAGTTCTAGTGTTGATTTATACATATAATAGGGTTATTGTACTGGTGGGTTGGCATTAATTCCGTCCCATGTATGTGCCTGTCCCAAGAAAGAACATGGATTTTCAACGTCATATGACGTGGTCGTTTTTGCGTTCAGTGAGTAATAGTAAGAGGTGATTGTTTGTTTTATTGATATTGGTGGAATTGTTGACCATCACCGTTTAGACTTTCTTTTCATAACTAATGTGAATATTGTTTTGAGAACAATAAAATCAAAGGGCCTAAGCAGAATAATGAAAATCATTCATGGTTAATATGCCCTAGGGTGTGAACCTTAGTCTTCATAATTACATTCGTGGTTAATATGCCCTAGGGTGTGAACCTTAGTCTTCATAATTACATTCATGGTTAATATGCCCTAGGGTGTGAACCTTAGTCTTCATAATTACATTCATGATTAATATGCCCTAGGGTGTGAACCTTAGTCTTAATAATTACATTCATGATTAATATGCCCTAGGGTGTGAACCTTAGTCTTAATAATTACATTCATGGTTAATATGCCCTAGGGTGTGAACCTTAGTCTTAATAATTACATTCATGGTTAATATGCCCTAGGGTGTGAACCTTAGTTTTCATAATTACATTCGTGGTTAATATGCCCTAGGGTGTGAACCTTAGTCTTAATAATTACATTCATGATTAATATGCCCTAGGGTGTGAACCTTAGTCTTAATAATTACATTCATGATTAATATGCCCTAGGGTGTGAACCTTAGTCTTAATAATTACATTCATGGTTAATATGCCCTAGGGTGTGAACCTTAGTCTTAATAATTACATTCATGGTTAATATGCCCTAGGGTGTGAACCTTAGTCTTAATAATTACATTCATGATTAATATGCCCTAGGGTGTGAACGTTAGTCTTAATAATTACATTCATGGTTAATATGCCCTAGGGTGTGAACCTTAGTCTTAATAATTACATTCATGGTTAATATGCCCTAGGGTGTGAACCTTAGTCTTCATAATTACATTCATGGTTAATATGCCCTAGGGTGTGAACCTCAATCTTAATAATTACATTCATGGTTAATATGCCCTAGGGTGTGAACCTTAGTCTTCATAATTACATTCATGATTAATATGCCCTAGGGTGTGAACCTTAGTCTTCATAATTACATTCATGGTTAATATGCCCTAGGGTGTGAACCTCAGTCTTAATAATTACATTCATGGTTAATATGCCCTAGGGTGTGAACCTCAATCTTAATAATTACATTCATGGTTAATATGCCCTAGGGTGTGAACCTTAGTCTTCATAATTACATTCATGGTTAATATGCCCTAGGGTGTGAACCTCAGTCTTCATAATTACATTCATGGTTAATATGCCCTAGGGTGTGAACCTTAGTCTTAATAATTACATTCATGATTAATATGCCCTAGGGTGTGAACCTTAGTCTTAATAATTACATTCATGGTTAATATGCCCTAGGGTGTGAACCTTAGTCTTAATAATTACATTCATGGTTAATATGCCCTAGGGTGTGAACCTTAGTCTTAATAATTACATTCATGGTTAATATGCCCTAGGGTGTGAACCTTAGTCTTAATAATTACATTCATGATTAATATGCCCTAGGGTGTGAACCTCAGTCTTAATAATTACATTCATGGTTAATATGCCCTAGGGTGTGAACCTTAGTCTTCATAATTACATTCATGGTTAATATGCCCTAGGGTGTGAACCTCAGTCTTCATAATTACATTCATGGTTAATATGCCCTAGGGTGTGAACCTTAGTCTTAATAATTACATTCATGGTTAATATGCCCTAGGGTGTGAACCTTAGTCTTAATAATTACATTCATGGTTAATATGCCCTAGGGTGTGAACCTTAGTCTTCATAATTACATTCATGGTTAATATGCCCTAGAGTGTGAACCTTAGTCTTAATAATTACATTCATGGTTAATATGCCCTAGAGTGTGAACCTTAGTCTTAATAATTACATTCATGGTTAATATGCCCTAGGGTGTGAACCTTAGTCTTAATAATTACATTCATGGTTAATATGCCCTAGAGTGTGAACCTTAGTCTTAATAATTACATTCATGGTTAATATGCCCTAGGGTGTGAACCTCAGTCTTCATAATTACATTCATGGTTAATATGCCCTAGGGTGTGAACCTTAGTCTTAATAATTACATTCGTGGTTAATATGCCCTAGGGTGTGAACCTTAGTCTTCATAATTACATTCATGGTTAATATGCCCTAGGGTGTGAACCTTAGTCTTAATAATTACATTCATGGTTAATATGCCCTAGGGTGTGAACCTTAGTCTTAATAATTACATTCGTGGTTAATATGCCCTAGGGTGTGAACCTTAGTCTTAATAATTACATTCGTGGTTAATATGCCCTAGGGTGTGAACCTTAGTCTTAATAATTACATTCGTGGTTAATATGCCCTAGGGTGTGAACCTTAGTCTTAATAATTACATTCGTGGTTAATATGCCCTAGGGTGTGAACCTTAGTCTTAATAATTACATTCGTGGTTAATATGCCCTAGGGTGTGAACCTCAGTCTTAATAATTACATTCATGGTTAATATGCCCTAGGGTGTGAACCTTAGTCTTAATAATTACATTCATGGTTAATATGCCCTAGGGTGTGAACCTTAGTCTTCATAATTACATTCATGGTTAATATGCCCTAGGGTGTGAACCTTAGTCTTCATAATTACATTCATGGTTAATATGCCCTAGAGTGTGAACCTTAGTCTTCATAATTACATTCATGGTTAATATGCCCTAGGGTGTGAACCTTAGTCTTCATAATTACATTCATGGTTAATATGCCCTAGGGTGTGAACCTTAGTCTTAATAATTACATTCATGGTTAATATGCCCTAGAGTGTGAACCTTAGTCTTCATAATTACATTCATGGTTAATATGCCTTAGAGTGTGAACCTTAGTCTTCATAATTACATTCATGGTTAATATGCCCTAGGGTGTGAACCTTAGTCTTCATAATTACATTCATGGTTAATATGCCCTAGGGTGTGAACTTTAGTCTTAATAATTACATTCATGGTTAATATGCCCTAGGGTGTGAACCTTAGTCTTCATAATTACATTCATGGTTAATATGCCCTAGAGTGTGAACCTTAGTCTTCATAATTACATTCATGGTTAATATGCCCTAGGGTGTGAACTTTAGTCTTAATAATTACATTCATGGTTAATATGCCCTAGGGTGTGAACTTTAGTCTTCATAATTACATTCATGGTTAATATGCCCTAGGGTGTGAACCTTAGTCTTCATAATTACATTCATGGTTAATATGCCCTAGAGTGTGAACCTTAGTCTTCATAATTACATTCATGGTTAATATGCCCTAGGGTGTGAAGCTTAGTCTTAATAATTACATTCGTGGTTAATATGCCCTAGGGTGTGAACCTTAGTCTTAATAATTACATTCATGGTTAATATGCCCTAGGGTGTGAACCTTAGTCTTCATAATTACATTCATGGTTAATATGCCCTAGGGTGTGAACCTTAGTTTTCATAATTACATTCATGGTTAATATGCCCTAGGGTGTGAACCTTAGTCTTAATAATTACATTCATGGTTAATATGCCCTAGGGTGTGAACCTTAGTCTTAATAATTACATTCATGGTTAATATGCCCTAGGGTGTGAACCTTAGTCTTCATAATTACATTCATGGTTAATATGCCCTAGGGTGTGAACCTTAGTTTTCATAATTACATTCGTGGTTAATATGCCCTAGGGTGTGAACCTTAGTCTTAATAATTACATTCATGGTTAATATGCCCTAGGGTGTGAACCTTAGTCTTAATAATTACATTCATGGTTAATATGCCCTAGGGTGTGAACCTTAGTCTTCATAATTACATTCATGGTTAATATGCCCTAGGGTGTGAACCTTAGTCTTAATAATTACATTCATGGTTAATATGCCCTAGGGTGTGAACTTTAGTCTTCATCATTACATTCATGGTTAATATGCCCTAGGGTGTGAACCTTAGTCTTCATAATTACATTCATGGTTAATATGCCCTAGAGTGTGAACCTTAGTCTTCATAATTACATTCATGGTTAATATGCCCTAGGGTGTGAAGCTTAGTCTTAATAATTACATTCGTGGTTAATATGCCCTAGGGTGTGAACCTTAGTCTTAATAATTACATTCATGGTTAATATGCCCTAGGGTGTGAACCTTAGTCTTCATAATTACATTCATGGTTAATATGCCCTAGGGTGTGAACCTTAGTTTTCATAATTACATTCATGGTTAATATGCCCTAGGGTGTGAACCTTAGTCTTAATAATTACATTCATGGTTAATATGCCCTAGGGTGTGAACCTTAGTCTTAATAATTACATTCATGGTTAATATGCCCTAGGGTGTGAACCTTAGTCTTCATAATTACATTCATGGTTAATATGCCCTAGGGTGTGAATCTTAGTCTTAATAATTACATTCATGGTTAATATGCCCTAGGGTGTGAACCTTAGTCTTAATAATTACATTCATGGTTAATATGCCCTAGGGTGTGAACCTTAGTCTTAATAATTACATTCATGGTTAATATGCCCTAGGGTGTGAACTTTAGTCTTCATAATTACATTCATGGTTAATATGCCCTAGGGTGTGAACCTTAGTCTTCATAATTACATTCATGGTTAATATGCCCTAGGGTGTGATCCTTGGTCTTCATAATTACATTCATGGTTAATATGCCCTAGAGTGTGAACCTTAGTCTTCATAATTACATTCATGGTTAATATGCCCTAGAGTGTGAACCTTAGTCTTAATAATTACATTCATGGTTAATATGCCCTAGGGTGTGAACTTTAGTCTTAATAATTACATTCATGGTTAATATGCCCTAGAGTGTGAACCTTAGTCTTAATAATTACATTCATGGTTAATATGCCCTAGGGTGTGAACCTTAGTCTTAATAATTACATTCATGGTTAATATGCCCTAGGGAGTGAATCTTAGTCTTAATAATTACATTCATGGTTAATATGCCCTAGGGTGTGAACCTTAGTCTTCATAATTACATTCGTGGTTAATATGCCCTATGGTGTGAACCTTAGTCTTCATAATTACATTCATGGTTAATATGCTCTAGAGTGTGAACCTTAGTCTTCATAATTACATTCATGGTTAATATGCCCTAGGGTGTGAACCTTAGTCTTCATAATTACATTCATGGTTAATATGCCCTAGGGTGTGAACCTTAGTCTTAATAATTACATTCGTGGTTAATATGCCCTAGGGTGTGAACCTCAGTCTTAATAATTACATTCATGGTTAATATGCCCTAGGGTGTGAACCTTAGTCTTAATAATTACATTCATGGTTAATATGCCCTAGGGTGTGAACCTTAGTCTTAATAATTACATTCATGGTTAATATGCCCTAGGGTGTGAACCTCAGTCTTAATAATTACATTCGTGGTTAATATGCCCTAGGGTGTGAACCTTAGTCTTAATAATTACATTCATGGTTAATATGCCCTAGGGTGTGAACTTTAGTCTTCATAATTACATTCATGGTTAATATGCCCTAGGGTGTGAACCTTAGTCTTCATAATTACATTCATGGTTAATATGCCCTAGGGTGTGAACCTTAGTCTTAATAATTACATTCATGGTTAATATGCCCTAGGGTGTGAACCTCAGTCTTAATAATTACATTCGTGGTTAATATGCCCTAGGGTGTGAACCTTAGTCTTAATAATTACATTCATGGTTAATATGCCCTAGGGTGTGAACTTTAGTCTTCATAATTACATTCATGGTTAATATGCCCTAGGGTGTGAACCTTAGTCTTCATAATTACATTCATGGTTAATATGCCCTAGGGTGTGAACCTTGGTCTTCATAATTACATTCATGGTTAATATGCCCTAGAGTGTGAACCTTAGTCTTCATAATTACATTCATGGTTAATATGCCCTAGGGTGTGAACCTTAGTCTTAATAATTACATTCATGGTTAATATGCCTTAGGGTGTGAACCTTAGTCTTAATAATTACATTCATGGTTAATATGCCCTAGGGTGTGAACCTTAGTCTTCATAATTACATTCATGGTTAATATGCCCTAGGGTGTGAACCTTAGTCTTAATAATTACATTCATGGTTAATATGCCTTAGGGTGTGAACCTTAGTCTTAATAATTACATTCATGGTTAATATGCCCTAGGGTGTGAACCTTAGTCTTAATAATTACATTCATGGTTAATATGCCCTAGGGTGTGAACCTTAGTCTTAATAATTACATTCATGGTTAATATGCCCTAGGGTGTGAACTTTAGTCTTCATAATTACATTCATGGTTAATATGCCCTAGGGTGTGAACCTTAGTCTTCATAATTACATTCATGGTTAATATGCCCTAGAGTGTGAACCTTAGTCTTCATAATTACATTCATGGTTAATATGCCCTAGGGTGTGAACCTTAGTCTTCATAATTACATTCATGGTTAATATGCCCTAGGGTGTGAACCTCAGTCTTCATAATTACATTCATGGTTAATATGCCCTAGGGTGTGAACCTTAGTCTTAATAATTACATTCATGGTTAATATGCCCTAGGGTGTGAACCTTAGTCTTAATAATTACATTCATGGTTAATATGCCCTAGGGTGTGAACCTTAATCTTAATAATTACATTCATGGTTAATATGCCCAGAGGTTCACCAATAACACAACAAACACTCACCGACTTACTATTACCCAGAGGTTCACCATAAACAATCAAAGCTGATATGTATTGAGGTTGTCATCTCTATGAAGTTTTTTACCCCCGTTAATTAGTTTTCCCCGTGTTTGTACACCAGGTTCCATGCACCATTCAAAACATTCATTAAATTTTATTACCGCTATTAAGATATTCTATTCAAATATAGTTTAACAAAGATCTGATCACAAATCGTATTTCTCATCCTTGTTTCTATAGGAATGTTGTTCAAGAACTTATTAGATTAAATATGTCTTTTTTTTCTCTAACAATATATAAATATGCCAATAGCATGTAAGTCTTTCAAACAGACATTGTTTACTGAGTATACAGATAATTTGATTACTGAGCTAGTAAATCTATCTTGAAGCTAAATTTACAGCATTGCAGATATGTTTTTTTTGTTGTAGGGTTAAATATCTTTTTCAACTTAACACATTATTTGTATATTGCCGCTATTGTCTGCATGTGTATTAACATGAAGCCATTTTACCCGTACATATCTCCAGAAAAGGCTTTGACGAGGTGTACTCAATGTAACCTTATGTGATGTTTGTTAGTGACTTACGAAGGATTGGTTGCTGTCGCCGGTTATTTCGGATATCCTCCTTAAAGGCTATTGTTGAAAGTGGTATTAAATATCTTTATTCCTTTTCCTTTGACAAACAGATTTTATATATGGTATGATTTATGGATTTGAAACTAATGTGTATAACGTTTTTATAGTTCTTTTATAATTAGAGTGCAAGGTTTTGATCAACAAATATTTAATCATGTTGTATGTTTGTAACTCTTGTAATAAAAGCGTAGATATCTAATTTAGTGCGTACGACGCGTTTCTGGAATAACAACACCGCTGACGACTTGGCAGATGATACGATTGGGGACTAATAGTTCACCAGCAGAGGTATCAATCCAGTGATTGTAACATAAACATAGATATCTATTTCAGTGCGCACTACGCGTTTCTGTCATAACCTCCATCATGTACTCTCAAGGTCAAAAGATATGAAAGCCAGATAATTAAAAAAAATATTTGGTGTATGAAAACCAAAGGGCTTAAACATGAGAAACCAAAGGGCTTTAACATGATAGCCAACTTAAACATGATAGCCACGATTAGTTACAACGTTGTCACGAAAAGTTGGAAAATCCCAAAGGGGAAGAAGCCATAAATCGAATAACAGACAATACAATGTCATGATGTTCCGAAATTCCACAATGATATTGTTTCTGAAATGGTGCTTTAATTTGAGTAATGGGTAGCTGATGTTCTAGTTATGTACATCTACTTGCTTCGGAATCAGACATTTCCATTTATTCTTGCTTTCATCTTAAAAGTATTTTAAATTATTCTTATACATGTATACCTAAAACCCCAAATTCGATTAGTAAATTTTACGGGAAGAAAGCGAAAGAGTAGTTTTCAAAAGAAGGATTTGGCCACAATAATATTAGGAGCGAGTGAGTCGAAAGATAATTTAATTTGGTGAGTGATGTGTGGTAAATGATATGTAACCTTTGAAGACATTGTGTACTTGCATCATTCTCGCACACAGAGAATATATTATTCTGAAATTTGTTCATTAAGTAATACCGCAGATATTATCAGTTTTTATCAAAGTCGGCATAAAAACAGTAGATGAAATAGACTTTCATCTGGTTGATTGACTGACAGATTTTGTATGTTGTATTTCTGAATTAGATGATTAATTTACATAATTTAATGAACAAAAAATTAGATGAAAATCCTTCAGTTATTTTTCTTTTGTTTGCGACGTGATTGTATTGTGTGATGTTTCAAAATATTTCTGGTATGCTGGTGTTGTCAAAGTTACAAAATAGAAAATAAAAAAAAAAAGGAAACAGTACAGAAAGTAAATATATTGGAAATATGCAGTTTTCTACTGTTACCTTGTGTTATACCTGTAGTATAGCTGTAAATATAAATCTAATAATAAAGGAGAGTCAACCAGTCTAACCAGAGTTCGGCACACAACAATTGTGCTTGACGACATAATGATGTAATAACAAATAATACAACACTTCCCAAAATATAATCGACAAATCGTAGGAAGAGTCAAGATGAGTTTGATGATACTAAAGGGGTAATCAGAATCGTAAGTCAGAGGACAGACAATGCAATGGCCAAAAGAAAAAAGGACAAACACCAATCTACAAAACACCACACAGAAAACTAAATATCGAGCAACACGAACCCCACTAAAAACTGGGGCTGAACGGAAGTGTAAGCAGTTCCTGTAAAATGGATACCACTAGCCCACATATACATGACCGCTCATTTTCCTGACTTCGTACAGACACTTCAATAACAAATGGCGGGGTTAAACTAGTGTCATGGGACCAAACCTCCCCTCTTAGTGAAATGATGGAAATGTTTTTCACATGTAAGTAAAATGTTATCCTTCTTATGTAACCGGGTGAACAGCTTTGCTATATTTAAAGAAATATAATCATGAACATTATGCATGATCTATTTTATCTTCGTGACACAAATGGTTAGTTCTATAAAAGATAGCCGACGGCCTCTACCATCATTTAAATATTAGGTAATATACGAAACCATCGACATAATATAGTGGAAAACTTCGAAACAAAACTAATGTCCAGTACCATATTAAGTCATCTCTACCTTCTGAAAGATAATTAAAACTCTTAATTTAATAATTTAATACTCACAATCCAAGGACATTGTAAAACAAAATATAAACTCCATACGCGGGAGCAGTTGATACTATCAAGGTTTGGAAAATTTGAAGTCGTCGATTTTGTCATAGAGTCTGGTAAACAGTAGAACATTGGTGTTAAAATATTAGTGAATGAAATAATCTACTAGGAGAGGGGAACAGTAGATAATTTCATGAAATATACTTCATTTCCTGTGTAGCATTTTTTGCATTTTGTTTTTTGGTTAATAAAATTAATTAATTCGTGACCCAAAAACTATAAACTTATAACGTTGCCTACCATTTGTGACGTAAAATGCGTGGTGAAAGAGTTCTTTTTCACGAGGAACGGTAGTATAAAGTGTAGAAGGGTCAAATGTTTCGATAAATGAAAAATGTCCAAAAATAAAGCAGGAGAATTAACATAATCTAGAATGTCTTTAGAGTTTCTTAGTATCCACATTCGACTGATGTTACTACGTGAGTGAATAGACTTTGTCACAGTATGATTGTAGTCCCTCTTTGGCAGCAGACAAAATATTTGGTATAGTTATGGATATTCCCTTCGTTGTACAAGTAGAAGAATCGACACTATATCTTGCTAATGGATTCTTGTGACATTTTGGTGTCCAATATAATGTAGGTTAATCATCATTTTTCTCATTAATCGAAATATTCATTAATTAACATGGAACATCAACAAAGAAAATATGAGTGAAATATAATACTACAAAATCACATTTCATAAACATTAAAGAAAACTTAAAAAATTATGAGTGAAACTAACATTGCAATTACACCCCAAAGTATCCTACAATAATATCTATAAAATATCTTATTAAAATGTTAAATGAGGAGGAAAATTTTTATTTTTTTTTGCTAATCGTTTGATATTAAATACACATGAATACTAGTTAATGAATTTAACTATAACTGTATTAACACAAAAAGAATAATAATCTTTTTGATCGTTTCCTAAATCTAAAATATACATATAATGGTAAACATTGTCAATCAAACACAGGTCGTGATCTTTTTTGTTTTCTATGATTTGATCTTTTATTAACCATTACTGTTTATTAAACAGTGGTATTTTTGTATTTCATTTTATTCGCATTATTACACGAATGCCATACATTTTTGTAAAAGCCACTAAATATTGAAATGCAACCAATTCATTTTTAAATATAATTGTACATTGATTGTTGCATATTTATTGTTAATTAGAATTATATATCTTCTACTAAATCATTTGGTTTTTATTTCACTTGCATTATAAGTAATATTTCCAAGGGATTCCGACAGGTAGGGTTTACAGAAGTTCCTAGTGGTAGAGCTGAAGCAATCACTTAGACACGTTTACAGTCCCCATCATGACTTGGTTAGCCGTTATGGGATGTCTGCATCACAGATGACCAAGGATATGTTCCGTTTGTCGTTGTCAAATATCGTCTTCACCTCATTCATATCTTATCACCGGATAATTGACATGATTGGCGCGACTGGTGCTATTGGTGGAGCAGGGGTTGATTGCCCCTCCAGTGCGCTGCAAGAATTGTATTGTGATGTTGCCCCAGCTTAATATTTTACGTGTACCTTACTGAAAGTTGTTCTGATGGTGGTTTTATTGCAATGTCCTCTAATTTAAATTTTTTTTGTCTCAGGTTCCATTATAATATCTTGAGGAACTGGTACAACAGTCTAATCAGTTCATTGTTAAGTCAAATCTACCATGAGAAAACTAATTGATGTCAGTAGTACAATTAGTTACACATGGCCAAGTACCGTACATGGGTATTTAACGTGTACTAGTTAACACATCTACGTTAGTTAACATACACAAAAACAGTCTCGTCTGAAATGTTTGGTTGTATTAAAATAATAAAACTACATGTATTATCACAATTGACAAATGTTAAATTGGTGCATTACATATGTCATCAGCATTGTACATTGTGTAGTTACAAATTGCTAAGAATTTGCAAAATTAGAATTGATAAGAAGCATTCGTTAGTTTTATTTGTATGCTGTGTCGTATAAAGATTTAATTGGTTGGATTAGCCACTGCTACTGTTTGTTTGTTTTTGTTTTATTTATCTCTGATGTTTTGACATTAACTGAAACGGTGTCTCATTTTAACTATATTTTGAAAATATCCCAACAATAAATTTTGTTGATATCGTTATTCCGACGGAGGTGTAGCTCTTTGATTTATGTACGTTAAATGTGTGATTTATTTATTTCTAGTTTTCGTTCTATGTTACAGACAATAGTTTTCAGATGGTTACTGTGTGCTGTTTTTCATGCTAAATTTACTACCGACATTAATCAATTAAAAGAAGAATGTTTTTTATTGATGATTAAAATAACAAATATATCTACTGTTTTTGTTTTGTTAATACTTTTATCATCCAATGAATTATTTGAAAGTTTTCTTTTAATGTTCAATATCCAATTGATTTGTTTGTTTTCAAAACATCTTACCATTGAACAAGTATATCAAATTAACGTTTGGCAGCTATATCCAGTTTGGCACGTGTTTTTTGCCAAATTATTGTTTACAATTTTATATTTAAAGGCAATTTTCCAGCGTTCTAAAGTAATGCTACAATGAAGAGTTCTGCTATCATCACTTATTAGTGCTATATTTCCACGCATTCCGTTCAGAAAGAAATAATGGCAGATTGCTTAGGTGCGTTTTATTAAATTTATTTTCTAGTTCAAATGATTTTAACCCTTTAGCAAAATAACGAGCCAAATATCGTGCCAACTTCTAGGGCAAAGCGTAGAAAGCTAAAAGGGTAATGATTTATTTATTTCTGATCATTAGTAACAATGATAAGAAAGGGGGATTTTTTCACTCCATCAAGGGCGTTTTTATAGCTATTTTTTTCTTCTTATCCATATCCATAGATATAATCGTATTTTCTTCAATCAGAGGTAAAATCCTGTGTGAGATTGAACATTACAAACATGTCATCAACTTATAGATGTGATGACAAAGACCACACCCTCTTTCCGCATAGGGATCCAGGGGTATAGAAATAAGACAGTTTTTACCCACTTCGAACGAATCTTCCAAAATAATTCGCCATTGATGTAATAATAATAATAATAATAATTTTCTTTATTAAAAAATACCCAAACTAGTTCACATCGTGGGCCTGTGTAAAAATCACGGTGAGGCAGATGTCATGTTCACTCTAGATGGTATGGTCAAGCAAATATCATTAAAGGCTACTATAAAAATAAAATGTGAATTCAACAGATAAATTAGTCAAAATGAAATCTGAATTTGTAATGGTGTTTATTTGTGGAAAGTGTTTGCTCTGTCCATTTCGCAAGAGTCAATAATTTTAACCCTGCTCTTGTCAGAAAGCAGACATATCTGCTCTAATAGCCATTTTATCACAAAATCTTGTCAAATGCTATACAAACTTGTGTCATCGTACATTTGCTGTTGCCTAGCATTTTTAGACATCTGATGTGGTAAACTCGTCTTGGTAGCCATTATATCATTAGGATCGGAGGAGTCTGAAGTATTTATTGACAAATGAACGGTGGTATCATTTCCAGAAATGGTATGACTACAATTGATTATAATATCATAGTCAACATATTAATAGGAGGATACGTGTTGTTTCCATTCAAAAGGATTTGTTTATACAAATGTTATGGCAGACGACATCGCCATTCCCACGGGTCATCAGTTAAAGCACTAGAGATCACTACTGTATTTGATGGTTATCAAAATATGTCGACCTATTGTGACATCATCTACCACTGATAAACCTGGATTAATATACTAAATATTGACGGATTTAGTTTTTAACTAGCAGTACTTTTACTAATTAAAGACTACGTATACGAAATTCAGTAATTCAGTATGAAGTACAAATTTACAGAATGTCTGTGCCATTTAACAGCAATAGATTGGATGCTATTAGGCAAACGTAATATTTACCAAATACAACAGGCATAATATCGAACTCAACAAGACAAATAATAATAGCTGTATGTAAATGTATTGACTTGTAAAATCTTTAGCAGAATTAAAACGAGATTGACTCGACCTACCCTGTTATTATTGATGTATGAAATATTGGAGGTCGTACTTAAAATAAACACAACAGGTTACCATTAAATCACACATAAACATTCATTATCTAAAATTAACCATTTGATGAGAGAGTGAAACGCATATGTAGTCTCGCATGTATTTAATAGTATTTCTTAAAATTTAAATACACCTAGGTAATTTTTGCCGACTTAGCTTCTGGCAAAATAGTAAAAGTCATTTATACGGTTTGTCTATACTGTGATGGTCTCGTGCAGTAGAATGTACCTTAAACATGGAAGAATTAAATATTGAATGGAATTATTAAGTTTCAATGCATTTGTTAGATAACGTTGTTCATTCATAAAATGTCGATATCTGAAGCAGACGACTGCAGCCATGATGAGGCGGCAAAACTTATTCTGGAGAATTCTAACAATAATGAAAGTACCAAACGTAAAAAATCGAAAGAACGAAAATCTGTGCGAATAAGTGACGACGAAATAACGTTTTATCCGTGCGATGATAGTGGTTATGCAACATGCAGAGGAGAAAGTGTACATTTGTTAGAGGACTGGTCGGAGGATCAGTGGAACAATTCGTGTACTTTAGAGGAATGGACAGAGGAAGTTTTTGCTAATGATTCAATTCTTATGGATATAAAACCTCTTAGGTAAGTGATCCTGTTATAATATAAGATTTGACTGTATAACATTGTTAGATCACCAAGTCAAGTTTTTATTGATTTCTTTTCAACTCATAAAAATGCATTAGTTTGGACAAACTGAACAAATTGTATATAACTTTGGTAATAAATCTATTTTTCTCTTTACAAATTGCTTTATAAACAAGGAATTTTATTGAGAAATATTGTGTTTTAAAATGCTCCCAAATCGATAGATATTTTGTTGTTATACCTGTTCACCTGTGATAGTTTGTTGACATTAAAGTTAGAACATAAACGTGGATTATTTTATTACTAAATCAAACATGTATCTTCCGGCAAAATAAAACACAAATGTATAGCAATAAAAATATAATATAAGTTATACAAAGTACAAAGTTATTTATAATATTTCCAATAAAATAAGTCCAGAGCTATTTATAATACTTTAGATACATATCTTAATGTTGTATTGTGTGATTATCAACAAATACATCTTTATTCCTCTGTGTTGAAATGCAAATAATAAATAAAATAAACCATGTAAAACGGATACCACAAAAATAACATTAAACATGAGCTACAAAACAAATATCAGTTGGACAAGCTGGCAAGGCAATCAAGCTTTTCATTAAATGATTCAATAATAAACTTTTAAATTGATATTTAATGTGTGATGCATCATTAAACGACAGGTGAGTTATGCACTAATGTATCAGCCCTAGGCTCTATATTTTGTGTAACAAAAAACACAAGTTTTTAAATTAGTCACGTATGCTTTAAAAAGAAGTATCCTTAATAAGGTTATTATGTAAATAGTAAACAGTCATGACTATATATTGATGTATAGATAGATGTTAGTAAGTTGTTCTCCCTTAATAAGGTTATTATGTAAATAGTAAACAGTCATGACTATATATTGATGTATAGATAGATGTTAGTAATTTGTTCTCTGTTGTATAATTAAGTATGTTATATAATCTACCATGGATATACATAGATATTTATATTCATCTGTTTACATTCAGCAATTACGTCACTTTATTTCTCATGAGGAACAAATCAATATCTAAATTACTATTCATACTGAAAGTTATTGTGCAACCGTACCTGTCAATGTACACATAGCATATTGTAGTGACGTTCCCCTGTCAATGTACACATAGCATATTGTAGTGACGTTCCCCTTTCAATATCCTTAAGGGGCCGTCGTGGGTGTGATTGTATGATAATTAGATTTACAACTACATATGCAATCAGTGCCTTTCACCACTGATATTGTGAGTTCGAATCTCGATCAGGGCGAGGTGCACAACATTATGTGATAAAGTTTGTCAGTGACTTGTGACAGGTCGGTGGTTTTCTCCGGGTCCTCCGGTTTCCTCCACCAATAAAACTGACCACCACGATATAGCTGAAATATGGTTGAAAGTGGTGTTAAACACCATAACCCTAACACACCCTTTATAATTCATAACACAATACCCTTAAAAATTGTCCATATTATATAGAGCTACAGGAGATTATACCAGGTATTAAATACACATATATATTATTCATTCACCAATTACTCAAATAATATATGGGATTAACATACTTACATTTGGGAATCGATGGATTATTTACAAACAAAAGGTTTATATTGTTATGTGCCCGCAATATAATTTCATTAGATATAATATTTGAAATTAGCAGTTGATAAATAATGTAATTTATCAAAATTAAGGTGAATCTCCTTCAAACTAAGGTCAATCTCCCTCAGGAATATGTAACCATAGCCGATTCTGATCTTTTGGTTAATTTTCTCCCAAAGACTTAGATTATTTGAGGTTCTAATCTCTTGACTTTAAGCGTACTCGATGACGGTTATACAGGAAAGAGGGTCGTACGCACTAATTAGATATCTGTGTTTTTATTATAACCTTACTGTTTCTAAACAAGGGACCCAATGGTACCAAAATGGTATTTAGTGAGGTTCGTGTTACTTAATCTTTAGTGTTCTATGTAGTGTTTTGTAGATCGTTGTTTGTCCTTTTCCTTTTGACATTTGTGTTGTCTCCTTCTTCGATTCATGAATTATGATTACACCTTTGGTGTCTTCAAACTCTTCTTACACTTATGTTATCCATCGACATGTAAAGTCACTGCCCGTCTTATTAACCGACCGCCCACCTCGTCATCACACTAGTTTAATGTATATGAAATCTTACACGAAGTATTCATTCCACTTACAAAGCGTAAAATAGTTACAAAAAAGCAACAAATTGCATTCGTAAATGCGTTTCACTGTTCAACAGAAATTGTCCCAAACGAGCATCAGAAGGGGGTTAGGGTTATGGTGTTTAACGCCACTTTCAACAATATTCCAGATATATCGTGGCGGTCAGTTTTATTGGTGGAGGACCCGGAGAAAACCACCGACGTGTCGTAAGTCACTGACAAACTTTAGCATCAGAAGGCATAAAACAAAACTAGCAATAGTGACCTCTTAATTATTGTACATTTTATTCTAACAAAAAAAAAAACGGTAACTAGTCTTTAGACGAAATCATGGTTTGATAATTATATGCGTGTTCCTTTTATATAGCTCGTGGAAAAATGATGGGATTAGTTTCATTTATTGTTATTAATCAGCTTCTATATCTAGTGTCCTTTTGATATGTTCCTCTCTACCATCCACATCTTAACTTTTGATATGTTCGTCTCTACCATCCACATCTTAACTTTTGATATGTTCGTCTCTACCATCCACATCTTAAATGAGAAGTAATATATACATAGGTTTACAACTACACTGGTTAACAGCATCTATAATCTTTAAGCAAATTGCCTTTTTGATAAGGGCATGTTTACCATCCCCCTTTTCGTTAAATGAAAAGAAAAAATAGAAATATACAACACATATGTTCAGGAATACTAATATTGTGATGAACATGTTTATTTCCCGCTATTTATAGTATTATTACATCTTAATATGGTTATGTACAAGAAAGGAATATTGATTATTCCTTATTTTCCCAATTTTCTGAAAATTGGTCTGTTTTAATTTACCAATATTCCTTGATAGAAGTCAGTAAGCTAAGAGTCTTTTACACAAGAGGATAGATTACTGCAATAAAATCGCAATTATATTTTTCTCAGGATAAACTATAGTTGGCAATCTACCGAAGATGATAACAAAACCAAACCAATGAATATTATACATGTAGGCAATTTGATGAAATGAGGAACAAACGTCAGTATCGTGTATGTCCTTCATTGACATTGATGACAGCAACACAACTCCTGTACAATTAATGCATTGAGGCGGTTGATAAATGTCACAGGAATACGAACCCAAACCCTCAAGAAGGTTGCACCAAGTTCAGCTGCAGTTGTCGGCCTTGGTTGTACTTTTTAAATATCATCCAATAGATGTCCAGTCGGGTTTAAGTCCGGAGTAAGAGCAGACAACGGTATGACCTCTATATTGTTTTGTTGAAGAAAGACTCTTGTGGCTCTTGTAGAATTAGCACGGCCGTTGTCATGCTGGAGATTGGGGTTCCGATGACGTTCAAACAAATGCCACCACATGGAGTCTCGGAGCTTGGTCTATGTAGCGAGCGGTCGTAACCCCATTACCTCTGTCTGGGCCGATCTTTTGAAAGATGACAGGTCTAAGTTTCAAGTCTTAGACCGATTCCACTCCACACCATGATCTTAGTTTCGCTCCAGTTAGTCATGATCTTATTTTCGCTACAGTTAGTCATGATCTTAGTTTCACTACAGTTAGTCATGATCTTAGTTTCGCTATAGTTAGTCATGATCTTAGTTTCGCTACAGTTAGTCATGATCCTAGTTTCGCTCCAGTTAGTCATGATCTTAGTTTCGCTACAGTTAGTCATGATCTTAGTTTCGCTCCAGTTAGTCATGATCTTAGTTTCGCTCCAGTTAGTCATGATCTTAGTTTTGCTATAGTTAGTCATGATCTTAGTTTCGCTCCAGTTAGTCATGATCTTAATTTCGCTACAGTTAGTCATGATCTTAGTTTCGCTCCAGTTAGTCATGTTCTTAGTTTCGCTCCAGTTAGTCATGATCTTAGTTTCGCTCCAGTTAGTCATGATCTTAGTTTTGCTACAGTTAGACATGATCTTAGTTTCGCTCCAGTCAGTCATGATCTTAGTTTCAGCCAGTTTAATTTTGAGATTTTATTAATTTAGTAGATACGTTGTAGCTTAAAATACAGTTTATGCCTATGCATTTCCACCTAGACCACAGGCACTTGTTTCATTCAAAAAATATATGCCCCCTCCTCTTCCTTACTTCAAGGTAAACATCTACCCTTTTCCCCCTTCCCCACTTCGCCTCAATATTTTTCGCTTATTTGTGATCCTTTCGCGGACCCAATTATATCGTTACACTCCCGAGATATTTCTCTTTTCGACTGCCACATTTAAATGAACATACTGGGCCCCCATCAGACGAATTGGAGAAGAATAGTCAGCGAACGTGGCTTTGTGAAAATTTCAGTCATTGAAACGGATACAGTTACTTCCGGTTTGTGCTGGATTTTTCATATGCATTCGGAATTCTCTAGACCGGCCATGTGTAACAATGCCATCATGATCATCTCCTCTCAAATGTAAAGTAAGCCTTTAAAATACAGATAATTGTTCCAATGCAGATTATAAAAATATGTTCAACTCCAAATTACTGACATTTGATTTTTAAAGCACCTTTTTAAAAATTTTCTAAATGAATTTAAAACGGAATGGAAATGACTGTATCCGTTTCAATGACTTAAATTTTCACTAAGCCACGTTCGCTGACTATTCTTGTTCAATTCGTCTGAGGGGGGCCCGGTAGGTATATTTAAATGTGGCAGTCGAAAAGAGAAATATCTCGAGAGTGTAACGATATAATTGGGTCAGCGAAAGGATCACAAATAAGCGAAAAACATTGAGGCGAAGTGGGGAAGGGGAAAAGGGTAGATGTTTACCTTGAAGTAAGGAAGAGGAGGGGGCATACATTTTTTGAATGAAACAAGTGCCTGTGACCTAGACTGTGAACTTAGAGAAATCACATTCCATCCAGATGATAGATCTATCAATATGTAAAGTAACATACATGTTATAATTAATACCTAATACCCACAAAGCTAAATAAATTATAGCGCTAAAAGATACATTAGGTTTAATATGTAAAAACCAAATAAACTTAAGAACTAGGTCTACGATACGAGATATGAATTTAGGTTTAATATGAAAAACAAATAAATGTCAGATTAAGGCAACGTCTACAATTAGAGATTAAAAAAACGTGAGAGAAAACAGAAGGGGCAACCAAGAATGGACAATCCAGAGACAATGGCAACATTGGTTCGGGTTGGTTTATGGGTGTTTAATGTCATTTTCAAAAATATTTCAGCTATATTGCAGTGGTCCGTTTTGTTGGCGGAGGACACTGATTTTGACATTTATTGCATATATTGATCCCATTGATGAAAAATGAACTATCATACAACCCGGTAGACCTTAGTTTTAGTAATGTAAAGACAAAGATACCATACGATCACAACCACGACGGACCCTTAGACCATAGCTATATAATGTAAACTAGAACGGCGTCAACAATTACATGACACATCAGTTTTATTTCTTCCCACCAGCTTATAGTATAAGTCTTTATTTGTCATACATACTTTCAAATCAATCAAATCAATCAAAAAGTTTTATTTAAAGTCGGTACGTTTTATAACAGTACAACATAAGCTCTCAAGAGTTTTTCAAACCGACATGCTTTGTTTTCTATGTTATCAAGAGTAACACGACGGGTGTCACTAGTGGAGCAGGAACTGCTTACCCTTCTGGAGCACCTGAGTTCACCCCGGTTTTTAGTGGGATTCGTGTTGCTCGATCTTTAGTTTTATGTGTAGTGTTTGGTATAACGTTGTTTGCCATTTTGTCCTTTTTATTGTTTGGCCATTGTGATGTCTGTCCTTCGATTTACGGCTACCGATTACCCTTTCGGTATCTTCAAACTTTTCTTAAATTATCTCTAGGATGCTGTATGATTAAATAAAGTACATGTAATACGTACATTATACATGGTACCTGATAACTTTAATGAATAGACCTAAAAATGGACCTGGAAGAGAAGAAGATTAAAAGGTGTCATAATTCATTGATTGATTGATTGATTGGTGTTTAACGTGCAGCGAGCAGTTTTTCAGCTATATTCAGGACGAGAACATTAAAAAATTTAAACGCCACGGGACTCGAAACAAGGAAAGGTGATGGGTAGGGACGGATAATTTTGCCAGTGCAACAGGTCTCCTATGGACCTATGACCATAATGCTCATAATGAGCTGTTACACTGGGTTCTTTAACGTGCGAAGAGGGTGGCAATCTCTCAACACGAGACCTCGGTTTTATTTACGTCTCATCCGAAGGACGGGTTGGTTGTGAATTCATACATCCCGCACAACCGACGGACGCTCCTTCAAGCCGAAGAAGCTCTCGGTCCCATTTCTATGCCCCGGGGTTCCCGCGGGGTTGACCACTTTTAGAGGACTAGTGCCTATAGGGCGGAGAAACCTGGTGCCTATTCTACCCCCGGCACACCCTCTGGGAGGAGGGTGTCATACTTCAATATGACATTAATTTGATAAAGAATTTAAAGAATGCACTTTAGTTGACACCGAAGATAGAACAAGGGATGATAAAAGTAGATAAAACAGTGGAACAATTTGTGAAAGACATACATGTGTATTAATAGCCACACGAAACTTGTTTGATAAGTACTTACAAATTGGTTGAAGCTATCGGCATAGAATATTTACTTTTGAATATTTCTACAAAATAGTAAACAATTGATTAATTGTGTAAACCTCTACAATTCTTGTACCAATATTTTGGCAATTTAATTGATATTATTGACGCTATGACAAATTTCTTTTGTTAAGTCTACTTAACATGTGGTCAAATGTTATGTTGTACTGTTTAAACGTCTGTTTGACTCAAAATAACACATTTTAATTCATTAAAACGAATAAATATTATTAGCTGTAGGTAATAATTGAAATAAAAGTTATTTATGCTGAACAAATTACTAAACTATTATTTCGACCAATTTTGAATTATGTTGACATTCCTCGCTATTTTAATAGAACAGCCTTGATATAATAAAACACTTATACAAAGAAACACACACAGATAATAATTGATGTAATTATACTATTATTTTATTGTCTTTATTTATCTATATTAGTCTGTTCTAAAAGTGTGGATTTTATGACTGCATTGATAAAGTGTTGTCGTTTGTTCGTTTAGAATAGAAATTCTTATAAGTATTAACATTTAAAATCTGGTATCTAATATCATACACCAGGTGCCCTCAACGCCAAAAGATTCACGTTGTGAAATTTCCGTTTATATGTAGAAACATTCTAACAGTACCTGCATATGGAGTATATGTCTCTCAGTTGATACGATATCCCAGAACTTGTGGTCCCTATCATGACTTCCTTGATAGAGGGCTGCTGCCAACAGGAAAACTACTGAACCAACAAGTCATCACTTCGAAAATTATTCCGGGTCTTGTACGTAGTACAGTGATTTTTTTAGCAGAGCCGAGCTGCTGATCGCAAACGTGTCTTAAACAAGGCTGCATTGCTCACAGGTCGAAATCATCGCTACAAAAATTATGCGGTTGTCATCACGAACTGGTTGAGTATAACGTAATTTCCATATATTCACTTTTACGTAGGTTGTTCTTTCCTCTATCATCAACACGGCTTTTACTTGACTTGACTAAGAGTAATACGAGGGGTGTCTTATTAGAAGCAGGAAGTGTTTACCCTTCACTTCCAGATCACACGGTACTTGACTTGACTAAGAGTAATACGACGGGTGTCTTATTAGAAGCAGGAAGTGTTTACCCTTCACTTCCAGATCACATGGTATTTGACCTGACTAAGAGTAATACGACGGGTGTCTTATTAGAAACAGGAAGTGTTTACCCTTCACTTCCAGATCACATGGTATTTGACCTGACTAAGAGTAATACGACGGGTGTCTTATTAGAAACAGGAAGTGTTTACCCTTCACTTCCAGATCACATGGGTGCACCCCACCTTTGCTGTCCCTATGGTTCATCCATTTAGCTTTCTGTGTTGTTTTTATGTTTTGCTTTGATAATAACTACATGACTTAGGAACTGAAAATTCGATATTAAATATATCTTATAAACCATATAGACGCGTGACTGCTGTTTTCCTTCTATTTACAATTTTTAAATTAAAATTCATTTTTTTTGTTATCTTAGTGTTAAAATTTTAAGCTAATGTTAATTATTAAATGTCGGTGATATTTTTATTTAAAACTGTAACATTGTGATGTTAAATCGTTTTTACTACATTGAAATGGTTGCCTTATTGATGAAAAAAATCTCATTTTAACAATTAAACTCCGGAGAAGCATTACAATGATGAAGTATCACAAGATGTATATATATCTATATGTTATATTAATTCGAAGCAGTTTGTTGTTTAGAAATACATTACCAGTATATCTACGTAATGAAGAAAACAGAATATTGTTCTGTATAGAAATCTGTACGGTAGTAGGCGGCCATTTATAACTAACTGACAAGCAGTGCTGTATAGTAAACGTTACTCGTCAGCCTACGTTCTCTGAGGAGTAAGAAGATAGCAACATCTCTTGTCATTTCAGTGGTTTTCGTTACTCTCATTGGATTTTAGCAGTTTCTTTAACAGCTGTTTTCGCTTGTTTCGAATATTCCTTATTAATTAAGAACAGTATTGAACTTTGTAGTGCTATACATTTCATTAATAACTTGTGTTGATTGTCTGGTGGATTGTTATATATATTTTTTCGTGCCCTTATTTTAAAGTGATTACTTTAATAAGATACTGGAGTGACATAGTATTGATTTTACAACATATTTATTCTGGAGATATTATTGATTTGATATGAACACATTTGACCACTTACTGGTGTGACAAAATGTCGACAGATGATGAGACTGACGTGAAAAATAACAATTATATCCAATGGGAGTCTACAAGGAAAAAGAATCCAAACTGCACATGCACTTGGTAAATGTATTTCATTATCGTAATTTTAAAGATTTCAGATTGTTTCTATTTATTATTTAATGGTAATTTGTAAATAATAAACAACTATTTTGTTTACCACTGGTATCTGATACAGTTAGCTTTACCACTGGTATCTGATACAGTTAGCTTTACCACTGGTATCTGATACAGTTAGCTTTACCACTGGTATCTGATACAGTTAGCTTTACCACTGGTATCTGATACAGTTAGCTTTACCACTGGTATCTGATACAGTTAGCTTTACTACTGGTATCTGATACAGTTAGCTTTACCACTGGTATCTGATACAGTTAGCTTTACCACTGGTATCTGATACAGTTAGCTTTACTACTGGTATCTGATACAGTTAGCTTTACCACTGGTATCTGATACAGTTAGCTTTACCACTGGTATCTGATACAGTTAGCTTTACCACTGGTATCTGATACAGTTAGCTTTACTACTGGTATCTGATACAGTTAGCTTTACCACTGGTATCTGCATCAATGTTCTACATGTTTTTGCGCAGTTTAATTCTCACAGCTATTTCATCGACTGAGAGTGATTGATTTATCTCTTAATCATTGTATGTAACTTTGTGGTGCTCTTTTAACATTTTTTCTGAATCGTTAACATTTCTTTCTCTATGTTTTCGTGTAATAAGCTTGTTACATTGCCTACATTTTGTTTTGATGACAATCTGTATTGACTTGTATTCTTTCCAAGAATTTCTATATTTATTTTTTGTATACCGTGTATTTATATATTTTTCTACGTCTGATTGATTCATCTACAAGAATATTATTAGACATATATAAGTCATGCCATAGATATTTTACAATCGGCAATGTCCTATATCATGTTAAAATATTTTTACAATCGACAATGTTTTACATCATGTTATCGACATTTTACAATCGACAATGTTTTACATCATATTATCAACATTTTACAATCGACAATGTTTTACAACATATTATCAACATTTTACAATCGACAATGTTTTACCTCATGTTATCTACATCATATTATCAACATTTTACAATTGACATTGTTTTACATCATATTATCAACATTTTACAATCGACAATGGTTTACATCATATTATCAACGTTTTACAATCGACAATGTTTTACATCATATTATCAACATTTTACAATCGACAATGTTTTACCTCATGTTATCTACATCATATTATCAACATTTTACAATTGACATTGTTTTACATCATATTATCAACATTCTATAATCGATATTATCAACATTTTAGAATCGACAACGTTTTACATCATATTATCAACATTTTACAATCGACAATGTTCTACATCATGTTATCGACATTTTACAACAGACAATGTTCTACATCATGTTATCGACATTTTACAACAGACAATGTTCTGCATCATGTTATCAACATTTTACAACAGACAATGTTCTACATCATGTTATCGACATTTTACAACAAACAATGCTCTACATCATGTTATCGACATTTTACAACAAACAATGCTCTACATCATGCTATCGACATTTTACAACAGAGAATGTTCTACATCATGCTATCGACATTTTACAATAGACAATGCTCTACATCATGTTATCGACATTTTACAACAGACAATGTTCTACATCATGTTATTGACATTTTACAACAGACAATGCTTTACATCATGCTATCGACATTTTACAATAGACAATGTTCTACATCATGTTATCGACATTTTACAATAGACAATGCTCTACATCATGTTATCGACATTTTACAACAGACAATGCTCTACATCATGTTATCGACATTTTACAATAGACAATGCTCTACATCATGTTATCGACATTTTACAATAGACAATGCTCTACATCATGTTATCGACATTTTACAACAGACAATGCTCTACATCATGCTATCGACATTTTACAACAGACAATGTTCTACATCATGCTATCGACATTTTTCAACAGACAATGCTCTACATCATGTTATCGACATTTTACAACAGACAATGCTCTACATCATGTTATCGACATTTTACAATAAACAATGCTCTACATCATGTTATCGACATTTTACAACAGACAATGCTCTACATTATGCTATCGACATTTTACAACAGACAATGCTCTACATCATGCTATCGACATTTTTCAACAGACAATGCTCTACATCATGCTATCGACATTTTACAATAGACAATGTTCTACATCATGTTATCGACATTTTACAACAGACAATGCTCTACATCATGTTATCGACATTTTACAACATACAATGTTCTACATCATGTTATCGACATTTTACAATAGACAATGCTCTACATCATGCTATCGACATTTTACAATCGACAATGTTCTACATCATGCTATCGACATTTTATAACAGACAATGCTCTACATCATGTTATCGACATTTTACAACAGACAATGTTCTACATCATGTTATCGACATTTTACAATAGACAATGTTCTACATCATGTTATCGACATTTTACAACAGACAATGTTCTACATCATGTTATCGATATTTTACAACAGACAATGTTCTACATCATGTTATCGACATTTTACAACAGACAATGCTCTACATCATGTTATCGACATTTTACAACAATCAATGCTCTACATCATGCTATCGACATTTTACAATAGACAATGTTCTACATCATGTTATCGACATTTTACAATAGACAATGCTCTACATCATGTTTTCGACATTTTACAATAGACAATGCTCTACATCATGTTATCGACATTTTACAACAGACAATGCTCTACATCATGCTATCGACATTTTACAATAGACAATGCTCTACATCATGTTATCGACATTTTCCAATAGACAATGTTCTACATCATGCTATCGACATTTTACAATAGACAATGCTCTACATCATGCTATCGACATTTTACAACAGACAATGCTCTACACCATGTCATCGACATTTTACAATAGACAATGTTCTATATCATGTCATCGACATTTTACAACAGACAATGCTCTACACCATGTCATCGACATTTTACAACAGACAATGCTCTACATCATGTTATCGACATTTTACAACAAACAATGCTCTACATCATGCTATCGACATTTTACACCAGACAATGTTCTACATCATGCTATCGACATTTTACAATAGACAATGCTCTACATCATGTTATCGACATTTTACAACAGACAATGTTCTACATCATGTTATCGACATTTTACAACAGACAATGTTCTACATCATGTTATTGACATTTTACAACAGACAATGCTTTACATCATGCTATCGACATTTTACAATAGACAATGTTCTACATCATGTTATCGACATTTTACAATAGACAATGCTCTACATCATGTTATCGACATTTTACAACAGACAATGCTCTACATCATGTTATCGACATTTTACAATAGACAATGCTCTACATCATGTTATCGACATTTTACAACAGACAATGCTCTACATCATGCTATCGACATTTTACAACAGACAATGTTCTACATCATGCTATCGACATTTTTCAACAGACAATGCTCTACATCATGTTATCGACATTTTACAACAGACAATGCTCTACATCATGTTATCGACATTTTACAATAAACAATGCTCTACATCATGTTATCGACATTTTACAACAGACAATGCTCTACATTATGCTATCGACATTTTACAACAGACAATGCTCTACATCATGCTATCGACATTTTACAACAGACAATGTTCTACATCATGCTATCGACATTTTTCAACAAACAATGCTCTACATCATGTTATCGACATTTTACAACAGACAATGCTCTACATCATGTTATCGACATTTTACAATAAACAATGCTCTACATCATGTTATCGACATTTTACAACAGACAATGCTCTACATTATGCTATCGACATTTTACAACAGACAATGCTCTACATCATGCTATCGACATTTTTCAACAGACAATGCTCTACATCATGCTATCGACATTTTACAATAGACAATGTTCTACATCATGTTATCGACATTTTACAACAGACAATGCTCTACATCATGTTATCGACATTTTACAACATACAATGTTCTACATCATGTTATCGACATTTTACAATAGACAATGCTCTACATCATGCTATCGACATTTTACAATCGACAATGTTCTACATCATGCTATCGACATTTTATAACAGACAATGCTCTACATCATGTTATCGACATTTTACAACAGACAATGTTCTACATCATGTTATCGACATTTTACAATAGACAATGTTCTACATCATGTTATCGACATTTTACAACAGACAATGTTCTACATCATGTTATCGATATTTTACAACAGACAATGTTCTACATCATGTTATCGACATTTTACAACAGACAATGCTCTACATCATGTTATCGACATTTTACAATAGACAATGTTCTACATCATGTTATCGACATTTTACAATAGACAATGCTCTACATCATGTTTTCGACATTTTACAATAGACAATGCTCTACATCATGTTATCGACATTTTACAACAGACAATGCTCTACATCATGCTATCGACATTTTACAATAGACAATGCTCTACATCATGTTATCGACATTTTCCAATAGACAATGTTCTACATCATGCTATCGACATTTTACAATAGACAATGCTCTACATCATGCTATCGACATTTTACAACAGACAATGCTCTACACCATGTCATCGACATTTTACAATAGACAATGTTCTATATCATGTCATCGACATTTTACAACAGACAATGCTCTACACCATGTCATCGACATTTTACAACAGACAATGCTCTACATCATGTTATCGACATTTTACAACAAACAATGCTCTACATCATGCTATCGACATTTTACACCAGACAATGTTCTACATCATGCTATCGACATTTTACAATAGACAATGCTCTACATCATGTTATCGACATTTTACAACAGACAATGTTCTACATCATGTTATCGACATTTTACAACAGACAATGTTCTACATCATGTTATTGACATTTTACAACAGACAATGCTTTACATCATGCTATCGACATTTTACAATAGACAATGTTCTACATCATGTTATCGACATTTTACAATAGACAATGCTCTACATCATGTTATCGACATTTTACAACAGACAATGCTCTACATCATGTTATCGACATTTTACAATAGACAATGCTCTACATCATGTTATCGACATTTTACAACAGACAATGCTCTACATCATGCTATCGACATTTTACAACAGACAATGTTCTACATCATGCTATCGACATTTTTCAACAGACAATGCTCTACATCATGTTATCGACATTTTACAACAGACAATGCTCTACATCATGTTATCGACATTTTACAATAAACAATGCTCTACATCATGTTATCGACATTTTACAACAGACAATGCTCTACATTATGCTATCGACATTTTACAACAGACAATGCTCTACATCATGCTATCGACATTTTTCAACAGACAATGCTCTACATCATGCTATCGACATTTTACAATAGACAATGTTCTACATCATGTTATCGACATTTTACAACAGACAATGCTCTACATCATGTTATCGACATTTTACAACATACAATGTTCTACATCATGTTATCGACATTTTACAACAGACAATGCTCTACATCATGCTATCGACATTTTACAATCGACAATGTTCTACATCATGCTATCGACATTTTATAACAGACAATGCTCTACACCATGTTATCGACATTTTACAATAGACAATGTTCTACATCATGTTATCGACATTTTACAACAGACAATGTTCTACATCATGTTATCGATATTTTACAACAGACAATGTTCTACATCATGTTATCGACATTTTACAATAGACAATGCTCTACATCATGCTATCGACATTTTACAATAGACAATGTTCTACATCATGTTATCGACATTTTACAACAGACAATGCTCTACATCATGTTATCGACATTTTACAACAATCAATGCTCTACATCATGTTATCGACATTTTACAATAGACAATGTTCTACATCATGTTATCGACATTTTACAATAGACAATGTTCTACATCATGTTTTCGACATTTTACAATAGACAATGCTCTACATCATGTTATCGACATTTTACAACAGACAATGCTCTACATCATGCTATCGACATTTTACAATAGACAATGCTCTACATCATGTTATCGACATTTTACAACAGACAATGCTCTACATCATGTTATCGACATTTTCCAATAGACAATGTTCTACATCATGCTATCGACATTTTACAATAGACAATGCTCTACATCATGCTATCGACATTTTACAACAGACAATGCTCTACGCCATGTCATCGACATTTTACAATAGACAATGTTCTATATCATGTCATCGACATTTTACAACAGACAATGCTCTACACCATGTCATCGACATTTTACAACAGACAATGCTCTACATCATGCTATCGACATTTTTCAACAGACAATGCTCTACACCATGTCATCTACATTTTACAACAGACAATGTTCTATATCATGTCATCGACAGTTTACAACAGACAATGCTCTACATCATGTCATCGACATTTTACAACAGACAATGTTCTACATCATGTCATTGACATTTTACAATAGACAATGTTCTATATCATGTCATCGACATTTTACAACAGACAATGTTCTACATCATGGCATTGACATTTTACAATAGACAATGTTCTATATCATGTCATCGACATTTTACAATAGACAATGTTCTATATCATGTCATCGACATTTTACAATAGACAATGTTCTACATCATGCTATCGACATTTTACAATAGACAATGCTCTACATCATGTTATCGACATTTTCCAATAGACAATGTTCTACATCATGCTATCGACATTTTACAATAGACAATGCTCTACATCATGCTATCGACATTTTACAACAGACAATGCTCTACACCATGTCATCGACATTTTACAATAGACAATGTTCTATATCATGTCATCGACATTTTACAACAGACAATGCTCTACACCATGTCATCGACATTTTACAACAGACAATGCTCTACATCATGTTATCGACATTTTACAACAAACAATGCTCTACATCATGCTATCGACATTTTACACCAGACAATGTTCTACATCATGCTATCGACATTTTACAATAGACAATGCTCTACATCATGTTATCGACATTTTACAACAGACAATGTTCTACATCATGTTATCGACATTTTACAACAGACAATGTTCTACATCATGTTATTGACATTTTACAACAGACAATGCTTTACATCATGCTATCGACATTTTACAATAGACAATGTTCTACATCATGTTATCGACATTTTACAATAGACAATGCTCTACATCATGTTATCGACATTTTACAACAGACAATGCTCTACATCATGTTATCGACATTTTACAATAGACAATGCTCTACATTATGTTATCGACATTTTACAACAGACAATGCTCTACATCATGCTATCGACATTTTACAACAGACAATGTTCTACATCATGCTATCGACATTTTTCAACAGACAATGCTCTACATCATGTTATCGACATTTTACAACAGACAATGCTCTACATCATGTTATCGACATTTTACAATAAACAATGCTCTACATCATGTTATCGACATTTTACAACAGACAATGCTCTACATTATGCTATCGACATTTTACAACAGACAATGCTCTACATCATGCTATCGACATTTTTCAACAGACAATGCTCTACATCATGCTATCGACATTTTACAATAGACAATGTTCTACATCATGTTATCGACATTTTACAACAGACAATGCTCTACATCATGTTATCGACATTTTACAACATACAATGTTCTACATCATGTTATCGACATTTTACAACAGACAATGCTCTACATCATGCTATCGACATTTTACAATCGACAATGTTCTACATCATGCTATCGACATTTTATAACAGACAATGCTCTACACCATGTTATCGACATTTTACAATAGACAATGTTCTACATCATGTTATCGACATTTTACAACAGACAATGTTCTACATCATGTTATCGATATTTTACAACAGACAATGTTCTACATCATGTTATCGACATTTTACAACATACAATGCTCTACATCATGCTATCGACATTTTACAATAGACAATGTTCTACATCATGTTATCGACATTTTACAACAGACAATGCTCTACATCATGTTATCGACATTTTACAACAATCAATGCTCTACATCATGTTATCGACATTTTACAATAGACAATGTTCTACATCATGTTATCGACATTTTACAATAGACAATGCTCTACATCATGTTTTCGACATTTTACAATAGACAATGCTCTACATCATGTTATCGACATTTTACAACAGACAATGCTCTACATCATGCTATCGACATTTTACAATAGACAATGCTCTACATCATGTTATCGACATTTTACAACAGACAATGCTCTACATCATGTTATCGACATTTTCCAATAGACAATGTTCTACATCATGCTATCGACATTTTACAATAGACAATGCTCTACATCATGCTATCGACATTTTACAACAGACAATGCTCTACGCCATGTCATCGACATTTTACAATAGACAATGTTCTATATCATGTCATCGACATTTTACAACAGACAATGCTCTACACCATGTCATCGACATTTTACAACAGACAATGCTCTACATCATGCTATCGACATTTTTCAACAGACAATGCTCTACACCATGTCATCTACATTTTACAACAGACAATGTTCTATATCATGTCATCGACAGTTTACAACAGACAATGCTCTACATCATGTCATCGACATTTTACAACAGACAATGTTCTACATCATGTCATTGACATTTTACAATAGACAATGTTCTATATCATGTCATCGACATTTTACAACAGACAATGTTCTACATCATGGCATTGACATTTTACAATAGACAATGTTCTATATCATGTCATCGACATTTTACAATAGACAATGTTCTATATCATGTCATCGACATTTTACAATAGACAATGTTCTACATCATGTCATCGACATTTTACAACAGATAATGTTCTATATCATGTCATCGACATTTTACAACATACAATGCTCTACACCATGTCATCGACATTTTACAACAGACAATGCTCTACATCATGTTATCGACATTTTACAACAGACAATGCTCTACATCATGTCATCAACATTTTACAACAGACAATGCTCTACATCATGCTATCGACATCCTATGTCATGTTGTTGACATCTTACAATCTACGATGTTCTACGACATGTTGTAGACATTTTCAAATCGACGACAATGCGCTACATCATGTTATCGATATTTTACAATCAACAATGTCCTATACAATCTACGTCATATAATAGACACTTCACAATAATGGGTACATTTTGTAATGGGGAGTGTTCTAGGTCGTACTATATATATTTTTCAATTGATAATGTTTAAGTTTTGCAATATACATTTTACCATCGGCAATGTTCTAAACCATGCCATACATATTATACAATCGGCAATGCTCAAAGTCACAATATCAATTTGTAATAAGATTTCTGTTGTCTCTATATTACACAGAGGAGGAACATTGTAGCCGCTATAGAAGACTAAATGTTTCGTCCAACTCTTAATACTTTTCAGTGAATATCGATGACCCGGTTGACCGATTCCTTCCCTCATTTCTATAGTCTTTTATATATTATTGAACTTGTTCTCGTCCTGAATATAGCTGACATACTGCTTCTTGGGCGTTAAACAATAATCAATCAATCAATGATGTAACACAAACCTAATTAAACGTAGATGTTTATTGGATTTGTTTTTGTTGATATACTAACTAAAGATCCAACTAGCACCTAATTTTATTTACATTGTCGTAACAACTAATGATTAAACTTAAAGTAATATTACACCAGTTTTGGGTGAAGACAAATTTTCCCTGAAAATTCATTTGGAATACGGTGGTACCTTTACTAAGCTATTCATGCATGTTTCAAGTCGAAATATGCTCCCAACAACTAGAAATCTGCAAATCCGTGTGCATGTGTTTCGTCGTCGCCATTGTTGTGGAGACTAATTAACTTTCGGTTGTTTTGTTCCGACGATTGCCGATCATTATACCTCGTGAACAAAAGTTTTGGTCCGATGATTGCCGATCAAGAAAAGATAAACGGGTGTGTTCGATTTGCGTTTCAATTGTCTCTCTTTTTGAAACCTAACTGTCAAAAGTTGACATTTATTTTTATGTTGCTATGTTTTATTGATATATTTTGTAATGATAAGACTATTTGTAATATATTTATCGTATTTAAACATTGACAACCTTCTTCAAATAAAATTTGTTAAGAAATTTGCAGAATTAAAATAATAACCATACCAATGTCAAGGCGACGAATGTTTTACATAATGTTTAATATTTACAGTTTCAACTTGTTCAAGGAACCATTGGCTATTAACAGTATGACCTACTTAGTATAACTTTTGATCCTGCTTCTATAGGAGTAGTACCCAATCTATTTGTTTTTGAGATAGCTTAAAATGGGAGACTAAATTTTGTTAATTTTCGGCTTTAAATTTAGATTAGCTTTAACCCCAGAATGCTTTAAAATATAAACTTTTTGTTAGCTGCTCACCACATCATGATTTTTTACATTCGAACCTCAGTGCTACCTAGGTTATTTTTTATATTGGTATTTTACAGCCGTTTTTGCATATATTTTTGTTTGTGCAGTATTTATTTGAAGCATTTTTATGTTCTGTTATATCATGCCTTTTGTTGACTATATAAAGTATTGAAAACTTATTAGCCTTAATTCCTATTGCCATAAGCTCGAATCCCAGTGGAACAAACCTGAATATGTCTAAATCTCATTTTGTATCCATCGTCAACTAATTCAATCCCTTTCTGTAACAGGAGCGTGTTTGGATATGTCTCCTTGGTGGTTGCCAAGCAAAAAGCTCACAGACAGACAGACACAGGATCAAAAGTCATACTTTTTTCATATTTCAAACATCAAAAGTTATACTAAGTAGGCCATACTGTTAATAGCCAATGGTTCCTTGAACGAGTTGAAAATGTAAATATTAAACATTATATAAAACATTCGTCGCCTTGACAATGGTATGGTTATTATTTTAATTCTGCAAATTTCTTAACAAATTTTATTTGAAGAAGTTTGTCAATGTTTAAATACGATAAATATATTACAAATAGTCTTATCATTACAAAATATATTAATAAAACATATTAGCATAAAAATAAATGTCTACTTTTGACAGTCAGGTTTCCAAAAGGTAGATAATTTAAACACAAATCGAACACACCCGTTACACAATCTTCCCGAAAGAGTTCAAATATTGGGTCACGCGCATATCATTTGCATTATTGTTGTGCACAACAGAATAATCTGCTGTCAAATATTTTGCGATTTGCTCATAAATTCTGCTTTTGAGTGGATTTTTAATGTTATGCAGTTGATTTTAGTTAAATTAGGTGGCATATTAAGTACAAATATTTAATCCAAAAATTCCACGATAATCTCCTTTCATATTACTTTAATTAATTATATGACAACACTGAGGAATTACATGTATAGTTAATTGATCATGTGGTGTCGTGGGCAATCCCATGCACAAGACGTTCCTTTAGTTTCATATTTAAACGCTCAACTTCAAAATAAATTGACATCTTTCTTGCATCATTCTGCGTGTATATGATATTAAATTGTATTGATTATTTCTATTTATATCTCTGTTTATCTGTTTAAATATTAATAATTTGAATTGGTCTTTTGATTTCATTCATAATGAATTTGATAATCATATCGATTATAATATAAGATTTATTCTTCTGTTTATCTTGCCTCTATGTTTGTATTTTTGTTGATTTGATATATGGATTCCGCTTTACTCAAAAATCTTTTTTTTTACTTACATTATCTTTATTTGTAAATGGTGATTTTTCGTGTTAAACCACATTTTTTCGATTATTATTGAACGGTTCTACAATCTCTTCATATGATACATCCCATGGGTGCACAGCCTAAGTGTGTTTATTGTTTATACACTATTGCTGAAAGGTACCTTTTATCTCATCTGAAGCCAACAATAATAAAATAAATCATTTATTATCACTATCATTCAACCATCCAGAAGTATAACAACAAGCTTCTACACTGGAATCAATAAAGCATATCATATTTAGAAAACGTGCTAATTTGTTTTCTATATGCCATTCACCCAAAAATATGTAACCTTCAAATTCTATTTGTTTAGTGTTAATGAAGGAGTAATTCAAATTCTATTTTAAGAATTTAAATTTTGTGTTTATCATCATAAACTAACAGTAAACCAATGTTGTTTATGATTTATATAATAGTTCTGTCGATTGCTTTGAGAACTTAAATTCAAATGTGGAATGCATTTACCGAAGAATTAATTATAATAACTTTAATACAAAGTAACCGAGAAACAAAACGCCTAAACAACATTGCACAAATACGAGCTTGAGATGATCTGGTATCAGGATATCATTTGTCAATATTTGAAACTATAATGGAACTTTTAAATTACTGAATGTAGTTTGAATATTCAATTCTCAAAAGACGTGACATTTTCTCCAAAAATTATAGCTCCTTTCCTTTTCATGAACGTATGTAAAAGTGTACTGATATATACTTCACAATGTTCACACGATGTAATTACACCCCCCTTTTTCTCAGTCCATACATGGATGTAAATGAAATCAACATGACCAGACTCATTTCATGTTTCATTTCACCAATCAATAATCAGTAATCCTCAACTTGTCTAGTGGCAGTGGCTTATACCCAGTGATAAATGGATCCATTGATTTGGTTCGTATCTGTAGGAAAGTAATTTACAATTGAACCATCTCTCTTATAACCTCCATTTTGTCAATCAGAACAGTCATGTGTCTATACAGTGTGTTTTTGTGTCATGGTTTTGGACTCTTACTCTGTTACAACATAATATTTTGTTAAGGTACCTGTTGGCATTAAATGTGTTTCTAATTAACAAAATTCCGGCTATAAGCATCTTGAATCTCCTAACGAGAAATGAAGATCGCTGGCTCTCTGCCAACTATCAAGTATTTACATCCCGTACATACCTTGGTTTCTAGTAAACAATTTATTTTCCATCTAATCAGATGTAGAGCAGCATCTTCAAATATTACTCCCAAAGTCAATAGTAGCTAAATATTGTTACGTTGTACAAGTGCATTAATTACAATATCACATAGGTGTTCGGTGCAATACCCACACAGTGAATGTCATTCAAGATTGAAATTTAGTATAACTTTGGTATTTATTGAAACATTGTGTTGTTATCTTGAGAAGATGTAGGGTCGGCACATGCTGCGGTTCTTAAGGATTCTATCAATAATGTCAATTGTTTTGTTTCCTTGGTGTATTACCCCAAGAGATGTTGATTGTTTCTAGTTCAAATGTATTCTCCAAATAGAATAGAAGATTAAACATGCTACTTCAGAAGCGAAGCTTACAGTCCGAAATTATAAGTTAAAAGTGTTTGAGAACAAGCAAACAATAGAGCCTAAACTGGACCACACTGGCTAAAGCTGTCTGAGGGAGATAAACTTCAATTGTAAACAATGGCTAAAGCTGTCCGAGGGAGATAAACCTCAATTGTAAACACTGGCTAAAGCTGTCTGAGGGAGATAAACCTCAATTGTAAACACTGGCTAACGCTGTCTGAGGGAGATAAACCTCAATTGTAAACACTGGCTAACGCTATCTGAGGGAGATAAACCTCAATTGTAAACAATGGCTAAAGCTGTCCGATGGAGATAAACTTCAATTGTAAACAATGGCTAAAGCTGTCCGAGGGAGATAAACCTCAATTGTAAACACTGGCTAAAGCTGTCTGAGGGAGATAAACCTCAATTGTAAACACTGGCTAACGCTGTCTGAGGGAGATAAACCTCAATTGTAAACACTGGCTAAAGCTGTCTGAGGGAGATAAACCTCAATTGTAAACACTGGCTAAAGCTGTCTGAGGGAGATAAACTTCAATTGTAAACACTGGCTAAAGCTGTCCGAGGGAGATAAACCTCAATTGTAAACACTGGCTAAAGCTGTCCGAGGGAGATAAACCTCAATTGTAAACACTGGCTAACGCTGTCTGAGGGAGATAAACCTCAATTGTAAACACTGGCTAAAGCTGTCTGAGGGAGATAAACCTCAATTGTAAACACTGGCTAAAGCTGTCTGAGGGAGATAAACCTCAATTGTAAACACTGGCTAAAGCTGTCCGAGGGAGATAAACCTCAATTGTAAACACTGGCTAAAGCTGTCCGAGGGAGATAAACCTCAATTGTAAACACTGGCTAAAGCTGTCTGAGGGAGATAAACTTCAATTGTAAACACTGGCTAAAGCTGTCCGAGGGAGATAAACCTCAATTGTAAACACTGGCTAAAGCTGTCCGAGGGAGATAAACCTCAATTGTAAACACTGGCTAAAGCTGTCTGAGGGAGATAAACCTCAATTGTAAACACTGGCTAAAGCTGTCCGAGGGAGATAAACCTCAATTGTAAACACTGGCTAAAGCTGTCTGAGGGAGATAAACCTCAATTGTAAACACTGGCTAAAGCTGTCCGAGGGAGATAAACCTCAATTGTAAACACTGGCTAACGCTGTCTGAGGGAGATAAACCTCAATTGTAAACACTGGCTAAAGCTGTCTGAGGGAGATAAACCTCAATTGTAAACACTGGCTAAAGCTGTCTGAGGGAGATAAACCTCAATTGTAAACACTGGCTAAAGCTGTCTGAGGGAGATAAACCTCAATTGTAAACACTGGCTAAAGCTGTCTGAGGGAGATAAACCTCAATTGTAAACACTGGCTAAAGCTGTCTGAGGGAGATAAACCTCAATTGTAAACACTGGCTAAAGCTGTCTGAGGGAGATAAACCTCAATTGTAAACACTGGCTAAAGCTGTCTGAGGGAGATAAACCTCAATTGTAAACAATGGCTAAAGCTGTCTGAGGGAGATAAACCTCAATTGTAATATCATTTTACTTTATAAGGAAAACTGTAAATTGTAATTATACATCAGTTTCGCAACACTGGAGGAAGCCAACCGTCCTTTCGTACATCACAAACTGTATCGTATGAGGTTGTACTGAATATACATCGTTTCAAGTAAGAGTCGAAATCACAAAAGCTTAGCGACTATAAGTAAATCTAGCAATGATACGAACGCGCCGTGAAAATAAGACCATCGGATATGATTTGAAATAGACATGCTCATTTGCTATTTATATCTTATATTTATTTTTGTCCTGAGATGTAAGGCGTGTATTATGTATTATGTATTATGATTGAGGTCTGTCAGAAGAAATACGATATATCAAATAAACTATATGATTATTTGCATTATTAAAATCTGATAAACAGTAGCCCCCCCTCCAATATTTTTTTTCCATTATCAGACATGTTGGTCAATATTCGCCATTACTGAAATGAATCAGGTTTTTATCCTTTACTTCTTCATGCAAAGTATTTATTAAATCTGATAAAATTAAGAATTGTATCTTTTGCATGAGCAAGAATCCATAACTACCTAATTCCACTTACAATTTTCCCCACCGCCGGGCAGTAAGGGGTAACCGCAGGGCAGTCAGAGGTAACCGCAGGGCAGTCAGAGGTAACCGCAGGGCAGTAAGGGGTAACCACAGGGCAGTAAGAGGTAACCACAGGGCAGTAAGGGGTAACCGCAGGGCAGAAAGAGGTAACCGCAGGGCAGTAAGGGGTAATAATTTATGTAGATTTTTACGTTTGGTTTTTATCGTCTTTGCAATGAAATATCACAAGATCCATTCTCAAAAATATATCGTTTCCATGGAGTATTGCAAGAGACATGTTTTTCGTTTCCATGGAGTATTGTAAGAGACGTGTTTGTTGTGTCTATGGTATATTCAGTGTATTGTGATTGCCATTGTTAACTTGGGTTTCTCTTGTCTAAGACAGACGGTCATCCTATATGTCAACATTTATGAAATAAATCGCTATATGTATCAAGTTCTATCGGGTTAATTCTATAAAAGTACATGATCTGTTATTAAATTAGCTGTATTTCTCTTCGATTGACATTTGGAGAGAAGAAATCGATACGATATTACTTAAGTCTATTGTCTGCTATGATATTTCAATAACATCACATCCTCCATGGATGCTGCTTGTAGTCCTTATAGAATTGCATCTGTATTAATATAGTATTGAACGACATGTATATACAAAAATAATCTTTGTCAATATTTGTATAGAATGGATGCAGCCACTATTACCCCTGTAGTGATTGCCCCCGTTGTAAAGCGGTAGATATCCAAATAATATATATATATAGGACTGAAGTCTTCGAACTCATGTTTGAATCGTTAATTAATGTAGTCTGTGGTTGTAATAAGAGGTATTTCTTCGCTTATAAAATGGATGATTACTATTGTCGTCTGTGTAACATTTACAATCACATTCAGTGTGGTATTTATTGTTTTATTTATTTTTTTTATCCACGAAATATTAGTTTCTCTTTATTTTATGAAATATGAGATCTCGTTGTGACTACAAAACAAGCTTGATAGAGGTATATTCTCATGTTGTACATATAAGACAGTAAATACATTAACAGTATAGTTGTCGCTATACACCAGTCCATGATTTTTCTATGGCAGTCTTAATATCTCTTTTTCTTGTGAAACTGGAAGGAAAAATGTCCATAAATAGACCGAACAATATATGTAACGTTCAGGACCGGTTTAAAACGATTTTTGTTCGTTTAATATATCCACAAAACAATGATAATATGAGAATGTATTGTGATAGACAATTCCCTGCTTCAAACGTAAATGATAACCTCCCTTTTCTCACGGCAATGCACGTTGCTCGACCTATTTCGACTCTTGTATAGAACATTCTAATGTAGTTGTTTAATATTCCTGGTTTCTGATTGGACAATGCTGTAATTTTCAAGGTATCAATTCCACGGTTGAAATGTCATGAGATATTTTTTTAGAATTTTAGCCGATTACCGCTTACGTCATCTTGTCAATAATGTGGCAATACACATGATTACATTAGAATGGAGATAACTGTGTTGTATTTGAAAATTTCACGGCATCAATTGTGGATTTAATGCTGCAATGTTTACAGTATCAATTCCACGGTTGAAATAGCATGAGATATTTTTAGAATTTTAGTTGATTACCGCTTACGTCATCTTGTCAATAATGTGGCAATACACATGATTACATTAGAATGGAGATGACTGTATTTTGATCAGCTTATTTGTACATTTTAATTCATACATTACATAAATTCAACTAATAAACAATTTCACACGTTTCTTGACATGCATGTTTCAATGTATTAATTATGCATAGACATGAATTATTTATGCTTATAATATTCGTTGACCCTCTATACTATATATTTGTTACTCTTTATGTCGGATTAATGAAAGTACTAACCTTGAATAATAAAAATAATCATTTGGCCACAAGACAGTTTGGTTTGAAATAGATCAACAAAATGGATCGACAATAGATTGGGATGTAACAATAACCGTGCCAACAAACCCACCTGTCGATAATAACTTAAAATGTAACAATAAATGTATCAACAAACCCTTATGTCGGTAATTATCGATAACTGAAGTCGACAATAGCTTGTGTCCAATAACTGTCCAACAAACCCGTCTCCCGGCTATTGTCGACAACTGAAGTCGACTATAAATTGAGATGTAACAATAATTGTGGCAACAAACTCGTCTATCGGTAATTGTCGACAACAAACTCGTCTATCGGTAATTGTCGACAACAAGCTCGTCTATCGGTAATTGTCGATAACTTCAGATGCAACAATAACCGTATAAACAAACCTTTTTCCCGGCTATTGTCGACAACTGGGGTAGACAATAGTTTGGGATGCAACATTGACCGTGTCAAAAACCATAGGTCTCACCGTCTGTCAGTAAACATGCTGTTCGTACATGTTTACTGTCTGTTGCCTCGATTATTGTTTTATCTTTCAACGCCTTTTATTTATTCTCATACACATGGTTTTGTCTATCATATTTCTTGAAGACAAACAATTTTTTTTATTGCATTTATCAATATTTTATGAGTATCAACAGTTTTTTCAACACCGTATCTGTTTCTCGATACAGCCGCCCGATTACAGAGACCCGTGACCCAGATTAGCAGGTTCCAGCAGTTTTTTCTTAATACTGTTGTTTAACAAGCTGTGATCATTTTGTGTGGTCACATACTCCATATCACTGTGTACCACGCCTTTTATTTATTCTCATACACAAGTTGTGATCATTTTGTGTGGTCACATACTCCATATCACTGTGTACCACGCCTTTTATTTATTCTCATACACAAGCTGTGATCATTTTGTGTGGTCACATACTCCATATCACTGTGTACCACGCCTTTTATTTATTCTCATACACAAGTTGTGATCATTTTGTGTGGTCACATACTCCATTTCTCTGTGCACCATTAGATATGTGTTTCCGTATTTTATACTTGCACTGCGTGAATGTTGAATGTAAAGTCATTATTTTATTTTCAGTTTTGTTTCGTTTGTTGTTTTTATTCTAATGTCATAAATACTTTGATAGATAATTCCTTTGATCGTTCGCTGTTTTCTATTCACAGTATCATTCTCGTGTGGTTAGACATAAAAGGAGGAGATAGTAAGATATATGCCGATGAGATCATTTAATTGTAGAGTCACGATCTAATTGGTATTCAGCAAATTGCCCATGTTCATTTCTTGACTGTAAAAGGCCATTTACATTCAATTTGAACGTAATGCTACAGGCAACGATACGAATGAAAATCATTACTAATCAATTTCTATAAAAGTAGGTATATGTGAAACCTACATGTTAACATATAAGTCAGTATTAATCACGTTTTTAAGCTCTTATTTATACATTGCTGTGTATTTTAAAAGATCTTTTAAAATATTGTTGCAGAGAAGAAATATTATAATAAAAAATATGTCCTATTCAAATACATCTACGATATACAGTATGTGGCCAAAAGTATTGCCACATGTAAAAAAAATCCCTATATAATCAACCAAAACCATATGTTTTCAAAAATATATTGTGAAGTCATTTCTGGATAGATTTTAACCAATTTTACTCCAAAACATTCAGAATTGTTTATATTTTGACTGTTTATTTGCTCATTATGTTTATATGAGTGGTTTTTATTTGTACATAATTTAAACATAACAAATAAAAATTGACTTTGATTTTCCTATATATTTCAACTAAAAAAAAATCCTAAAAATTAACAATCCTGTTTAAACTATGTACAAATAAAAACCACTCATATAAACATAATGAGCAAATATACAATCAAAATATAGACAATTCTGAAATTTGTTAAAATCTTTCCAGAAATGACTTCACAATAATGTTTTGAAAACATGGTTTTGGTTGATTATATAGGGATTTTTTTTACATGTGGCAATACTTTTGACCACATGCTGTATAACTACATAATAAACACAATTATCTGTACATAATCATTACTCTACACATTTAAGCAGTTAGGTATCAGGAAATATGCAATTGTATGGCTGGTAGAGTATTTAAATCCTAAAGTGATATTACATCTATTATAGATGAGTGGCATATTGTTTACGAACGTGATTGGAAATGTATTTTATGACTTATGATTTGGTGCCTTTTATTTAGCTTACCAAACGACCATAAAACGGTACTAAAATAATTCAAATTGAGATTGAGGTTTATGACTTCTAATGATAATTATTGTTTATTTTCTATCCATGTAGCCATGACACAATATTAAAGAATAAGTCCGAGAATAAAGTGACATTCTGTGATATACCTAAAGCCACTGAACACACTGCCGAACAAACCATTACATATTCCGAGATACTAGTACTAGACAGCCCTCCATCAGGACATAAACCTATACACCGAAGTGTCAGGTAAGGCAGCATCACCCAGAATCTGCATGGGATGAATCGTTTCCTTTTTATTGCTTACCTTTCTTGTTTTGATATCGTGGGTTGTAGTTTTGTTCTTTTCGTTCTTATCGCATGTTAATTTCTTTTGTTTTTTTTCGTAATGTTTTGCAAAAATTTATCAAAAACCACGATGTCTTTTTTTTCAAGCTTAACATGAAATGGCAAGATGCAAGGTGAAATATATGCATCATTTACGTCATATATAATTGCAATAAATCACCAAAATTAATTTTTTCCAACTTTCTTCATATTATTTTTTAAGTTGCATCAGACAATAATTAGATGTCTTGCAGTTAGGTATGTTGAAGATTTTTCTGTAGAAAACATGTGTATCCTATGGGATATTAAAATTAAAGACGTGTAATCCAATGTTTTCAAGTGCTGTTATTGTAATCATTATGTCTAAATTGTTGTCTTTAACGTCACATAGGGATGCTTTTCTTTGGAACTAATCAACAGTTTATTATTAAAGATTTAATCAAATCACACGACAAATTTGTTTCTATAGCAACACTTAATTGTAAAGTATTGTTATAACGGATTTACATTTATACAGAATTTCTCACACCAAACTTCAGATTAAATTAGACGTCTGTCACATACATGTTCTGCATTGTATTGAACTCCCACAAATATTTTCACATTTATTTTGTCTTTGAATGAACAAATGAACTATTGACCATTTCTGTTTTGTCTCTTATTGATTTGGTATTAATGGTGAAAAAAACATATTTAGCAAAAAATGAAAAACAAAAAATACCACACTGTCGAACAATGCCAAAATCAAATATCAAAATCGTAGAAAGAGGCAAAACGATACCACTAACACACAAATATATGACAGCTCATGAGATGGATGTAATGGGGATCAAATAAATTTACTTTCGAATTTTTCTAATCCACCATTTCAAGTTATATTTAGGAAGTATAATACTGTTGCATGTCATCAAGTGGATGTTAATACTTTATTAATATTTGTTCCCGTTCTATTTCTATTTTGTATTTTGAATTTCACTAATATTCACGTTTACCTCCAGAAAAGGGTTTTATTATGAAAAAACAAGCATCATTACTTATAAAGAACTGTATCGGGTATAATAACATTTCTTTTATTTCGGCATCATTGTTATTTAATATGTGTGTTATGCCCGAGTATTTCGTTTGAGTAAATAGGTATGACGTCCTTCTCCAGATCTACATCGTACAGTCAAACCTTCCCATAAAGTTACCTCTATTAAGCAGTCACCTGTATTAAGAAGTCATCTTTAAGAGGTCACCTGTCTTATAAGGCTACTTTTTCCTTGTCCCAAAGGTCATGACCTCTTAACACAGGTTTGGCTGTATATTATATATTTCTATAACGACATCATAGGTGTTTATAGTCCGTGTCTTATCGTGTGTTTCCCTTCAGACTCTAGGTAGCACAGCCAAAATAGAAAAAAATAAATATTGTGTATGATGATAATATTCTAAGGCGTAAAAGTTCTTTATAATTCGTGCTCTATCGGGTTCGTTACTCATTATATTTTTATGTAATGAATTGGATCAATTTGCAGTAATTGGCTCCTTTGCACCATCTTAGTGATCTGGTATTTATATTATAAATACAAGTACTTATCACATAATGTGTTGCTCATAATCAGCTAATGACTGTCAATTACAGAATTAATACTGTGTTTATCAACGACGTAGAATCTCTGTGTATCTTTCTTATTATTAAACCAATTTCATAAGGACTACATCATGTTGTATACCATCAAAAATATTGTTGTATTAATACAAAACATGAATGGGGATGAATAAAGTGACCGAGCATTGACCCCATGAATATAACAATGGCTCAAAACCAATATACGTCGTACTTTGAAATGAATCTTTTTAAAAAGACGGATATGTTATCACTTAAAACTAATAACTGCAGCCAATGCCATGATTGATTCAATTGATTTTGATTAGCCCTTTAGTATCTTCAATCTCTTCTTAAACTTGATTCAACGACGTATTAGTAGGAAATACATATTTACGGTCGTAAAATTAATTATATTACAACATTCTCTTGAAAATACGAAAAAAGTGTTTCAATCTTCCACAGTACCTCATATTTGATAAGTATAATTATGTTTTCTCTAAACAGCATGCATTTATGTAAAAAAGTTGTATTTGTCCAAATATTGAAGTGTCCGTGGCACTTTGAAAACATCTGAAACAGTATCCAATTTAATATACAATGTGACCCATATTTAGGAACAACACAATCTATTGCAGATTGACCCAGGACTTCTAAAGTATAAAGTCTTGTTCTCCTCTCGTCTAAAAATCAGCTGTACGCTTCATGGAAAGGAAATATGGTTCAAGATGGAGAATAGCTACTAATCATGGTCTTTTTCGTGTACAGTGAGTTCAGTTAAGATGAGAGATGATTGTTCGTTTTGTTGATATTGGTGGAATTGATGACCATCACTGTTTAAGCTTTCTTTTCATAATCTAACAATATTTTTGTGCTTTTTGGGGATCTTCTTTTACTGCTTGTCATATAGTTTCGTCAGTTTTGTATCAACCATTTATCTGATAAGAAAACGATATTCCTTGCAATATAAGAGATGGCAAGTACGATTATTATATGAAGTTATTGACTTGGCATAGCTACAATAAAAAATTCTGGAATTGAATTTCCAGTTATTTTAGAACTTTCTTGTTTTATATTTAGCTTCAAGTCATAAGATTCAATCAAATATATCGGCCAATTTATCTGTTTCAACTTTCAAGCTAAATCATGTACATTAAATTCCAATTACGCTGTTTAACTTCTAATGTTTGTTTGTTTGTTTGTTTGTTTGATGGTGTTTAACGCCACTTTCAACGAATGGTACCAATAAAATAGGACTCTAACTTCATTGTGACTGTTTCCTATTGTTTTGTTAAATATCCTCATCAGTATCATTGCTCTTCTTGTTCTCTAAAATTGTTTTCTTGTTCAAGTATTTATAGAATTTCAAATTTACCGATAAATGGGGACGTTTTGGTAGATTCTAAGTCTTATCCTATTTTAGATAATATTCACATAATCTTTCATCAGCAAAAGAAATCCAAAGTGTATACATTAACATTTCGTCAATAGGAGATGCATGGTAACAAACTAAGTAGCTCCGTGACTGCAGCCTGTTTATTATAGATGTCATCTAGCTCAGATGTGATCCTAATTTCGGAGTAGCATAGGATCAATAACAATGGCGAGAACTAATGTTGAAGGGGTATTCTAAAACAAAGAACATTCCACATTACACACAGGCAATAAAAACCAAACCACATCACAACGGGAACAACCACAATTGGAGGGTGAGGTCAGGTATCCGTTAAAGATCTAATAGTTGTATTACAATGATGACGGCTTCAATCAAAATATTCTCTGTTTCGATCACTATTAGCTGCATTTTACGTAAGAATGGTTAAAACACCATCACTATTGTATTAAAGTTGTTGTAATGTGATACGGTTGTCATGATATATCAACTAAGATTGGCTAAACTGAAAGTCGGGTTTTCATTTCATCCTCTGGTAAACAACTGTTGAGATAGTATTGAATTTCCAATACTTGTAACTCACCGTAGACTGGTAATTTGTTTTTATATTTTGTGAGTTTACTATATATATTGTAAGGGAAATAACTCCATTTGTCTTAAGAAAATGCCTTCTACAACGAACGCCTTTATGTTTTGCTACTACATAAAAATGTATTTAAAATAGAGAGTATGTCAAATCAAAGCAAAATATCATTTTTCACCTATTTTCTTTTAATGTGAATGTAGATCCAAATTTGATGGGCATTACATCGAACGTATGTGTATCACTATACATGTCTACCAAAGATGTAATCCCCTATGAAACCCAGGGTAGTTTTTCCGATGCGATCGAGGTTAGTTGTTCGGGAAAAATAAAATGCATTGCCCGTTCGTAGGACAAAACAGGTACGAGTGTCTCGTGTATGAGAAATTCCCCTTCTCTTTGCACGTACAAAACTTGCAACAGCTCATTAAGAGAAACTGTTGTCGTTAACGATCCGTTTCAAAGCAACATACATGTATTATATTATCTTCTCCCTAAAGGAATCAAACCCTTTGCCTATGGCCGTCACAGTGATACTTTTGTACCTTTTCTTAATTGTATATATTATTGGTGCATTACATGTTGACAAATTAATAAATTGAGGTAATCGATCATCCTTATACAAGATCCTAATAGGTGCACACCTGTTTGTCTTAGAAAGGGAAAGGTATGTTGATGTTTCCAGAGATAAAAGCTGTGCTTGGCCATTGTGTTGTCTGTTCTTCTTCGATTTACGGATTTTGATTACCCTTTTGGTATTTTCAAACACTTCTTTGGGTTGTAAATCTAAAGAAATTGAAAAACGAACATTTTTTCCCTAAGATGTAATAGCTAATCCTAAATAAAAGAACAATACAATGAAAAGAAAAAAATACCACACTGTCGGAACATTTCCAAAATGACATATCAAAATCGCAGAAAGAGACAAATTCGATACCCCTAGCACACATATACATGAGCTACAATGTTATAGAGAGGGTAATTTGAAAACAAAACAAAAAAATTATATAAATGCATAAAAGAATCCAGTATTATCAATCAAATTAATTAAATAATTAATTCCACATCAAAAGTACTTCTTATACTATCTTACTGGTTTACTAATAACTTAAAAACCAGAGAAGATTCATAATTATAATTATATGACGTATGTATATTCCTATTGTTCTTCTTGTTAATTTTGAACCTATGACATTTCTTGTTAATGATTTTGAGCCAATAAAATATACGTATTTGTTATAAGTAATATTTTGACAGTTTTTGTGTTTCATCAATAACGCATCTGAATTTAATCTTATGTGGTTATTAAGCACATAAATATTTATCGATAGGTATCTTGTGTTCCCAATGTTGCCAGTTTTTCTGGAGTGTCCATTCTTGACTGTCCCTTCGGTTTCTCTAACGTTTATTTATTCCATCAAAGACATAGTATTATTGAAAATACATATTATGACAAGACATCTTAATTACATCCAACAAGATTGTGTTTTATTTCTAAGTACATTTTATTTTCTATTATTTTTGTAAAATTAATAAATAGTAGTAAATGGTAGATTTTTAACCACAGACACCACATGTCTTGATCAACGTATCATTACCCCCGCTTTTTCAGTGGGGTTCGTGTTGCTCCAGCTATAGTTTTATGTGTAATGTTTTGTAGATCGTTGTTTGTCATTTTCTTCTTTTTCTTTTGGCCATTGTATTGTCTGTCCTTCTTCGATTTACGACTTGTGTTTGCCCCTTTGGTATCTTCAATCTTTTTTTACTATTTACACTAACATTCGATAGTAAAAAAAGTTTGAAATTCATTTTCAAGAACACAACATATTATTTTTTATACTTGAGAACTGATAATTCAAAATATCTTGTAATTTTTTAACAGAAATTTATTCCTCACGTTACAATTTACATTGCATTCATATGAAATTGTGTTTCTACCTTTCTAATCAACAATATCAATGCAGGGGGGATAATTCTACTTTGACTCGGGAAACACCATGTTGTAATGTGGTTTTATTTTGGCATGTGGAATTTTTGTTTCACATTTGTTTTATACATCAATGATTTAAACAATAGATAATAGTACAAACTTATGACAATATGACTTAAGATAAACAACTATTAATTAGGAGGTTAAATGTTCATACAAACTTGTGACAATATGACTTAAGATAAACAACTATTAATTAGGAGGTTAAATGTTCATACAAACTTGTGACAATATGACCTAAGATAAACAACTATTAATTAGGAGGTAAAATGTTCATGCAAACTTATGACAATATGACTTAAGATAAACAACTATTAATTAGGAGGTTAAATGTTCATACAAACTTATGACAATATGACTTAAGATAAACAACTATTAATTAGGAGGTTAAATGTTCATACAAACTTGTGACAATATGACTTAAGATAAACAACTATTAATTAGGAGGTTAAATGTTCATACAAACTTGTGACAATATGACTTAAGATAAACAACTATTAATTAGGAGGTTAAATGTTCATACAAACTTATGACAATATGACTTAAGATAAACAACTATTAATTAGGAGGTTAAATGTTCATACAAACTTATGACAATATGACCTAAGATAAACAACTATTAATTAGGAAGTTAAATGTTCATACAAACTTATGACAATATGACTTAAGATAAACAACTATTAATTAGGAGGTTAAATGTTCATACAAACTTATGACAATATGACTTAAGATAAACAACTATTAATTAGGAGGTTAAATGTTCATACAAACTTATGACAATATGACTTAAGATAAACAACTATTAATTAGGAGGTTAAATGTTCATACAAACTTGTGACAATATGACTTAAGATAAACAACTATTAATTAGGAGGTTAAATGTTCATACAAACTTATGACAATATGACTTAAGATAAACAACTATTAATTGGGAGGTTAAATGTTCATACAAACTTATGACAATATGACTTAAGATAAACAACTATTAATTAGGAGGTTAAATGTTCATACAAACTTGTGACAATATGACTTAAGATAAACAACTATTAATTAGGAGGTTAAATGTTCATACAAACTTGTGACAATATGACTTAAGATAAACAACTATTAATTAGGAGGTTAAATGTTCATACAAACTTGTGACAATATGACTTAAGATAAACAACTATTAATTAGGAGGTTAAATGTTCATACAAACTTATGACAATATGACTTAAGATAAACAACTATTAATTGGGAGGTTAAATGTTCATACAAACTTATGACAATATGACTTAAGATAAACAACTATTAATTAGGAGGTTAAATGTTCATACAAACTTGTGACAATATGACTTAAGATCAACAACTATTAATTAGGAAGTTAAATGTTCATACAAACTTATGACAATATGACTTAAGATAAACAACTATTAATTAGGAGGTTAAATGTTCATACAAACTTGTGACAATATGACTTAAGATAAACAACTATTAATTAGGAGGTTAAATGTTCATACAAACTTATGACAATATGACTTAAGATAAACAACTATTAATTACGAGGTTAAATGTTCATACAAACTTATGACAATATGACTTAAGATAAACAACTATTAATTAGGAGGTTAAATGTTCATACAAACTTATGACAATATGACTTAAGATAAACAACTATTAATTAGGAGGTTAAATGTTCATACAAACTTATGACAATATGACTTAAGATAAACAACTATTAATTAGGAGGTTAAATGTTCATACAAACTTATGACAATATGACTTAAGATAAACAACTATTAATTAGGAGGTTACATGTTCATACAAACTTATGACAATATGACCTAAGATAAACAACTATTAATTAGGAAGTTAAATGTTCATACAAACTTATGACAATATGACTTAAGATAAACAACTATTAATTAGGAGGTTAAATGTTCATACAAACTTATGACAATATGACTTAAGATAAACAACTATTAATTAGGAGGTTAAATGTTCATACAAACTTACGACAATATGACTTAAGATAAACAACTATTAATTAGGAGGTTAAATGTTCATACAAACTTATGACAATATGACTTAAGATAAACAACTATTAATTAGGAGGTTAAATGTTCATACAAACTTGTGACAATATGACTTAAGATAAACAACTATTAATTAGGAGGTTAAATGTTCATACAAACTTATGACAATATGACCTAAGATAAACAACTATTAATTAGGAGGTTAAATGTTCATACAAACTTATGACAATATGACTTAAGATAAACAACTATTAATTAGGAAGTTAAATGTTCATTCTTATTTGTCATTTTTAAACAACAGATGCTATTTTTGGAGAGTAAAATTGGTTTATGGTATTTAACGCCACTTTCAACATTTTTTGGAGAGTATACTTATATCATAAGTTCGATGTGAAAAAAAAGATATGCGAATTTATTTCAGGACCTTATATTCAAAATTCAGACAAGTTCACATTTTTAATTCATGTTTATGAAATGACAGTTCTAAACAATGATGGTTATCAATTCCTCCAATATTTACACGACAATATTAGTGTTCTAATAAATTAAATGCTGTATGACATGCTTGACTAATTTTAGGGGGGTGCACACCCATCATGCTACCATTGAATTACGACATTTCTTCACCATACACTGGCGGTAAACTGATCGTGGTAACTGCAGTTTAAATACGACGATCACAACATGGCGGAAGTAGAAATAGGTAAGATCGTTTTCTGCTAATTTCTCCATTCTAACGTGTTGTTGTCAAGAATTACTCAGCCGCAAGGTTGATCTGTGCGATTTTGTTGTATGTGTGTGTTCTTGATACCATATATGGTCTCATTACCAAGAAAATAGCCGTCGGAAATTTAAGGAAGATAATCGTAACTCCAAAAGAAGATAATCTATTTTTATATATTATAATTTATGGAGTTACGATTATCTTCCTTAAATATCCGACGGCTATTTTCTTGGTAACGAGACCATATATGGTATCAAGAACACACACATACAACAAAATCGTACAGATCAACCTTGCGGCTGAGTAATTCTTGACAACAACACGTTAGAATGGAGAAATTAGCAGAAAACGATCTTACCTATTTCTACCAACGCCATGTCATGTCTTGTCTTGTCTTGTTAGTATTTCCGTCCTATATAGGACCACCTCACAAATGTTGTGATCGTCGTAACTGCAGTTACCACGATCAGTTTAATGCTAGTGACTATAGATAGTTTTTCAAATTTTTAAATTGAAAAAAAAAAATTACTATCGACCAAAACGTCAAAAATATTTTTAAGTTATTAATTTTCGTCATTAATAACCATCGAACGAAAAGTGGTTCGAATTCTCTTGCAGATATTTAATCACAGTAGTGATTAAAATATTACAAATATTTTAACTAGTTTAACAAGATAAGAATAGGAGAAATGTCGTTTCGACGCTCATTGAAGATGGAAATTAACAACTGAAAAATATTTTTGACGTTTTGGTCAATATAAAAACATACCCACCCTTCGCCACCAGTGGATTAATGAATTGCATTTTTAGAATTTTTGGTGTTTAACGCCACTTTCAACAATATTTCAGCTATATCATGGCGACCAGTTTTAGTGGTGAAAGAAGCCGGAGTACCCGGAGAGAACCACCGACCATGGGCAAGCAACTGGTAAACTTTATCACTTGCGGCTGCGAGTCGAGTGCATCCTTTTTTGTAATTTACAAAGCCGGGCGCGAACCCACGCCGTATTGGAGATAGCCTTGTATGAGTTGTTAGGTAATCCTACTACCTAACTCATTGAGCCACCCGGGCCCTGTGGATTAATGTATATGTCCCCATACTCGATAGTTACATTTCCAACTGTTAAAGATCGAGTGGAGAAATATCGTAATCCACTATATAGTAGCAAATTTCGATACGATTTTTAATCACACATAAGTTGACTTTTAATAAGAAATTAATATATACGTGTTACGGTGCCCCCTTTGATTAAAAAAATCACCATTCGAAAACTCCTATTGAATACAACTGAAAAATGATCTTTCTCAAACAAAAAACTTAGTCACGAATAAAAACTATTTCACATATTGACAAAATAAAATGACATTTATAGTATGATAATGTAAAACATAAATGTTCAATTAATAAGAATAAGATAATCGATTTCCTTGGCAGACCAACTGCTATAAATAACTCGGAGGTAAATGTATATAAATGAAGGACATGTTAACTCTTAAATTCGATGTTCTTTGACTACTGTCAATCCGTTTGTTTTAAAAGCTGCTAGTCAATATGGTAACCACAAATTAATGTACCATTTCAAGACTCAAGAATACAAATATTGCTATATGTTAACAATCTGGATAATATAATGTTTTATGCATATAGATTGTGTTTATAAATAATATATATTTAATTCAGGATGTTTTATATAGGAATCGATTGCATATACTATATTCTTAAGTTTATCACTCTTCACACGTGTCATAGGTTGAAATATGAAACCTGGCGCACAGTAGCCATTCGGATCTCAGTCGATATGAATGAACAGTAGGATGTTATCTAAGGCATTCCGATAATAAAATCCATTCTCAGTGGCCGTGAATGCACCGATACATATGTTGTAATAATACGTGACGGAAGATAATTTGCTAAGGTCAAACTATTTTTGTTTATTCAAAATATTGTGTTTTCTTATCTGGATGAAATCGGAAGCACGTTTATTGATAGATAACGAGAATTTCGAAAGATAACTGATGGTGTATTGAACGTTGGATAGTTGATGTGTATTTTATTGTATTATTTAGTAATTAGTAATACCTTGATCTTACGTGACAGACATTCTGGTGCTATTCACCATCTTTAAATCGCAAAATACAAACACCAGGTAGCGGTCATAAATTATTATCAATAGCGTTGTTATAGTTACCGGACGAACAAATGCCGACTTTATAATGGCAGGGTATGCAGATGACGGGTAAGGCTATCTTTTTTGTAATTTGTCTCTTATTTCTCAAAATGATAGATTGGTCATATTTTTCATTATTTGCATGCTGATTTATATAATGTCTCCAGCTGTCAGCTGCCATAGTTAACAATACATTGACCTAATGTGATATTGTTTATCAATACATACTGGATTGTTTATCAATAGTAGGTGAGGTAAACATTATATAAATATGTTTCTTCTCTTAATGTTTTATACATTATTTTACACGACACTGTAAAACACTTTTGACGTTATCTTAATGTGATCAGTGTCGGGAAAATAAATTTAAACACCTGTTGCCTGGAATGTATCGATTAGTGCATCATAGAAACACACATGTGTATTTTATAATATGTCTGACATTATAATTTATATATATATAATTTAACAATATAAACAAATAATTTTGTCGGGAATTTATCCACATTCTTTCATCCATATCGTTTATTTATAGCCATACTTTTTTTTATATTGGGCGGGATATCAAGTAATCTTCAGTAAATGATGTTTTGATGTATACCAGAAGAAGAAGAAGAAGAAGGATATATTTTGGAAAACATGTTCTATTTTAATATAGTATTTGATTTTTGTGGGCGATGGACTATCCTTCTTCCTTCAAAGTTATCAATTACCGCTCCATTAAGTTTCTTCAATGCCAATTTATAATTTTACATGCTATCGTACATCTAGATGAGACTTCTGTGATATAATTGTGAATATATTGATGTTCGTTTTCAGTTTGAAGTTAAAAGTGTCAATTTTAATTTTTTTTTCACTTCGAATTTAGAAGTGGCCTTTTAATAGATCTACAAATTTGTGTAAGCCTTACACTTATTTAAGGATTTAAGGTATGAGTAATACTTAATAACTGCACACTGCCCGTGAGATGAAGGACAACAATCACTGTTTCATAATGTGTGATTTATATTAGATCTTCAATTCGTTTTTTGTTGTGGTCTGTTACATTTGAGTGTATTTTCTATATTTCTTGCATTCAGGAATGTATAAATGTATATAATTTCCCAGTAGACAAGTCTAATGATACTTGGCATCAGTAAACCGTAACATCAAGTAAACAATAATTAGGACAAATGTGTAACTTATAACAAACATTTGCAGTAGAAGCTAATTGTTTATCTCCAATCTAGCAGATTGTATGTCGACTGGAGTATACTTAGATTGAATAGTTTTATGTGTAGTTTGGTGTGTACAAATCACATATAATTCTATAAATAAAGATGAAGCAGATAGTGTAGTGACCAGATGATGATGTCATGGTCTACTACAGGGGATAAAATTAATTCTCTTGTCAAACGTTAATCTCCTATTATCGGATTACATATTTAAATCAGTATATTTAATACATTTTGAGTTGCATGTGTTTGTAAATGACAGAGGCGTTGGCCATTGATGTTTCCCAGTGATAGATTTCTATCGATTCTCCTTGTCAGACCTGTCAACACGTGCATGTCAGAATCCTGTCGAATCAGTCTGCATGCTAATGTAGTGACATTGTTGTATTGAAATACATTGTTTGTTTTCTGATGTAGTCCTAACCAAACTATTACATGCTGCAATTAACATGTATTATTGATGTAGAATTATTTGTATTAATGGACATGCTATTGATCTCTGTATTAGCGGGGATTACATTTCTTAGTAAAGGTTGACATATATGTAAAGGTTACATCTCTTATGTAATGTCTGTTTGATGTATTGTTTTTATTTTATTTATTTATATGTTTATTCATGTTTTTTCTGTTTTGTTTGTCACAGGCATTCAAAAGTTTATTTGTCAATAAGTATTGAATTGAATTGAATTAACATATTTATTACATAAGGCTCTATTTTACAGTTTTTCTATTGGCCAGAAGCAATACACGTGACATTCCATTTTCTAACATATTGATTAGCAAAAAGCAATTTCTGTGCAATAAAAAATCATACTGCACTCTCGTGCAAAATCAATGAATGAAATTGCGTGGCACGAGAGTGCAATATGGTTTTTTATTGCACATAAATTGCTTTTTGCTAATCAATATGTTAGAAAATTTTATAAAATTTCAAAATTTTCAAAAAATTTCAATATTTCAAAAAATTCAAAATTTTGATAAATTTTCAAAAATTTCATAAGATTTCAAAGCTCAAAATTTTCATAAAATTTCAATACTTTCAAATATTTCCTAAGATTTCAAAATTTTCAAAATGATAAAATTTTCAAAAATTTCAAAATTATCTCTAGTAAAATAGAGCCTTATGTAATAAAACAATTACTACATTTGAACTTGATCAATATGAGGTTTTATGGAGCAGAGTACAACAATATTGAACGAGGCGAAGCTGAGTTCAATATTGTTGTACTCTGCTCCATAAAACCTCATATTGATCTCGTTCAAGTGCAGTAACATTTTACACAGACATTTATTTGATCATTCTTATGGTAGTTCATAAATCACTTTGAATTGACAAATAAGGAAAGTTACTGTTTAATTTTGGGATTCTATAAAATTATCACTCAAATATTGAATAGTAGTCAAAGAACATAGAATTTAAGAGTTATCATGTCCTTCATTTATATACATTTAGCTCCGAATTTAAAACTCAATATTGAATGGCTTGATCAAGATCCGAACACAAGACAAAACATGAACATAGACGATATACAGATTTAAGAGCATATACACACGTGATATTTGTAATAATTTTTGCTTTACAAATTGAACAGATTTTTCAGGTAATATGATAACACAACAACGAAAACAAAATATAATTTTTTGGGCATGGCGTAAAAAAAACAAAATGAACACGGTTTCACTATAAATCCTTGTCACAACCATTTTGTATAGGGTATGTTTTTATTAAGCTTGTTGTTTTCGAGACATGCAGTACTGCCTGTTCGTATTAATATGTGGACACAGACCCATGTTTGTCACATAGCAACCTATAATAAACCCTATGCAATTGGATTTGAACTTGTGACAAGGGACTGTGGTTTCACTTTTTTGATAGACGATATCTATGGTTGTAACAAGGGACCGTGGTTTCACCTTTTGGTAGACGATGTCTATGGTTGTGACAAGGAACTGTGGTTTCACAGTTTGATAGACGATGTCTATGGTTGTAACAAGGGACCGTGGTTTCACCTTTTGGTAGACGATGTCTATGGTTGTGACAAGGGAATGTGGTGTCACCTTTTGATAGACGATGTCTATGGTTGTGACAAGGGAATGTGGTGTCACCTTTTGATAGACGATGTCTATCATTGTGACAAGGGAATGTGGTGTCACCTTTTGATAGACGATGTCTATGGTTGTAACAAGGGACTGGTTTCACCTTTTGGTAGACGATGTCTATGGTTGTGACAAGGGACTGTCGTTTCACCTTTTGGTAGACGATGTCTATGGTTATGACAAGGAACTGTGGTTTCACAGTTTGATAGACGATATCTATGGTTGTATCAAGAGACCGTGGTTTCACCTTTTGGTAGACGATATCTATGGTTGTAACAAGGGACCGTGGTTTCACCTTTTGGTAGACGATTTCTATGGTTGTGACAAGGAACTGTGATTTCACAGTTTGATAGACGATGTCTATGATTGTGACAAGGGACTGTGATTTCACCTTTTGGTAGACGATGTCTATGGTTGTAACAAGGGACTGTGGTTTCACCTTTTGATAGACGATGTCTATGGTTGTGACAAGGAACTGTGGTTTCACAGTTTGATAGACAATATCTATGGTTGTAGCAAAGGACTGTGGTTTCACCTTTTGGTAGACGATGTCTATGGTTGTAACAAGGGACTGTGGTTTTACCTTTTGGTAGACGATGTCTATGGTTGTGACAAGGAACTGTGGTTTCACAGTTTGATAGACGATGTCTATGGTTGTAGCAAGGGACTGTGGTTTCACCTTTTGGTAGACGATGTCTATGGTTGTGACAAGGGAATGTGGTGTCACCTTTTGATAGACGATGTCTATGGTTGTAACAAGGGACTGTGGTTTCACCTTTTGGTAGTCGATGTCTATGGTTGTGACAAGGGACTGGTTTCACCTTTTGGTAGTCGATGTCTATGGTTGTGACAAGGAACTGTGGTTTCACAGTTTGATAGACGATATCTATGGTTTTAACAAGGGACCGTGGTTTCACCTTTTGGTAGACGATGTCTATGGTTGTGAAAAGGGACCGTGGTTTCACCTTTTGGTAGACGATGTTTATGGTTGTGACAAGGAACTGTGGTTTCACAGTTTGATAGACGATATCTATGGTTGTAACAAGGGACCGTGGTTTCACCTTTTGGTAGACGATGTCTATGGTTGTGACAAGGAACTGTGGTTTCACAGTTTGATAGACGATGTCTATGGTTGTGACAAGGGACTATGGTTTCACCTTTTGGTAGACGATGTCTATGGTTGTGACAAGGGACTGTGGTTTCACAGTTTGATAGACGATGTCTATGGTTGTGACAAGGGACTGGTTTCACCTTTTGGTAGACGATGTCTATGGTTGTAACAAGGGACTGTGGTTTCACCTTTTGGTATACGATGTCTATGGTTGTGACAAGGAACTGTGGTTTCACAGTTTGATAGACGATGTCTATGGTTGTAACAAGGGACTGTGGTTTCACTTTTTTGATAGACGATATATACGGTTGTAACAAAGGACCGTGGTTTCACCTTTTGGTAGACGATGTATATGGTTGTGACAAGGGAATGTGGTATCACCTTTTGATAGAAGATGTCTATGGTTGTGACAAGGGAATGTGGTGTCACCTTTTGATAGACGATATCTATGGTTGTGACAAGGGAGTGAGGTTTCACTTCACCATAGACGATGTCTATGGTTGTGACAAGGGATTATGGTTTCACTTCTTGATAGACGATGTCTTCTAATATTAATTCATCATACATCAATGCAGCCACTAGAAGGGATATTCTCCAATCTTTTATAAATTTCATTAATTATTTTGTAGATTTGATGTAACATCCCGGTCAATAAACATAATCTGATATAATATTATAAACCTACGACAGCCTGACACGCACCAGAATCACCGATCAGTGTCAAAATAAAATTAATATCGTTAAAACCAACAAGTTGGAACGAAGTTTGTCCATATCTGATGAAAAACGCCGAGACACAATGGCGTCCAGATTATCGATTGTGCACTTTCAATCACAAGTCATGTATTTGCTGAGGAAACTAAAATATGGATATCGATTCAGAGCAATTATTACTGAACAAAAGTTTATTTATCAGATTACACAATAAAAGGATGTAGAATTATTGTTCTTTAGAGAAAGCCAAAGTTATGCTTGATATTTTTGAGTTGTTAAGATGATATTATAAACCGTTGATATTGTTCAACAGTTTAGTTTTCAGATGTTTCAATAAGATATCTGATTAATCTCTGAGAACACCATCGAACTTGATGATAACGCATATACCCCAAGGCTTTTTACATGAAACCTGAAACATTGTTTGATATTCCTTATGAACCATCAATACAAATTCTGTGCAAACACCTTACGTTACAATTGTTTTGAACTATATCTTGGTGATATAACTGATAATTATTTGAATGTTATTTCTTTTTATTTACATTATCTTGATTCAAAACTAGTTGATTTATCTTAAGAAAATCATTTCCGTAGATATAAAGCATCATAGAATTTCATTACGTTTACACACAGCTTTTATGAAGCAGACACAGCTCTGAAACAGCGCTAACATGTTCCTAGCCGCAATAGACTTTCCCGCGCATCAGCCAACTCTACACTGTTTCCCTGTTAGTACACCGTAATTACAATTTTTATGAGTGTTTAGCGCCACTTATTTCAGTTATATCAAGACGACAGATTCATTGGCGGAGGAAAAGTAGTAACCTCAGTTCAGAGAACACCACTGATCTACCTCTGAAAAACCATATCACATAGAGTTGAGTCGAGTACACCTTTTAACTGGTGGGAATCGTACTCCCTATTTATGTGGTAGTAGACATTGATATATTTATGTAAAACTACCATACAATCACGACTACGATGCCTATTGTTCTTATATCTGTATATACATGTACACCTAACAACCCCTTCAACAAACTTAATATGAGTAACTAACATGTATTAGCGTAGACTTGAACCCCTCCAAATTTGATTAATATTGATGCAGTGGTTTGATATGCTTTTAGTCTACATAGACATACTTTGTAAAGTCGTTCACAAATCAGCTTTAAATTTTATTTACAACATTCCAGTTTAAATCTTCTACATTTTGTCCATTGCCATTTTTATTTATTCTCTTAATCGTTTGATCAGAAAGACTCAGTTGAAATACATTGTTTGTCTTGTCTTTATGTGTATTGACTTTCTTCATGTAGAACTGCATTGTCATATATCGGCCATGATCTGCTTATGAAGCAGCTTTGGTCAACTAACATGATATATCAAGAAGCCAGCAAGTTTTATACTTCGTCAATCAGTTGTTATTTGAACATCGTAAACAAAAAGTGAGATAAAATTTGTATCACGTTTCTAAATCGTAAGTTGTATATTAATTAGAAGGTGTTGAAGAAGTGATAAGATCGGATCTACATCTTGATCTTTATCTTTAAACATATTTTATTCATAAATAAATGAAATGGATTGGGTAGCAGGCAATAGCCTATATACATCCTCTCCCTTTTGATAAGTCGCAAAAACATGTGACTTTTATAAACCAGCAGAGAAAACTGATATACATAAGACTCTCTAATGTGATAACAGAAGTAACATTGTATGTACTACTGATATACATAAGACTCTCTAATGTGATAACAGAAGTAACATTGTATGTACTACTGATATACATAAGACTCTAATGTGATAACAGCAGTAACATTGTATGTACTACTGATATACATAAGACTCTCTAATGTGATAACAGAAGTAACATTGTATGTACTACTGATATACATAAGACTCTCTAATGTGATAACAGAAGTAACATTGTATGTCCTACTGATATACATAAGACTCTAATGTGATAACAGAAGTAACATTGTATGTACTACTGATATACATAAGACTCTAATGTGATAACGGAAGTAACATTGTATGTACTACTGATATACATAAGACTCTAATGTGATAACAGAAGTAACATTGTATGTACTACTGATATACATAAGACTCTCTAATGTGATAACAGAAGTAACATTGTATGTCCTACTGATATACATAAGACTCTAATGTGATAACAGAAGTAACATTGTATGTACTACTGATATACATAAGATTCTCTAATGTGATAACAGAAGTAACATTGTATGTACTACTGATATACATAAGACTCTCTAATGTGATAACGGAAGTAACATTGTATGTACTACTGATATACATAAGACTCTCTAATGTGATAACAGAAGTAACATTGTATGTACTACTGATATACATAAGACCCTAATGTGATAACAGAAGTAACATTGTATGTACTACTGATATACATAAGACTCTCTAATGTGATAACGGAAGTAACATTGTATGTACTACTGATATACATAAGACTCTCTAATGTAATAACGGAAGTAACATTTGTATGTACTACTGATATACATAAGACTCTCTAATGTGATAACGGAAGTAACATTGTATGTACTACTGATATACATAAGACTCTCTAATGTGATAACAGAATTAACATTGTATGTACTACTGATATACATAAGACTCTAATGTGATAACAGAAGTAACATTTGTATGTACTACTGATATACACAAGACTCTCTAATGTGATAACAGAAGTAACATTGTATGTACTACTGATATACATAAGACTCTCTAATGTGATAACAGAAGTAACAATGTATGTACTACTGATATACATAAGACTCTCTAATGTGATAACGGAAGTAACATTGTATGTACTACTGATATACATAAGACTCTCTAATGTGATAACGGAAGTAACATTGTATGTCCTACTGATATACATAAGACTCTCTAATGTGATAACGGAAGTAACATTGTATGTACTACTGATATACATAAGACTCTCTAATGTGATAACGGAAGTAACATTGTATGTACTACTGATATACATAAGACTCTCTAATGTGATAACGGAAGTAACATTGTATGTACTACTGATATACATAAGACTCTCTAATGTGATAACGGAAGTAACATTGTATGTACTACTGATATACATAAGACTCTCTAATGTGATAACAGAAGTAACATTGTATGTCCTACTGATATACATAAGACTCTCTAATGTGATAACAGAAGTAACATTGTATGTACTACTGATATACATAAGACTCTCTAATGTGATAACGGAAGTAACATTGTATGTACTACTGATATACATAAGACTCTCTAATGTGATAACGGAAGTAACATTGTATGTACTACTGATATACATAAGACTCTCTAATGTGATAACGGAAGTAACATTGTATGTACTACTGATATACATAAGACTCTCTAATGTGATAACGGAAGTAACATTGTATGTCCTACTGATATACATAAGACTCTCTAATGTGATAACGGAAGTAACATTGTATGTACTACTGATATACATAAGACTCTCTAATGTAATAACGGAAGTAACATTTGTATGTACTACTGATATACATAAGACTCTCTAATGTGATAACAGAAGTAACATTGTATGTACTACTGATATACATAAGACTCTCTAATGTGATAACAGAAGTAACAATGTATGTACTACTGATATACATAAGACTCTCTAATGTGATAACGGAAGTAACATTGTATGTACTACTGATATACATAAGACTCTCTAATGTGATAACGGAAGTAACATTGTATGTACTACTGATATACATAAGACTCTCTAATGTGATAACAGAAGTAACATTGTATGTACTACTGATATACATAAGACTTTCTAATGTGATAACGGAAGTAACATTGTATGTCCTACTGATATACATAAGACTCTCTAATGTGATAACGGAAGTAACATTGTATGTACTACTGATATACATAAGACTCTCTAATGTAATAACGGAAGTAACATTTGTATGTACTACTGATATACATAAGACTCTCTAATGTGATAACAGAAGTAACATTTGTATGTACTACTCTCTGATCTACTAAACAATTGTTTGAACGTTGGTACTATCACCATTGTATCTGATGTTTTAAAATATAACAAAACATCGCTTTTTTTTACTTTGCAGCTTAGAAAGTAGGGATAATCCATTTATTCCTGGAGGTAGTCTGGATCAAGAGGCTGCAGACATCCTTAAGAGGGCAACGATAATTCGGGATCAATTTATTTTAAGTGACAATGAGGACGAAAACTCGGCAGTCGATATTAAGGAAAACAATAGTGATGAAAATAATACGTGTCAGGATTCTAAAGCAGACATTACGGAGGAAACCATTTTACCACAAAGTGTAAATAGTACGCAAGCGCTTCCGGAAACTAAGCAAAATGGCAAACTTGAAGAAAAAACTATTTCGAATGACTCGCAACCCGTGGACAATAATCAGAGAGATGGAACATTGGACGCATCTTTAAAAGATAAAAAGAAACAAAAGAAATGTTGTAGTTTAATGTAGTATATACATGGGGAATATTTCGTGATGCGGATTATTAGCTTCCAGTTTCACTTGCGTTGTTCACTAAGTGTATAAGGAGTAAGCTCAGAATGAATTCGTGTGGAGAGAATGCTAACAGTATTGGAAGTGCAGTGCCATATGAATCGTGTGGAGGAACAGTAACCGTTTGTGTTCTTGCTTCACGTCGCTCTTTCCTACAGCAAACAGGTTAAATGTGTTCAGTTTACATGAAATGTCTACTCATTTAATCATTTGAGTCATAATAGGGGAACATTATGGGTAAAATATCGACATTAAGTTAATATATTTTCGCAATTTGAACACAATTTTCATGTATTGACCTTTCTTTGATTGTTTATATGATCACGAGAACAGTACTTAAATAACAAAGAAAACTACAAATAGCTTTCACATGCAAATTACCAAATATGGTCAATCAAAATTCAATGTTGCTTATGTTTATTAAGTTAAATAAAATGAAATATATTTTTGCACCAGTTTTCTTAAAGCAACTATTCCATACACGTGACAGTCTAACTTTACGCTCATCCCAGTACACCGTTCTCATGTAAAAAATGTATTGTATGTAAAGTTGTCCTCGTCCTAGGTATTGTTTTAGGTTAGCCTAGGTATTGTCGAAGATTAACCTAGGTATTGTCGAAGGTTAACCTAGGTATTGTCGAAGGTTCCCATGGCTCAAACTAACAGAGATGATTAATGCATCACCTCGTCCTAGGTATTGTCGAAGGTTAATCTAGGTATTGTCGAAGGTTAACCTAGGTATTGTCGAAGATTAACCTAGGTATTGTCGAAGGTTAACCTAGGTATTGTCGAAGGTTAACCTAGGTATTGTCGAAGGTTAACCTAGGTATTGTCGAAGATTAACCTAGGTATTGTCGAAGGTTAACCTAGGTATTGTCGAAGGTTAACCTAGGTATTGTCGAAGATTAACCTAGGTATTGTCGAAGGTTAACCTAGGTATTGTCGAAGGTTAACCTAGGTATTGTCGAAGGTTAACCTAGGTATTGTCGAAGGTTAACCTAGGTATTGTCGAAGGTTAACCTAGGTATTTTCGAAGGTTAACCTAGGTATTGTCGAAGATTAACCTAGGTATTGTCGAAGATTAACTTAGGTATTGTCGAAGGTTCCCATGGCTCAAACTAACAGAGATGATTAATGCATCACCTCGTCCTAGGTATTGTCGAAGGTTCCCATGGCTCAAACTAACAGAGATGATTAATGCATCACCTCGTCCTAGGTATTGTCGAAGGTTCCCATGGCTCAAACTAACAGAGATGATTAATGCATCACCTCGTCCTAGGTATTGTCTAAGGTTCCCATGGCTCAAACTAACAGAGATGATTAATGCATCACCTCGTCCTAGGTATTGTCGAAGGTTCCCATGGCTCAAACTAACAGAGATGATTAATGCATCACCTCGTCCTAGGTATTGTCGAAGGTTCCCATGGCTCAAACTAACAGAGATGATTAATGCATCACCTCGTCCTAGGTATTGTCGAAGGTTCCCATGGCTCAAACTAACAGAGATGATTAATGCATCACCTCGTCCTAGGTATTGTCGAAGGTTCCCATGGCTCAAACTAACAGAGATGATTAATGCATCACCTCGTCCTAGGTATTGTCGAAGGTTCCCATGGCTCAAACTAACAGAGATGATTAATGCATCACCTCGTCCTAGGTATTGTCGAAGGTTCCCATGGCTCAAACTAACAGAGATGATTAATGCATCACCTCGTCCTAGGTATTGTCGAAGGTTCCCATGGCTCAAACTAACAGAGATGATTAATGCATCACCTCGTCCTAGGTATTGTCGAAGGTTCCCATGGCTCAAACTAACAGAGATGATTAATGCATCACCTCGTCCTAGGTATTGTCGAAGGTTCCCATGGCTCAAACTAACAGAGATGATTAATGCATCACCTCGTCCTAGGTATTGTCGAAGGTTACCATGGCTCAAACTAACAGAGATGATTAATGCATCACCTCGTCCTAGGTATTGTCGAAGGTTCCCATGGCTCAAACTAACAGAGATGATTAATGCATCACCTCGTCCTAGGTATTGTCGGAGGTTCCCAGTGCTCAAACTAACAGAGATGATTAATGCATCACGTCGTCCTAGGTATTGTCAAAGGTTCCCATGGCTCAAACTAACAGAGATGATTAATGCATCACCTCGTCCTAGGTATTGTCAAAGGTTCCCATGGCTCAAACTAACAGAGATGATTAATGCATCACCTCGTCCTAGGTATTGTCGGAGGTTCCCAGTGCTCAAACTAACAGAGATGATTAATGCATCACCTCGTCCTAGGTATTGTCGAAGGTTCCCATGGCTCAAACTAACAGAGATTAATAATGCATCACCTCGTCCTAGGTATTGTCGAAGGTTCCCATGGCTCAAACTAACAGAGATTAATAATGCATCATCTCGTCCTAGGTATTGTCGAAGGTTCCCATGGCTCAAACTAACAGAGATGATTAATGCATCACCTCGTCCTAGGTATTGTCTGAGGTTCCCATGGCTCAAACTAACAGAGATGATTAATGCATCACCTCGTCCTAGGTATTGTCGAAGGTTCCCATGGCTCAAACTAACAGAGATGATTAATGCATCACCTCGTCCTAGGTATTGTCGAAGGTTCCCATGGCTCAAACTAACAGAGATGATTAATGCATCACCTCGTCCTAGGTATTGTCGGAGGTTCCCAGTGCTAAAACTAACAGAGATGATTAATGCATCACCTCGTCCTAGGTATTGTCGAAGGTTCCCAGGGCTCAAACTAACAGAGATGATTAATGCATCACCTCGTCCTAGGTATTGTCGAAGGTTCCCAGGGCTCAAACTAACAGAGATGATTAATGCATCACCTCGTCCTAGGTATTGTCGAAGGTTCCCATGGCTCAAACTAACAGAGATGATTAATGCATCACCTCGTCCTAGGTATTGTCGGAGGTTCCCAGTGCTAAAACTAACAGAGATGATTAATGCATCACCTCGTCCTAGTTACTGGTGATGATTCCCAGGGTTCAAACTAACAGAGATGATGAATGCAACACCTCGTCCTAGTTACTGGTGATGATTCCCAGGGTTCAAACCAACAGAGGTGCTCTGTGGATCCCCTCGTCCTGGTCACTGGTGAAGGTTCACAGGGTTCAAACCAACAGAGGTGCTCTGTGGATCTCATCGTCCTGGTCACTGGTGAAGGTTCACAGGGTTTAAACCAACAGAGGTGCTCTGTGGATCTCCTCGTCCTGGTCACTGGTGAGGTTCCCAGGGCTCAAACCAACAGAGGTGTTCAGTATATCCACAAGTGGTAGATAAGCGGGTTCCCTTTGATTGTTTGGAAAATCCCACGCTCCATGAACGTCAAAGACTTCTTTTGTAGATTTCGAAAAAGAGTAGTCACATTGTAGCGGCTACAAAAGAGTAGGCACATTGTAGGGGCTACAAAAGACTGAAATGTTTCTTCCCTACCCAACTTTCCATAATTTACCAATAGCAGTCAAAGGTCGTTACACATGCACTCGTCCTGAATATAGCTGAAATACGATCAATCAGTCAATATACTGTGGATCCATCCTGCACCAAATGATGCTTTGCTGAATATTAAAAACAGCATCGATACCATTGTCTTTATAACCAGTGAGTAATTTTCTTGCCAAATAGGCGATTATAGATTTCATATAACCTCCGAATAGTAATATTACATATTGAAACGTGGTTTCTGTTTTATGATATACGATTTTGATTAGTTGTGGAAAAATAGCTGTTATATGATATTTTTCAGCTAATAAATCGAAAAAATATCACATTGTCCGAACAGCTCCAAAGATCCAATTAGAAAATCATAGAAGGGACCAAATCTATACCTCTTACTCACAAACACATGACTGCTCACTAAGACAGTACTCTGTGTACATAATGCAATATAAATACATCAAAAGGGTGAGATAGCTTACATTAAGGCCTCAATTTACTTACACAACACATAATAAAGAACATGGCGTATCGAATGTAACATGAAGTTGACATTTAAACATGCAGCACAAATATTTAAAACTCAAATAAAATTCAGATTACATCAAACACTGACTAGATCAATTTTACACTTATCTCTGGTAATCAACCATCTAGACAATGCCAATTTATAGTCTGGTTCTGACAATTGTCGGAATAATTGATAAAGGAAGTACAATTCATTTTAATGTTTTCCTTCCATTGTACAACTAATGTCAATTTCTATCCGTTATAAAATTTATAATGAAATTAAACGGGAAATAACAACCATTTTATTACATAATTCTGTATTGAAATATACATCATACTGGGTGCTGTTTGGTTTAATATACCTCATACTGGATGCTGTTGGGTTTAATATTTGTCCTAATTCAGTTTCAATTGATCTGAATGTATCAAATAATTGTAAGATATTTATTATGTAAGATATCCTCTCAATAATGTATAAACTTGGCAGCCTGTGTAACCTACAAACAATAGGACCTTACCACATAGATAGATACACAGGGTGGAGAAACACTTCTTAATCAATATATGTTGCGCCAGCTGATGCAGACGTCATATTGTATTAACTATCTGTTTCTGGAATGCAAGGTTAATGGAAGAATCTACTAATCACAGACCAATCCTTTCTGTATTATCAGTTTTTTTCTATAGGTTTTCTATAATTAACTTGTGTAATCTGTAGATTTTTCCAATGTCACCTTGTTAGATCGTCAATATGGTAATGGTTGAAGTATTACATCGCCCACAACCAAATACTTTAATATGACGTCTATGAACACAGCAAATGTTTGATTAGGAAGATATTATAGAGGCATAGTGGGGAAACATTTTTTGTGACTGAAGTGATTTTTTTTCTTTTTTCTTCGATGTTAACAAACATACACACACACACACACACACACACATACATACACAACCAATCTTCAACCTGATCAAATTGTCTAAATGAAATACGACAAGTCTTTGTCATACGTAGGTAGTATTAAATATGGAACATCCGTGATAATTACAGACCATTTGAAAACATTTGAGAGAGAAAAGGGATAACAAGGGTTTCAGTTCGATGTCAATGTTAATATCTCTGATATAATCGTCAACTTTGTATTTTATGGAAGTTAACCAACAACTTTCTGATGCTGTTATTATAATAAGTGACCTGAAATGTTACCTTGTGTTCATATTAGCACTTAAGCAAAAAACAATCAAACTATATGTCATACTCAGTATGATGCCTAGGACAGATGATTTATATAATGTCAGCATAAAATAGTGTGACATTTCTTGAGAATATATTAATAGGTTTGGGCCCATAAAAAACTAACTTAACCCCACCACTTTTTATTGAAGTGCTTATTCAATGTCAGCAAGATGTGCGGTCATGTATGTGGGTGTTAAGTATATGGATTTTGTCTTTTTATACGATTTTTCTATTGGAATTTAAGCTGTTTCGACAATGTGGTATGTTTTGTTAATCGAAGGACAGACAACATAATGCCAAAGACAAAAGGACAAACAATGATGAACACTACACAGAAAACTTAAGATTCAGCAACGCGGACACGTCTAAGCACTGATGTTCCATAAGGGTAAACAGTTCCTGTTCTGCTAGTAGCACCTGCCATGTTACTCTTGTTACCTGTGATAGGTCATACACGAGGAAAGAACATGGTTTTGTGAATACGATAAACGGAACCTTTCCGTGGTCCTTTTTGACCCAGATCTTCCATAGCTGTTAATCAGATCATTGTGGCGAACGTAAAACTTCGAAGTGATGACTTCAATTCAACAACCAGGAACCCTTGGTTCAATAGCGTCCTTCCCTAACAGACATGTTCTATATTTGAATATTTAAATACCATGATAACATGTTTCTAATAACTACAAAGCCAATGTGCATGTATTTATAAATAAGGGTAATAACAAAATTACCGAACTCCGAACAATCTTACAAAGTGAAAGTCAAAACTCATAAGTATACAAACAGACAAAATCAGTCAACAACCAGAAAACTGTGAAAACCGTAATGACCCTGACTTGGTACAGGCATTTCTAAAGAAATGGTGGGTTGAATCAGATTTTAAAGCGCCAAACCTCCCGCTTTCATTACGGCTCAAAGGTTCCTACTGTCACTATAACAGTATTCACAACAATACTGGAACAAAAGAGGTAAAACAGTTGTCAAAGCAGCACCAAGCCCAGTGAATCAAATGTCAAAAACAATCTTACGTCACACATTGACAAAAAAATATTTTTGACATTTTTGTTGACTTCCTTATCTTTATACATTTTTACTATATGAATATGCATCGTTTATCATCGTCTCTGCAGAGAAGACGGAGTATATTTCGACAAGATCTTGGTATTGGAATATAAACTTTTTTAAGAGATCGAATAAGGCGAATCTTTTTATAGCCCTGATCCAGTAGCCTGTTTCTCAGATGAAGATGACGTTTCAGGAAATTAGAATAATTGCTACTGGTCCTTGCATAATGAATCAATTGCGAGATGTAAACACCATATGCAGGAAAAGCTGGTATATTGCTGCACATATTTGGAAAATTTATGATTTTAAAATTGAAGTCGTCCCGTTTATCATATATTTTAGTACTGAGTTGACCACTGTCGTCAAATTCGAGGTATAAGTCCAAAAATGATGCGGACGAAGCTGTATCTGTGGTGTCTTTAACTTCCAGCTCTGGAGGATATATCAATGGAAGACATTCTGCAAATCTAGAATTATTGATAGATAAAACGTCATCAATATACCTGTATGTGAAATTAAAGGCTCTAGTTTCATGAATCTTCTTATCTTTTACAAGCTTTTGAAGAAACTCCGACTCATATGAGTATACAAATAAATCGGCTAGAAGAGGGGCGCTACCCAAACGGACATATTGTTTCGTAATAGAAAAGAAAAAAATCTACGATAATGCGATTGTTTTATCGTAGATAATAAATGTGCTACAACCTTCAACGAACATGTATTTTTGGTCTAGAATCGACAATAACAAATCTCGAATAACATGATCGACTATGTAGAATCGGACATGGTACTACGAACTCAAACTTTTCTAGATTTAGAATAATAATGTTCATAATTTAGTACACACGACATGATACTACGAATCCAGAATAAGATGTTCTTTTGTGTAGAATCGGATAGGTATAACAAACAACAATGCAATGCGCTTAGACATAGAATCAGAAATGACGCTATAACCTTTGAATAAAATGTTTTTTTGTGTAGAATCAAAAATAGTACTATAAACCCCATGAATATATATAATCGTGCTTATCTGTCGAAAATCAGTAAAGGGCGGTTTTTTGTCTTTGTTTTTTGTTGTTGTTTTTTGTATAATAATTGAAATTACAGTTTGTATTCGTCTTTTTCTTACAATATAAATTGTTTGCATTGCATTGCATTGCTTATCATGATATAAAGGGAAGAAAAACATTGATATGTATGGTGATGTATAAATGAATCAATGCTGACATTCCGGCGAGAATTTCTGCACCAGACATATGATAAACAATTATGATATTAACAAGGAATTCAGCAAATCCAAAGAGACCGCAGACATATTGAGACGTATAAGTAAGAGTAAGAATATTTTATTGCCAATTTTGGTCCCACAAGGGGAAAACAAGAATACACATAAAGATAGAAATTCTAAACTGATAGAAACATAAACTAAACTACAATGTACACAATAACACAATCACAATAATGAGACAAAAGACTAGATTTCCAAGATAATCAAACTCTTCATGTTGCTCACACCCTATATATATCTTTGTAATTAGTAATTTATTTTAAAATATGAGCAAAAATACATTGGAGTACTTTCAAAATTACCTCGCGCACATCTCGTATATTAAAACTACAGGTCAAATTGTATCGCCATCTGTTGGTACAAGGTCATCGGTTGGACAGAACAATATTCTTACATATCCATAATGCAAAGTTTTTTTTTTTTTATCGAAATGCTAAGAAAGAGTTTAAACAATATCGATCTTCTAATTAATATTAGTTACTTCAGGAAAGGCTCATGCTAATATAGAGAAACATCTGTATGTAAATAACACTGGTTAAAATCTCCCATATGTTGTGTTATAATAGAAACGGTTATTTGTACTTGATCGTGTCACCGTGGCACAGCATCGTTTTATCAATATACTATGCAATCTTTGTGGTAATTTCTTACCTTAATCATTAGTCATTTCTTACCGCACTAATGGCAGACTAAACACCTACCATATCTTGAAATCATGTTATCCATCCTTAACTTTCAAACCAATTTAACACTCTATCAATCATTCATTTTTGTAAATCACCTCACTTCCAATATCTAATCCTTTAATACATTTGCCAAACAAACATGTTACACAGCTGGTTCATACAGGTGTTCCTCAAAGTTTCTCAAATTCTTTTAGAATATACTCTCAGTAATCTAATATGATCTCCTGAAAGCGAAAATCTGAAGAATTTGAAATTCTAATCATTCAACAAATTGTAATATATTACGTTTACGTTCCTATGCCGCATTCTAGATAAATTATACAACTGAAGTATCAACAATGATAAATGTACATACACAACCTGGATGTAATGTACAATATTAAAGTTAAAGTAATAGAAAAAAGTAAAACAACTCGGCCATAAAGCAGAATGCCAAGGTTAAGGAAAACCAATCGGAAGCAATGTAGAATTCATAAGATGAAAGAGTAATACTGAGCAAAGAACAACTCAGTTACAATGTAGAATCCTAAAGTTGAAGGAGTAATACTGAGCAAAGAACAACTCAGATACAATGTAGAATCCTAAAGTTGAAGGAGTAATACTGAGCAAAGAACAACTCAGATACAATGTAGAATCCTAAAGTTGAAGGAGTAATACTGAGCAAAGAACAACTCAGTTACAATGTAGAATCCTAAAGTTGAAGGAGTAATACTGAGCAAAGAACAACTCAGATACAATGTAGAATCCTACAGTTGAAGGAGTAATACTGAGTAAAGAACAACTCAGATACAATGTAGAATCCTAAAGTTGAAGGAGCAATACTGAGCAAAGAACAACTCAGATACAATGTAGAATCCTAAAGTTGAAGGAGTAATACTGAGTAAACAACAACTCAGATACAATGTAGAATCCTAAAGTTGAAGTAGTAATACTGAGCAAAGAACAACTCAGATACAATGTAGAATCCTAAAGTTGAAGGAGTAATACTGAGTAAAGAACAACTCAGATACAATGTAGAATCCTACAGTTGAAGGAGTAATACTGAGTAAAGAACAACTCAGATACAATGTAGAATCCTAAAGTTGAAGGAGTAATACTGAGCAAAGAACAACTCAGATACAATGTAGAATCCTAAAGTTGAAGGAGTAATACTGAGCAAAGAACAACTCAGATACAATGTAGAATCCTAAAGTTGAAGGAGCAATACTGAGTAAAGAACAACTCAGTTACAATGTAGAATCCTAAAGTTGAAGGAGTAATACTGAGCAAAGAACAACTCAGATACAATGTAGAATCCTAAAGTTGAAGGAGTAATACTGAGCAAAGAACAACTCAGATACAATGTAGAATCCTAAAGTTGAAGGAGCAATACTGAGTAAAGAACAACTCAGATACAATGTAGAATCCTAAAGTTGAAGTAGTAATACTGAGCAAAGAACAACTCAGATACAATGTAGAATCCTACAGTTGAAGGAGTAATACTGAGTAAAGAACAACTCAGATACAATGTAGAATCCTACAGTTGAAGGAGTAATACTGAGCAAAGAACAACTCAGATACAATGTAGAATCCTAAAGTTGAAGGAGCAATACTGACTAAAGAACAACTCAGATACAATGTAGAATCCTAAAGTTGAAGTAGTAATACTGAGCAAAGAACAACTCAGATACAATGTAGAATCCTAAAGTTGAAGGAGTAATACTGAGCAAAGAACACTTAGATACAATGTAGAATCCTAAAGTTGAAGGAGTAATACTGAGCAAAGAACAACTCAAATACAATGTAGAATCCTAAAGTTGAAGGAGTAATACTGAGCAAAGACCAACTCAAATACAATGTAGAATCCTAAAGTTGAAGGAGTAATACTGAGCAAAGAACAACTCAAATACAATGTAGAATCCTAAAGTTGAAGGAGTAATACTGAGCAAAGAACACTTAGATACAATGTAGAATCCTAAAGTTGAAGGAGTAATACTGAGCAAAGAACAACTCAAATACAATGTAGAATCCTAAAGTTGAAGGAGTAATACTGAGCAAAGAACACTTAGATACAATGTAGAATCCTAAAGTTGAAGGAGTAATACTGAGTAAAGAACAACTCAAATACAATGTAGAATCCTAAAGTTGAAGGAGTAAAACTGAGCAAAGAACAACTCAAATACAATGTAGAATCCTAAAGTTGAAGGAGTAATACTGAGCAAAGAACAACTCAAATACAATGTAGAATCCTAAAGTTGAAGAAGTAATACTGAGCAAAGAAGAACTCAAATACAATGTAGAATCCTAAAGTTGAAGGAGCAATACTGAGCAAAGAACAACTCAAATACAATGTAGAATCCTAAAGTTGAAGGAGTAATACTGAGCAAAGAACAACAGAGATACAATGTAGAATCCTAAAGTTGAAGTAGTAATACTGAGCAAAGAACAACTCAGATACAATGTAGAATCACAAAGTTGAAGTAGTAATACTGAGCAAAGAACAACTCAGATACAATGTAGAATCATAAAGTTGAAGTAGTAATACTGAGTAAAGAACAACTCAGATACAATGTAGAATCCTAAAGTTGAAGGAGTAATACTGAGCAAAGAACAACTCAGATACAATGTAGAATCCTAAAGTTGAAGGAGTAATACTGAGCAAAGAACAACTCAGATACAATGTAGAATCCTAAAGTTGAAGGAGTAATACTGAGCAAAGAACAACTCAGATACAATGTAGAATCCTAAAGTTGAAGTAGTAATACTGAGTAAAGAACAACTCAGATACAATGTAGAATCCTAAAGTTGAAGTAGTAATACTGAGCAAAGAACAACTCAGATACAATGTAGAATCACAAAGTTGAAGTAGTAATACTGAGTAAAGAACAACTCAGATACAATGTAGAATCCTACAGTTGAAGTAGTAATACTGAGCAAAGAACAACTCAAATACAATGTAGAATCCTAAAGTTGAAGGAGTAATACTGAGCAAAGAACACTTAGATACAATGTAGAATCCTAAAGTTGAAGGAGTAATACTGAGCAAAGAACAACTCAAATACAATGTAGAATCCTAAAGTTGAAGTAGTAATACTGAGCAAAGAACAACTCAGATACAATGTAGAATCCTAAAGTTGAAGGAGTAATACTGAGCAAAGAACAACTCAGATACAATGTAGAATCCTAAAGTTGAAGTAGTAATACTGAGTAAAGAACAACTCAGATACAATGTAGAATCCTACAGTTGAAGTAGTAATACTGAGCAAAGAACAACTCAAATACAATGTAGAATCCTAAAGTTGAAGGAGTAATACTGAGCAAAGAACACTTAGATACAATGTAGAATCCTAAAGTTGAAGGAGTAATACTGAGCAAAGAACAACTCAAATACAATGTAGAATCCTAAAGTTGAAGGAGTAATACTGAGCAAAGAACACTTAGATACAATGTAGAATCCTAAAGTTGAAGGAGTAATACTGAGTAAAGAACAACTCAAATACAATGTAGAATCCTAAAGTTGAAGGAGTAATACTGAGTAAAGAACAACTCAAATACAATGTAGAATCCTAAAGTTGAAGGAGTAATACTGAGCAAAGAACACTTAGATACAATGTAGAATCCTAAAGTTGAAGGAGTAATACTGAGTAAAGAACAACTCAAATACAATGTAGAATCCTAAAGTTGAAGGAGTAATACTGAGCAAAGAACAACTCAAATACAATGTAGAATCCTAAAGTTGAAGAAGTAATACTGAGCAAAGAACAACTCAAATACAATGTAGAATCCTAAAGTTGAAGGAGCAATACTGAGCAAAGAACAACTCAAATACAATGTAGAATCCTAAAGTTGAAGGAGTAATACTGAGCAAAGAACAACTCAGATACAATGTAGAATCCTAAAGTTGAAGGAGTAATACTGAGCAAAGAACAACTCAGATACAATGTAGAATCATAAAGTTGAAGTAGTAATACTGAGTAAAGAACAACTCAGATACAATGTAGAATCCTACAGTTGAAGTAGTAATACTGAGCAAAGAACAACTCAAATACAATGTAGAATCCTAAAGTTGAAGGAGTAATACTGAGCAAAGAACACTTAGATACAATGTAGAATCCTAAAGTTGAAGGAGTAATACTGAGCAAAGAACAACTCAAATACAATGTAGAATCCTAAAGTTGAAGTAGTAATACTGAGCAAAGAACAACTCAGATACAATGTAGAATCCTAAAGTTGAAGTAGTAATACTGAGCAAAGAACAACTCAGATACAATGTAGAATCCTAAAGTTGAAGTAGTAATACTGAGTAAAGAACAACTCAGATACAATGTAGAATCCTACAGTTGAAGTAGTAATACTGAGCAAAGAACAACTCAAATACAATGTAGAATCCTAAAGTTGAAGGAGTAATACTGAGCAAAGAACACTTAGATACAATGTAGAATCCTAAAGTTGAAGGAGTAATACTGAGCAAAGAACAACTCAAATACAATGTAGAATCCTAAAGTTGAAGGAGTAATACTGAGCAAAGAACAACTCAAATACAATGTAGAATCCTAAAGTTGAAGAAGTAATACTGAGCAAAGAAGAACTCAAATACAATGTAGAATCCTAAAGTTGAAGGAGCAATACTGAGCAAAGAACAACTCAAATACAATGTAGAATCCTAAAGTTGAAGGAGTAATACTGAGCAAAGAACAACAGAGATACAATGTAGAATCCTAAAGTTGAAGTAGTAATACTGAGCAAAGAACAACTCAGATACAATGTAGAATCACAAAGTTGAAGTAGTAATACTGAGCAAAGAACAACTCAGATACAATGTAGAATCATAAAGTTGAAGTAGTAATACTGAGTAAAGAACAACTCAGATACAATGTAGAATCCTAAAGTTGAAGGAGTAATACTGAGCAAAGAACAACTCAGATACAATGTAGAATCCTAAAGTTGAAGGAGTAATACTGAGCAAAGAACAACTCAGATACAATGTAGAATCCTAAAGTTGAAGGAGTAATACTGAGCAAAGAACAACTCAGATACAATGTAGAATCCTAAAGTTGAAGTAGTAATACTGAGTAAAGAACAACTCAGATACAATGTAGAATCCTAAAGTTGAAGTAGTAATACTGAGCAAAGAACAACTCAGATACAATGTAGAATCACAAAGTTGAAGTAGTAATACTGAGTAAAGAACAACTCAGATACAATGTAGAATCCTACAGTTGAAGTAGTAATACTGAGCAAAGAACAACTCAAATACAATGTAGAATCCTAAAGTTGAAGGAGTAATACTGAGCAAAGAACACTTAGATACAATGTAGAATCCTAAAGTTGAAGGAGTAATACTGAGCAAAGAACAACTCAAATACAATGTAGAATCCTAAAGTTGAAGTAGTAATACTGAGCAAAGAACAACTCAGATACAATGTAGAATCCTAAAGTTGAAGTAGTAATACTGAGCAAAGAACAACTCAGATACAATGTAGAATCCTAAAGTTGAAGTAGTAATACTGAGTAAAGAACAACTCAGATACAATGTAGAATCCTACAGTTGAAGTAGTAATACTGAGCAAAGAACAACTCAAATACAATGTAGAATCCTAAAGTTGAAGGAGTAATACTGAGCAAAGAACACTTAGATACAATGTAGAATCCTAAAGTTGAAGGAGTAATACTGAGCAAAGAACAACTCAAATACAATGTAGAATCCTAAAGTTGAAGGAGTAATACTGAGCAAAGAACACTTAGATACAATGTAGAATCCTAAAGTTGAAGGAGTAATACTGAGTATAGAACAACTCAAATACAATGTAGAATCCTAAAGTTGAAGGAGTAAAACTGAGCAAAGAACAACTCAAATACAATGTAGAATCCTAAAGTTGAAGGAGTAATACTGAGCAAAGAACAACTCAAATACAATGTAGAATCCTAAAGTTGAAGAAGTAATACAGAGCAAAGAACAACTCAAATACAATGTAGAATCCTAAAGTTGAAGGAGCAATACTGAGCAAAGAACAACTCAAATACAATGTAGAATCCTAAAGTTGAAGGAGTAATACTGAGCAAAGAACAACTCAGATACAATGTAGAATCCTAAAGTTGAAGGAGTAATACTGAGCAAAGAACAACTCAGATACAATGTAGAATCATAAAGTTGAAGTAGTAATACTGAGTAAAGAACAACTCAGATACAATGTAGAATCCTACAGTTGAAGTAGTAATACTGAGCAAAGAACAACTCAAATACAATGTAGAATCCTAAAGTTGAAGGAGTAATACTGAGCAAAGAACACTTAGATACAATGTAGAATCCTAAAGTTGAAGGAGTAATACTGAGCAAAGAACAACTCAAATACAATGTAGAATCCTAAAGTTGAAGTAGTAATACTGAGCAAAGAACAACTCAGATACAATGTAGAATCCTAAAGTTGAAGTAGTAATACTGAGCAAAGAACAACTCAGATACAATGTAGAATCCTAAAGTTGAAGTAGTAATACTGAGTAAAGAACAACTCAGATACAATGTAGAATCCTACAGTTGAAGTAGTAATACTGAGCAAAGAACAACTCAAATACAATGTAGAATCCTAAAGTTGAAGGAGTAATACTGAGCAAAGAACACTTAGATACAATGTAGAATCCTAAAGTTGAAGGAGTAATACTGAGCAAAGAACAACTCAAATACAATGTAGAATCCTAAAGTTGAAGGAGTAATACTGAGCAAAGAACACTTAGATACAATGTAGAATCCTAAAGTTGAAGGAGTAATACTGAGTAAAGAACAACTCAGATACAATGTAGAATCCTAAAGTTGAAGGAGTAAAACTGAGCAAAGAACAACTCAAATACAATGTAGAATCCTAAAGTTGAAGGAGTAATACTGAGCAAAGAACAACTCAAATACAATGTAGAATCCTAAAGTTGAAGAAGTAATACTGAGCAAAGAACAACTCAAATACAATGTAGAATCCTAAAGTTGAAGGAGCAATACTGAGCAAAGAACAACTCAAATACAATGTAGAATCCTAAAGTTGAAGGAGTAATACTGAGCAAAGAACAACAGAGATACAATGTAGAATCCTAAAGTTGAAGTAGTAATACTGAGCAAAGAACAACTCAGATACAATGTAGAATCCTAAAGTTGAAGTAGTAATACTGAGCAAAGAACAACTCAGTTACAATGTAGAATCATAAAGTTGAAGTAGTAATACTGAGCAAAGAACAACTCAGATACAATGTAGAATCCTAAAGTTGAAGGAGTAATACTGAGCAAAGAACAACTCAGTTACAATGTAGAATCATAAAGTTGAAGTAGTAATACTGAGCAAAGAACAACTCAGATACAATGTAGAATCCTAAAGTTGAAGTAGTAATACTGAGCAAAGTACAACCCAAATACAATATAGGATCCTAAAGCTGAATGAGTAATACTGAGCAAAAAACAACTCAGATACAATGTAGAATCACAAAGTTGAAGGAGTAATTCTGAGCAAAGAACAACTCAAATACAATGTAGAATCCTAAAGTTGAAGTAGTAATACTGAGCAAAGAACAACTCAGATACAATGTAGAATCCTAAAGTTGAAGGAGTAATACTGAGCAAAGAACAACTCAGATACAATGTAGAATCATAAAGTTGAAGTAGTAATACTGAGTAAAGAACAACTCAGATACAATGTAGAATCCTACAGTTGAAGTAGTAATACTGAGCAAAGAACAACTCAAATACAATGTAGAATCCTAAAGTTGAAGGAGTAATACTGAGCAAAGAACACTTAGATACAATGTAGAATCCTAAAGTTGAAGGAGTAATACTGAGCAAAGAACAACTCAAATACAATGTAGAATCCTAAAGTTGAAGTAGTAATACTGAGCAAAGAACAACTCAGATACAATGTAGAATCCTAAAGTTGAAGTAGTAATACTGAGCAAAGAACAACTCAGATACAATGTAGAATCCTAAAGTTGAAGTAGTAATACTGAGTAAAGAACAACTCAGATACAATGTAGAATCCTACAGTTGAAGTAGTAATACTGAGCAAAGAACAACTCAAATACAATGTAGAATCCTAAAGTTGAAGGAGTAATACTGAGCAAAGAACACTTAGATACAATGTAGAATCCTAAAGTTGAAGGAGTAATACTGAGCAAAGAACAACTCAAATACAATGTAGAATCCTAAAGTTGAAGGAGTAATACTGAGCAAAGAACACTTAGATACAATGTAGAATCCTAAAGTTGAAGGAGTAATACTGAGTAAAGAACAACTCAAATACAATGTAGAATCCTAAAGTTGAAGGAGTAAAACTGAGCAAAGAACAACTCAAATACAATGTAGAATCCTAAAGTTGAAGGAGTAATACTGAGCAAAGAACAACTCAAATACAATGTAGAATCCTAAAGTTGAAGAAGTAATACTGAGCAAAGAACAACTCAAATACAATGTAGAATCCTAAAGTTGAAGGAGCAATACTGAGCAAAGAACAACTCAAATACAATGTAGAATCCTAAAGTTGAAGGAGTAATACTGAGCAAAGAACAACAGAGATACAATGTAGAATCCTAAAGTTGAAGTAGTAATACTGAGCAAAGAACAACTCAGATACAATGTAGAATCCTAAAGTTGAAGTAGTAATACTGAGCAAAGAACAACTCAGTTACAATGTAGAATCATAAAGTTGAAGTAGTAATACTGAGCAAAGAACAACTCAGATACAATGTAGAATCCTAAAGTTGAAGGAGTAATACTGAGCAAAGAACAACTCAGTTACAATGTAGAATCATAAAGTTGAAGTAGTAATACTGAGCAAAGAACAACTCAGATACAATGTAGAATCCTAAAGTTGAAGTAGTAATACTGAGCAAAGTACAACCCAAATACAATATAGGATCCTAAAGCTGAATGAGTAATACTGAGCAAAAAACAACTCAGATACAATGTAGAATCACAAAGTTGAAGGAGTAATTCTGAGCAAAGAACAACTCAAATACAATGTAGAATCCTAAAGTTGAAGTAGTAATACTGAGCAAAGAACAACTCAGATACAATGTAGAATCCTAAAGTTGAAGGAGTAATTCTGAGCAAAGAACAACTCAGATACAATGTAGAATCACAAAGTTGAAGGAGTAATACTGAGCAAAGAACAACTCAGATACAATGCAAAATCACAAAGTTGAAGTAGTAATTCTGAGCAAAGAACAACTCAAATACAATGTAGAATCCTAAAGTTGAAGTAGTAATACTGAGCAAAGAACAACTCAGATACAATGTAGAATCCTAAAGTTGAAGGAGTAATACTGAGCAAAGAATAACTCAGATACAATGTAGAATCCTAAAGTTGAACGAGTAATACTGAGCAAAGAACAACTGAGATACAATGTAGAATCCTAAAGTTGAAGGACCAATACTGAGCAAAGAACAACTGAGATACAATGTAGAATCCTAAAGTTTAAGTAGTAATACTGAGCAAAGAACAACTCAGTTACAATGTAGAATCCTGACGTTAAAGTAGTAATACTGAGCAAAGAACAACTCAGATACAATGTAGAATCCTAAAGTTGAAGGAGTAATACTGAGAAAAGAACAACTCAGATACAATGTAGAATCCTAAAGTTGAAGTAGTAATACTGAGCAAAGAACAACTCAGATACAATGTAGAATCCTAAAGTTGAAGGAGTAATACTGAGCAAAGAACAACTCAGATACAATGTAGAATCCTAAAGTTGAAGGAGTAATACTGAGCAAAGAACAACTCAGATACAATGTAGAATCCTAAAGTTGAAGTAGTAATACTGAGCAAAGAACAACTCAGATACAATGTAGAATCCTAAAGATGAAGGAGTAATTCTGAGCAAAGAACAACTCAAATACAATGTAGAATCCTAAAGTTGAAGGAGCAATACTGAGCAAAGAACAACTCAGATACAATGTAGAATCACAAAGTTGAAGTAGTAATACTGAGCAAAGACCAACTCAAATACAATGTAGAATCCTAAAGTTGAAGGAGTAATACTGAGCAAAGAAAAACTCAGATACAATGTAGAATCCTAAAGTTGAAGGAATAATACTGAGCAAAGAACAACTCAGATACAATGTAGAATCCTAAAGTTGAAGGAGTAATACTGAGCAAAGAACAACTCAGATACAATGTAGAATCACAAAGTTGAAGTAGTAATACTGAGCAAAGACCAACTCAAATACAATGTAGAATCCTAAAGTCGAAGGAGTAATACTGAGCAAAGAAAAACTCAGATACAATGTAGAATCCTAAAGTTGAAGGAGTAATACTGAGCAAAGAACAACTCAGATACAATGTAGAATCCTAAAGTTGAAGGAGTAATACTGAGCAAAGAACAACTCAGATACAATGTAGAATCACAAAGTTGAAGTAGTAATACTGAGCAAAGACCAACTCAAATACAATGTAGAATCCTAAAGTTGAAGTAGTAATACTGAGCAAAGAACAACTCAAATACAATGTAGAATCCTAAAGTTGAAGGAGTAATACTGAGCAAAGAAAAACTCAGATACAATGTAGAATCCTAAAGTTGAAGGAATAATATTGAGCAAAGAACAACTCAGATACAATGTAGAATCCTAAAGTTGAAGGAGTAATACTGAGCAAAGAAAAACTCAGATACAATGTAGAATCCTAAAGTTGAAGGAATAATACTGAGCAAAGAACAACTCAGATACAATGTAGAATCACAAAGTTGAAGTAGTAATACTGAGCAAAGAACAACTCAGATACAATGTAGAATCCTAAAGTTGAAAGAGTAATACTGAGCAAAGAACAACTCAGATACAATGTAGAATCCTAAAGTTGAAGGAGTAATACTGAGCAAAGAACAACTCAGATACAATGTAGAATCCTAAAGTTGAAGGAGTAATACTGAGCAAAGAACAACTCAGATACAATGTAGAATCCTAAAGTTGAAGGAATAATACCGAGCAAAGAACAACTCAGATACAATGTAGAATCACAAAGTTGAAGTAGTAATACTGAGCAAAGAACACTCAGATACAATGTAGAATCCTAAAGTTGAAGGAGTAATACTGAGCAAAGAACAACTCAGATACAATGTAGAATCCTAAAGTTGAAGGAGTAATACTGAGCAAAGAAAAACTCAGATACAATGTAGAATCCTAAAGTTGAAGAAATAATACTGAGCAAAGAACAACTCAGATACAATGTAGAATCACAAAGTTGAAGTAGTAATACTGAGCAAAGAACAACTCAGATACAATGTAGAATCCTAAAGTTGAAGGAGTAATACTGAGCAAAGAACAACTCAGATACAATGTAGAATCCTAAAGTTGAAGTAGTAATACTGAGCAAAGAACAACTCAGATACAATGTAGAATCACAAAGTTGAAGTAGTAATACTGAGCAAAGAACAACTCAGATACAATGTAGAATCCTAAAGTTGAAGGAATAATACTGAGCAAAGAACAACTCAGATACAATATAGAATCCTAGAGATGAAGGAGTAATACTGAGCAAAGAACAACTCAGATACAATATAGAATCCTAGAGATGAAGGAGTAATACTGAGCAAAGAACAACTCAGATACAATGTAGAATCCTAAAGTTGAAGGAGTAATACTGAGCAAAGAATAACTCAGTTACAATGTGTAATCCTAAAGTTCAAGGAGTAATACTGAGCAAAGAACAACTCAGATATAATGTGGAATCCTAAAGATGAAGGAGTAATACTGAGCAAAGAACAACTCAAATACAATGTAGAATCCTAAAGTTGAAGTAGTAATACTGAGCAAAGAACAACTCAGATACAATGTAGAATCACAAAGTTGAAGGAGTAATACTGAGCAAAGAGCAACTCAGATATAATGTGGAATCCTAAAGATGAACGAGTAATACTGAGCAAAGAACAACTCAAATACAATGTAGAATCACAAAGTTGAAGGAGTAATACTCAGTAAAGAACAACTCAAATACAATGTAGAATCCTAAAGTTGAAGTAGTAATACTGAGCAAAGAACAACTCAGATACAATGTAGAATCCTAATGTTGAATGAGTAATACTGAGCAAAGAACAACTCAGTTTCAATGTAGAATCCTAAAGTTGAAGGAGTAATACTGAGCAAAGAATAACTCAGTTACAATGTAGAATCCTAAAGTTGAAGGAGTAATACTGAGCAAAGAACAACTCAGATACAATGTAGAATCACAAAGTTGAAGGAGCAATACTGAGCAAAGAACAACTCAGATACAATGTAGAATCCTAAATTTGAAGTAGTAATACTGAGCAAAGAACAACTCAGATACAATGTAGAATCCTAAATTTGAAGTAGTAATACTGAGCAAAGAACAACTCAGATACAATGTAGAATCCTAAAGTTGAAGGAGTAATACTGAGCAAAGAACAACCCAAATACAATGTAGAATCCTAAAGTTGAAGGAGTAATACTGAGTAAAGAATAACTCAGATACAATGTAGAATCCTAAAGTTGAAGGATTAATACTGAGCAAAGAACAACTCAGATATAATGTGGAATCCTAAAGTTGAAGGAGTAATACTGAGCAAAGAATAACTCAGATACAATGTAGAATCACAAAGTTGAAGTAGTAATACTGAGCAAAGAACAACTCAAATACAATGTAGAATCCTAAAGTTGAAGGAGTAATACTGAGCAAAGAATAACTCAGATACAATGTAGAATCCTAAAGTTGAAGGAGCAATACTGAGTAAAGAATAACTCAGATACAATGTAGAATCCTAAAGTTGAAGTAGTAATACTGAGCAAAGAACAACTCAAATACAATGTAGAATCCTAAATTTGAAGTAGTAATACTGAGCAAAGAACAACTCAGATACAATGTACAATCCTAAAGTTGAAGGAGTAATACTGAGCAAAGAACAACTCAGATACAATGTAGAATCCTACAGTTGAAGGAGTAATACTGAGTAAAGAATAACTCAAATACAATGTAGAATCCTAAAGTTGAAGGAGTAATACTGAGCAAAGAACAACTCAGATACAATGTAGAATCCTAAAGTTGAAGTAGTAATACTGAGCAAAGAACAACTCAGATACAATGTAGAATCCTAAAGTTGAAGTAGTAATACTGAGCAAAGAACAACTCAGATACAATGTAGAATCACAAAGTTGAAGGAGCAATACTGAGCAAAGAACAACTCAGTTACAATGTAGAATCCTAAAGTTGAAGTAGTAATACTGAGCAAAGAACAACTCAGTTACAATGTAGAATCCTAAAGTTGAAGTAGTAATACTGAGCAAAGAACAACTCAGTTACAATGTAGAATCCTGACGTTAAAGTAGTAATACTGAGCAAAGAACAACTCAGATACAATGTAGAATCCTAAAGTTGAAGTAGTAATACTGAGCAAAGAACAACTCAAATACAATGTAGAATCCTAAAGTTGAAGTAGTAATACTGAGCAAAGAACAACTTAGATACAATGTAGAATCCTAAAGTTGAAGGAGTAATACTGAGCAAAGAACAACTCAGATACAATGTAGAATCCTAAAGTTGAAGGAGTAATACTGAGCAAAGAACAACTCAAATACAATGTAGAATCCTAAAGTTGAAGGAGTAATACTGAGCAAAGAACAACTCAGATACAATGTAGAATCCTAAAGTTGAAGTAGTAATACTGAGCAAAGAACAACTCAAATACAATGTAGAATCGTAAAGTTGAAGGAGTAATACTGAGCAAAGAACAACTCAGATACAATGTAGAATCCTAAAGTTGAAGTAGTAATACTGAGCAAAGAACAACTCAGATACAATGTAGAATCCTAAAGTTGAAGGAGTAATACTGAGTAAAGAATAACTCAGATACAATGTAAAATCACAAAGTTGAAGTAGTAATACTGAGCAAAGAACAACTCAGATACAATGCAGAATCCTAAAGTTGAAGGAGTAATACTGAGCAAAGAACAACTCAGATACAATGTAGAATCCTAAAGTTGAAGGAGTAATACTGAGTAAAGAATAACTCAGATACAATGTAGAATCACAAAGTTGAAGTAGTAATACTGAGCAAAGAATAACTCAGATACAATGTAGAATCACAAAGTTGAAGTAGTAATACTGAGTAAAGAACAACTCAGATACAATATAGAATCCTAAAGTTGAAGTAGTAATACTGAGCAAAGAACAACTCAAATACAATGTATAATCCTAAAGTTCAAGGAGCAATACTGAGCAAAGAACAACTCAGATACAATGTAGAATCCTAATGTTGAATGAGTAATACTGAGCAAAGAACAACTCAGTTTCAATGTAGAATCCTAAAGTTGAAGGAGTAATACTGAGCAAAGAATAACTCAGTTACAATGTGTAATCCTAAAGTTCAAGGAGTAATACTGAGCAAAGAACAACTCAGATATAATGTGGAATCCTAAAGATGAAGGAGTAATACTGAGCAAAGAACAACTCAAATACAATGTAGAATCCTAAAGTTGAAGTAGTAATACTGAGCAAAGAACAACTCAGATACAATGTAGAATCCTAAAGTTGAAGGAGTAATACTGAGCAAAGAATAACTCAGATATAATGTGGAATCCTAAAGATGAACGAGTAATACTGAGCAAAGAACAACTCAAATACAATGTAGAATCACAAAGTTGAAGGAGTAATACTCAGTAAAGAACAACTCAAATACAATGTAGAATCCTAAAGTTGAAGTAGTAATACTGAGTAAAGAACAACTCAGATACAATGTAGAATCCTAAAGTTGAAGGAGTAATACTGAGCAAAGAATAACTCAGATATAATGTGGAATCCTAAAGATGAACGAGTAATACTGAGCAGAGAACAACTCAAATACAATGTAGAATCACAAAGTTGAAGGAGTAATACTCAGTAAAGAACAACTCAAATACAATGTAGAATCCTAAAGTTGAAGTAGTAATACTGAGCAAAGAACAACTCAGATACAATGTAGAATCCTAAAGTTGAAGGAGTAATACTGAGCAAAGAACAACTCAGATACAATGTAGAATCCTAAAGTTGAAGGAGTAATACTGAGTAAAGAATAACTCAGTTACAGTGTAGAATCCTAAAGTTAAAGGAGTAATACTGAGCAAAGAACAACTCAAATACAATGTAGAATCCTAAAGTTGAAGGAGTAATACTGAGTAAAGAATAACTCAGATACAATGTAAAATCACAAAGTTGAAGTAGTAATACTGAGCAAAGAACAACTCAGATACAATGCAGAATCCTAAAGTTGAAGGAGTAATACTGAGCAAAGAACAACTCAGATACAATGTAGAATCCTAAAGTTGAAGGAGTAATACTGAGTAAAGAATAACTCAGATACAATGTAGAATCACAAAGTTGAAGTAGTAATACTGAGCAAAGAATAACTCAGATACAATGTAGAATCACAAAGTTGAAGTAGTAATACTGAGTAAAGAACAACTCAGATACAATATAGAATCCTAAAGTTGAAGTAGTAATACTGAGCAAAGAACAACTCAAATACAATGTATAATCCTAAAGTTCAAGGAGCAATACTGAGCAAAGAACAACTCAGATACAATGTAGAATCCTAATGTTGAATGAGTAATACTGAGCAAAGAACAACTCAGTTTCAATGTAGAATCCTAAAGTTGAAGGAGTAATACTGAGCAAAGAATAACTCAGTTACAATGTGTAATCCTAAAGTTCAAGGAGTAATACTGAGCAAAGAACAACTCAGATATAATGTGGAATCCTAAAGATGAAGGAGTAATACTGAGCAAAGAACAACTCAAATACAATGTAGAATCCTAAAGTTGAAGTAGTAATACTGAGCAAAGAACAACTCAGATACAATGTAGAATCACAAAGTTGAAGGAGTAATACTGAGCAAAGAACAACTCAGATACAATGTAGAATCCTAAATTTGAAGTAGTAATACTGAGCAAAGAACAACTCAGATACAATGTACAATCCTACAGTTGAAGTAGTAATACTGAGCAAAGAACAACTCAAATACAATGTAGAATCCTAAAGTTGAAGTAGTAATACTGAGCAAATAACAACTCAAATACAATGTAGAATCCTAAATTTGAAGGAGTAATACTGAGCAAAGAACAACTCAGATACAATGTGTAATCCTAAAGTTGAAGTAGTAATACTGAGCAAAGAAAAACTCAGATACAATGTAGAATCCTAAAGTTGAAGGAGTAATACTGAGCAAAGAACAACTCAGATACAATGTGTAATCCTAAAGTTGAAGTAGTAATACTGAGCAAAGAACAACTCAGATACAATGTAGAATCCTAAAGTTGAAGTAGTAATACTGACCAAAGAACAACTCAAATACAATGTAGAATCCTAAATTTGAAGTAGTAATACTGAGCAAAGAACAACTCAGATACAATGTAGAATCACAAAGTTGAAGGAGCAATACTGAGCAAAGAACAACTCAGATACAATGTAGAATCACAAAGTTGAAGGAGTAATACTGAGCAAAGAACAACTCAAATACAATGTAGAATCCTAAAGTTGAAGTAGTAATACTGAGCAAAGAACAACTCAGATACAATGTAGAATCCTAAAGTTGAAGGAGTAATACTGGGCAAAGAATAACTCAGATACAATGTAGAATCCTAAAGTTGAAGTAGTAATACTGAGCAAAGAACAACTCAGATACAATGTAGAATCCTAAAGTTGAAGGAGTAATACTGAGCAAAGAACAACTCAGATACAATGTAGAATCCTAAAGTTGAAGGAGTAATACTGAGCAAAGAACAACTCAGATACAATGTAGAATCCTAAAGTTGAAGAAGTAATACTGAGCAAAGAACAACTCAGATACAATGTAGAATCCTAAAGTTGAAGGAGTAATACTGAGCAAAGAACAACTCAGTTACAATGTAGAATCCTAAAGTTGAAGGAGTAATACTGAGCAAAGAACAACTCAGTTACAATGTAGAATCCTAAAGTTGAACGAGTAATACTGAGCAAAGAACAACTCAGTTACAATGTAGAATCCTAAAGTTGAAGAAGTAATACTGAGCAAAGAACAACTCAGATACAATGTAGAATCCTAAAGTTGAAGGAATAATACTGAGTAAAGTACACCTCAGTTACAATGTAGAATCATAAAGTTGAAGGAGTAATACTGAGCAAAGAACAACTCAGATACAATGTAGAATCCTAAAGTTGAACGAGTAATACTGAGCAAAGAACAACTCAGATACAATATAGGATCCTAAAGTTGAATGAGCAATACTGAGTAAAGAACAACTCAGATACAATGTAGAATCCTAAAGTTGAAGGAGTAATACTGAGCAAAGAACAACTCAGATACAATGTAGAATCCTACAGTTGAAGTAGTAATACTGAGCAAAGAACAACTCAGATACAATGTAGAATCCTAAAGTTGAAGGAGTAATACTGAGCAAAGAACAACTCAGATACAATGTAGAATCCTAAAGTTGAAGGAGTAATACTGAGCAAAGAACAACTCAGATACAATGTAGAATCCTAAAGTTGAAGTAGTAATACTGAGAAAAGAACAACTCAGATACAATGTAGAATCACAAAGTTGAAGGAGTAATACTGAGCAAAGAACAACTCAGATACAATGTAGAATCCTAAAGTTGAAGTAGTAATACTGAGAAAAGAACAACTCAGATACAATGTAGAATCCTAAAGTTGAAGGAGTAATACTGAGCAAAGAACAACTCAGATACAATGTAGAATCCTAAAGTTGAAGGAGTAATACTGAGCAAAGAACAACTCAGATACAATGTAGAATCCTAAAGTTGAAGGAGTAATACTGAGCAAAGAACAACTCAGATACAATGTAGAATCCTAAAGTTGAAGGAGTAATACTGAGTAAAGAACAACTCAGTTACAATGTAGAATCCTAGAGATGAAGGAGTAATACTGAGCAAAGAACAACTGAGTTACAATGTAGAATCCTAAAGTTGAAGGAGCAATACTGAGTAAACAACAACTCAGATACAATGTAGAATCTTAAAGTTGAAGTAGTAATACTGAGCAAAGAACAACTCAGATACAATGTAGAATCCTAAAGTTGAAGGAGTAATACTGAGGAAAGAACAACTCAAATACAATGTAGAATCCTAAAGTTGAAGGAGTAATACTGAGGAAAGAACAACTCAAATACAATGTAGAATCACAAAGTTGAAGGAGTAATACTGAGCAAAGAACAACTCAGAAACAATGTAGAATCCTAAAGTTGAAGTAGTAATACTGAGAAAAGAACAACTGAGTTACAATGTAGAATCCTAAAGTTGAAGGAGTAATACTGAGCAAAGAACAACTGAGTTACAATGTAGAATCCTAAAGTTGAAGGAGTAATACTGAGTAAAGAACAACTCAGATACAATGTAGATTCCTAAAGTTGAAGGAGTAATACTGAGTAAAGAACAACTCAGATACAATGTAGAATCACAAAGTTGAAGGAGTAATACTGAGCAAAGAACAACTCAGTTACAATGTAGAATCCTAGAGATGAAGGAGTAATACTGAGCAAAGAACAACTGAGTTACAATGTAGAATCCTAAAGTTGAAGGAGTAATACTGAGCAAAGAATAACTCAGATATAATGTAGAATCCTAAAGTTGAAGGAGTAATTCTGAGCAAAGAACAACTCAGATACAATGTACAATCCTACAATTGAAGGAGTAATACTGAGCAAAGAACAACTCAGATACAATGTAGAATCCTAAAGTTGAAGGAGTAATTCTGAGCAAAGAACAACTCAGATACAATGTACAATCCTACAGTTGAAGGAGTAATACTGAGCAAAGAACATCTCAGATACAATGTACAATCCTACAGTTGAAGGAGTAATACTGAGCAAAGAATAACTCAGATACAATGTAGAATCCTAAAGTTGAATGAGTAATACTGAGCAAAGAACAACTCAGATGCAATGTAGAATCCTAACGTTAAAGTAGTAATACTGAGCAAAGAACAACCCAAATACAATATAGGATCCTAAAGCTGAATGAGTAATACTGAGCAAAAAACAACTCAGATATAATGTAGAATCACAAAGTTGAAGGAGTAATACTGAGCAAAGAACAACTCAGATACAATGTAGAATCACAAAGTTGAAGGAGTAATACTGAGCAAAGAATAACTCAGATACAATGTAGAATCCTAAAGTTGAAGGAGTAATACTGAGCAAAGAACAACTCAGATACAATGTAGAATCATAAAGTTGAAGGAGTAATACTGAGCAAAGAATAACTCAGATACAATGTAGAATCATAAAGTTGAAGGAGTAATACTGAGCAAAGAACAACTCAAATACAATGTAGAATCCTAAAGTTGAAGGAGCAATACTGAGCAAAGAACAACTCAGATACAATGTAGAATCCTGACGTTAAAGTAGTAATACTGAGTAAAGAACAACTCAGATACAATGTAGAATCCTAAAGTTGAAGTAGTAATACTGAGCAAAGAACAACTCAAATACAATGTAGAATCCTAAAGTTGAAGTAGTAATACTGAGCAAAGAACAACTCAAATACAATGTAGAATCCTAAAGTTGAAGTAATAATACTGAGCAAAGAACAACTCAGATACAATGTAGAATCACAAAGTTGAAGGAGCAATACTGAGCAAAGAACAACTCAGTTACAATGTAGAATCCTAAAGTTGAAGTAGTAATACTGAGCAAAGAACAACTCAGTTACAATGTAGAATCCTAAAGTTGAAGTAGTAATACTGAGCAAAGAACAACTCAGTTACAATGTAGAATCCTGACGTTAAAGTAGTAATACTGAGCAAAGAACAACTCAGATACAATGTAGAATCCTAAAGTTGAAGTAGTAATACTGAGCAAAGAACAACTCAAATACAATGTAGAATCCTAAAGTTGAAGTAGTAATACTGAGCAAAGAACAACTTAGATACAATGTAGAATCCTAAAGTTGAAGGAGTAATACTGAGCAAAGAACAACTCAGATACAATGTAGAATCCTAAAGTTGAAGGAGTAATACTGAGCAAAGAACAACTCAAATACAATGTAGAATCCTAAAGTTGAAGGAGTAATACTGAGCAAAGAACAACTCAGATACAATGTAGAATCCTAAAGTTGAAGTAGTAATACTGAGCAAAGAACAACTCAAATACAATGTAGAATCGTAAAGTTGAAGGAGTAATACTGAGCAAAGAACAACTCAGATACAATGTAGAATCCTAAAGTTGAAGTAGTAATACTGAGCAAAGAACAACTCAGATACAATGTAGAATCCTAAAGTTGAAGGAGTAATACTGAGTAAAGAATAACTCAGATACAATGTAAAATCACAAAGTTGAAGTAGTAATACTGAGCAAAGAACAACTCAGATACAATGCAGAATCCTAAAGTTGAAGGAGTAATACTGAGTAAAGAATAACTCAGATACAATGTAGAATCCTAAAGTTGAAGGAGTAATACTGAGCAAAGAACAACTCAGTTTCAATGTAGAATCCTAAAGTTGAAGGAGTAATACTGAGCAAAGAATAACTCAGTTACAATGTGTAATCCTAAAGTTCAAGGAGTAATACTGAGCAAAGAACAACTCAGATATAATGTGGAATCCTAAAGATGAAGGAGTAATACTGAGCAAAGAACAACTCAAATACAATGTAGAATCCTAAAGTTGAAGTAGTAATACTGAGCAAAGAACAACTCGGATACAATGTAGAATCCTAAAGTTGAAGGAGTAATACTGAGCAAAGAATAACTCAGATATAATGTGGAATCCTAAAGATGAACGAGTAATACTGAGCAAAGAACAACTCAAATACAATGTAGAATCACAAAGTTGAAGGAGTAATACTCAGTAAAGAACAACTCAAATACAATGTAGAATCCTAAAGTTGAAGTAGTAATACTGAGTAAAGAACAACTCAGATACAATGTAGAATCCTAAAGTTGAAGGAGTAATACTGAGCAAAGAATAACTCAGATATAATGTGGAATCCTAAAGATGAACGAGTAATACTGAGCAGAGAACAACTCAAATACAATGTAGAATCACAAAGTTGAAGGAGTAATACTCAGTAAAGAACAACTCAAATACAATGTAGAATCCTAAAGTTGAAGTAGTAATACTGAGCAAAGAACAACTCAGATACAATGTAGAATCCTAAAGTTGAAGGAGTAATACTGAGCAAAGAACAACTCAGATACAATGTAGAATCCTAAAGTTGAAGGAGTAATACTGAGTAAAGAATAACTCAGATACAATGTAGAATCCTAAAGTTGAAGGAGTAATACTGAGCAAAGAACAACTCAAATACAATGTAGAATCCTAATGTTGAATGAGTAATACTGAGCAAAGAACAACTCAGTTTCAATGTAGAATCCTTAAGTTGAAGGAGCAATACTGAGCAAAGAATAACTCAGTTACAATGTAGAATCCTAAAGTTGAAGGAGTAATACTGAGCAAAGAACAACTCAGATACAATGTAGAATCACAAAGTTGAAGGAGCAATACTGAGCAAATAACAACTCAGATACAATGTAGAATCCTAAAGTTGAAGGAGTAATACTGAGCAAAGAACAACTCAGATACAATGTAGAATCACAAAGTTGAAGGAGCAATACTGAGCAAATAACAACTCAGATACAATGTAGAATCACAAAGTTGAAGGAGTAATACTGAACAAAGAACAACTCAGATACAATGTAGAATCCTAAATTTGAAGTAGTAATACTGAGAAAAGAACAACTCAGATACAATGTACAATCCTACAGTTGAAGTAGTAATACTGAGCAAAGAACAACTCAAATACAATGTAGAATCCTAAAGTTGAAGTAGTAATACTGAGCAAAGAACAACTCAAATACAATGTAGAATCCTAAATTTGAAGGAGTAATACTGAGCAAAGAACAACTCAGATACAATGTGTAATCCTAAAGTTGAAGTAGTAATACTGAGCAAAGAAAAACTCAGATACAATGTAGAATCCTAAAGTTGAAGGAGTAATACTGAGCAAAGAACAACTCAGATACAATGTGTAATCCTAAAGTTGAAGTAGTAATACTGAGCAAAGAACAACTCAGATACAATGTAGAATCCTAAAGTTGAAGTAGTAATACTGACCAAAGAACAACTCAAATACAATGTAGAATCCTAAATTTGAAGTAGTAATACTGAGCAAAGAACAACTCAGATACAATGTAGAATCACAAAGTTGAAGGAGCAATACTGAGCAAAGAACAACTCAGATACAATATAGAATCACAAAGTTGAAGGAGTAATACTGAGCAAAGAACAACTCAAATACAATGTAGAATCCTAAAGTTGAAGTAGTAATACTGAGCAAAGAACAACTCAGATACAATGTAGAATCCTAAAGTTGAAGGAGTAATACTGGGCAAAGAATAACTCAGATACAATGTAGAATCCTAAAGTTGAAGTAGTAATACTGAGCAAAGAACAACTCAGATACAATGTAGAATCCTAAAGTTGAAGGAGTAATACTGAGCAAAGAACAACTCAGATACAATGTAGAATCCTAAAGTTGAAGGAGTAATACTGAGCAAAGAATAACTCAGATACAATGTAGAATCCTAAAGTTGAAGAAGTAATACTGAGCAAAGAACAACTCAGATACAATGTAGAATCCTAAAGTTGAAGGAGTAATACTGAGCAAAGAACAACTCAGTTACAATGTAGAATCCTAAAGTTGAAGGAGTAATACTGAGCAAAGAACAACTCAGTTACAATGTAGAATCCTAAAGTTGAACGAGTAATACTGAGCAAAGGACAACTCAGTTACAATGTAGAATCCTAAAGTTGAAGAAGTAATACTGAGCAAAGAACAACTCAGATACAATGTAGAATCCTAAAGTTGAAGGAATAATACTGAGTAAAGTACACCTCAGTTACAATGTAGAATCATAAAGTTGAAGGAGTAATACTGAGCAAAGAACAACTCAGATACAATGTAGAATCCTAAAGTTGAACGAGTAATACTGAGCAAAGAACAACTCAGATACAATATAGGATCCTAAAGTTGAATGAGCAATACTGAGTAAAGAACAACTCAGATACAATGTAGAATCCTAAAGTTGAAGGAGTAATACTGAGCAAAGAACAACTCAGATACAATGTAGAATCCTAAAGTTGAAGGAGTAAAACTGAGCAAAGAACAACTCAGATACAATGTAGAATCCTAAAGTTGAAGGAGTAATACTGAGCAAAGAACAACTCAGATACAATGTAGAATCCTAAAGTTGAAGGAGTAATACTGAGCAAAGAACAACTCAGATACAATGTAGAATCCTAAAGTTGAAGTAGTAATACTGAGAAAAGAACAACTCAGATACAATGTAGAATCACAAAGTTGAAGGAGTAATACTGAGCAAAGAACAACTCAGATACAATGTAGAATCCTAAAGTTGAAGTAGTAATACTGAGAAAAGAACAACTCAGATACAATGTAGAATCCTAAAGTTGAAGGAGTAATACTGAGCAAAGAACAACTCAGATACAATGTAGAATCCTAAAGTTGAAGGAGTAATACTGAGCAAAGAACAACTCAGATACAATGTAGAATCCTAAAGTTGAAGGAGTAATACTGAGCAAAGAACAACTCAGATACAATGTAGAATCCTAAAGTTGAAGGAGTAATACTGAGTAAAGAACAACTCAGTTACAATGTAGAATCCTAGAGATGAAGGAGTAATACTGAGCAAAGAACAACTGAGTTACAATGTAGAATCCTAAAGTTGAAGGAGCAATACTGAGTAAACAACAACTCAGATACAATGTAGAATCTTAAAGTTGAAGTAGTAATACTGAGCAAAGAACAACTCAGATACAATGTAGAATCCTAAAGTTGAAGGAGTAATACTGAGGAAAGAACAACTCAAATACAATGTAGAATCCTAAAGTTGAAGGAGTAATACTGAGGAAAGAACAACTCAAATACAATGTAGAATCACAAAGTTGAAGGAGTAATACTGAGCAAAGAACAACTCAGAAACAATGTAGAATCCTAAAGTTGAAGGAGTAATACTGAGAAAAGAACAACTGAGTTACAATGTAGAATCCTAAAGTTGAAGGAGTAATACTGAGCAAAGAACAACTGAGTTACAATGTAGAATCCTAAAGTTGAAGGAGTAATACTGAGTAAAGAACAACTCAGATACAATGTAGATTCCTAAAGTTGAAGGAGTAATACTGAGTAAAGAACAACTCAGATACAATGTAGAATCACAAAGTTGAAGGAGTAATACTGAGCAAAGAACAACTCAGTTACAATGTAGAATCCTAGAGATGAAGGAGTAATACTGAGCAAAGAACAACTGAGTTACAATGTAGAATCCTAAAGTTGAAGGAGTAATACTGAGCAAAGAATAACTCAGATATAATGTAGAATCCTAAAGTTGAAGGAGTAATTCTGAGCAAAGAACAACTCAGATACAATGTACAATCCTACAATTGAAGGAGTAATACTGAGCAAAGAACAACTCAGATACAATGTAGAATCCTAAAGTTGAAGGAGTAATTCTGAGCAAAGAACAACTCAGATACAATGTACAATCCTACAGTTGAAGGAGTAATACTGAGCAAAGAACAACTCAGATACAATGTACAATCCTACAGTTGAAGGAGTAATACTGAGCAAAGAATAACTCAGATACAATGTAGAATCCTAAAGTTGAATGAGTAATACTGAGCAAAGAACAACTCAGATGCAATGTAGAATCTTAACGTTAAAGTAGTAATACTGAGCAAAGAACAACCCAAATACAATATAGGATCCTAAAGCTGAATGAGTAATACTGAGCAAAAAACAACTCAGATACAATGTAGAATCACAAAGTTGAAGGAGTAATACTGAGCAAAGAATAACTCAGATACAATGTAGAATCCTAAAGTTGAAGGAGTAATACTGAGCAAAGAACAACTCAGATACAATGTAGAATCATAAAGTTGAAGGAGTAATACTGAGCAAAGAATAACTCAGATACAATGTAGAATCATAAAGTTGAAGGAGTAATACTGAGCAAAGAACAACTCAAATACAATGTAGAATCCTAAAGTTGAAGGAGCAATACTGAGCAAAGAACAACTCAGATACAATGTAGAATCCTGACGTTAAAGTAGTAATACTGAGTAAAGAACAACTCAGATACAATGTAGAATCCTAAAGTTGAATGAGTAATACTGAGCAAAGAACAACTCAGATGCAATGTAGAATCCTAAAGTTGAAGGAGTAATACTGAGCAAAGAACAACTCAGATACAATGTAGAATCCTAAAGTTGAAGGAGTAATACTGAGCAAAGAACAACTCAGATACAATGTAGAATCCTAAAGTTGAAGGAGTAATACTGAGTAAAGAACAACTCAGATACAATGTAGAATCACAAAGTTGAAGGAGTAATACTGAGCAAAGAACAACTCAGATACAATGTAGAATCCTAAAGTTGAAGGAGTAATACTGAGCAAAGAATAACTCAGTTACAATGTAGAATCCTAAAGTTGAAGGAGTAATACTGAGCAAAGAACAACTCAGATACAATGTACAATCCTACAGTTGAAGGAGTAATACTGAGCAAAGAATAACTCAGATACAATGTAGAATCCTAAAGTTGAAGGAGTAATACTGAGCAAAGAACAACTCAGATACAATGTACAATCCTACAGTTGAAGGAGTAATACTGAACAAAGAATAACTCAGATACAATGTACAATCCTAAAGTTGAAGGAGTAATACTGAGCAAAGAACAACTCAGATACAATGTACAATCCTACAGTTGAAGGAGTAATACTGAGCAAAGAACAACTCAGATACAATGTACAATCCTACAGTTGAAGGAGTAATACTGAGCAAAGAATAACTCAGATACAATGTAGAATCATAAAGTTGAAGGAGTAATACTGAGCAAAGAATAACTCAGAAACAATGTAGAATCCTAAAGTTGAAGGAGTAATACTGAGCAAAGAACAACTCAGATACAATGTAGAATCCTAAATTTCAAGGAGTAATACTGAGCAAAGAACAACTCAAATACAATGTAGAATCCTAAAGTTGAAGGAGTAATACTGAGCAAAGAACAACTCAGATACAATGTAGAATCCTAAAGTTGAAGGAGTAATACTGAGCAACGAACACCTCAGATACAATGTAGAATCCTAAATTTGAAGGAGTAATACTGAGCAAAGAACAACTCTGATACAATGTAGAATCCTACAGTTCAAGGAGTAATACTGAGCAAAGAACAACTCAGATACAATATAGGATCCTAAAGTTGAAGAAGCAATACTGAGCAAAGAACAACTCAGATACAATGTAGAATCCTAAAGTTGAAGAAGTAATACTGAGCAAAGAACAACTCAAATACAATGTAGAATCCTAAATTTCAAGGAGTAATACTGAGCAAAGAACAACTCAGAAACAATGTAGAATCCTAAAGTTGAAGGAGTAATACTGAGCAAAGAACAACTCAAATACAATGTAGAATCCTAAAGTTGAAGAAGTAATACTGAGCAAAGAACAACTCAAATACAATGTAGAATCCTAAAGTTGAAGTAGTAATACTGAGCAAAGAACAACTCAGATACAATGTAGAATCCTAAAGTTGAAGGAGTAATACTGAGCAAAGAACAACTCAGATACAATGTAGAATCCTAACGTTAAAGTAGTAATACTGAGCAAAGAACAACCCAAATACAATATAGGATCCTAAAGCTGAATGAGTAATACTGAGCAAAAAACAACTCAGATATAATGTAGACTCACAAAGTTGAAGGAGTAATACTGAGCAAAGAACAACTCAGATACAATGTAGAATTACAAAGTTGAAGGAGTAATACTGAGCAAAGAATAACTCAGATACAATGGAGAATCCTAAAGTTGAAGGAGTAATACTGAGCAAAGAACAACTCAGATACAATGTAGAATCCTAAAGTTGAAGGAGTAATACTGAGCAAAGAACAACTCAAATACAATGTAGAATCCTAAAGTTGAATTAGTAATACTGAGCAAAGAACAACTCAGATGCAATGTAGAATCCTAAAGTTGAAGGAGTAATACTGAGCAAAGAACAACTCAGATACAATGTAGGATCCTAAAGCTGAATGAGTAATACTGAGCAAAGAATAACTCAGATACAATGTAGAATCCTAAAGTTGAAGGAGTAATACTGAGCAAAGAACAACTCAGATACAATGTAGAATCACAAAGTTGAATGAGTAATACTGAGCAAAGAATAACTCAGATACAATGTACAATCCTACAGTTGAAGGAGTAATACTGAGCAAAGAATAACTCAGATACAATGTAGAATCCTAAAGTTGAAGGAGTAATACTGAGCAAAGAACAACTCAGATACAATGTACAATCCTACAGTTGAAGGAGTAATACTGAGCAAAGAATAACTCAGATACAATGTAGAATCCTAAAGTTGAAGGAGTAATACTGGGCAAAGAACAACTCAGATACAATGTAGAATCCTAACGTTAAAGTAGTAATACTGAGCAAAGAATAACTCAGTTACATTGTAGAATCCTAAAGTTGAAGGAGCAATACTGAGCAAAGAACAACTCAGATACAATGTAGAATCCTAAAGTTGAAGAAGTAAAACTGAGTAAAGAACAACTCAGATACAATGTAGAATCCTAAAGTTGAAGGAGCAATACTGAGTAAAGAACAACTCAGATACAATGTAGAATCCTAAAGTTGAAGGAGTAATACTGAGAAAAGAACAACTCAGATACAATATAGGATCCTAAAGTTGAAGGAGCAATACTGAGCAAAGAAGAACTCAAATACAATGTAGAATCCTACAGTTGAAGTATTAATACTGAGTAAAGAAAAACTCAGATACAATGTAGAATCCTAAAGTTGAAGGAGTAATACTGAGCAAAGAACAACTCAGATACAATGTAGAATCCTAAAGTTGAAGTAGTAATACTGAGCAAAGAACAATTCAGATACAATGTAGAATCCTAAAGTTGAAGGAGTAATGCTGAGCAAAGAACAACAGAGATACAATGTAGAATCCTAAAGTTGAAGGAGTAATACTGAGCAAGGAACAACTCAGATACAATGTAGAATCCTAAAGTTGAAGGAGTAATACTGAGCAAAGAACAACTCAAATACAATGTAGAATCCTAAAGTTGAAGGAGTAATACTGAGCAAAGAACAACTCAGATACAATGTAGAATCCTAAAGTTGAAGGAGTAATACTGAGCAAGGAACAACTCAGATACAATGTAGGATCCTAAAGTTGAAGGAGTAATACTGAGCAAAGAACAACTCAAATACAATGTAGAATCCTAAAGTTGAAGGAGTAATACTGAGCAACGAACACCTCAGATGCAATGTAGAATCCTAAATTTGAAGGAGTAATACTGAGCAAAGAACAACTCTGATACAATGTAGAATCCTAAAGTTGAAGGAGTAATACTGAGCAAAGAACAACTCAGATACAATGTAGAATCCTAAAGTTGAAGTAGTAATACTGAGCAAAGAACAACTCAGATACAATGTAGAATCCTAAAGTTGAAGGAGTAATACTGAGCAAAGAACAACTCAGATACAATGTAGAATCCTAAAGTTGAAGGAGTAATACTGAGTAAACAACAACTCAGTTACAATGTAGAATCCTAAAGTTGAAGGAGTAATACTGAGTAAACAACAACTCAGATACAATGTAGAATCCTAACGTTAAAGTAGTAATACTGAGCAAAGAACAACCCAAATACAATATAGGATCCTAAAGCTGAATGAGTAATACTGAGCAAAAAACAACTCAGATATAATGTAGAATCACAAAGTTGAAGGAGTAATACTGAGCAAAGAACAACTCAGATACAATGTAGAATCACAAAGTTGAAGGAGTAATACTGAGCAAAGAATGACTCAGATACAATGTAGAAACCTAAAGTTGAAGGAGTAATACTGAGCAAAGAACAACTCAGATACAATGTACAATCCTACAGTTGAAGGAGTAATACTGAGCAAAGAATAACTCAGATACAATGTAGAATCCTAAAGTTGAAGGAGTAATACTGAGCAAAGAACAACTCAGATACAATGTAGAATCCTAACGTTAAAGTAGTAATACTGAGCAAAGAATAACTCAGTTACATTGTAGAATCCTAAAGTTGAAGGAGCAATACTGAGCAAAGAACAACTCAGATACAATGTAGAATCCTAAAGTTGAAGTAGTAATACTGAGCAAAGAACAACTCAGATACAATGCAGAATCCTAAAGTTGAAGGAGTAATACTGAGCAAAGAACAACAGAGATACAATGTAGAATCCTAAAGTTGAAGTAGTAATACTGAGCAAAGAACAACTCAGATACAATGTAGAATCCTAAAGTTGAAGGAGTAATACTGAGTAAAGAATAACTCAGATACAATGTAGAATCCTAAAGTTGAAGTAGTAATACTGAGCAAAGAACAACTCAGATACAATGTAGAATCCTAAAGTTGAAGAAGTAATACTGAGCAAAGAACAACTCAGATACAATGTAGAATCACAAAGTTGAAGAAGTAATACTGAGTAAAGAACAACTCAGAAACAATGTAGAATCCTAAAGTTGAAGGAGTAATACTGAGAAAAGAACAACTCAGATACAATATAGGATTCTAAAGTTGAAGGAGCAATACTGAGCAAAGAAGAACTCAAATACAATGTAGAATCCTACAGTTGAAGTATTAATACTGAGTAAAGAAAAACTCAGATACAATGTAGAATCCTAAAGTTGAAGGAGTAATACTGAGCAAAGAACAACTCAGATACAATGTAGAATCACAAAGTTGAAGTAGTAATACTGAGCAAAGAACAATTCAGATACAATGTAGAATCCTAAAGTTGAAGTAGTAATACTGAGCAAAGAACAATTCAGATACAATGTAGAATCCTAAAGTTGAAGTAGTAATACTGAGCAAAGAACAACTCAGTTACAATGTAGAATCCTAAAGTTGAAGTAGTAATACTGAGCAAAGAACAACTCAGTTACAATGTAGAATCCTAAAGTTAAATGAGTAATACTGAACAAAGAACAACTCAGATATAATGTAGAATCATAAAGTTGAAGCAGTAATACTGAGCAAAGAAGAACTCAAATACAATGTAGAATGCTAAAGTTGAAGGAGTAATACTGAGCAAAGAACAACTCAGATACAATGTAGAATCATAAAATTGAAGCAGTAATACTGAGCAAAGAAGAACTCAAATACAATGTAGAATGCTAAGGTTAAATGAGTAATACTGAACAAAGAACAACTCAGATACAATGTAGAATCCTAAAGTTGAAGGAGTAATACTGAGCAAAGAACAACTCAGATACAATGCAGAATCCTAAAGTTGAAGGAGTAATACTGAGCAAAGAACAACTCAGATACAATGTAGAATCCTAAAGTTGAAGGAGTAGTACTGAGCAAAGAACAACTCAGATACAATGTAGAATCCTAAAGTTGAAGGAGTAATACTGAGCAAAGAAAAACTCAGTTACAGTGTAGAATCCTAAAGTTGAAGGAGTAATACTGAGCAAAGAACAACTCAGATACAATGTAGAATCTTAAAGTTGAAGGAGTAATACTGAGCAAAGAAGAACTCAAATACAATGTAGAATCCTAAAGTTGAAGGAGTAATACTGAGCAAAGAACAACTCAGATACGATATAGAATCCTAAAGTTGAAGGAGCAATACTGAGAAAAGAACAACTCAGATACAATATAGGATCCTAAGGTTGAAGGAGAAATACTGAGAAAAGAACAACTCAGATACAATGTAGAATCCTAAAATTGAAGTAGTAATACTGAGAAAAGAACAACTCAGATACCATGTAGAATCCTAAAGTTGAAAGAGTAATACTGAGCAAAGAACAACTCAGATACAATGTAGAATCCTAAAGTTGAAGGAGTAATACTGAACAAAGAATAACTGAGATAAAATGTAGAATCCTAAAGTTGAAGTAATAATACTGAGCAAGGAACATCTCAAATACAATGTAGAATCCTAAAGTTGAAGGAGTAATACTGAGCAAGGAACAACTAAAATATAATGTAGAATCCTAAAGTTGAAGGAGTAATACTGAACAAAGAATAACTGAGATACAATGTAGAATCCTAAAGTTGAAGGAGTAATACTGAGCAAAGAACAACTTAAACACAATGTAGAATCCTACAGTTGAAGGAGTAATACTGAGCAAAGAACAACTCAGATACAATGTAGAATCCTAAAGTTGAAGGAGTAATACTGAGCAAAGAACAACAGAGATACAATGTAGAATCCTAAAGTTGAAGGAGTAATACTGAGCAAAAAACAACTCAGATACAATGTAGAATCCTAAAGTTGAAGGAGCAATACTGAAAAAAGAACAACTCAGATACAATGTAGAATCCTAAAGTTGAAGGAGTAATACTGAGCAAAGAAAAACTCAGATACAATGTAGAATCCTAAAGTTGAAGGAGTAATACTGAGCAAAGAACAACTCAGTTACAATGTAGAATCCTAAAGTTGAAGTAGTAATACTGAGCAAAGAACAACTCAGTTACAATGTAGAATCCTAAAGTTAAATGAGTAATACTGAACAAAGAACAACTCAGATATAATGTAGAATCATAAAGTTGAAGCAGTAATACTGAGCAAAGAAGAACTCAAATACAATGTAGAATGCTAAAGTTGAAGGAGTAATACTGAGCAAAGAACAACTCAGATACAATGTAGAATCATAAAATTGAAGCAGTAATACTGAGCAAAGAAGAACTCAAATACAATGTAGAATGCTAAGGTTAAATGAGTAATACTGAACAAAGAACAACTCAGATACAATGTAGAATCCTAAAGTTGAAGGAGTAATACTGAGCAAAGAACAACTCAGATACAATGCAGAATCCTAAAGTTGAAGGAGTAATACTGAGCAAAGAACAACTCAGATACAATGTAGAATCCTAAAGTTGAAGGAATAATACTGAGCAAAGAATAACTCAGATACAATGTAGAATCCTAAAGTTGAAGGAGTAGTACTGAGCAAAGAACAACTCAGATACAATGTAGAATCCTAAAGTTGAAGTAGTAATACTGAGCAAAGAAAAACTCAGTTACAGTGTAGAATCCTAAAGTTGAAGGAGTAATACTGAGCAAAGAACAACTCAGATACAATGTAGAATCTTAAAGTTGAAGCAGTAATACTGAGCAAAGAAGAACTCAAATACAATGTAGAATCCTAAAGTTGAAGGAGTAATACTGAGCAAAGAACAACTCAGATACGATATAGAATCCTAAAGTTGAAGGAGCAATACTGAGAAAAGAACAACTCAGATACAATATAGGATCCTAAGGTTGAAGGAGAAATACTGAGAAAAGAACAACTCAGATACAATGTAGAATCCTAAAATTGAAGTAGTAATACTGAGAAAAGAACAACTCAGATACCATGTAGAATCCTAAAGTTGAAAGAGTAATACTGAGCAAAGAACAACTCAGATACAATGTAGAATCCTAAAGTTGAAGGAGTAATACTGAACAAAGAATAACTGAGATAAAATGTAGAATCCTAAAGTTGAAGTAATAATACTGAGCAAGGAACATCTCAAATACAATGTAGAATCCTAAAGTTGAAGGAGTAATACTGAGCAAGGAACAACTAAAATATAATGTAGAATCCTAAAGTTGAAGGAGTAATACTGAACAAAGAATAACTGAGATACAATGTAGAATCCTAAAGTTGAAGGAGTAATACTGAGCAAAGAACAACTCAAACACAATGTAGAATCCTACAGTTGAAGGAGTAATACTGAGCAAAGAACAACTCAGATACAATGTAGAATCCTAAAGTTGAAGGAGTAATACTGAGCAAGGAACAACTAAAATATAATGTAGAATCCTAAAGTTGAAGGAGTAATACTGAACAAAGAATAACTGAGATACAATGTAGAATCCTAAAGTTGAAGGAGTAATACTGAGCAAGGAACAACTAAAATATAATGTAGAATCCTAAAGTTGAAGGAGTAATACTGAACAAAGAATAACTGAGATACAATGTAGAATCCTAAAGTTGAAGGAGTAATACTGAGCAAAGAACAACTCAAACACAATGTAGAATCCTACAGTTGAAGGAGTAATACTGAGCAAAGAACAACTCAGATACAATGTAGAATCCTAAAGTTGAAGGAGTAATACTGAGCAAAGAACAACAGAGATACAATGTAGAATCCTAAAGTTTAAGGAGTAATACTGAGCAAAAAACAACTCAGATACAATGTAGAATCCTAAAGTTGAAGGAGCAATACTGAGCAAAGAACAACTCAGATACAATGTAGAATCCTAAAGTTGTAGGAGCAATACTGAGCAAAGAACAACTCAGTTACAATGTAGAATCCTAAAGTTGAAGGAATAATACTGAGCAAAGAACAACAGAGATACAATGTAGAATCCTAAAGTTGAAGGAATAATACTGAGCAAAGAACAACAGAGATACAATGTAGAATCCTAAAGTTGAAGGAATAATACTGAGCAAAGAACAACAGAGATACAATGTAGAATCCTAAAGTTGAAAGAGTAATACTGAGCAAAGAACAACTTAAACACAATGTAGAATCCTACAGTTGAAGGAGTAATACTGAGCAAAGAACAACTCAGATACAATGTAGAATCCTAAAGTTGAAGGAGTAATACTGAGCAAAGAACAACAGAGATACAATGTAGAATCCTAAAGTTGAAGGAGTAATACTGAGCAAAAAACAACTCAGATACAATGTAGAATCCTAAAGTTGAAGGAGCAATACTGAAAAAAGAACAACTCAGATACAATGTAGAATCCTAAAGTTGAAGGAGTAATACTGAGCAAAGAAAAACTCAGATACAATGTAGAATCCTAAAGTTGAAGGAGTAATACTGAGCAAAGAACAACTCAGTTACAATGTAGAATCCTAAAGTTGAAGTAGTAATACTGAGCAAAGAACAACTCAGTTACAATGTAGAATCCTAAAGTTAAATGAGTAATACTGAACAAAGAACAACTCAGATATAATGTAGAATCATAAAGTTGAAGCAGTAATACTGAGCAAAGAAGAACTCAAATACAATGTAGAATGCTAAAGTTGAAGGAGTAATACTGAGCAAAGAACAACTCAGATACAATGTAGAATCATAAAATTGAAGCAGTAATACTGAGCAAAGAAGAACTCAAATACAATGTAGAATCCTAAAGTTGAAGGAGTAATACTGAGCAAGGAACAACTAAAATATAATGTAGAATCCTAAAGTTGAAGGAGTAATACTGAACAAAGAATAACTGAGATACAATGTAGAATCCTAAAGTTGAAGGAGTAATACTGAGCAAAGAACAACTCAAACACAATGTAGAATCCTACAGTTGAAGGAGTAATACTGAGCAAAGAACAACTCAGATACAATGTAGAATCCTAAAGTTGAAGGAGTAATACTGAGCAAAGAACAACAGAGATACAATGTAGAATCCTAAAGTTGAAGGAGTAATACTGAGCAAAAAACAACTCAGATACAATGTAGAATCCTAAAGTTGAAGGAGCAATACTGAGCAAAGAACAACTCAGATACAATGTAGAATCCTAAAGTTGTAGGAGCAATACTGAGCAAAGAACAACTCAGTTACAATGTAGAATCCTAAAGTTGAAGGAATAATACTGAGCAAAGAACAACAGAGATACAATGTAGAATCCTAAAGTTGAAGGAATAATACTGAGCAAAGAACAACAGAGATACAATGTAGAATCCTAAAGTTGAAGGAATAATACTGAGCAAAGAACAACAGAGATACAATGTAGAATCCTAAAGTTGAAAGAGTAATACTGAGCAAAGAACAACTTAAACACAATGTAGAATCCTACAGTTGAAGGAGTAATACTGAGCAAAGAACAACTCAGATACAATGTAGAATCCTAAAGTTGAAGGAGTAATACTGAGCAAAGAACAACAGAGATACAATGTAGAATCCTAAAGTTGAAGGAGTAATACTGAGCAAAAAACAACTCAGATACAATGTAGAATCCTAAAGTTGAAGGAGCAATACTGAAAAAAGAACAACTCAGATACAATGTAGAATCCTAAAGTTGAAGGAGTAATACTGAGCAAAGAAAAACTCAGATACAATGTAGAATCCTAAAGTTGAAGGAGTAATACTGAGCAAAGAACAACTCAGTTACAATGTAGAATCCTAAAGTTGAAGTAGTAATACTGAGCAAAGAACAACTCAGTTACAATGTAGAATCCTAAAGTTAAATGAGTAATACTGAACAAAGAACAACTCAGATATAATGTAGAATCATAAAGTTGAAGCAGTAATACTGAGCAAAGAAGAACTCAAATACAATGTAGAATGCTAAAGTTGAAGGAGTAATACTGAGCAAAGAACAACTCAGATACAATGTAGAATCATAAAATTGAAGCAGTAATACTGAGCAAAGAAGAACTCAAATACAATGTAGAATCCTAAAGTTGAAGGAGTAATACTGAGCAAAGAACAACTCAGATACGATATAGAATCCTAAAGTTGAAGGAGCAATACTGAGAAAAGAACAACTCAGATACAATATAGGATCCTAAGGTTGAAGGAGAAATACTGAGAAAAGAACAACTCAGATACAATGTAGAATCCTAAAATTGAAGTAGTAATACTGAGAAAAGAACAACTCAGATACCATGTAGAATCCTAAAGTTGAAAGAGTAATACTGAGCAAAGAACAACTCAGATACAATGTAGAATCCTAAAGTTGAAGGAGTAATACTGAACAAAGAATAACTGAGATAAAATGTAGAATCCTAAAGTTGAAGTAATAATACTGAGCAAGGAACATCTCAAATACAATGTAGAATCCTAAAGTTGAAGGAGTAATACTGAGCAAGGAACAACTAAAATATAATGTAGAATCCTAAAGTTGAAGGAGTAATACTGAACAAAGAATAACTGAGATACAATGTAGAATCCTAAAGTTGAAGGAGTAATACTGAGCAAAGAACAACTCAAACACAATGTAGAATCCTACAGTTGAAGGAGTAATACTGAGCAAAGAACAACTCAGATACAATGTAGAATCCTAAAGTTGAAGGAGTAATACTGAGCAAAGAACAACAGAGATACAATGTAGAATCCTAAAGTTGAAGGAGTAATACTGAGCAAAAAACAACTCAGATACAATGTAGAATCCTAAAGTTGAAGGAGCAATACTGAGCAAAGAACAACTCAGATATAATGTAGAATCCTAAAGTTGTAGGAGCAATACTGAGCAAAGAACAACTCAGTTACAATGTAGAATCCTAAAGTTGAAGGAATAATACTGAGCAAAGAACAACAGAGATACAATGTAGAATCCTAAAGTTGAAGGAATAATACTGAGCAAAGAACAACAGAGATACAATGTAGAATCCTAAAGTTGAAGGAATAATACTGAGCAAAGAACAACAGAGATACAATGTAGAATCCTAAAGTTGAAAGAGTAATACTGAGCAAAGAACAACTTAAACACAATGTAGAATCCTACAGTTGAAGGAGTAATACTGAGCAAAGAACAACTCAGATACAATGTAGAATCCTAAAGTTGAAGGAGTAATACTGAGCAAAGAACAACAGAGATACAATGTAGAATCCTAAAGTTGAAGGAGTAATACTGAGCAAAAAACAACTCAGATACAATGTAGAATCCTAAAGTTGAAGGAGCAATACTGAAAAAAGAACAACTCAGATACAATGTAGAATCCTAAAGTTGAAGGAGTAATACTGAGCAAAGAAAAACTCAGATACAATGTAGAATCCTAAAGTTGAAGGAGTAATACTGAGCAAAGAACAACTCAGTTACAATGTAGAATCCTAAAGTTGAAGTAGTAATACTGAGCAAAGAACAACTCAGTTACAATGTAGAATCCTAAAGTTAAATGAGTAATACTGAACAAAGAACAACTCAGATATAATGTAGAATCATAAAGTTGAAGCAGTAATACTGAGCAAAGAAGAACTCAAATACAATGTAGAATGCTAAAGTTGAAGGAGTAATACTGAGCAAAGAACAACTCAGTTACAATGTAGAATCATAAAATTGAAGCAGTAATACTGAGCAAAGAAGAACTCAAATACAATGTAGAATGCTAAGGTTAAATGAGTAATACTGAACAAAGAACAACTCAGATACAATGTAGAATCCTAAAGTTGAAGGAGTAATACTGAGCAAAGAACAACTCAGATACAATGTAGAATCCTAAAGTTGAAGGAATAATACTGAGCAAAGAATAACTCAGATACAATGTAGAATCCTAAAGTTGAAGGAGTAGTACTGAGCAAAGAACAACTCAGATACAATGTAGAATCCTAAAGTTGAAGGAGTAATACTGAGCAAAGAAAAACTCAGTTACAGTGTAGAATCCTAAAATTGAAGGAGTAATACTGAGCAAAGAACAACTCAGATACAATGTAGAATCTTAAAGTTGAAGCAGTAATACTGAGCAAAGAAGAACTCAAATACAATGTAGAATCCTAAAGTTGAAGGAGTAATACTGAGCAAAGAACAACTCAGATACGATATAGAATCCTAAAGTTGAAGGAGCAATACTGAGAAAAGAACAACTCAGATACAATATAGGATCCTAAGGTTGAAGGAGAAATACTGAGAAAAGAACAACTCAGATACAATGTAGAATCCTAAAATTGAAGTAGTAATACTGAGAAAAGAACAACTCAGATACCATGTAGAATCCTAAAGTTGAAAGAGTAATACTGAGCAAAGAACAACTCAGATACAATGTAGAATCCTAAAGTTGAAGGAGTAATACTGAACAAAGAATAACTGAGATAAAATGTAGAATCCTAAAGTTGAAGTAATAATACTGAGCAAGGAACATCTCAAATACAATGTAGAATCCTAAAGTTGAAGGAGTAATACTGAGCAAGGAACAACTAAAATATAATGTAGAATCCTAAAGTTGAAGGAGTAATACTGAACAAAGAATAACTGAGATACAATGTAGAATCCTAAAGTTGAAGGAGTAATACTGAGCAAAGAACAACTCAAACACAATGTAGAATCCTACAGTTGAAGGAGTAATACTGAGCAAAGAACAACTCAGATACAATGTAGAATCCTAAAGTTGAAGGAGTAATACTGAGCAAAGAACAACAGAGATACAATGTAGAATCCTAAAGTTGAAGGAGTAATACTGAGCAAAAAACAACTCAGATACAATGTAGAATCCTAAAGTTGAAGGAGCAATACTGAGCAAAGAACAACTCAGATACAATGTAGAATCCTAAAGTTGTAGGAGCAATACTGAGCAAAGAACAACTCAGTTACAATGTAGAATCCTAAAGTTGAAGGAATAATACTGAGCAAAGAACAACAGAGATACAATGTAGAATCCTAAAGTTGAAGGAATAATACTGAGCAAAGAACAACAGAGATACAATGTAGAATCCTAAAGTTGAAGGAATAATACTGAGCAAAGAACAACAGAGATACAATGTAGAATCCTAAAGTTGAAGGAATAATACTGAGCAAAGAACAACAGAGATACAATGTAGAATCCTAAAGTTGAAGGAATAATACTGAGCAAAGAACAACAGAGATACAATGTAGAATCCTAAAGTTGAAGGAGTAATACTGAGCAAAAAACAACTCAGATACAATGTAGAATCCTACAGTTGAATTAGTAATACTGAGCAAAGAACAACTCAGATACAATGTAGAATCCTAAAGTTGAAGGAGTAATACTGGGCAAAGAACAACTCAGATATAATGTAGAATCCTAAAGTTGAAGGAGTAATACTGAGCAAAGAACAACTTAAACACAATGTAGAATCCTACAGTTGAAGGAGTAATACTGAGCAAAGAACAACTCAGATACAATATAGAATCCTAAAGTTGAAGGAGTAATACTGGGCAAAGAATAACTCAGATACAATATAGAATCCTAAAGTTGAAGGAGTAATACTGGGCAAAGAATAACTCAGATACAATGTAGAATCCTAAAGTTGAAGGAGTAATACTGAGCAAAGAACAACTCAGATACAATGTAGAATCACAAAGTTGAAGGAGCAATACTGGGCAAAGAACAACTCAAATACAATGTAGAATCCTAAAGTTGAAGGAGCAATACTGAGTAAAGAACAACTCAGATACAATGTAGAATCCTAAAGTTGAAGGAGTAATACTGGGCAAAGAACAACTCAGAAACAATGTAGAATCCTAAAGTTGAAGTAGTAATACTGAGTAAAGAACAACTCAAATACAATGTAGAATCCTAAAGTTGAAGGAGCAATACTGAGCAAAGAACAACTCAGATACAATGTAGAATCCTAAAGTTGAAGGAGTAATACTGGGCAAAGAACAACTCAGATACAATATAGAATCCTAAAGTTGAAGTAGTAATACTGAGTAAAGAACAACTCAAATACAATGTAGAATCCTAAAGTTGAAGGAGCAATACTGAGCAAAGAACAAGTCAGATACAATGTAGAATCACAAAGTTGAAGGAGTAATACTGGGCAAAGAATAACTCAGATACAATGTAGAATCCTAAAGTTGAAGGAGTAATACTGAGCAAAGAACAACTCAGATACAATGTAGAATCCTAAAGTTGAAGGAGTAATTCTGAGCAAAGAACAACTCAAATACAATGTAGAATCCTAAAGTTGAAGGAGTAATACTGAGCAAAGAACAACTCAGATACAATGTAGAATCCTAAAGTTGAAGGAGTAATACTGAGCAAAGAACAACTCAGATACAATGTAGAATCCTAAAGTTGAAGGAGTAATACTGAGCAAAGAACAACTCAGATACAATGTAGAATCCTAAAGTTGAAGGAGTAATTCTGAGCAAAGAACAACTCAGATACAATGTAGAATCCTAAAGTTGAAGGAGTAATACTGAGCAAAGAACAACTCAAATACAATGTAGAATCCTAAAGTTGAAGGAGTAATACTGAGCAAAGAATAACTCAAATACAATGTAGAATCCTAAAGTTGAAGGAGTAATACTGAGCAAAGAATAACTCAGATACAATGTAGAATCACAAAGTTGAAGGAGTAATACTGAGCAAAGAATAACTCAAATACAATGTAGAATCCTAAAGTTGAAGGAGTAATACTGAGCAAAGAATAACTCAGATACAATGTAGAATCACAAAGTTGAAGGAGTAATACTGAGCAAAGAATAACTCAAATACAATGTAGAATCCTAAAGTTGAAGGAGTAATACTGAGCAAAGAATAACTCAGATACAATGTAGAATCCTAAAGTTGAAGGAGTAATACTGAGCAAAGAATAACTCAGATACAATGTAGAATCCTAAAGTTGAAGGAGTAATACTGAGCAAAGAACAACTCAGATACAATGTAGAATCCTAAAGTTGAAGGAGCAATACTGAGTAAAGAACAACTCAAATACAATGTAGAATCCTAAAGTTGAAGGAGTAATACTGAGCAAAGAATAACTCAGATACAATGTAGAATCACAAAGTTGAAGGAGTAATACTGAGCAAAGAACAACTCAGATACAATGTAGAATCACAAAGTTGAAGGAGTAATACTGAGCAAAGAATAACTCAGATACAATGTAGAATCCTAAAATTGAAGGAGCAATACTGAGTAAAGAACAACTCAAATACAATGTAGAATCCTAAAGTTGAAGGAGTAATACTGAGCAAAGAACAACTCAGATACAATGTAGAATCCTAAAATTGAAGGAGCAATACTGAGTAAAGAACAACTCAAATACAATGTAGAATCCTAAAGTTGAAGGAATAATACTGAGCAAAGAACAACTCAGATACAATGTAGAATCCTAAAGTTGAAGGAGTAATACTGAGTAAAGAACAACTCAAATACAATGTAGAATCCTAAAGTTGAAGGAGTAATACTGAGCAAAGAACAACAGAGATACAATGTAGAATCCTAAAGTTGAAGAAGTAATACTGAGCAAAGAACAACTCAGATACAATGTAGAATCCTAAAGTTGAAGGAGCAATACTGAGTAAAGAACAACTCAGTTACAATGTAGAATCCTAAAGTTGAAGGAGTAATACTGAGCAAAGAACAACTCAGATACAATGTAGAATCCTAAAGTTGAAGGAGTAATACTGAGCAAAGAACAACTCAGATACAATGTAGAATCCTAAAGTTGAAGGAGCAATACTGAGTAAAGAACAACTCAGATACAATGTAGAATCCTAAAGTTGAAGTAGTAATACTGTGCAAAGAACAACTCAGATACAATGTAGAATCCTAAAGTTGAAGGAGTAATACTGAGCAAAGAACAACTCAGATACAATGTAGAATCCTACAGTTGAAGGAGTAATACTGAGCAAAGAACAACTCAGATACAATGTAGAATCCTACAGTTGAAGGAGTAATACTGAGTAAAGAACAACTCAAATACAATGTAGAATCCTAAAGTTGAAGTAGTAATACTGAGCAAAGAACAACTCAGATACAATGTAGAATCCTAAAGTTGAAGGAGTAATACTGAGCAAAGAACAACTCAGATACAATGTAGAATCCTACAGTTGAAGGAGTAATACTGAGCAAAGAACAACTCAAATACAATGTAGAATCCTAAAGTTGAAGGAGCAATACTGAGCAAAGAATAACTCAGATACAATGTAGAATCCTAAAGTTGAAGTAGTAATACTGAGAAAAGAATAACTCAGATACAATGTAGAATCCTAAAGTTGAAGGAGTAATACTGAGCAAAGAATAACTCAGATACAATGTAGAATCCTAAAGTTGAAGGAGCAATACTGAGTAAAGAACAACTCAGATACAATGTAGAATCCTAAAGTTGAAGTAGTAATACTGAGCAAAGAACAACTCAAATACAATGTAGAATCCTAAAGTTGAAGGAGTAATTCTGAGCAAAGAACAACTCAAATACAATGTAGAATCACAAAGTTGAAGGAGTAATACTGAGCAAAGAATAACTCAGATACAATGTAGAATCATAAAGTTGAAGGAGTAATACTGAGCAAAGAACAACTCAGATACAATGTAGAATCACAAAGTTGAAGGAGTAATACTGAGCAAAGAATAACTCAGATACAATGTAGAATCCTAAAGTTGAAGGAGTAATACTGAGCAAAGAACAACTCAGATACAATGTAGAATCACAAAGTTGAAGGAGTAATACTGAGCAAAGAATAACTCAGATACAATGTAGAATCACAAAGTTGAAGGAGTAATACTGAGCAAAGAACAACTCAGATACAATGTAGAATCACAAAGTTGAAGGAGTAATACTGAGCAAAGAATAACTCAGATACAATGTAGAATCCTAAAGTTGAAGGAGCAATATTGAGCAAAGAACAACTCAGATACAATGTAGAATCCTAAAGTTGAAGGAGTAATACTGGGCAAAGAATAACTCAGATACAATGTAGAATCACAAAGTTGAAGGAGTAATACTGAGCAAAGAACAACTCAAATACAATGTAGAATCCTAAAGTTGAATGAGTAATACTGAGCAAAGAATAACTCAGATACAATGTAGAATCACAAAGTTGAAGGAGTAATACTGAGCAAAGAATAACTCAGATACAATGTAGAATCCTAAAGTTGAAGGAGTAATACTGAGCAAAGAACAACTCAGATACAATGTAGAATCCTAAAGTTGAAGGAGCAATACTGAGTAAAGAACAACTCAAATACAATGTAGAATCCTAAAGTTGAAGGAGTAATACTGAGCAAAGAATAACTCAGATACAATGTAGAATCACAAAGTTGAAGGAGTAATACTGAGCAAAGAACAACTCAGATACAATGTAGAATCACAAAGTTGAAGGAGTAATACTGAGCAAAGAATAACTCAGATACAATGTAGAATCCTAAAATTGAAGGAGCAATACTGAGTAAAGAACAACTCAAATACAATGTAGAATCCTAAAGTTGAAGGAGTAATACTGAGCAAAGAACAACTCAGATACAATGTAGAATCCTAAAATTGAAGGAGCAATACTGAGTAAAGAACAACTCAAATACAATGTAGAATCCTAAAGTTGAAGGAATAATACTGAGCAAAGAACAACTCAGATACAATGTAGAATCCTAAAGTTGAAGGAGTAATACTGAGTAAAGAACAACTCAAATACAATGTAGAATCCTAAAGTTGAAGGAGTAATACTGAGCAAAGAACAACAGAGATACAATGTAGAATCCTAAAGTTGAAGAAGTAATACTGAGCAAAGAACAACTCAGATACAATGTAGAATCCTAAAGTTGAAGGAGCAATACTGAGTAAAGAACAACTCAGTTACAATGTAGAATCCTAAAGTTGAAGGAGTAATACTGAGCAAAGAACAACTCAGATACAATGTAGAATCCTAAAGTTGAAGGAGTAATACTGAGCAAAGAACAACTCAGATACAATGTAGAATCCTAAAGTTGAAGGAGCAATACTGAGTAAAGAACAACTCAGATACAATGTAGAATCCTAAAGTTGAAGTAGTAATACTGTGCAAAGAACAACTCAGATACAATGTAGAATCCTAAAGTTGAAGGAGTAATACTGAGCAAAGAACAACTCAGATACAATGTAGAATCCTACAGTTGAAGGAGTAATACTGAGCAAAGAACAACTCAGATACAATGTAGAATCCTACAGTTGAAGGAGTAATACTGAGTAAAGAACAACTCAAATACAATGTAGAATCCTAAAGTTGAAGTAGTAATACTGAGCAAAGAACAACTCAGATACAATGTAGAATCCTAAAGTTGAAGGAGTAATACTGAGCAAAGAACAACTCAGATACAATGTAGAATCCTACAGTTGAAGGAGTAATACTGAGCAAAGAACAACTCAAATACAATGTAGAATCCTAAAGTTGAAGGAGCAATACTGAGCAAAGAATAACTCAGATACAATGTAGAATCCTAAAGTTGAAGTAGTAATACTGAGAAAAGAATAACTCAGATACAATGTAGAATCCTAAAGTTGAAGGAGTAATACTGAGCAAAGAATAACTCAGATACAATGTAGAATCCTAAAGTTGAAGGAGCAATACTGAGTAAAGAACAACTCAGATACAATGTAGAATCCTAAAGTTGAAGTAGTAATACTGAGCAAAGAACAACTCAAATACAATGTAGAATCCTAAAGTTGAAGGAGTAATTCTGAGCAAAGAACAACTCAAATACAATGTAGAATCACAAAGTTGAAGGAGTAATACTGAGCAAAGAATAACTCAGATACAATGTAGAATCATAAAGTTGAAGGAGTAATACTGAGCAAAGAACAACTCAGATACAATGTAGAATCACAAAGTTGAAGGAGTAATACTGAGCAAAGAATAACTCAGATACAATGTAGAATCCTAAAGTTGAAGGAGTAATACTGAGCAAAGAACAACTCAGATACAATGTAGAATCACAAAGTTGAAGGAGTAATACTGAGCAAAGAATAACTCAGATACAATGTAGAATCACAAAGTTGAAGGAGTAATACTGAGCAAAGAACAACTCAGATACAATGTAGAATCACAAAGTTGAAGGAGTAATACTGAGCAAAGAATAACTCAGATACAATGTAGAATCCTAAAGTTGAAGGAGCAATATTGAGCAAAGAACAACTCAGATACAATGTAGAATCCTAAAGTTGAATGAGTAATACTGGGCAAAGAATAACTCAGATACAATGTAGAATCACAAAGTTGAAGGAGTAATACTGAGCAAAGAACAACTCAAATACAATGTAGAATCCTAAAGTTGAATGAGTAATACTGAGCAAAGAATAACTCAGATACAATGTAGAATCACAAAGTTGAAGGAGTAATACTGAGCAAAGAACACTCAGATACATTGTAGAAGTCAAGAGTTGAAGGAGTAATTCAGAGTCCAGAACAACCCCGATGCATTGTAGAATTCCAAATGTGAAGTAGCATGACCCACATACAATGGAAACGCAAAGTTAAAGGAGTAATACAGAGCCCCAGAACATCCTAAATATAATGTAGAAAACCACGGTTGAAGGAGTAATACAGATGACAGCTCAGCGTGGATACACTGTAGAATATCTACGTTGTAGGAGCAACACAGAGCACATAACATTATCAATTCAATGCAGAATCTCAGAGGTGAAGGAGTGACATAAAACAACCACGCTTGTCGTAAAATGGTGACACAACAAATTACGATGCAGACATATATATATATACTTCATTGTCAATCTACTCACAATATTCTGCTACAGACAACTAATTCTCAACATAGACATATAGCTAATCAATAGCAACTCGATGGCAGTTAATCAAGTATTGCTAAAGTACAAACAACTATACAGGGAGGCTTAAAACAGGTTAATGCATAGGAAAGTCAAGTATAACAGGTTTATGTCGGAGCTAGGTCACAGTTGTTATTTTACTTGATATTCACAGGTTTTTTTTGTGTAGGGCAGCATAAGTTGAGAAATAGAATTCGAATGAAATCAGTGTTGACAATTAACAGAATGTGTAATTAAATTTCAGACCGCTGAAACATGTTATATGTATAAAAAGGATAAATATTGATCGGCAGAGTAAATTCTGCCTTCTTTTTTCGATGGTTAAGATTATGGTGTTTAAAGACACTTTCAGCAATATTTCATTATATCTGTTTTATCAGGGGATGAAACAGGAGTACCCAGAGAAAACCACCGACTTGCCGCAAGTCACTGAACAATTTTATCACATAATATTGTATCGAGTACACCTCGTCATGAGCGGGATTCGAACTCACAATGTTAGTTAGTGGTGACATGTACTGAAAACATAGGTTGTTGTTCGTGCGAAGTCCTTATCTGTGCATTATATGAAGATAAAACCAGAAATATTAGCAAAAAACTTAACACAAATATAATTTTACGACGTAACTAAAGACAATTACACACACACTTAACGGTCGATGCAGGTGCCTGGTAAAGAGTAATGTAATCATTCTTAGCATCATACTAAGTGGATCTTCTCATTGTACTTGTTTATTTTATTATATAACGTGTTTATTTGATTGAAACACTTTATAAACATGTTGCTTAAAGGACATTCTTATGTTGCCATGGAAATATTGTCAAGCAAAACTTCAAATGCAAGGATTTGATTAGATTGTGTAATCTAGGATTAGATTGTGTGATGCTCCGTGGATTAGTAATAGACAATAATCTTCTTGTTTAGTTCTGGTGCCAACTTGGCTCATTATACAATCAATTATAGTACCTAACAATAAACAGACGCCTTAATATATAATGTTGACGTGGTCACCATGAAAAACACTATCATGATGGGTGTATGACTACTCGCTTGAGGGTAAATAAACTTGGTCCACTTTGTAATATCAGAATATGTGCACATTGGGTAATTGTAACATACTATGGATTATTAAAGCACAAATCTAATATATTTCAATTTCTTTAAAGGTTTTGTTCTTATCCGGTTCATGTAATCATTTCTACATGTAGGTCAAGGTATGAAGCAAATCTAGTTGTATCCTTTATTTCAAACTCAATGGGATAGATGTGATAACATTATAGCCAAATTTGGAATTATTTCATGCAATGAAAGGATCGAGCTAGCTTTTGTCCAATTTTCTTGAGATAGATCCTTGCATGACATCTGTCTCATACTAATATAGGAAGAAGTCGGCGAGAAGAGTATAACTCTAAATACTCATAAAAATGTTGATTTTTGTTAAAAACAACAACAAGCCCATCAAACATAGCAAATATGTTGTCAATCAAACACTCGAGAGCATTTTCTTGATGTTAGTTACAGAAACGTTTTTGCTAGAATCGAAGAGCTTTTTGTTAGAAACAGAGAGTTTATTGTCCTTTCCTAAAACAAGATATTTGTATCTACTTGTCCTTTCCTAAAACAAGATATTGGTATCTACTTGTCCTTTCCTAAAACAAGATATTTGTATCTACTTGTTCATTCCTAAAACAAGATATTTGTATCTACTTGTCCTTACCTCAGACAAGATATTTGTATCTACTTGTCCTTTCCTAAAATAAGATATTTGTATCTACTTGTTCATTCCTAAAACAAGATATTTGTATCTACTTGTCCTTTCCTAAGACAAGATATTTGTATCTACTTGTCCTTTCCTAAAACAAGATATTTGTATCTACTTGTTCATTCCTAAAACAAGATATTTGTATCTACTTGTCCTTTCCTAAGACAAGATATTTGTATCTACTTGTCCTTTCCTAAAATAAGATATTTGTATCTACTTGTTCATTCCTAAAACAAGATATTTGTATCTACTTGTTCATTCCTAAAACAAGATATTTGTATCTACTTGTCCTTTCCTAAGACAAGATATTGGTATCTACTTGTCCTTTCCTAAAACAAGATATTTGTATCTACTTGTTCATTCCTAAAACAAGATATTTGTATCTACTTGTCCTTTCCTAAAACAAGATATTGGTATCTACTTGTCCTTTCCTAAAGCAAGATATTTGTATCTACTTGTTCATTCCTAAAACAAGATATTTGTATCTACTTGTCCTTTCCTAAAATAAGATATTTGTATCTACTTGTTCATTCCTAAAACAAGATATTTGTATCTACTTGTCCTTACCTCAGACAAGATATTTGTATCTACTTGTCCTTTCCTAAAATAAGATATTTGTATCTACTTGTTCATTCCTAAAACAAGATATTTGTATCTACTTGTCCTTTCCTAAGACAAGATATTTGTATCTACTTGTCCTTTCCTAAAACAAGATATTTGTATCTACTTGTTCATTCCTAAAACAAGATATTTGTATCTACTTGTCCTTTCCTAAGACAAGATATTTGTATCTACTTGTCCTTTCCTAAAATAAGATATTTGTATCTACTTGTTCATTCCTAAAACAAGATATTTGTATCTACTTGTTCATTCCTAAAACAAGATATTTGTATCTACTTGTTCATTCCTAAAACAAGATATTTGTATCTACTTGTTCATTCCTAAAACAAGATATTTGTATCTACTTGTCCTTTCCTAAGACAAGATATTTGTATCTACTTGTCCTTTCCTAAAACAAGATATTGGTATCTACTTGTCCTTTCCTAAAACAAGATATTTGTATCTACTTGTTCATTCCTAAAACAAGATATTTGTATCTACTTGTCCTTTCCTAAAACAAGATATTGGTATCTACTTGTCCTTTCCTAAAGCAAGATATTTGTATCTACTTGTTCATTCCTAAAACAAGATATTTGTATCTACTTGTCCTTTCCTAAAATAAGATATTTGTATCTACTTGTTCATTCCTAAAACAAGATATTTGTATCTACTTGTCCTTACCTCAGACAAGATATTTGTATCTACTTGTCCTTTCCTAAAATAAGATATTTGTATCTACTTGTTCATTCCTAAAACAAGATATTTGTATCTACTTGTCCTTTCCTAAGACAAGATATTTGTATCTACTTGTCCTTTCCTAAAACAAGATATTTGTATCTACTTGTTCATTCCTAAAACAAGATATTTGTATCTACTTGTCCTTTCCTAAGACAAGATATTTGTATCTACTTGTCCTTTCCTAAAATAAGATATTTGTATCTACTTGTTCATTCCTAAAACAAGATATTTGTATCTACTTGTTCATTCCTAAAACAAGATATTTGTATCTACTTGTCCTTTCCTAAGACAAGATATTTGTATCTACTTGTCCTTTCCTAAAACAAGATATTGGTATCTACTTGTCCTTTCCTAAAACAAGATATTTGTATCTACTTGTTCATTCCTAAAACAAGATATTTGTATCTACTTGTCCTTTCCTAAAACAAGATATTGGTATCTACTTGTCCTTTCCTAAAGCAAGATATTTGTATCTACTTGTTCATTCCTAAAACAAGATATTTGTATCTACTTGTCCTTTCCTAAAATAAGATATTTGTATCTACTTGTTCATTCCTAAAACAAGATATTTGTATCTACTTGTCCTTTCCTAAGACAAGATATTTGTATCTACTTGTCCTTTCCTAAAACAAGATATTTGTATCTACTTGTTCATTCCTAAAACAAGATATTTGTATCTACTTGTCCTTTCCTAAGACAAGATATTTGTATCTACTTGTCCTTTCCTAAAATAAGATATTTGTATCTACTTGTTCATTCCTAAAACAAGATATTTGTATCTACTTGTTCATTCCTAAAACAAGATATTTGTATCTACTTGTCCTTTCCTAAGACAAGATATTTGTATCTACTTGTCCTTTCCTAAAACAAGATATTGGTATCTACTTGTCCTTTCCTAAAACAAGATATTTGTATCTACTTGTTCATTCCTAAAACAAGATATTTGTATCTACTTGTCCTTTCCTAAAACAAGATATTGGTATCTACTTGTGCTTTCCTAAAGCAAGATATTTGTATCTACTTGTTCATTCCTAAAACAAGATATTTGTATCTACTTGTCCTTTCCTAAAATAAGATATTTGTATCTACTTGTCCTTTCCTAAAGCAAGATATTTGTATCTACTTATCCTTTCCTAAAACAAGATATTTGTATCTACTTGTCCTTTCCTAAAACAAGATATTTGTATCTACTTGTTCATTCCTAAAACAAGATATTGGTATCTACTTGTCCTTTCCTAAGACAAGATATTTGTATCTATTTGTCCTTTCCTAAAACAAGATATTTGTATCTACTTGTTCATTCCTAAAACAAGATATTTCTATCTACTTGTTCATTCCTAAAACAAGATATTTGTATCTACTTGTCCTTACCTCAGACAAGATATTTGTATCTACTTGTCCTTTCCTAAAATAAGATATTTGTATCTACTTGTCCTTTCCTAAAACAAGATATTTGTATCTACTTGTTCATTCCTAAAACAAGATATTTGTATCTACTTGTCCTTTCCTCAGACAAGATATTTGTATCTACTTGTCCTTTCCTAAAACAAGATATTGGTATCTACTTGTCCTTTCCTAAAACAAGATATTTGTATCTACTTGTTCATTCCTAAAACAAGATATTTGTATCTACTTGTCCTTTCCTAAAACAAGATATTGGTATCTACTTGTCCTTTCCTAAAGCAAGATATTTGTATCTACTTGTTCATTCCTAAAACAAGATATTTGTATCTACTTGTCCTTTCCTAAAATAAGATATTTGTATCTACTTGTTCATTCCTAAAACAAGATATTTGTATCTACTTGTCCTTTCCTAAGACAAGATATTTGTATCTACTTGTCCTTTCCTAAAACAAGATATTTGTATCTACTTGTTCATTCCTAAAACAAGATATTTGTATCTACTTGTCCTTTCCTAAGACAAGATATTTGTATCTACTTGTCCTTTCCTAAAATAAGATATTTGTATCTACTTGTTCATTCCTAAAACAAGATATTTGTATCTACTTGTTCATTCCTAAAACAAGATATTTGTATCTACTTGTCCTTTCCTTAGACAAGATATTTGTATCTACTTGTCCTTTCCTAAAACAAGATATTGGTATCTACTTGTCCTTTCCTAAAACAAGATATTTGTATCTACTTGTTCATTCCTAAAACAAGATATTTGTATCTACTTGTCCTTTCCTAAAACAAGATATTGGTATCTACTTGTCCTTTCCTAAAGCAAGATATTTGTATCTACTTGTTCATTCCTAAAACAAGATATTTGTATCTACTTGTCCTTTCCTAAAATAAGATATTTGTATCTACTTGTCCTTTCCTAAAGCAAGATATTGGTATCTACTTGTCCTTTCCTAAAACAAGATATTTGTATCTACTTGTTCATTCCTAAAACAAGATATTTGTATCTACTTGTCCTTTCCTAAAACAAGATATTGGTATCTACTTGTCCTTTCCTAAAGCAAGATATTTGTATCTACTTGTTCATTCCTAAAACAAGATATTTGTATCTACTTGTCCTTTCCTAAAATAAGATATTTGTATCTACTTGTTCATTCCCAAAACAAGATATTTGTATCTACTTGTCCTTACCTCAGACAAGATATTTGTATCTACTTGTCCTTTCCTAAAATAAGATATTTGTATCTACTTGTTCATTCCTAAAACAAGATATTTGTATCTACTTGTCCTTTCCTAAGACAAGATATTTGTATCTACTTGTCCTTTCCTAAAACAAGATATTTGTATCTACTTGTTCATTCCTAAAACAAGATATTTGTATCTACTTGTCCTTTCCTAAGACAAGATATTTGTATCTACTTGTCCTTTCCTAAAATAAGATATTTGTATCTACTTGTTCATTCCTAAAACAAGATATTTGTATCTACTTGTTCATTCCTAAAACAAGATATTTGTATCTACTTGTCCTTTCCTAAGACAAGATATTTGTATCTACTTGTCCTTTCCTAAAACAAGATATTGGTATCTACTTGTCCTTTCCTAAAACAAGATATTTGTATCTACTTGTTCATTCCTAAAACAAGATATTTGTATCTACTTGTCCTTTCCTAAAACAAGATATTGGTATCTACTTGTCCTTTCCTAAAGCAAGATATTTGTATCTACTTGTTCATTCCTAAAACAAGATATTTGTATCTACTTGTCCTTTCCTAAAATAAGATATTTGTATCTACTTGTTCATTCCTAAAACAAGATATTTGTATCTACTTGTCCTTTCCTAAGACAAGATATTTGTATCTACTTGTCCTTTCCTAAAACAAGATATTTGTATCTACTTGTTCATTCCTAAAACAAGATATTTGTATCTACTTGTCCTTTCCTAAGACAAGATATTTGTATCTACTTGTCCTTTCCTAAAATAAGATATTTGTATCTACTTGTTCATTCCTAAAACAAGATATTTGTATCTACTTGTTCATTCCTAAAACAAGATATTTGTATCTACTTGTCCTTTCCTAAGACAAGATATTTGTATCTACTTGTCCTTTCCTAAAACAAGATATTGGTATCTACTTGTCCTTTCCTAAAACAAGATATTTGTATCTACTTGTTCATTCCTAAAACAAGATATTTGTATCTACTTGTCCTTTCCTAAAACAAGATATTGGTATCTACTTGTGCTTTCCTAAAGCAAGATATTTGTATCTACTTGTTCATTCCTAAAACAAGATATTTGTATCTACTTGTCCTTTCCTAAAATAAGATATTTGTATCTACTTGTCCTTTCCTAAAGCAAGATATTTGTATCTACTTATCCTTTCCTAAAACAAGATATTTGTATCTACTTGTCCTTTCCTAAAACAAGATATTTGTATCTACTTGTTCATTCCTAAAACAAGATATTTGTATCTACTTGTCCTTTCCTAAGACAAGATATTTGTATCTATTTGTCCTTTCCTAAAACAAGATATTTGTATCTACTTGTTCATTCCTAAAACAAGATATTTCTATCTACTTGTTCATTCCTAAAACAAGATATTTGTATCTACTTGTCCTTACCTCAGACAAGATATTTGTATCTACTTGTCCTTTCCTAAAATAAGATATTTGTATCTACTTGTCCTTTCCTAAAACAAGATATTTGTATCTACTTGTTCATTCCTAAAACAAGATATTTGTATCTACTTGTCCTTTCCTAAGACAAGATATTTGTATCTACTTGTCCTTTCCTAAAACAAGATATTGGTATCTACTTGTCCTTTCCTAAAACAAGATATTTGTATCTACTTGTTCATTCCTAAAACAAGATATTTGTATCTACTTGTCCTTTCCTAAAACAAGATATTGGTATCTACTTGTCCTTTCCTAAAGCAAGATATTTGTATCTACTTGTTCATTCCTAAAACAAGATATTTGTATCTACTTGTCCTTTCCTAAAATAAGATATTTGTATCTACTTGTTCATTCCTAAAACAAGATATTTGTATCTACTTGTCCTTTCCTAAGACAAGATATTTGTATCTACTTGTCCTTTCCTAAAACAAGATATTTGTATCTACTTGTTCATTCCTAAAACAAGATATTTGTATCTACTTGTCCTTTCCTAAGACAAGATATTTGTATCTACTTGTCCTTTCCTAAAATAAGATATTTGTATCTACTTGTTCATTCCTAAAACAAGATATTTGTATCTACTTGTTCATTCCTAAAACAAGATATTTGTATCTACTTGTCCTTTCCTAAGACAAGATATTTGTATCTACTTGTCCTTTCCTAAAACAAGATATTGGTATCTACTTGTCCTTTCCTAAAACAAGATATTTGTATCTACTTGTTCATTCCTAAAACAAGATATTTGTATCTACTTGTCCTTTCCTAAAACAAGATATTGGTATCTACTTGTCCTTTCCTAAAGCAAGATATTTGTATCTACTTGTTCATTCCTAAAACAAGATATTTGTATCTACTTGTCCTTTCCTAAAATAAGATATTTGTATCTACTTGTCCTTTCCTAAAGCAAGATATTTGTATCTACTTATCCTTTCCTAAAACAAGATATTTGTATCTACTTGTCCTTTCCTAAAACAAGATATTTGTATCTACTTGTTCATTCCTAAAACAAGATATTTGTATCTACTTGTCCTTTCCTAAGACAAGATATTTGTATCTATTTGTCCTTTCCTAAAACAAGATATTTGTATCTACTTGTTCATTCCTAAAACAAGATATTTCTATCTACTTGTTCATTCCTAAAACAAGATATTTGTATCTACTTGTCCTTACCTCAGACAAGATATTTGTATCTACTTGTCCTTTCCTAAAATAAGATATTTGTATCTACTTGTTCATTCCTAAAACAAGATATTTGTATCTACTTGTCCTTTCCTAAGACAAGATATTTGTATCTACTTGTCCTTTCCTAAAACAAGATATTTGTATCTACTTGTTCATTCCTAAAACAAGATATTTGTATCTACTTGTCCTTTCCTAAGACAAGATATTTGTATCTACTTGTCCTTTCCTAAAATAAGATATTTGTATCTACTTGTTCATTCCTAAAACAAGATATTTGTATCTACTTGTTCATTCCTAAAACAAGATATTTGTATCTACTTGTCCTTTCCTAAGACAAGATATTTGTATCTACTTGTCCTTTCCTAAAACAAGATATTGGTATCTACTTGTCCTTTCCTAAAACAAGATATTTGTATCTACTTGTTCATTCCTAAAACAAGATATTTGTATCTACTTGTCCTTTCCTAAAACAAGATACTTGTATCTACTTGTTCATTCCTAAAACAAGATATTTGTATCTACTTGTTCATTCCTAAAACAAGATATTTGTATCTACTTGTCCTTTCCTAAGACAAGATATTTGTATCTACTTGTCCTTTCCTAAAACAAGATATTTGTATCTACTTGTCCTTTCCTAAAACAAGATATTTGTATCTACTTGTCCTTTCCTAAAACAAGATATTTGTATCAACTTGTTCATTCCTAAAACAAGATATTTGTATTTACTTGTTCATTCCTAAAATAAGATATTTGTATCTACTTGTTCATTCTTTTTAATAGAAAAGTTAAGCAAAGCTAATTCTTTCAATAAGTCGTTTAGTTTTGAACGGGGAATATAATTGTAAAGGGTAGAGAAGGTTTGTTTTACTGTCATTGCATATGGAGAGGGATCTTGATTGTATGTACTTTAACATATTTTTGACTAGTCCACATCTGATTCACAACATCTTGGAGTAACTAGTGCCACAGTATCTCTGACGCCAGGTTTTGGTGGCTGATAGAATATATATCAATAATTTGGAAAGAGGTTTCGTAGAGCACTTAGCAGACACATAAGTATAACGTAGATATGGAATTTAGTGCGTACGGCGCGTTTCTGGAATAACCTTCTTCGGGTACGCTCTTTGTAATGACACTTATGCCATTGTAGGTATCCATTACAGTTATGCAATATCCAGTTCTTCGTCTTCGGTTGAATTCCCAAAGGAAGACAAACAGACCAATGCATGTCTTCCTCTTTCGTAACTGTGGTCCCGGTATATGTAGGACTGTCATGTGGTCCCGGTATATGTAGGACTGCCAAGTAAATTGTCAATTCCTAATTCCTTTATGGAATTCCTCTTTCGTAACTGTGGTCCCGCTATATGTAGGACTGTCAAAGTAAATTACCAATGCCTAATTCCTTTATCAAGCAGTCTATATGTGATGTGAATTACACACAGAAATATTTTGTTAAGGACCTTGACAAGAACACACTTGTCACGGAGGTAAGACAGTTCTTTTTGCAATGTTCGAGTCTTTGATGATAGATGTTGCGCAAGGGTTTATTGACCCATTAGGTTTATTTTAATTCTAATTTGTATCAATGATGTCATAGCCTTTAATAATCGTTCAGAAAGAGTATGTATGTCTCCTCTTTCACATATTGCCCATTGTATGGCATAATCGTCGACGGAATGCACAAGACTTTTAAAGTTATGTTTCTAATTTATGAATCTAGACTCACAATATTTCGGCTCTTTGGAAAACACATATTGTAGGGTAGTAGTGTTGGTAATGCTATAATGTTTCCAGTTACAACGTGATCAGCCGGATTATGTATGTATGGGCAACTTGTACAGTTCCAATAGGGAGCTTTAGATAAGAAATCGTCAATGTTTAGGATCTTGCAACATGTGCTTGTACTGAAATATTTTGGTTGCAATATGTGTACTATAGGTATACAAGATTATATGAATAGACTCATGTTTAAGATAGGGCGGAATTTTAAAATAATTTAGAAAGGAACAAATCTTATTTTGTGAAGAAAAAAACAATCTGTTTCTACCAGAAGATTCTCTTGTTTGATATCAAAATGCTCGAGTTTTTTATTGACAACATATTTGGTATGTTAGATGGGTGTGTTATTCAACAAAGAGACAGTATTCCTATTGGTACCAACTGTGCTCCTGTTCTCTCCGATGTGTGCACTTATTCGCATAAAGCAGACTTCATACAGGGACTTCTCATGAAAATTGAAAAAAAAGCTAGTACGATTCTTTAATTTCACTTTCCGCTATATAGATGATGTCCTTTAAATAATTATATGTTTTGTTAATGTTGATCGCGTCTATCCCATTCCGCTTGAAATAAAGAATACCATAAACACAGCTATGTCTGCTTTATACATTGACATACACCTAGCAATTGACAGTGAGTGCCGTTTAAGGACGAAAATGACCGAAATATTATTTCAATTTTCCCATTGTGAACTTTCCATTTTCATGTAGCAACATTCCAGCAGCACCTGCATATGGAGTATGTTTTTCTCCATCGATACTTTATTCGAAGATCTGTGGTTTCTATGATGATTTACTTGCTCGAGAGGTTACTGATAATAAGGAAGCTACTGAACCAAGGATACCTAGTGGTTGAGGCCATCATTACGAATGCCACCATGACTTGGCTAACTGTTACAGAATAGCTGTGCCACAATGGACCGTGGATATGTTCTGTTTGATGTAATCAGATTTGCTTTGTGAGGATGAATTTCTCAGAGCAATCTCACATAGAAGGCGATGCCTAATATTAATACAATAATATAATTATTAGTGATAGAGTATGATATGTACAATTATTAGTAACTAAGTAGATTCTGTATAGTTATCAGTAACAATACCGTGGTATGTGTAATACAGTTTTCCTTGCATGCATGAGTTTTATTATATTACTACAATTGCTTCACAACGTGAGAACAAGTGAAGAGGGAAATGTTAGTAAAACGATATATTGTATTGTGATAAAAGATATGGGTTGGTATCGATTTTATATGTTACAGTTTGTAATATATAGGTGTGAAAACACGATATATGACACATGTCATTGTCAATCAAAGCCGACACTAACTGTGAGTCTGTCTCCGGTCAAACTGTTATAATACCATTCTCACATATTGACAACAGATGGCGATGTGCCACTTACCATGTTTATACGACATTATTGTTATTATATTTTTATTATCTCTATCAAATATACTCCGTTGAAATCGTGCACATACTATATTATGTAACCTGTTACGTCAACGCCACGAAAGTATTGACAACATATTGCAGCTAACTCCACCAGTTTCCTTACGGGATTAAAAAGATTATTAACTATTGTTGAACACTTATCCGTCTGAACATCACAATGAATGAAATACATTTTGGGCAGCTAACTCCTCCAGCTTACTTACGGGATTAAAAGAAAAACTTGAATATTTCTATCAATAATGAAAATGTACATGTTATGATACAATGTACGTTGCTGTAATTGTTACGTCTAATGTACTTATGGAAAGAAAGATTAAACAGTGATGGTCAACAATTCCACCAATATCCACAAAACGAACATTCACCTCTCACTTTCACCATGACATATGACGTTAGAAATCCAGGTTCTGGATTGGGACAGGCACAAAAAATATGGCGGGGGTAAACGGGTTAATGGGATCCCAACCCTCCTCTCTGATATAACTGGATCAACCCTCCTCTCTGATAACTGGATCAACCCTCCTATCTGATAACTGGATCAACCCTCCTCTCTGATAACTGGATCCCAACCCTTCTCTCTTGATAACTGGATCCCAACCCTTCTCTCTTGATAACTTGATCCCAACCCTCCTCTCTGATAACTGGATAAAACCTCCTCTCTGATAACTGGATCCTAACCCTCCTCTCTTGATAACTGGATCCCAACCCTCCTCTCTGATAACTGGATTTCAACCCTCCTCTCTGATAACCGGATCAATCCTCCTCTCTGATAACTGGATTTCAACCCTCCTCTCTGATAACTGGATTTCAACCCTCCTCTCTGATAACTGGATCCCAACCCTCCTCTCTGATAACTGGATCAACACTTCTCTCTTATAACTGGATCAACCCTCCTCTCTGAAAACTGGATCCCAACCCTCCTCTCTGATAGCTGAATCAACCCTCCTCTCTGATAACTGGATCCCAACCCTCCTCTCTTGATAACTGGATCCCAACCCTTCTCTCTTGATAACTTGATCCCAACCCGCCTCTCTGATAACTGGATCAACCCTCCTCTCTTGATAACTGGATCCCAACCCTCCTATCTTGATAACTTGATCCCAACCCTCCTCTCTGATAACTGGATCAAACCTCCTCTCTGATAACTGGATCTTAACCCTCCTCTCTTGATAACTGGATCCCAACCCTCCTCTCTGATAACTGGATCCTAACCATCCTCTCTTGATAACTGAATCAACCCTCCTCTCTGGTAACTGGATCAACCCTCCTCTCTTGATAACTGGATCAACCCTCCTCTCTGATAACTGGATTTTAATCCTCCTCTCTGATAACTGGATCAACCCTCCTCTCTGATAGCTGGATCCCAGCCATCCTCTCTTGATAACTGGATCTCAACCCTCCTCTCTGATAACTGGATCAACCCTCCTCTCTGATAACTGGATCCCAACCCTCCTCTCTGATAACTGGATCAACACTTCTCTCTTATAACTGGATCAACCCTCCTCTCTGATAACTGGATCAACCCTCCTCTCTGAAAACTGGATCCCAACCTTTCTCTCTGAAAACTGAATCAACCCTCCTCTCTGATAACTGGATCCCAACCCTCCTCTCTTGATAACTGGATCCCAACCCTTCTCTCTTGATAACTTGATCCAAACCCTCCTCTCTGATAACTGGATCAACCCTCCTCTCTTGATAAACTGGATCCCAACCCTCCTATCTTGATAACTTGATCCCAACCCTCCTCTCTGATAACTGGATCAAACCTCCTCTCTGATAACTGGATCTTAACCCTCCTCTCTTGATAACTGGATCCCAACCCTCCTCTCTGATAACTGGATCCTAACCATCCTCTCTTGATAACTGAATCAACCCTCCTCTCTGGTAACTGGATCAACCCTCCTCTCTTGATAACTGGATTTTAATCCTCCTCTCTGATAACTGGATCAACCCTCCTCTCTGATAACTGGATTTTAATCCTCCTCTCTGATAACTGGATCAACCCTCCTCTCTGATAACTGGATTTTAATCCTCCTCTCTGATAACTGGATCAACCCTCCTCTCTGATAGCTGGATCCCAGCCATCCTCTCTTCATAACTGGATCTCAACCCTCCTCTCTGATAACTGGATCAACCCTCCTCTCTGATAACTGGATCCCAACCCTCCTCTCTGATAACTGGATCAACCCTCCTCTCTGATAACTGGATCTCAACCCTCCTCTCTGATAACTGGATCCCAACCCTCCTCTCTGATAACCGGATCAATCCTCCTCTCTGATAACTGGATCAACCCTCCTCTCTGATAACTGGATCCCAACCCTCCTCTCTGATAACTGGATCCCAACCCTCCTCTCTGATAACTGGATCAACCCTCCTCTCTTCATAACTGGATCCCAACCCTCCTCTCTGATAACTAGATCAACCCTCCTCTCTTGATAACTGGATCAACCCTCCTCTCTGATAACTGGATCTCAACCCTCCTCTCTGATAACCGGATCAATCCTCCTCTCTGATAACTGGATCCCAACCCTCCTCTCTGATAACTGGATCAACACTTCTCTCTTATAACTGAATCAACCCTCCTCTCTGATAACTGGATCAACCCTCCTCTCTGAAAACTGGATCCCAACCCTTCTCTCTGAAAACTGAATCAACCCTCCTCTCTGATAACTGGATCCCAACCCTCCTCTCTTGATAACTGCATCCCAACCCTTCTCTCTTGATAACTTGATCCCAACCCTCCTCTCTGATAACTGGATCAACCCTCCTCTCTTGATAACTGGATCCCAACCCTCCTATCTTGATAACTTGATCCCAACCCTCCTCTCTGATAACTGGATCAAACCTCCTCTCTGATAACAGGATCCTAACCCTCCTCTCTGATAACTGGATCAACCCTCCTCTCTTGATAACTGGATCCCAACCCTCCTATCTTGATAACTTGATCCCAACCCTCCTCTCTGATAACTGGATCCCAACCCTCCTCTCTGATAACTGGATCCTAACCATCCTCTCTTGATAACTGAATCAACCCTCCTCTCTGGTAACTGGATCAACCCTCCTCTCTTGATAACTGGATCAACCCTCCTCTCTGATAGCTGGATTTTGACCCTCCTCTCTGATAACTGGATCAACCCTCCTCTCTGATAACTGGATCTTAACCCTCCTCTCTTGATAACTGGATCCCAACCCTCCTCTCTGATAACTGGATCCTAACCATCCTCTCTTGATAACTGAATCAACCCTCCTCTCTGGTAACTGGATCAACCCTCCTCTCTTGATAACTGGATCAACCCTCCTCTCTGATAGCTGGATTTTGACCCTCCTCTCTGATAACTGAATCAACCCTCCTCTCTGATAACTGGATCCCAGCCATCCTCTCTTGATAACTGGATCAACCCTCCTCTCTGATAACTGGATCTCAACCCTCCTCTCTGATTATTGGATCAATCCTCCTCTCTGATAACTGGATTCCAACCCTCCTCTCTTGATAACTGGATCAACCCTCCTCTCTTATAACTGAATCAACCCTCCTCTCTGATAACTGGATCCCAGCCATCATCTCTTGATAACTGGATCATCCCTCTTCTCTGATAACTGGATTCCAGCCATCCTCTCTTGATAACTGGATCATCCCTCTTCTCTGATAACCGGATCCCAACCCTCCTCTCTGATAACTGGATCAACCCTCCTCTCTGATAGCTGGATCCCAGCCCTCCTCTCTGATAACTTGATCAACCCTCCTCTCTGATAACTGGATCCCAACCCTCCTCTCTGATAACTGAATCAACCCTCCTCTCTGATAACTGGATCCCAACCCTCCTCTCTTGATAACTGGATCCCAACCCTTCTCTCTTGATAACTTGATCCCAACCCTCCTCTCTGATAACTGGATCAACCCTCCTCTCTTGATAACTGGATCCCAACCCTCCTATCTTGATAACTTGATCCCAACCCTCCTCTCTGATAACTGGATCAAACCTCCTCTCTGATAACTGGATCCCAACCCTCCTCTCTGATAACTGGATCCAAACCCTCCTCTCTTGATAGCTGAATCAACCCTCCTCTCTGGTATCTGGATCAACCCTCCTCTCTTGATAACTGGATCAACCCTTCTCTCTGATAACTGGATTTCAACCCTCCTCTCTTGATAACTGGATCATCCCTCTTCTCTGATAACCGGATCCCAACCCTCCTCTCTGATAACTGGATCAACACTCTTCTCTGATAACTGGATCCCAGCCCTCCTCTCTGATAACTGGATCAACCCTCCTCTCTGATAACTGGATCCCAGCCATCCTCTCTTGATAACTGGATCAACCCTCCTCTCTGATAACTGGATCCCAACCCTCCTCTCTGATAACTGGATCTCAACCCTCCTCTCTGATAACTGGATCAATCCTCCTCTCTGATAACTGGATCCCAACCCTTCTCTCTGATAACTGGATCAACCCTCCTCTCTTGATAACTGGATCAACCCTCCTCTCTGATAACTGGATCTCAACCCTCCTCTCTGATAACTGGATCAATCCTCCTCTCTGATAACTGGATCCTAACCCTCCTCTCTGATAACTGGATCAACACTTCTCTCTTATAACTGAATCAACCCTCCTCTCTGATAACTGGATCCCAGCCATCCTCTCTTGATAACTGGATCATCCCTCTTCTCTGATAACTGGATCCCAGCCATCCTCTCTTGATAACTGGATCATCCCTCTTCTCTGATAACCGGATCCAACCCTCCTCTCTGATAACTGGATCAACCCTCCTCTCTGATAATTGGATCAACCCTCCTCTCTTGATAACTGGATCAATCCTCCTCTCTGATAACTGGATCCCAGCCTTCCTCTCTGATAACTGGATCAACCCTCCTCTCTGATAACTGGATTAACCCTCCTCTCTGATAACTAGATCAACCCTCCTCTCTGATAACTAGATCAACCCTCCTCTCTGATAACTGGATCAACCCTTCTCTCTGATAACTGGATCCCAACCCTCCTCTCTGATAACTGGATCAACCCTCCTCTCTGATAACTGGATCAACCCTCCTCTCTGATAACCGGATCCCACCCCTCCTCTCTGATAACTGGATGGCCAACGGCAATACATATATTATAAAGCGGTAAAAACCCCTGCACAGATTCGCCTCCACTCAAAAAGACCACAACTGAACATCCGGTTATGGGCTCGAAGATGAACATGGATTCCTACAAACAATGATATATATTTGGTTTATTCTTTTTGTACATTTTCTAATTTCTCAACTAGCAAGCTGGTAACGTATTTAGATATTGTTATAAAACTCTTCATTTTCTTCCTGTTTATAATATTACATTGTCTATAGAATTTATGTTGTTTAGTAATGATACTGGCTTGCACTATCATTATTATTTCACTTCCGAGTCAGCTGAAATACATGTAATGGTACAAGACAATGTTATAGAGTATTGAATGTATTCATCTTTCTAATGAAGGCCTCGAACTGGTCAATAACACTGAAGTAGACATTTCATTACCTATATAATTACCTTATAGGCAAACAAACATTCCAATATATGGTGGTAATTGGATTGGTTCTAGCATATCAGAATGACAAACTTAAAGATGCCAATAAATTGTTATATTGACAAACGAAGAGAGTTAACTTGTAATCACCAAGCAACAGAAACAATGCAGTAATTTTAATCAAACCAAACCTAAATCTAACAAGGATGTAGTTTATAATAGTCAACTATAAGATCTATTTATTTTATTTCTACCATTGACAACTTGAGCGTACCTGATGAAGGTTATTCCAGAAACGCGTTGCGCGCACTAATTTTGATATCTAAGTTTTATTTCTAACATGTAATGAAAACGATATCGCATCGGTGGTGCTTTTGTTAGCGTGCCCGTCTCTAGTACGGTAGATCATGGGTTCGAGCCCCGGTCGGGTCAAATCAAAGACAAAATAATGGGATTTGATGTTTCTCCTCTACGTATGCAACATTCAGGAGAAAGAGCAACGACTGGTTGGCTCGGAATCGGGATAATGTTTCCGAGTAGAGCGACATGTCTAGATTCTGACTGTTGTTTAAGTGAACTAGTACCATTAGGATAGTGTTTCCGAGTAGAGCGACATGTCTAGATTCTGACTGTTGTTTAAGTGAACTAGTACCATTAGGATAATGTTTCCGAGTAGAGTAACATGTCTAGATTCTGACTGTTGTTTAAGTGAACTAGTACCATTAGGATAGTGTTTCCGAGTAGAGCGACATGTCTAGATTCTGACTGTTGTTTAAGTGAACTAGTACCATTAGGATAATGTTTCCGAGTAGAGCGACATGTCTAGATTCTGACTGTTGTTTAAGTGAACTAGTACCATTAGGATAGTGTTTCCGAGTAGAGTAACATGTCTAGATTCTGACTGTTGTTTAAGTGAACTAGTACCATTAGGATAATGTTTCCGAGTAGAGCGACATGTCTAGATTCTGACTGTTGTTTAAGTGAACTAGTACCATTAGGATAATGTTTCCGAGTAGAGCAACATGTCTAGATTCTGACTGTTGTTTAAGTGAACTAGTACCATTAGGATAATGTTTCCGAGTAGAGTAACATGTCTAGATTCTGACTGTTGTTTAAGTGAACTAGTACCATTAGGATAGTGTTTCCGAGTAGAGCGACATGTCTAGATTCTGACTGTTGTTTAAGTGAACTAGTACCATTAGGATAATGTTTCCGAGTAGAGCGACATGTCTAGATTCTGACTGTTGTTTAAGTGAACTAGTACCATTAGGATAATGTTTCCGAGTAGAGCGACATGTCTAGATTCTGACTGTTGTTTAAGTGAACTAGTACCATTAGGATAGTGTTTCCGAGTAGAGCGACATGTCTAGATTCTGACTGTTGTTTAAGTGAACTAGTACCATTAGGATAATGTTTCCGAGTAGAGCGACATGTCTAGATTCTGACTGTTGTTTAAGTGAACTAGTACCATTAGGATAATGTTTCCGAGTAGAGCGACATGTCTAGATTCTGACTGTTGTTTAAGTGAACTAGTACCATTAGGATAATGTTTCCGAGTAGAGCGACATGTCTAGATTCTGACTGTTGTTTAAGTGAACTAGTACCATTAGGATAATGTTTCCGAGTAGAGCGACATGTCTAGATTCTGACTGTTGTTTAAGTGAACTAGTACCATTAGGATAGTGTTTCCGAGTAGAGCGACATGTCTAGATTCTGACTGTTGTTTAAGTGAACTAGTACCATTAGGATAGTGTTTCCGAGTAGAGTAACATGTCTAGATTCTGACTGTTGTTTAAGTGAACTAGTACCATTAGGATAATGTTTCCGAGTAGAGCAACATGTCTAGATTCTGACTGTTGTTTAAGTGAACTAGTACCATTAGGATAGTGTTTCCGAGTAGAGCGACATGTCTAGATTCTGACTGTTGTTTAAGTCAGCTAGTACCATTAAGATAATGTTTCCGAGTAGAGTAACATGTCTAGATTCTGACTGTTGTTTAAGTGAACTAGTACCATTAGGATAATGTTTCCGAGTAGAGCGACATGTCTAGATTCTGACTGTTGTTTAAGTGAACTAGTACCATTAGGATAATGTTTCCGAGTAGAGCAACATGTCTAGATTCTGACTGTTGTTTAAGTGAACTAGTACCATTAGGATAATGTTTCCGAGTAGAGCGACATGTCTAGATTCTGACTGTTATTTAAGTCAGCTAGTACTATTAGGATAATGTTTCCGAGTAGAGCGACATGTCTAGATTCTGACTGTTGTTTAAGTGAACTAGTACCATTAGGATAATGTTTCCGAGTAGAGCAACATGTCTAGATTCTGACTGTTGTTTAAGTGAACTAGTACCATTAGGATAATGTTTCCGAGTAGAGCGACATGTCTAGATTCTGACCGCTGTTTAAATGAACTAGTACCATTAGGATAATGTTTCCGAGTAGAGCGACATGTCTAGATTCTGACTGTTGTTTAAGTCCGCTAGTACCCAGAGGTGGATTTAGAGGGGCGTGCGGGACGTGCGCCCCCTCTAAAATTCGCAAAGCATATGTTATACAACGTTAATTAAGCAGTTCAATAAACAACTTTTTCATGAATGGCCGACTCGTGACCTGCAGTAAAATATTTCTACACATTGTAAATACACGTTGGGTGTGTTTGCTGATTCATATATGGATTGCTGCCAGTAGTTCAAAGATTATTCCATTCTGATTGGTTCCGAGGTACCAGACATCAACTATTTTCTCATGCTAATTAAACATTATTTCTTCAGTCAATTTTAAAACTATAAGAAAAACAAATATTTACAGATCAAAGCATTTAGTAAACTTAAATCTTTCAACATCAGTATCATTCATAAGGGACGGACCATTTAACTTCCAGGGGGGGCTATGGTTTTTTTTTTTTTTTTTTTTAAATATTCTGATTCCCAATGTTGCTGAAAAAATATTCTGATTTTGGTGGAGGAATTAAAAAAAAATCTGATTCAGAGTTTTTGTCATATAACCTAATGTTAATTTCTGGGGGAAAAAATTGCGCTTTGTGCAACAAAAAAAATAAATATTCTAACTCTCGTATTGTCCGGAAAAAAAAATTCTGAATGAAAAAAAAAAATTATAGTCCCCCACCCTGCAAGTTAAATGGTCGGTCTCTAACCAGATACAAATTGGTGAATTACACGCAGAAGACATCTTCATGATCATATTACTGTTCGCTCGGATGAAGCTTTTCGTTTCGCCGTTGGTTCATTCACTGAAAACGTATGATTCGTTCTTGTTTATAGACAAACAAAGGCGAATATGTTAACATTAATGCTGCATGAAACGATTCTGATCATCTAATTTAGTTACGCTAGTTAATCAGAAATCAACAACAAGTTCATGTATTGACAATTTCTGCTTTTGTTTGTCTATAAACAAGAACGGTCGAATCGTACGTTTTCAATGAATGAATCAAACGACGAAAAGAAAAACTCCATCCGGACGGGCAGTATTAACTAGAACCACCCGAAAGGACAAGCACCGAAAGTACAGTGAAATGAGGAATGCGTTAAAACTAGTAAACCAATAGTTCTTTGAAGGGTTAAAATATCGTGATCGATCAGCCATGAGTTGAACAATTTGCATCACGGTTGTTCAAAAAAAGTTTTACTTTAGGTTCTTATAATCTGACAAAAACATACTGTTAACAATTATCCGACAAAATTAAGACTCAAAGTCAACTTTTTTTGGTTTGATAAAAATGGTGTGGTTGGTTCAATATTGTCGTTCAAATAAATGTCTGTAATTCCTCAAACCCCCAGAGCTTCGGTGGGCTTGGCCCCCGGGGCTCTACCCTGGACCCCTCGCCTACTCACGCCCCCCCCCCCAACCACAAATCCTGGATCCGCCCCTGGTACCATTAGGATAATGTTTCCAAGTAGAGCCACATGTCTAGATTCTGACTGTTCTTTAAGTCAGTTAGTACCATTAGGATAATGTTTCCGAGTAGAGCGAAATGTCTAGATTCTGACTGTTGTTTAAGTGAACTAGTACCATTAGGATAATGTTTCCGAGTAGAGCGACATGTCTAGATTCTGACTGTTGTTTAAGTGAGCTAGTACCATTAGGATAATGTTTCCGAGTAGAACGACATGTCTAGATTCTGACTGTTGTTTAAGTCGGTTAGTACCATTAAAGTCCAACTAAGCATGTTGGTCTAGAACATAACGGACATCATGTTCACCATTATCTCATGTTGGTCTAGAGCATAACGGACATCATGCTCACCATTATCTCACGTTCCCGCCATGATATAGTTGAACGCCCACGTGACGTTACACAGCATTCACTGTAATAAGTATGGCTTACATTGGACAAATAACAGAAATACAAAACAAATCGATTTCCTTCTAGAACTCGTAAAACTGGAGCAGTAGGGAAATGAAATGCTATATATACGAAATATTTAAGAATTGAATGCATTTTTTTGTAGTTTTATTGGCGTATAATTACATTACTTCAGTTTTTTATTGAAATGTTACAATATGATTGGTTATGAAGTGGTCACATGATTATAAAAGTGATGTTTCATATCCAAATGAAACTCAAATCCGAACTTGCACGTGCCTCCATGACGACGTCAGATGTAAACAATCAATGGCGTAGTAATTTCCAACAGCAAATAATCTAACACAAATAAAATTCACAACGAAAAATTCAACTATATTAAATTTTGGTGTGATTTAAATATAATTATAAGAATTGAATGCATTCTTTTGAAGTTTCATTGGGGCATGAAAGCGTTGATCGAACTACATTTTCAACATGAAGCGCTACCGCGCTTCATTGAAAATGTACTTCGGTCAACGCTTTCATGCCCCAATGAAACTTCAAAAGAATGCATTCAATTCTTAAGTAAAAGTGTGGACCGAAGCACATTTTGTATGAAGCGCGCTGCTACTTCATACAAAAAATGTGCCTCGGTCCACGCTTTTACACGCCTATAAAACTACAAAAAAAATGCATTCAATTCTTACAATTACATTTAAATCACACCAAAATTTAATATAGTTGAATATTTCGTTGTGAATTTTATTTGTGTTAGATTATTTGCTGTTGGAAATTACTACGCCATTTATTGTTTACATCTGACGTCGTCATGGAGGCACGTGCAAGTTCGGGTTTGAGTTTTATTGGGATGTAATCATGTGACCACTTCATAACCAATCATATTGTAACATTTCAATGAAAAACGGAAGTAATGTACAATGTAATTATATTAACAGAAACTCCAGACATATATACTCGACATGTGTAAACGAAACAAGAGCATTACAAAAGCTTAAATAATCAGTCATAGATAAGTACATGGAAATTGCTGTAAGATTTAATTAAGGTTAGCCCAACAGCGTACTGAAAATGTCTTTACTTCAAACACAAGCTTCTAACAAACCATTCAAGTACTCACTGATTAGTTGATTAAAATATATTTGTAGATACTTAGGCGATATCTTAACTGTAAATAACCCCAATTTTCTTGCGTTTGTAAAACAAATTTATCTCCAGGAAATATTACGTTGAATGAGGCTGATAATCCAAGTAACACGGGTCACCTTTTAAATTTAGACATATCTCTTTCTCAAGGTAAACTTAATACATGCGCTTAAGACAAAAGAGATCATTTTCCTTCACCAATCCTGAATTTGCCTTTTATTTATGGTAACATTCCTTTGTCCCCATTATATGGCGTTTGCATTTCTAAATTAGTTCATTTTGCACGTACCTGTAATAATGTTTCTGACCTTTGTGACCATAATCTTGTGAAAACAGGAAAACGTTTACACCAATGATACCGTTTCATAAATTATATAAAGATCTTGTTTATTATTACAATTCTACATGTAGAGATATGATAAAATAGGGTAAATCTCTCATGGCGACGTTATTAATAAAGCTAAAAAGTTCAAATCTGACACATCGAAACATGTTAAATCCTTGGAAAAAAAACTTATTCCTAAAGATTATATACATAAATTAGCAACTATAGTTGACACTTTGTGGCAAGTTTACTTTGCTTCAATTAATATCCGTACATTTATGCTTCATTACATATATTACTATTTTAGTCCTAAGAGTAATGGTCTTTAACCAACAGATTATACCTTCCTAGTTAATAGTTAACTACGAGCATTCATTAACCCTTCCTAGTTAATAGTTAACTACGAGCATTCATTAACCCTTCCTAGTTAATAGTTAACTACGAGCATTCATTAACCCTTCCTAGTTAATAGTTAACTACGAGCATTCATTAAACCTTCCTAGTTAATAGTTAGCTACGAGCATTCATTAACCCTTCCTAGTTAATAGTTAACTACGAGCATTCATTAACCCTTCCTAGTTAATAGTTAACTACGAGCATTCATTAACCCTTCCTAGTTAATAGTTAACTACGAGCATTCATTAACCCTTCCTAGTTAATAGTTAACTACGAGCATTCATTAAACCTTCCTAGTTAATAGTTAGCTACGAGCATTCATTAACGCTTCCTAGTTAATAGTTAACTACGAGCATTCATTAACCCTTCATAGTTAATAGTTAACTACGAGCATTCATTAACCCTTCCTAGTTAATAGTTAACTACGAGCATTCATTAACCCTTCCTAGTTAATAGTTAACTACGAGCATTCATTTACCCTTTCTAGTTAATAGTTAGCTACGAGCATTCATTAACCCTTCCTAGTTAATAGTTAACTACGAGCATTCATTAACCCTTCCTGGTTAATAGTTAACTACGAGCATTCATTAACCCTTCCTAGTTAATAATCAGTTAACTAAGAGCATTCATTAACCCTGCTATTTTACTGTCTACGTCTATTCCGTTTCATTTTTGTGATAGAGCGTGGTCTTTTCGAGTGGAAGAGAATCTGTGGAGGTTTATTTTATCGTCTGTTTATATCTGTATTGTCGTTGGAGATCATATTATTATAAAGTGCAGGGTTGTGAGCCTATTAACTAGTTTAACCCCGCCACATTGTTGTACCTGTTTGCCAATCAGGATCTGGATTTCCAAAGTCACATGTCGTGGCCTTATTTTTAAATTCAATTATTTTAGGTGAGAGTTGATTGTTTGTTTTGTTGATATTTGTGGAATTATTGACCATCACTGTTTACTCTGACTTTTCACCATATGTTGAGCACTTACTCCTGCAATTAATCATCCTGTTTTCACAAAGATATTCCAAGCCCTGATTTGATAAATAACTCGTGTACCTCAAGATTCCCAAATGATGGCATCATATAAAACTAATAAACAATACATCTTGCAGAAAAACTCTGGAACTATGATTTTCATATAGGTGGAAATTTAGAATGTCACAGTAGAGACTTTGCCTATCAACGGATCACCAACGACCACTCATAGCAAACTGTTACTCATTATGAACTGATGCATGCTGTCATCTAAGTACAAGGACAGTTGTAACGACCACTCATAGCAAACTGTTACTCATTATGAACTGATGCATGCTGTCATCTAAGTACAAGGACAGTTGTAACGACCACTCATAGCAAACTGTTACTCATTATGAACTGATGCATGCTGTCATCTAAGTACAAGGACAGTTGAAACGACCACTCATAGCAAACTGTTACTCATTATGAACTGATGCATGCTGTCATCTAAGTACAAGGACAGTTGTAACGACCACTCATAGCAAACAGTTACTCATTATGAACTGATGCATGCTGTCATCTAAGTACAAGGACAGTTGTAACGACCACTCATAGCAAACTGTTACTCATTATGAACTGATGCATGCTGTCATCTAAGTACAAGGACAGTTGTAACGACCACTCATAGCAAACTGTTACTCATTATGAACTGATGCATGCTGTCATCTAAGTACAAGGACAGTTGTAACGACCACTCATAGCAAACTGTTACTCATTATGAACTGATGCATGCTGTCATCTAAGTACAAGGACAGTTGTAACGACCACTCATAGCAAACTGTTACTCATTATGAACTGATGCATGCTGTCATCTAAGTACAAGGACAGTTGAAACGACCACTCATAGCAAACAGTTACTCATTATGAACTGATGCATGCTGTCATCTAAGTACAAGGACAGTTGTAACGACCACTCATAGCAAACTGTTACTCATTATGAACTGATGCATGCTGTCATCTAAGTACAAGGACAGTTGTAACGACCACTCATAGCAAACTGTTACTCATTATGAACTGATGCATGCTGTCATCTAAGTACAAGGACAGTTGTAACGACCACTCATAGCAAACTGTTACTCATTATGAACTGATGCATGCTGTCATCTAAGTACAAGGACAGTTGTAACGACCACTCATAGCAAACTGTTACTCATTATGAACTGATGCATGCTGTCATCTAAGTACAAGGACAGTTGTAACGACCACTCATAGCAAACTGTTACTCATTATGAACTGATGCATGCTGTCATCTAAGTACAAGGACAGTTGTAACGACCACTCATAGCAAACTGTTACTCATTATGAACTGATGCATGCTGTCATCTAAGTACAAGGACAGTTGTAACGACCACTCATAGCAAACTGTTACTCATTATGAACTGATGCATGCTGTCATCTAAGTACAAGGACAGTTGTAACGACCACTCATAGCAAACTGTTACTCATTATGAACTGATGCATGCTGTCATCTAAGTACAAGGACAGTTGTAACGACCACTCATAGCAAACTGTTACTCATTATGAACTGATGCATGCTGTCATCTAAGTACAAGGACAGTTGTAACGACCACTCATAGCAAACTGTTACTCATTATGAACTGATGCATGCTGTCATCTAAGTACAAGGACAGTTGTAACGACCACTCATAGCAAACTGTTACTCATTATGAACTGATGCATGCTGTCATCTAAGTACAAGGACAGTTGTAACGACCACTCATAGCAAACTGTTACTCATTATGAACTGATGCATGCTGTGATCTAAGTACAAGGACAGTTGTAACGACCACTCATAGCAAACTGTTACTCATTATGAACTGATGCATGCTGTCATCTAAGTACAAGGACAGTTGAAACGACCACTCATAGCAAACTGTTACTCATTATGAACTGATGCATGCTGTCATCTAAGTACAAGGACAGTTGTAACGACCACTCATAGCAAACTGTTACTCATTATGAACTGATGCATGCTGTCATCTAAGTACAAGGACAGTTGTAACGACCACTCATAGCAAACTGTTACTCATTATGAACTGATGCATGCTGTCATCTAAGTACAAGGACAGTTGTAACGACCACTCATAGCAAACTGTTACTCATTATGAACTGATGCATGCTGTGATCTAAGTACAAGGACAGTTGTAACGACCACTCATAGCAAACTGTTACTCATTATGAACTGATGCATGCTGTCATCTAAGTACAAGGACAGTTGTAACGACCACTCATAGCAAACTGTTACTCATTATGAACTGATGCATGCTGTCATCTAAGTACAAGGACAGTTGTAACGACCACTCATAGCAAACTGTTACTCATTATGAACTGATGCATGCTGTCATCTAAGTACAAGGACAGTTGTAACGACCACTCATAGCAAACTGTTACTCATTATGAACTGATGCATGCTGTCATCTAAGTACAAGGACAGTTGTAACGACCACTCATAGCAAACTGTTACTCATTATGAACTGATGCATGCTGTCATCTAAGTACAAGGACAGTTGTAACGACCACTCATAGCAAACTGTTACTCATTATGAACTGATGCATGCTGTCATCTAAGTACAAGGACAGTTGTAACGACCACTCATAGCAAACTGTTACTCATTATGAACTGATGCATGCTGTCATCTAAGTACAAGGACAGTTGTAACGACCACTCATAGCAAACTGTTACTCATTATGAACTGATGCATGCTGTCATCTAAGTACAAGGACAGTTGTAACGACCACTCATAGCAAACTGTTACTCATTATGAACTGATGCATGCTGTCATCTAAGTACAAGGACAGTTGTAACGACCACTCATAGCAAACTGTTACTCATTATGAACTGATGCATGCTGTCATCTAAGTACAAGGACAGTTGTAACGACCACTCATAGCAAACTGTTACTCATTATGAACTGATGCATGCTGTCATCTAAGTACAAGGACAGTTGTAACGACCACTCATAGCAAACTGTTACTCATTATGAACTGATGCATGCTGTCATCTAAGTACAAGGACAGTTGTAACGACCACTCATAGCAAACTGTTACTCATTATGAACTGATGCATGCTGTCATCTAAGTACAAGGACAGTTGTAACGACCACTCATAGCAAACTGTTACTCATTATGAACTGATGCATGCTGTCATCTAAGTACAAGGACAGTTGTAACGACCACTCATAGCAAACTGTTACTCATTATGAACTGATGCATGCTGTCATCTAAGTACAAGGACAGTTGAAACGACCACTCATAGCAAACTGTTACTCATTATGAACTGATGCATGCTGTCATCTAAGTACAAGGACAGTTGAAACGACCACTCATAGCAAACTGTTACTCATTATGAACTGATGCATGCTGTCATCTAAGTACAAGGACAGTTGAAACGACCACTCATAGCAAACTGTTACTCATTATGAACTGATGCATGCTGTCATCTAAGTACAAGGACAGTTGTAACGACCACTCATAGCAAACTGTTACTCATTATGAACTGATGCATGCTGTCATCTAAGTACAAGGACAGTTGTAACGACCACTCATAGCAAACTGTTACTCATTATGAACTGATGCATGCTGTCATCTAAGTACAAGGACAGTTGTAACGACCACTCATAGCAAACTGTTACTCATTATGAACTGATGCATGCTGTCATCTAAGTACAAGGACAGTTGTAACGACCACTCATAGCAAACTGTTACTCATTATGAACTGATGCATGCTGTCATCTAAGTACAAGGACAGTTGTAACGACCACTCATAGCAAACTGTTACTCATTATGAACTGATGCATGCTGTCATCTAAGTACAAGGACAGTTGTAACGACCACTCATAGCAAACTGTTACTCATTATGAACTGATGCATGCTGTCATCTAAGTACAAGGACAGTTGTAACGACCACTCATAGCAAACTGTTACTCATTATGAACTGATGCATGCTGTCATCTAAGTACAAGGACAGTTGTAACGACCACTCATAGCAAACTGTTACTCATTATGAACTGATGCATGCTGTCATCTAAGTACAAGGACAGTTGTAACGACCACTCATAGCAAACTGTTACTCATTATGAACTGATGCATGCTGTCATCTAAGTACAAGGACAGTTGTAACGACCACTCATAGCAAACTGTTACTCATTATGAACTGATGCATGCTGTCATCTAAGTACAAGGACAGTTGTAACGACCACTCATAGCAAACTGTTACTCATTATGAACTGATGCATGCTGTCATCTAAGTACAAGGACAGTTGTAACGACCACTCATAGCAAACTGTTACTCATTATGAACTGATGCATGCTGTCATCTAAGTACAAGGACAGTTGTAACGACCACTCATAGCAAACTGTTACTCATTATGAACTGATGCATGCTGTCATCTAAGTACAAGGACAGTTGTAACGACCACTCATAGCAAACTGTTACTCATTATGAACTGATGCATGCTGTCATCTAAGTACAAGGACAGTTGTAACGACCACTCATAGCAAACTGTTACTCATTATGAACTGATGCATGCTGTCATCTAAGTACAAGGACAGTTGTAACGACCACTCATAGCAAACTGTTACTCATTATGAACTGATGCATGCTGTCATCTAAGTACAAGGACAGTTGTAACGACCACTCATAGCAAACTGTTACTCATTATGAACTGATGCATGCTGTCATCTAAGTACAAGGACAGTTGTAACGACCACTCATAGCAAACTGTTACTCATTATGAACTGATGCATGCTGTCATCTAAGTACAAGGACAGTTGTAACGACCACTCATAGCAAACTGTTACTCATTATGAACTGATGCATGCTTCATACTCGTCATCTAAGTACAAGGACAGTTGTAACGACCACTCATAGCAAACTGTTACTCATTATGAACTGATGCATGCTGTCATCTAAGTACAAAGGACAGTTGAAACGACCACTCATAGCAAACTGTTACTCATTATGAACTGATGCATGCTGTCATCTAAGTACAAGGACAGTTGTAACGACCACTCATAGAAACTGTTACTCATTATGAACTGATGCATGCGGTGCTGGGTCATCTAAGTACAAGGACAGTTGTAAACGACCACTCATAGCAAACTGTTACCTCATTATGAACTGATGCATGCTGTC